>JANHMN010000005.1:103745239-103896946 GCA_030674055.1 Rhabdomys pumilio
TGTGTGTGTGTGTGTGTGTGTGTGTGTGTGTGTGTGTGTGTGTGTGTGTATTTGCGTGTAGAATCTAAACTCCTGTGCACAAAGGTCAAGAGCCACATACTGATCCCTGACAGAAAGATGTTATGTCTTAAAATTTGTATTTGTTTCAGTATTGTCAGTGTAAAAATTAAATGAGTTTTAAGCTTAATGCTTGTAGGTTTCGTCTGGTAGAAAAGGGAAAATTCTGACTAACAAGAGTTTCTCTGCTTTGTGTTGTGCCATATTTTAAGGATCTACACAGCAGCGTATTGGGTTACTATGCACAACCTTAAGCTGGCCACCAGGAGTCACTGAAAGTTGGTGAGAACACAGCTAAGTATTTCTGCAGTAGCAGTATATTCTCTTAACTACTCAGCTACCTTTCTCCAGCAATCACACCACACTTCACATAACTACCTGTAAGTCTGGCTCCATGGGGCTAAGTAACTGCAACAGTGTCTGGTCAATAATCTGCCACTTTCAGAGCAATAAAGGTTATTCAAAAGCATGTGCTGCTGTGCCCCAGTTCCATCAAGCTTTTTGGGGTCTATATCCATTTTTTCATTGTAGTCTCTCTCTGGTAGAAGTGCTGGAGATGTCCATCTTACAGTTTAACTTCTGGCAACAGATACAATGACCAAGGAAATTCTCATAATGACAACATTTAATTTGGGCTGGCTTATGGGTTCAGTCCATTGTCATCAAGGTGGGAGCATGGCAGCATCCAGGCAGCAATGTTGCAGACAGTGCTGAGAGTTCTAAATCTTCAGCTTAAGGATGCTAGCAGAATACTGCCTTCCAGGTAGCTAGAATGAGAGTCATAAAGCTCATACCTACAGTGACATACCTACTCCAAAATTCCACATCCTTTAATAGTGCCACTCCTGTGCTGATCATATATAAATGACAACATTGCCCTTACCATTACTGAAACATGATACAACATTAGTAGCTATGTGATTGGTAGTCATTATCTCTCTGGTAAACTTTCAAAGGAAGGCAGTCCAACTATGTATCAGTGAATGTAAAGCAAGCTACAAAATCTATCAATAATTCAGTGACCCTACATTTATCATGTTAGACAGAAACAAAATCCTGACAAAATTTGTAAAACCCAAAATTCACCTGTACCATGAGCATGAACACAGGTAATAAATGATGCAAAGACCCTCACAGTGACTATCTTACTGCTGAGCATGTGTTCCTACTCTAAACTATTGGATTGTATAACAACTTGGGTTACTTTTAGGATGAATCATGAAACCTGGTGATAAAACAATTTTACACCTTGGCAACAAAGTATTTCTAAGTAGAGTAGAAATAAAATACAATTTATATGGAATATTAATGAGAAGCCTAATGGGAATCTACAAGTCAGTAGCCTGTGTCTTGAAAACCGGAGGCATAGTCAACATCATTTAAGCAGGGTCTATTCATGGTGATGATGTCAGAGTCTTTGAAGGTCTTCATATTTTCTTTTGTATTCCTCCAAATCAAAGCTGTGTTTATTTTTTCAATATCTTCTTTAGTATTGCATTGATTTCTTAACCAATAATGATTTGTGTATTTTAGTGGAATATTATGCCTGAAATAAAATGTGAAGTACCAAAAGAGAAACCACAGAAGAATGTCATATCTACTCTTTTCTCTCTGATAAGTTTAACTTCCTGGTTAACTTTAACTTTACCTATATGGTATGGTAAATTCTTAAGTTTTATATCAACATTAAGAAGTAAAATTTATAACCTTTTTCATACTCAAGTATATTAGGGTTTTATTGCTGTGAAGAGAAACCATGATCACTATAACTCTTATAAAAGATGAAATTTATTTGGGATTAATTAACAATTCCAGAGGTTAAGTCCATTATCATTTTGTTAGGAAGCATGACAGAGAGTTCTATATTTTAATCACCAGACAGCAGAAGGAGAATGTGGGCCACACTGGGCTTAGCTTGGGAATAGGAGACCTTAAATACTGCCCCTACAGTGAGACAATTCCTTCCACCAGGACATGCCTATTCCAAGAAGGACACTCCTCTTAATAGTTCACCCTTCCTGTGGCCAAGCATTAAAAAAAAACTGACTATAAGGGCCCATTGTATTCAAAACGCTATAACTGTCATGTTGAAAGTAAAATAGAGAAGAAAATACTGTGGATTTGTTTGTAACTGTATTAGGTAGGATTCTCTAGAGTCACAAAACTTGTGGAATGTCTCTATAAATTTAGATAGTTTATTGTAATGACTTAAAGTCTATATTCCTATTATCCCAAGAATGGGCAGCTGTGAATGGAAAGTTCAAGAATCTAGTAGTTGCTTATTCTTCACTTGGCTAATTGTTTCAGCTGGTCTTCTGTATATGCTGAATCTCAGTCAGGGTTTCTATTCCTGCACAAACATCATGACCAAGAAGCAAGTTGGGGATGAAAGGATTTATTTATCTTACACTTCCACATTGCTGCTCATCACTAAAGGAAGTCAGGACTGGATCTCAAGCAGTTCATGAAGCATTAGCTGATGCAGAGGCCATGGAGTGATGAGACTTACAGGCTTGCTTCCCTGAGCTTACTCAGCTTGATTTCTTACAGAACAAAGGACTACCATCTTAGGGACGGCTCTGTCCATAATGGGCTCTGGAAACCTTGGTTACCAATTGAGAAAATGCCTTACAGCTGAATCTCATGGAGGCATTTTCTCAAGGGAGTCTCCTTTCTGTGTGATAACTCCAGCTTGTGACAAGTTAACACACAAAACCAGTCAGTATAAGCTGGAATCCTGAGGAAGTAGGTTCCAAAAAATGTGCTGGTCAGTAAGTGCAAGCAGGCAGATAAGAATGAGTCTTCTTTCTTTCATTGTCCTTATGTAAGCCTGCAGTATAAGATGTGGGCCAGATTATAGGTGTGTAACAGCATGTCTGTATTTGGAACTTGCTCTGTCCCAGGCTCACCTTGAACTTAGAGATCTCTTTTCTTCATTTTCTTGGAATATAGGCTTGTACTATACCTTTTGGTTCTAAGAATTTCATTCCTACTCTGCCTCAATATCTGGATCAAAATCATGTGTAATCCTATGTCAAGATTTTGATCAGAAGTCAGCATCTCCCAGCCTCAAGAACTGGACAGTTGATGTACCTGCCTTTTCAAGATTGTATTTTATTTCATATTTATTTAGTTTGACAACCAGGAATACACATCACAGTAACCAAAACTAAAATACTTTAGTGTCTTGGCTATTACAGTTGGTCACTATCTCATTTACATCTGTGTTTAAGGGACATCTGTATTTAAGAGCCAGGTGACATCAAAATCTTAAGTGGACACACTTTCTTTTAGAGTGAAACATAGACTTTAATTCTATTGAGTTACTTAATTTTTCATTTTATTTTTACAATTTTGCTTATGTAAAATTATGACCCTAAAAATTTACAGCGATTATTTGATGAATGCTTTCAAAAGTAACTTCGTTTTTAGAGACTTTACATAAAATCAAGGGACATTAAATAATCTGGTCCATTATGTATTGACACTGGTTCTTAGCTCATAATCTCACATTCAGTTTGGTAGCTATGGAAACACCAGAATTTTTAGAGTCACTTCTCTTAGCTTGGCAGTCATTAACATTTGGTCTTCTTAGAAAAGACAGAGGCAAGTATTTCATATTTTATATGAGGATTTTATTCAATAATTTCTTTCAATTTCACAGAATATTGAAGGACAAAGGCCACTGATATATGATTAGACATTTCTTCACATACATTCTGATGGAACTAGGTGGCAGTTCCTGATAAGATTTACATAGGAGTTTAAATGAAAGGGAGGATTGAAGGGAACCCAGAGACTGCCTAAGAGGGATGAATTAGGAGTGGGGTAGGGAGGGAAACCTTGACTCTTTACTGGAACTGTGCCATATGACCAGGGCAATGAGTGAAAGAGATGAAAATGGGAATGAATGGCCTCTTGGCAGCTAATGATGTCTTGATGTTTGGGGGTTGTCTGATGGTCCCATCATTTCCAGACAGGGGTATCAGTAGAGATTGCTTGATTATCAGCATTTTTTATGTGAGTAATTCTTTCTGAAATTCATAAACACTGGAAGCCCAATATGTGAGGGCTGTGGTGACTGCACTGTGATTTACAGTCTTGTATTTTTTTGAAACTGACTATAGGAATTATTCCCTGAGGGTTGTTTCCCTATGTCTAAAATTAGGATGATGATATTATGGGTTTCATTGAAGTGTCAGTAATATTAGATATGCTAATATATATCAAATATATTTCTTTCTTTGTTTTCACATCATTAAAATCTGCAGGCTATGGTCATGTGTTTAGACACTGCTAAAAAGAAGTAACAAGCAGTAGTACAGGCAATCTGCAAGTTGCACAAATGTGACAAACACAAAGTGAGAGAAGGTTTGTAAGTAAGCTGACACTTCAAATGTGAAAAGTCACTCCCTTTTTGTAAGAAGACACTTACGTCCACATGTCTCAGGATGAAAGGCCTGTACATCTTAGCCTTGACACTGAAAACAATATGTGCTGTTTTTTTGGAGTAGGAAGGCAATTCTATGCACTAAGGATGCTCTCTGTGCCCTGTCTTTTCCAGAAGACAGCAGCCATTGCCTATTCTCCTAATTGTGTATATTACAAAAGTCCAGGCGTGGCAATAATCTTTGGTCACCCAAATTGATTGTAGGAGATGACAGCTTGTCAGAAATTGTTTTCAGGTTTCATCATGTCCATCATTGAGTTCAAATTCACATAATTATTTCTGACACTGACACTTACCCAATGAGCCTTTTCATATACTACAAACATATCCCCTTTAAGGCACAATCATCTAGCTTGTCTCCACATAGGCTGAAGCCAACTTCAAAATGTGTTATCAATTTTCCTAAGATTGTTCATAATTGTTAATACTCCCAAGATATTTCAAATTCTAAAGTTTTATTTCAGGTAGCAGGGAATATATGTAAAGTTTCAACAGGTACCTCAAGTTTCTAGCATCTTGAACATAATATTATATAGGCTTCAGCATACTGTAGTACTCCCCATGTTCATGTACAGGTCTTTGAAGGACTTTCAGTTCTGAAAGATTGATTAGAATTATACATTATCATGTGGTGATTTAGGATTCTAATAAAATATTAATCTTGCATCAATTTTTATCAGGTTCAGTACAATGTGGACCATGCTACCACATTATTCAGTCTGGTGTGACAGAACTTCACCATGATGGTTTGCATAGTATTATCTTGAAACAACCTAGAGTCATATGAGAAGAAAAAAGTCTCAGTCGAGAACATTCCCCCATGAAATAGACCTTATAATTGCCTGTTAAAAACTGCATTGAATAATGATAAGTATGGGAGTGTGGAGACCTCTGTGGGTGTTTCCAAATTTAGGGAGGTGTTTTGTGTTGTACAATAAGGCAAGTGGAGTTACCTATGGAGTACAAAGTACTATGTAGTTTTTCTTAGTGGTATCTTTTTCATTTGTTGCCTCTAGATATTTTCGTTCTTTCCTGACTTGTGTTCTCTTAAAGATGGAAAGTGAAGCTCCTGCCCTGCTTACTCTGGTAAATTATCTCAGAATGAAGCCCATCTCTGCTGCTGTAAATAATGTGAGGTGCACAGAACATCCATTGGAACTTGTTGGTGAGTTTTCCAGAAGCTCCCATTCCAGTGCCATTGTCACTCTTCCTGTGTAGCTCTGGTCAAACTGATCATATACTACATGTGTTGATGTTCTGGACAAGCAGGGTAGCCAGTCCACCCTCACATACTAAGTCTGGATCCAAATTTTATCAACACATTTTCCTAAATAGATTTTGTGAATCTCTCCTGTCCACACCATGCTCAAAACTCATGCATTGTTCTGTCATGCATCTTCTGTATTTAAATTCTTCCATTGCTTTTCTGGTCCCTAGGTTCTGTTGCAAACCTTATACTCCCAAACTTGTTTCTGACAGGACATGTACCTGATATGCATGATGAGATACACATACCTTTGCCAGAACAACCAAGGCTGACGCTTTGCTTGAATGTATGCACCTTGCCCTATACTCAATTTGAAGCTGTGTTCTAGCAGTAGTGAGTCCACAGTTGTAGCATTCATGAGAAGACGTGTACGTGAATATGTGTAGATTTCAAATGGGTTTCCAAGTCTGAAACTTGCCCTCCAGTGCCATATCCTATTTCTTGGTCTCCATGATGTCACATAGCATCAGCTCTGGGCATCCCTGTTTGCTACTCCCAGATCCAAATCAAGTTTTGCTCTGGGCATACTTCTAGACCACACTTCTCTAGATCCATTTGCTGGACTTCCAGCTTTGATATAGATTACCTGGCTTTGAGGATCTAAGACTGGTTTTTTAGGATACTGTAATCACTGTAATCTTACATCAGTTTCAGTAGCCCATGGACCATACAACCACATTCTTCTGCCATATGTAGTAGAGCCTCACCATGATGGTTTGTGTTGTATTACCTTTATACAATCGAGAGGCATCTGAGAAGGAACCCTAATTGAGAACAATCCCTCATGAAATAGTCTTTAGAAATCTGTTGAAATCTTTTGTGTGTAGGGCTTTTTTTATGTTTATTTTTGATAATTTTTATTGGATATTTTATTTATTTCCATTTCAGTTTAACCTTAGTAAACCTCCTATCTCATCTACCCTCCCTATCCTTCTCTAAGTGTGCTCCCCTAACCACCGTGCTACTTTCACCACACCACCAAGGCATTTCCCTACATTGGAGGATTGAGCCTTAACAATACCAAAAGCCTTTCCTCACATTGATGTAAGATAAGGCATTCTTCTGCTATATATGCAGTTGGAGCCATGGGTCTCTCCTTGTTTATTTTTTCATTTGTAGTTTAGTCCCAGGAAGCACTTGGTGTCTGGTTAGTGTTACATTCCCCATAAGTGCTGACTCACAGCTTAGCCATTTTGCCTTATTGGTGGGCTTTCAGTAGCTCCAGTTATTTGTGCCTGGATAGTACTGGTCACAATCATATTGCACTATATGTTTGACTTTCTGGAGATTGAAAGTACCTGTTCCATATTCCATGTTAATGCCTTAACATGAATGGAGATTTCATCCAATGATGTTCTTTGAAATAATATCTTCGCTGAATCTCTCCTGTCCATTCCTTGAATACAACCACAAGCCTAGGCACTATCTTGTAGATTCACCATCCTCTTCAGTTGGTATGGCATATATGTGATTTGTTTATGAATTATACACTCTCAGTATTTTTCTCTGAAAGACAAGGCTTATACTGGTTTGCAGACACGATATATAAACATTTTCATACCAGTGTCTCCCTCACTCTTCCATGCTTCTCTTCAGGCAAAATGCTCAGCACACAACATTCTTGTGAGATTCCCTCTAGTAGTGATTCCTCATGCATAGTCCTAATGGTAGGAGGTCTTTTTAAGTATGCTTAGATTGCACATGAGTTTCTTTTTCTTGGCAAGTCTGAACCCTGTCTTCAATTATTTTCTTCTATTACCAGGCCTCCCCCAGGTCACAAAACACCTGGAGTGGACTTCCCTGTTTAATAATCCCCAAGAGAGCCCCAATTCTGCTTTGTAAGAACTCTTAGTCCTTGCTTCTCTAGTCCCTTTTGCTGTATATTCGGTTTGACTCTGATTGCCTGGCTTTGAGCCTCTAAGACAGTTTCTCAGGATTATATTAACCCTTATATTTTGCATCACTTTTTTTTGTCAGCAGAATCAGTACCATGTGGACTTTGATGCCTCATATTTTGCTACTTGGAATGTTAGAGCCCCATCCTGATGGATTGTTTTAAATTAATGTGACACAGTCTAGATTCTTCTGAGAAGGAACCTCAATTTAGAATATTCCTTCATGAAATGTTCTGTATAAATGGTTGTTTAGAGCTCCATTGAGCTTTAATTCTTATGGTAGTGTCCACTCATCTGTGGATGTTGCCATGCTTTTCAAGGCAGTTCAGGGTTGTTCAAGAAGGCAAGCCTACATATGAAGGGTGTGCAAAGCATTATGCAGTATTACGTAATGGTATCCAATTGTGTTCTTGCCTCTAGATTTCTTATTTTATTCCTGACCTGTCTTCTCTTACAGATGGACATTTAAGCTACTCTTCTGCTACTATAGTGTGCTAATCCAGAATGAAGCCTAACTGAGTTTCCCAATGTGTGTAAACATAAAATGCAGTCATTTTCTATTCCTTGTTGATGAGCTCTCCTGAAGATGCTTTTCTATGGCAAATTCACTCAGCCAAGACAGTTCTGGTCACACAGATTCTTCACTATTTCTGTTGTTATTCAGGAGAAGTAAGATATCCCTATACTGTCATACTCTTTGTTCTAACTCTCTATTCAGATGTCTCTTAACACCTTTGCCAGAACAAATATTTCAAAACAGTTCTGTCCACACCTTTTACACAACCTGAGGCATCTGTCCTACCTTTCATGCAGATTCCTCATCTAACTTTCTCAATTATTCCTCTACCCTTCAGCTTACTTTGTCATGTGTGCACTGCCATTCCTGTTTCTTATGGACAGGTCACATCCCAGGCGTGAAGGGAGTTATTTACAGAAGTGGTTTTCCAGTTTCCTGCTCACCATTTCATGCTTGAATCCAAGCACTCAGCTCTGTATACAACTTCCTGGTGAGTTTGCTCCAATTGTGAGTCTACACGTATAGTCACAGTGGCAGGATTCCTACCTAATTGTGTCCATATTTCACATAAGTGTCTTTGGTGGGCAAGTCTGAACCTTGCTGTCCTCTCCCTTCTCCAACTCTCAGGTCTCCCTTAGGTTACAGCGCACCTGCACTAGGTTTGTTGTATATTATTCCTATATACTACATTATTGTGCTCTTGGCTTACTCACAAACCATGCTTCTTTAGGCCCATTTACTCAGTTTCCAGCATGAACACCAATTACCTTGGATTGAGCCTTCATTTCTCTTTCTAAGGAATATATTACCTTTCTAATCTTGCATTTTTTTTCAGTAGAATCAGTACTATAGATCATGCTGCCACATACATCTGCCAGGTATGGTGGAGCTTCACCCATGATGGTTTATGTTTTGCTATTTTGACATGTTCTAGAGTTATTTAAGAAGGAACCACTATTGATAACATTCCTCCATGAAACAGTATGTAGAAAAGTCTATTGGGTTCTTCTCTTCAGTAAAGATTCTTATGGTAGTGTGGAGCTTTCAGTGGGTGTTGTCAAACTTTGGAAGTTGTTTCTGGGTTTTACAAGCAGACAAGCTGAGGTATCTATGGAATGTAAAGCAGTATGTAGTATTCATCATTGAAAACAGCTTCAGGCCTTTAGGTTTCTTTCTTAATTCCTGACCTACATTCTCTGAATAATGGACAATGAAGAGCCTGCCCCTCTTACTATGGTGAGGTTTCCCAGAAATAAGTCCAACTGTGCTGTTCCTAATATGTGGAGACATAGTTGTCAGTCATTGTCTCCTGTTGGTAAGCTCTCTAGAAGCACTCCTTCCAGTAGTCTTTCTCATTCTTCCAGGATAGCTCTAGACACACAGATACTATATTTTCTCTGTTGAAATCCTGCAGAATCAAGAGACCCATTGCATCCCCACACATGAATGACTCAGTATGGATGTAGATTTCTCCCAGAGTTTATGCCTGAAAAGCATCCCTGAATCTCTTCTGTCTACACCATGAACAAAGCTTGAGGATTATTTCCATCATTCAGCTTCTGCATCAAAATTTCCCATTTGGTTATCTAGCCCAAGTTTCTTTTGCCATATTCAATTCCCTGTTCTATTTCTGATCATGTTGGAACATACCAAGTATGCATGTTATGATATATGCATACCTTTCATTCCAGTTCTCTTTTAATCTATGATGTGTGTCTCCAACAGCCAGCTTTTCACTGTTGTTCCACTGATGTTCCCCCTGTAGTAAGGCCCTAAGAGTGTTATCCTGTGGAGGAATACTAACTAATTATGTGCAGATTACACATGGACTTCCTTTGTGTGCAAATGCAAATTTGCTCTTCATTGCCTTCACCTATTCCCAGGCCTTCTTCCAGTCACACAGTACCTCCACTAGGACTACCTAAATTTATTTTCAAAGACAAGCCTAATTTTCCTGTGTGATAACTCTCAGATAGTTCTATCTAGAGCATTTTGTTGGTCTTCGAGTTTTTAGAAAGATTTCTTGGCTTTCAAGCTCTCAAATTATTTGATAACAATCTATCAACTCTGTACTCTTGCATCACATTTTCATCACCACCCTGCCATATTTTTCTGCAAAGTCTAATAAACCATCATCCACAAGATTTCTATTGTGTTAACTTAACACTATGTAGACTCATGTGAGAAGGAGGAACCTCAATTGTGAATATTTTTCTATGAAATGGACTGTATAAATGCCAGTTGTTAGCTATGGTGAGTAATGTAAGTATGGCAGTGTAGAGACCTTTGTGGAAGTTTCCCATCTTTGGTAGGTGGTTTTCATTGTACAATAAGTCATGTGTAGTTACCTATGGAGTACAAAGTACTTTTTAGTATTATGTAGTGGTATCTCTTTCAGTTCTTCTCTCTATATTTCTTCCCTTTTTCTAGACCTGGGCTCTCTCTGTGACAGTAAGTGAAGTTTCTGCTCTGCTCACTATGATACATTTTCCCAAAATGAAGCCAAACTGTAAGCATCTAAATAATAGGAAACCTACAGCTCAACCTTTGAGTCTTTTTGGTGAAATCTTCAGAACCTCCCCTTCTAGTGACTGTATAAATATCTGTTAGCTCCTCTTATTAGTAATGATACGTATAGCAGTGTAGAGACCATTGTAGGTGTTTCCCATCTTTGAGAGGTGGTTTTCCTTGATCAATAAGGCTAGTTGAGCTACCTATGGATACTGTGTGGTTTTACATAGTAGTATCTCTTTCATTTCTTTTCCCTAGATTTCTTCCTGTTTCTGGACCTGTGCTCTCTCTGTGATGGTAAGTGAAGTTTCTTCTCTGCTTTCTGTATGGTAAGTTTTCTCATAATATAGCCAAACTGTAATGATATAAATAATTGGAAGCCTAGAGCTCAGCCACTGAGTCTTTTTGGTGAGATTTTCAGAACCACCCTTTTTAGTGCCATCTTTACCGTGCCAGGATAGTTCTAGTCATACAGATGTATAATATGTCTGTTGAATCTCTGGGGAACCAAGATACACAATTTACCCCTGTACTCTAAGATGTAAGTCTGAGTAGAGTCTTTTTTTAATGGTTTTCCCATAATAGCTTCTCTGCATTCCTCCATTCTGCACCATGACCATAATACAAGACTAGTGTCCCATCATACAGCCTCTGCATCTCAATCTCTCAGTTGGTACTCTACCTTCCAGCTACCTTTTCAATCTCTAAACACCCATTCCTATTTCTGATGCACACAGCAAAAACCAGGTTTGAGTGATGTGATCTACAGAACTCTGCATTTCAGTCCACTCCTTGCCCTTTTTTGATTGACTCCTGTCAACCAGTTTTTCACTCAATTTCCTGCTGAGTTCCCTCAGTAGTGAGAATAGAATTGGAATCTGGTGTGGAGGATGCCTAGCTAAGTATGAGCAGATTACACATGGCTGTCCATTGTGCACAAGACTCAACTTTTTCTTCCAGTGCCATCTCCTATCCCTAGCCCTCCATCAGATCACATGTCACTTGCACTGGGCTTCCCTCTTTAGTATTTCAAATACAATTCCAATTTTTCTGTGTGTAAACTTGCAGACAATGCTTCCTTAGATATATTGTCTGTACTTCCATTTCTGAAACAGAATGCCTGTCTTTGAGGCTCTCATATTGTCAGGATTCTATTAAATCTTGCATCATTATTTTTTACCATATTCAGTACTAAATGGACATTGTTGCCACATTTCTCTACACTGTGTGATAGTGTGTCACTATGGTTTTTGTGTTGTGTTAATTGTTGTGGCCCGAGCTGCCCCACGTTGTGTGTCAAAAATGTTGAGAGTTGCACTAGCCCTTGCTTGGGGTCTAAATTGTTAGCGCCTGCACTGCTCAAAGCTGCTTCAATTCACATGATTGGGTTCAGCAAGAGAGAGTGAAAATGGACTCAAAGAATGGAGACCAAACAAAGAGTGATTTAATGCCATTTATTCTTCAGTCTCTCTTCTTCTCTCCCAGTTCCTAGTTCCAAGTCCATAGTTCCTAGCACATAATCCTCGTTCCAGTTGCTAGTCTCATTCCCAGTTCCAAGTTCTTTCTCCAAGTGCTAAGTGCCTAATACCTAATGCCTAATACTTAACTCACTTTTTCTGTCTGCCTTTTACCTTTTATATGTCTTACATCTAAGCCAGGCCTCTAAGTCACGCACTTAAGCCATGCCCTTACGTGTTATCTCTAAATCACACCTTAAAGTCTCACACACCCACGGGAAAATCCTGGGTATGTAAAACAAGATGTTATCAGAGTGTGCTCAGCTGTTGTAGTCTATTGTAATCAATTCTCTTGTCAGAGACTATGGCTCAAGATGGCTGCAAGAGTGATAGCCACCTTCTGTCAGTTTTCACAGTTAACATGACAAAATGTAGAGTTATGTGAGAAGAAGGAGCCTCAAATGAGAAAACTCTTTTTTGAATTGGCCTATAACAATGCTTGTTAGCCCTCTGTAGGTGGTGCAAACATTCAGAAAATGTTCATAGTTGTAGAAGAAGGCAAGCCTGGGTATCTATGGAATGCAAAGTATTATTTACTATTCCTTAGAAATATCTGCTTCAGTTCTCACCTCAAGGTTTGTCCCTGATGACTGAATTTTATTCTCTGAATGATGGACCATGAAGCTTCATAATTGCTTGGACAATTAGATAAGTTACCTAAATGTCGGACCCTCTGTGTTGTTCTCAATATGTGGAGTCTCACAGATCTGTTATTGTCTCTTGTTGGTGAAGCTTTCAGAAATCCCCCCATCGATGCCATTGTCAATATGCCAGGATTGTTCTGGTCAAACAGAAACTATACTATATGTGTTATTATATTCTACCCTCACATACTAAGGACTACTTATAGAAGCATATTTCACTCAACACATCTCCCTGGTTTGATTCCCAGAATCTTAATTTTCTTTTTTTATTACTTTGAATTTTTTATTATTAAATCATAATTTTTACTTTTTAACATGGTGGTTATAAACACGAAAATGCAGGATGTGGGGAAGGAGCATAGATGTTCAGGGGAGTACATATATCTTTCAGAACAGGGTATCAGCTGGGTGATAGTTCAGGGGTCAGGTCAATAGGACTCTGTGTGTGATTCACTTGTCATCATCTAATTTGGTACTATCCACCAAGGCTGTCTATTTACAAGGTCTATGACTACTCAGGCTGGTTGATTTCCACAAAAGCTGCCTGTTTATAATAGTTTTCGCCATCTGTTTTAGTGTTTTTCCATGGAGACATAAGACTTTGTGTTAGCAGGCATGTATGTCAGGCCTATTGGTAGTTTTAGGCTTATGGCTAGTTTTAGGCCTTCAGTGTATTAGCAGGGCTGCCCCTGACATGTTCTCCATTCTCCAAGTATAGAAGAAATGTTGTGATTCTAATCTTGCCAAGGCAGCGATAGAGGCCTGACCTCAAGTAATTAAAGGGGACCTTGTAATGGCTCTAATCCTCCTTCGGATTGAGAAAATCTCTCCTTTCTATGCCATGAACAAAAACACAGGATTATGTCTGTTGTATATTTTCTTATGTCCACTTGTCCTTTAGTTCCCTGTTTCTTTTGCAAACTCTACACTCCCAATCTGGTTTCTGATGGACAGGACAGGTAGCTGGTATTAATGATGACGATGTATCTGGTATGTATCTGGTATACACACCTTTACCATCACAACCAAGGTTACCCCTCAGCTTCACTCCAATTACCATGCCTTATACCCAATTCAAACTTTTGTTTCCCCAGTATAGAGTCCACAATTGTAGAACTCATGAGAAGAGGTATAGGTAAATATGCACAGATTACAAATAGGTTTCCTACATTGACAAGTCTGAAACTTGCCCTCAATTACCACCTTCTATCCCTAGGCCTCCAGCTGATCACATCACACTAGTACTGGTCTACCCTTTTTAGTATTCCCAGAAAAAAACTACATTTCTGCTCTGTTCATACTTTCAGAACAACTGTTTCTAGAAACATTTCCTGAACTTTCATCCTTGACAGAGATCTCTAAGGTTTGAGGAATTCAGACTGTTTGTGAGAATACTATTAATATTATAACCTTACATCATTATTTCATCATATTTAGTACCATGTAGAGCATGCTGCCATATTTTTTTGCCAGGCATCATAGAGCCTCACCATTTACTTTTGTGTTGTGTCCTTTTTATAGAATCAAGATTCATTTGAGAAGAAGGTACCTTAATTGAGAACATTCCTCCATGAAATTGCCTGTAGAAAAGCCTGTTTATAGCACCCATTTGTAGGAATTTTTCAAGAAGTGTGGATCCCTCTGTGTTTGTTGCTAAACTTTGTGACATGGTTTTGCATTTTACAAAAAGGCATTCCATTGTACCTATGGAGTGTAGAGAATTATGTATCATTTCTTAGCAGTATCTAATTCAGTTCTTGCCTCTAGGATTCCTCCTTGATTATTGACCTCTGTTCTCTTACTGATGAAAGTGAATCTCCTATTCTGCCTTCTATGGTAAGTTTTCCCTGATATAGAACAACAGTGATGTTCTTAATATGTGGTGACTCAAAACTTAGCCAATTTATCTTAACAGTGAGCTCTCTAGAATCTCTCCTTCCATGTCCCTGGATAGCTCTTGTCACACTTATATTGCAGTATTTCTCTTGAATTTCTGGAGACTGAAGTTACATATTCCACTACCCATGATAATGCCTAAACATGCAGATTTCTTCCAAAATTATTCTTTGTCTGAATACATTCCCCGAATTTCTACTGTGCATACCACACATACAACCACAGGCCTAGGGCCTGTCCTGTAAATTCTGTATCTAACTTTTTCAGTTGGTCTGCTAGAACCCAGATATATTTGTGATTTCTGTGCTTCCAGTACTTTTCAAGATTGACAGGTCACATACATGGTTTCAAGACAAGATCTACAGACCCTTGCCTTCCAGTTTCTTGCTCATTTTTCCATTCTTATCTTCAGTCAAAGTGCTCTGCACACAACTTCCTGGTAAGTTAATTTTTCCAGCAGTACATTCTCAAGTAGTGTCTCCATGGCAGAAGGCCTACCTAAGTATGTCCAGGATTCTCATTGGCTTCCATTTTTGGCAAGTCTGAACCCTGCCCTCCAGTCCCATTTTCTATTACCACTTCTCCCTCAGGTGACAGAGCACCTGAACTGGCATTCCTTATTTATTATTCCCAAATACAACCCCAATTCTATTCTTTACAATCTCCCAGACCTTGCTGCTCTAGACACATTTGCTGGATTACTGACCTAGATTACCTGGGCTTGAGACTCTCAGACTGTTTTTCAGGATTCTATTAACCCTGAAATCTTGCATAATTTTTTTCATCAGATTCAATACCTTATGGAACATGCTACCAGATTCTTCTGCTGGAATGTTAGAGCCTCACCATGACAGTTTGTGTTATAGTAATGACACAATGTGGATTCATCTAAGAAGAAGGAACCTCAATTGACAACATGCCTCCTTGAAATGGTGTGTAGAAAAGCCTTTGAGAGCTCTGTTGAGCTAAGACTCTTGTGGTAGTGTGCAATCATCTGAGGGTGTTGCCATACTTCAGAGGTCATTTGGGCTTGTTCAACAAGTCAAATGGTAATTCCAATGGATTGCCAAGTAATATGCAGTACACCTTAATGTTATCCAATTTTTTTTCCTGCCCATAGATTTTATACTTGATTCCTGACCTGTATTCTCTCACACTCAAGCTAATTAAAAGCTTCCCAAATAGACAGTCAAGCTACTCTCCTGCTGCTATGGTATGCTATTACAGAACTAAGCCCAACTGTGATACTCCCAGTATGTGTAGACATAAAATTCAGTCATTGTCTCTTATTGGTGAGCTCTCAAGAAGCAGTCTGTCAAAGACATCTTCACTGTGTCAGGATAGTTCTGGTCACATATATCCCACACTATTTCTGTTTCTATCCTAGAGATCTAAGATATCCCTTCTAGTCCCACAAACTAAGTACTAACTCCCAACGCATATGACTCTTAACACCTTTGCCTGAACAGCTTCCTTGGATCAGTCCTGTCCACACCTTCCACACAATCTGAGGCATCTGTCCTACCAATCGTGCAGCGTCCTCATCTAACGTTCTCAATAATTTCTCTAGCCTCCACCTTACTCAGTCATGTGTGCACTGCCATTCCTGTTTCTTATGGACAGGTAATATACCAGGCTTTCATGAAGAGATCTAGAGAAGATGTTTCCCAGTTTTCTGCTCACCACAACATGCTTGAGCTGAAGCACTCAGCTCTACAACCATATTTTTGAAGAGTTTTCTCCAATAGTGAGTCCACAAGTACAATCAAAATTATAGGAGTTCTATCTAAGTATTTCCAGATTTTACATTGGTGTCCTTGGTGGGCAAGACTGTAACTTGACTTCCAGTCTTTGTCCTATTACCTGGCCTATATTATGTTCCAGAAATCCAGAAGTGGGCTACTTGTTTAGTATTCCAAAATACTAACACATCGAGCTCTGTTCTTACTCCCAGATCATACATCTCTAAGCAATTTTATTGTATTTCCAGCACTGACACACATTGACAGGCTTTGATCCTTTAACACTTTTTTCTCAGGATTCTATTAATCATGTAATCTTGCATCACTTTTTCAACAGATTCAGTGATATGTGGACCGTGCTGCCACATATTTCTGTCAGTTGTGATAGAGCCTCTCCATGATGGTTTGTGCTGTGTTATCTTGTCATATTCTCTAGTCACCTGAGAAGATGTACCCTCAATTGAGCCTATTTCTCCATGAAATGCTGTGTAGAAGATCCCTTTGAAAGGAACCTTGATGAATGGCTCGTAGGTTAGTGTGCATCCGTATGTGTGTGTTGCCAAACTTTGGGTTACTCTGGTTTTACCAGATGAGTGCATAGATATCAATGTAGTTTAATGCATTATGTAGTATTCCACAGTGTTGTCTCTTCCAGTTCTTGCCCCTCAGTTTCATCCATGATTCCTTACTTGTGTTCCCTCAATGATGGAAAATCCTTGCCCTTCTTAATAAGGTAAGTTTCCCCAGAACTAAGCCCAACTGTGTTGTTCCCTACATGGGGTGACAATCAGACCAGGCATTGTTCCTTATTGGTGTGCTATCCATAAGCTTCACTTCCAGTGCCATCATGACTCTGCCAGGATTCTTCTGGTCAGACATATCCTGCACTACATTTGTTGAATTCCTGGAGAACCAAGATACCCTTTCCACTTCTCACACTCATGCTTAACTGTGAATGTATATTCCTCTCAACATTTTTGTCTAAATGACTTCAGTGAATCTCTCATTTCCTTACCATGTATACAATACCATGCCTAGGTCTTATCTTTCAGCGTCTTCATTTAAAGTCCTAAATTGTTTTCCTAGACCCTAGTTTCCTTTGTCATCACTACACTCCCAGTTCTGTTTCTGATGGACAAAGTACTCATCAGATATATATGATGAGACTTAACAATCCTTTTCTTTCCAGTGATATCCTCAGCCTGCCTTTGGTCACTGCAGGTACCAACTGGCAGTGGAGACACAATCCAGTAGAAACATCCAGGCATCTTCCAAATGGGTATGAGTCAGCAGGAGTAACCAGGCCAAACAGGGATGCCAGAAGCTTTCTACCATGCCTGTCTCCAGGAAGTGAAGAGCTGTTAAGAAGATGTGAGCCCAACACAGTGTTGTAAATGGGCTTCGCTATTGTCAGTTGAGTAGTATTTATTGTCCCTCTAAGTATCATTTGTCTTCCCATGGGTCTTTGCTCAGCAAAACACCATGTAACTCTGTCTTAGCAAAACTCTATGTGAGTCTAACATCACTCTGTCAATTGGCCTAAGTATGTAGAAACAGCAAGAAGTCTTTATAATATTGCCATCTTAATATCATGTGTCCTTTCACATCTTTGCTTTAGCAACATATGTAACCCATCCAATCATCATTTGCCATAAGTGACTTTCCAAAAAACCCACAAGTTTCCAGTTAATATGCTTTTTTATGTTAAAGAATTTTCTTTCTCTAACATGAATGATCTATACTCAATAGAAAAAATATAAAAACTTTCACTTTTTAAATAAATAGCTTATGTAAATATTGTCAAAAACAGTCTAACAAAACAACATTAAATTTCTATCAATATTAATAATTAAATATAAAGTTTCAACTTCTATTAATATACAGTAATTGAACAAGAACTTTAAATTTCTATTAATGTGCAGAAATTCAAACTGACTTCTTTTGAACAACATAAATAACAAAACATATCAAATTCTTTTAATATACAATAACTTTAAAAAACTTCTAACTGCTATTAATATACAATAATCAAAAAAATGAATTTAAATTTCTAATGACATACAATAGTGATCAAAACCAATAAATTTTTATTAATATGCAATAAAAAAAGAAGTTTAAATTTCTATCAAGAAACAATAATTAAAAGCCAGTAAGTTCTATTAATATATTTTAATTCAAACAAAATGACTTTAAATTTCTATCAATATACAATAATTAAACAAAACATAAAATTCTTATGAATACAGAATACTTAAATATTAAATCTATTAATACACAATAATTCAAACAAGATGACTTTATAAATATCTATTAATATATAATACTAAACAAAAGTTGTAAATGTCTATTAATATGCAATAAAATGTAACAAATTTTAATTTCAGGCAATATACAGCAATTAAAAAATACTAAATAGTTTTTAATATACTATAATTTAAATAAACTGACTTTAAATTTTCATCAATATAAAATACTTAAACAAAAACATGAAATTCCTTTAAATATACCATACAGAAACATAAAACTTAAATTTTTATTAAAATGCAATAATTCAAGTAAAATGACTTTATAAATATCTATTAATATATAATATTTAAAAAAGTTGTAAATTTATATTTAAATGCAATAAAACAAAACAAAGTTTAATTTCAGGCAATAAACAGTTATTAAAAAATCTAAATTTTTATTAATGTTCTCTAATTCAAATAGACTTTTAATTTCTTTCAATATAAAATAAAGTAATACATAAAATTTCTATAAGTGTACAATATTTAAACGAAAACCTAAAGTTTCTATTGATATACTATAATTCAAAAAATGACTTCATTTTACTATTAATATAAAATTATTTAACAAAAGCCTAAAATCTCTATAAATATACAATACATCAACAAAAACCTTAAATTTCTTTTATCAAACTATAATTTACACAAAATGACTTTAAATTTTTATTAACAAACAATAATTTCAACAAAATTCCTTTAAATATATCAATATAAAATAATTAAACAAAACATAAAATTCCATCAATATACAATACTTAAATATAAACCTTCAATTTTCTTTAATATACAATAATTCAAAGAAAATGACTATATAAATATCTTTTAGTATACAATATAAAACAAAAGCTGTAAATTTCTGTTAATAAGCAATAAAACAGAAGAAATTTAAATTTCAGGCAATAAAGAGTAATTAAAATACTAAATTATTATTAATATAATATAATTTAAATAAACTGAATTTAAATTTCTATTAATATGAAATAATTAGACAAAAACATAAAATTTCCATAAATATACCACACTTGAACACAAACCTTAAATTTTTATTAATATACAATAATTGAAACAAAATGGCTTTATAAATATCTTTTAATATAACATATTAAAAAAGCTGTAAATTTATGTTAATATACAATAAAAAAAGAAATTTAAATTTCAGGCAATAAACAATAGTTAGAAAACACTAAAGATTTTTTAATATACATTAATTTAAACAAATGGAATTTAAATTTCAATAACTATATAATAATTAAACAAATATATAAAATTTCTATAAGTATAAAATATTTAAACAAAAACTTAAATGTTTCTATTATTATACTATAATTCAAAATATGACTTTAAATTTCTTTTAACATAAAATAATTTAAAAAAACATAAAATAATTATAAATATACAATACTTCAACAAAACCTTTAAATTTCTCTAAATATACAATAATTTAAACAAATGATCTTAAACTTCAATTAATAAACAATAATTCTAACAAAATGTCTTTAAATTTCTGTCAATATACAGTAAATAAACAAAACACAAAATTCCTATCAATATAAAATATTTAAACATAAAACTTAAATTTTTATTGCTATATAATAATTAAAGCTAAATAAATTTATTTATATCTCCTAATATATCATATTAAACAGAAGGTGTAAATTTATATTAATATACAATAAAGCAAAACAAATTTAAATTTTAGGTGATAAACAGTAATTAAAAATACTAAATTCTTATTATTATAATTTAAATAAACTGACTTTAAATTTCCATCAATATACAATAATTAAACAAAAACATAAAAGTGCTATAAATATACCATACTTAAATATAAACCTTAAAGTTTTATTCATATACAATAATTCAAACAAAATGATTTATAAATATCTATTAATATACAATATTAAACAAAAACTGTAAATTTATATTAGTATGCAATACAGCAAAACAAATTTAAATTTCAGGCAATAAACAGTAATTAAAAATACTAAATTTTTATTAATATAATTTAAATAACCTGAATTTAAATTTCCATCAATATATAATAATTAAACAAAAACATAAAATTGCTATAAATATACCATACTTAAATATAAACTTTAAATTTTTATTCATATACAATACTTCAAACAAAATGACTTTATAAATATCTCTTAATATACAACATTAATCAAAAGGTGTAAATTCATATTTATATGCAATAAAACAAAACAAATTTGAATTTCAGGCAATAAACTGTAATTAAATATCATTAAATTTTTATTAATATACTCTAATTCAAATAAATTGACTTTAAATTTCTATCAGTATACAACAATTAAACAAATACATTAAATTTCTGTAAGTATACAACATTTAAACAAAAATCTAAATCTTCTATTACTATACAGGAATTCAAAAAATGAATTTAAATTTCCATTAATATAAAATAAGTAAACAAAAACATAAAATTTCTATAAATACAAAATACTTCAACAAACAGTTAAATTTTATTAATATACAGTAATTTAAACAAAATTATTTCAACTTCTTTTAATAAACAATTAAAAAAATAACTATTTAATTTTTATGAATATGAAAATTAAGCAAAAGCTATAAATTTCTATTAATACACAATTAAATAAATCAACTTTATTTTTTATCATACAATAATAAATAAACCATAACTTGCTGCTAACATAGTATAACTCAAAATATTATTTAATGTTTTTATCAATATAAAATAATTAAAAAACCAAATTTCTACAAATATACACTAATTAAAGTAAACCCTTAAATTTCAATTAATAATGCTCCTTTTATCAAAATAACTTTAAATTTCTATTAATACACAAAAATTCAAACAAAATGACTTTAAATTTCTGTTAACATACAATATTATGTAAAAGCTGTCAATTTCTTTTACTATGCAATAAAACAAAACACATTTAAATATCTATCAATATACATAATTAAACAAAACAATAAAAGATATATAAATATACAGTACTTAAACAAAAAACTTGTTTCTATTAAAATACACTAATTTAAAAAGACTTTAAATTTCTATTAACATACAATAATTTAAACAAAATGAATGTAAGTTTCTATTAATATGCATTTGAAACATAAATTTTTACTAATAACAATAATTCAAACAAAGCAACTTAATATATTTTAATATACAATAATGAAAGTAAACCTTTAAATTTCAATTAATATATACTAACTCAAATTTAGATTCCTATCAATATATAATGATTAAACAAAAACATTAAATTTTTCTTAATACAAATTAATTCAAACAAAACATCTTTAAATTTTTATTAATATACAATAATTAAACAAAACAAAGTTAATTTTCTATAAATATGGAATTACTCAAACAAAATGACATTAAATTTTTATTAATATCCAATAGTTAAATAAAAACCTAAATTTTCAATGAATGTACAGTAAACAAAAGCCTTAAATTTCTATCAATATTCAACAATTAAACAAAATGCTTACATTTCTGTTAATATATGATATTTCAGAAAATCAATTTTAATGTTCCACTAATATACAATAATTAAAAATACCTTAAATTTCTGTTACTATATTCTAATTGAGCAAAACACCTTAAATTTATATCAATATATGATAATAAAGAAAACAAACCACCACCCTAAATGATATCAAACATAACATATCAAGCCACCTAAATCACTCACACCAACTTAAGTATATGGGATGATCATATTCATATATATATATATGTTTCCTGCTGAATTGGGGCAAGGAATTCCCATTTTTGGTTTCCAAGGAAAACCATGGTTAGTCTGAAAAAAAGGTAACTTGCATTTATTTCCCAGTTTCTGTGTTTATCTAGTCTTTGTACTGGCAGTTCTGCCTATGGATTGTCCAGTCTCTGTGATTATTCAGTCTCTGTGGGATTAATCATTAGGGCTAGCCCATTTGAAGTTAATTTGCATACAAATACATATTTGGAGATAGTCTTTCATATACCTGGGATATTTTCTTTGTGAAGACATTCCTATAAGCTGATAAGACAATTCATTGGTCAGATATAGTTTTTATAAGGTTTGTTGCAAAACTTACAATTTGATTCCCTGTAGATATATAAATATAACCACATCCCATCCCCACCTTAAAAAATTGCTGGTTTCCATTTTAATGTAAAAATACTCTTATAGTATATAGGTTGGTTTATATCCTCTGTGGTTTTGATAACCATATGTCTCTCAGCAGCTGGTTTTTTTCATTAAAATTAAGAAAAATTAGTGTTAACAAAACATTATTTAGTATGTTCCAGAGGGTTTTATATTCTCTTGTACTTTAGTAAGTGTTTCCTTTAATGTATTATTGGCTCTTTCTATAACTGCTTGTCTTGTGGGATTGTGTGTTTTAGGAGTAACATGCATTATGCTATAATATGCAAAGAATCATGTCATGTTATTGGGTACATATGTGGAAGCATTATCAAGTTTAATTTGTTCAGATTTCTTTCTAATTGACATCATTTCCAGTAAACATGTTATTACCCAATCAACCTTAAAACCAGGTGCACATTGAAACCCTGAGTGTTTATAAAAGGTATGTGGTATAATCCTTTGTTTTCCATATTGTGCAAGAGGAATTGGGTGTTGTAAAGCTAGATATGCAGGCCCCTATCACTGTCAGTTGAGGTGTATTTATACTCCCTGGAAAAAGCACATGTTCTCCAATGGTTCTTTCCTCAGAAAAACACCATGTGAATCTGTCTTATCAAAACTCAATATGAGTCTGTATCAGCTGTAGTAATCCAGTTATAGGTTCACAAGTGTAAGCACCATTGGTCAAGTCTAGCAAAGTTTGTGGAGTTGATACATGGGAACAAGATGATACATAAACAAGGTTCAGTTGTTCATTTGTGGCAATGACTGAAACTTGCTCTACAGTGTCATCTTCTATTCATAGGCCTCCTGCAGGTCACATAGAACCTGTTCTGGTCTTCCCTCTTTAATGTTCCTCAAAACAACTCTTCTGTGTGTACACCTCCAGATCATTGTTCTCTAGACTCATTTGCTGGACTACCAGTTGTGACACAAATTGCCTGACTTTGAGACTCTCAGAATGTTTTCCTTGATTCTACTAACCTTGTAATCTTGCATTATTTTTCATCAGAAACATATCATGTTGAACATGTTGCCACATTCCTCTACTAGATGTGATAAAGCCTCTCCAAGATGGTTTGTTTTGTATTAATGTGACATAATCTAGAGTCATCTGTGAACATTCTTCCATGAAAAGGTCTGTAAAAAGCATTTTGACAGCTAACTGGAGTAATGATTGTCGTGGTAATGTGGAGCACACTATGGGTGTTTCCAAGATGTAGGAGGTAGTTCTGTGTTGTAGATGAAGGGAAGACAAGTTACCTATTGAGTGCAAAGTATTATGTAGTATTCCTTAGTGGTATTTTCATTTGTTTTTGCCTCTAGATTTCTTACTTGATTCCTGATATGTGTACTCACAGTAATGAAGGGTTAAGGTTCTGCCTGATTACTATTGTAAGGTTTTCCAGAATAAAGCCCCACTCTTTCTCACTATATTGGGAAACACACAGCTCAGTAATTGTTCATTGTTGGTGAACTCTTCAGAAGTTTCCCTTCCTGTGGCATTTTCACTGTGCCAGGATACTTCTGGTCATGCAGATTCTGTATTATCTCTTTTTAATTCCTGGAGAATAAAAACAACCATTCCATCCACACACTGTTAGGCCGAAGACTGGATGCACATTTGTATAAATATCTTTGCCTGAATAGTTTCCCTGAATCTCTCCTGTCTACACCATGAAAACAATACCAGGTGTAGAAGAGATCATGTAGGTTTAGTATCTAACATCTTTTGTTGTTTCTCCTGATCCTGCTTCATTTTCAGATTCTACATTGTCTGTCTGATTAATGATGAACAGGATACAAACACTCTACCCATGATGAGATCTACAGAGATTGGACTTCTACTGCCCTCCTTACCCTTCTATGCTTGTTTTCCCTCATCCATCTGTTGATCCAATTTTCTGGTGATTTCAGTAAGTAATGAGTTCACAATAGTAGTCTACATTGGTGCATGCCTAGCAAAGAATTTACCAATTACACATGAGTTTCCTGTGTTGGCATAACTGAACTGTGAGCTCGAGTGTCTTCTCCTATTCTTGGGCATTCCTATGGTCACAAAGCAGCTGCCCTGGACTTCCCTGTTTAGAATTCCCAAATAAAACCTCAATTTTTTTATGTTCATTTCCCCAGACAGTGTTTCTCCAGAACTATCTGCTGGATCACCATTTATGACAAAGATTGCCTGGCTTTGAAACTCTCAGAATGTTTGGATTCTGTTACCACTGGAATCTTGCCTCATTTTTCATCAGATTCAGGACCATGTGGACCATGCTGCCTTCTTCTTCTTCCAGGTGTGGTAGAGCTTTACAATGATGGCCTGTCTTTTGGTAAGATGACACAATCTAGAATCATTTGAGAAGAGGGAACTTCAATTTAAACCACTTGCCTATAAAATTATTTGTACAAAAGTCTTTTGACAGATCCTCGAGTAATGATTCTTGAAGTAATTTGGAGGCCTCTCTGAGTTTTGCCACATTGCAGAAGTGGTTCTGTGTTGTACAAGTGCCAAGCTGAGGTACCTACTGTGGGCAAAGCATTTTGTAGTGTTCCTTAGTGTTATGTGCTTTTATTTTTGCCTATAGGTTTCTTCCTTGATTCCTGAAATTTGTTCTCTCAGTCATGAAATGTTCTTAATATGGTAAGTTTTCCAGAATTAAGCAAAACTGTGCTATTCCCAATAAGTTCATGTATATTTATCTCATACAGTTTTTCTTGTTGGTGTGCTCATATGAACCTTACTTTCCAGTGCCATCATACTGTTGCAGGTAAGTTCTGGTCTCTCACATTTTGTATTTCCTCTTGAATTTCTGGAGATTCAAGATACCCTTTCTACTCCAAGAAACTAAAGTCTAATTGTGGGTGTGGATTCCTCTTAACATTGTTACCTGAGTAGCTTTCCTGAATCTCTCCCATCTATACCATGTACACAATCCCAGGCCTATGTTCAATTACGTAGCTTTTGCATTAAGTACTTCATTTGGTTCTCTTGCCCCCAGCTTCTTGTGACATCCCAATATTTCAGTTCTGTTTTTATGGATAGTGTGTGTACCAGGTTTTCGTGAAGTGATCTACAAGCCTCTGCTGCC
The DNA here is from genome assembly GCA_030674055.1 of Rhabdomys pumilio. Lineage (NCBI taxonomy): Eukaryota > Metazoa > Chordata > Mammalia > Rodentia > Muridae > Rhabdomys > Rhabdomys pumilio. Next base: position 103,771,240 of record JANHMN010000005.1, read on the forward strand.
AGTACCTTCTTCATCCTTTTGAGTTTGGCGTCAGGTATCCAGCATTGTACCCAATTTCCTGGTGAGTTTGAGCACTAGTTTGTTGACAGTTTTAATGGAAGAAGTTCTAGCTAAGTATGTGCAGATTACACTTGGGGTTTCTTTGTGGGCAAGTTTGAAAGTGTCCCTCCAGTGACATATCCTATTACCAGCCTTCCCTGGGTCCTAGAGCACTTGCACTGCATTTCTATGTTTATTATTGAGTAATAGTAACCAACTTCTGCTCTGTGCATTCTTTCTCACCATGCATATGCTTCATTTAGTTGTCATCATAGTCTTTGTTAAAAGTGTAGTTCCTTTATGTCAAGTCTGTAACTCCTGTTACATAAGAGGTACCCTGGATTTTTTTGGGGGGGTGGAATTTATTTCTCGCATGACCAAGCCTGATAGTGACAATTTTATACTCTAAAGTCTAACTCTCTATTCCCGTGGGTACTACTTGGGCCTTATCTCTTGAGCTCCAATGATTCAGGACCACCATTGCATGGTTGTCTAATGTCAAGTAGCCCTTAAACCAAATTTTCTTGGATGGTCTTGCAATAACCATTTCCACATGTCAGGGCTATTTTTGAAGCAAATGCCTTGTAAGTATTCTGATTTTACTCTTCAATTACTCAGATTAACACAGGTAAAATTTTTCTATAACAGAAACATTAAGAAGAGCTCTCATGCCCCATTGACAAAGTCTAGGCTTTGATCAAGATGTTCTGAAGAAAGATTCGCTTTTCTTAGAGGCATTGTTTTGGAGCTTGGGTACCACTCACTACCAACCCTAACTCCAGTCATAAATCTTCTGTAAATCTTCTCAAGCCAGTTCACCAGGAAACAAGAAAATTGTCACCATCTCTACTGCTCATGTTCTTAATCTGGATTCACAGGTTGCATAGCCAGTTTGATGGATCACAAGACCTGGAAACACCCTCCAACTTCAGTCCATGCTTCAGATGCTGCAGTGTTCAGCTTCAGATGATCAAAGCCTGTTGGGAGCCGACTTTTAACAGAAAGCAGCTAGAAAGCAGCTATCCATGCCTGTAAGGAGCATGCATGTGCTAGCCATGCCTACAAGGCTTATGTCATATCCAAGTGCCTACAAGGGATGTGGCAAAGTGTATAAATACCCCAGATTTCCCTTCAATAAAAGACTCAAGAGTAGACTTGAGACTGGATCAGAACCTCTTTCTTGTCTTCATTCCTAGTGTCTCTTCTCTTTATCCCCATTTCTCTTTCCCTCTAGACCCTGACCTGAAGACCCGAGCAAGCCACAACATATTTTGTTAAGTCTTTTGTCTCAATCCAGGTAGAGCAGACCCCCTTGCAACAAAAGCCTATAGAAGTTTTACAATGTAAAATCCAGGGCAAAGTTATCACCATCCTTATTGTCCTTAACCTCTTCTGTAGAAATTCTACTTTGCATTTCCTGTTAAATACTGCCTAAATATAGTGTGTCTGTGTCATCTCTTCATTCCAACATACACTTCTGAATAAACACCTATCTTTCCATATTTGCCTATGAGTTTCAAAGAATTGTGGGACAGCCTTCCTCATCCTCCCAGACCTAGCTCAGTCAAGCAATTGCTGAAGCCCCTCCAATTAGGTGCCACTTGATACTCTGGTTATACCTACATATCTGCCCGTAATGTCCTATTACAGGCTCATAACTAGACTCTGACAGACTTACAGCTGTTCACTAAGGTACTGCCACAATTTTCAAGATGTTATTACAAAACCAAAGCCTGGCAACTCTATCTCTTCTTGTCAGCATCTAAGTGTTGTTACATAGTTCTAGTACTGGTTTGAATTCTGCTTGTTCTAAGACTTATGTGCTAGCAACATCTTAATACACCCAGGTATAGCTATGTCCATGAATCTTGTGCAGACATTCCTGGTGACCTCCCCAAGCCAAGCACAACTGTAACATCTCCAATGTGTAGTGACTATCTCTGGATGCACAGAGAGCATTTTGAGGTATGCATAAGAATCTACCAAGAATGCTCTAAGTGCACATAAGGACACACACAGGACCTTGTTATTTTTGAGGTTTGACCTTGGTGAACACTCCTAGGAGCAATCCATTTCCCACATAAGAGACTAGACATTGGAAATTAGCTATAGGAGTATAATTTAATGCTTTAGCAAATGAGAAGCAATGGGAAAGGTCAAAACCTATTTTCAGTTCTAGAGCTGATAGAGTCCCACATCAACCCTTATCAAGAAAATCATTAATTTTGGCTGTCTTTAAGTTAGTACATTTATTCTGTTTCCTCATGGCCAGAAGGGAGTGTTCTCTGGGCAAAGGTGATGCTTGAGCATGAGTTGTGAGTGTTTATTTGGATCCTCAGGCAGAAGCTGAAAATTATGAGCCACAAATGAGCATATGAGACCACAATTTCCATCTCAAAATGATCCACTTTCTCCAACAAGTCCACACCTCATTCAAAAATGACACCATTTCTAACAGTGCCAAATTCTGGTTACCTAGATTTTAACTCTATGAGCCTACTAAGACCAACCTTCTTTACAGCACCATAGCTGGCTTTCCATCTTGAATTCCAGAGTTACAATCCTTCCTGCACCATGTGCACTCTCTCTGTCCAAGCCTGGCTGCCCATGCAAAGGATTCCCATCAGATGTGACACATGGACGGATCCTAACCTAACGAGACAGAGCTGTTCTCATTTTCCAGGGATTAAATCTCATGGTCACTCATCAACTGTGGTAACATTTATTCCCTGGTCATTTCTGGAACCATGCCTACCTTGGGATTTGGACTAGGAAGAGAGACAGAAGAATAAATGGGATTGAATCACACTCTGTCTGGTCTCCATTCTTTGAGTCTGTCCTCACTGTCTCTCTTGCTGAACCCTAACCTGCAGACCAGAGCAGCCTGGTTCAGTGTGGGCTCTAAAAATTTAGCCCCCAAGGCTTTTGACAGTGGAGGTTCCAATATTGGAAAGTGGTACTCGACATTTTGGCCCCCATGCATGGGACAATGCAGCTTTCAACATTTTTGGTGCCAAAAGTGGGGTAGCTTGGGACACAACAATTGTCCTCACCCTGTTTTGATGAAAATGTTTCCTCACCCACCTACCCACTCCAGAGTCCTGGACTTGTATTCGCTATAATGGGCATGGAGCCTTCCTAGTATCAAAGACCTCTCCTCCCATTGATGCCTGAAAATGTCATTCCAGCTATATTTCTGGGTAGAGCTGTGAGTCTCTCCATGTGTACTTTTTGTTGGTGGTATATTCCTTGAAAGCTCTGAGGTTTCTGGTTAGTTAATATTTTTGTTCTTCCTTTGTGGTTGCAAATAATTTCAGCTCCTTGAGTCTTTTCTCTAATTCCTTTTTTGGATACCTCGTGATAAGTACAATTGTTGGTTTTGTGTTTCTGCCTCTGTATTTATAACTTTCTGGCAGAGCCTTTCAGGACATAGGTATATCAGGCTCCTGTCATTATATATTTCTTGGCATCCACAATAGTGTCTAGGATGGGTGACTGTATATGCGATAGAATCCCAGGTTTGCAGAACTATGGGTGGCCTTTCCTTAGGTCTCTGCACCACACTTTGTCTCCATATTTCCTCCTGTGTGTATTTTGTTTGCCCTAATAAGAAGGTCTGAAGGTTCCACACTTTGGTCTTCCTTCTTCTATAGCTTCATGTGATCTGTGAATTGTATCAAGGGTGTTTCTGGCTTTGTGGTAATATCCACTTATCAGGAATTCCATACCATGTGTGTTTTTTGTTATTGGTATACTTCACTCAGTATTATATTTTCTAGGTACAGACTTTTGCCTAAGAATTTCATGAAATCATTGTTTTTAATATCTGATCAGTATGACATTGTGCAAGTATACAACATTATCTGTATCCATTCCTCTATTGAAAGATAATCTGAGTTCTTTTCAGCTTCTGGCTATTATAAATAAGGCTGCTAAAAACATAGTATAGCGCATGTGTCCATGTTATATATTGAGACAATTTGGGCATATGCCCAGGAGTGGTATATCTGGGTCATCAGGAAATACAATGTCCAATTTTCTGAGGAACTGCCAGACTGATTGCCAGAGTGTTTATACCATCTTGCAATCTCACCAGCAATGGAGGAATGTTGCTCTTTCTCCTCATCCTAGACAGCATCTGCTGGCACCTGAGTTTTTTTCTTAGTCATAATGATTGGCATTAGAATCTTAGGTTTGTTTTGATATTATTATTTTGATATTATTTGAGCACATGGTCCACAGTGGAGGAGTTAGAGAAAGGGCTGAAGGAGTTTGTAAGCCATTCAGAGAACAACAATATCAAACAGTAATAATACCCAGAGCTCCCAAGAAATAAACTACAAACCATAAAATACACATGAAGGGACCACATGGCTTCAGCTGCATATGTAGCAGATGATGAACTTGTAGGCCATCACTGGGAGAAGAGAAGGCTTGATGCCCCAGTCTAGGTGGATGAAAGGTCAGGGGAATGTGCGAAGGGTGGATGGAGGAACACCCTCATAGAAGCAGGGGAAGGGGGGATGGGATAGGATGTTTCCTGGAATGGGAACTAGGAAATGGAATGTCATTTGCAATGTAAATAAAGAAAATGTCCAATAACAAAAGAAGAGAATATCAATGCTAGGTTCTTGTCTTCAATCACAGCCTGACACCAGCAATACTGTAGGCCTTTGGTGTCTGTGAATGGTATAGATCCCATTGTGTTGATTTCTGGGTGGCCTTTTATTTAGTCTCTGCTGCAAGTTTTGTCCCTATGTTATGTTCAGATGGGAAAAATTCTGAGTTCAAAAATTTGAGATGGGTATGTAGCCCCATCCTTCAATTGGGGTGCATATCTATATAGTGGAGGTATTTTCTTCAGATTGTATCTCCATACAGTTGGGCATTTATATTAATGTCATCCCCAGTGAGCACTGGGACTCTTGCATTCCTGTTGTTTGGGTCTTTCTGGTGTTTCCCACTCTTAGTCACCCCACACAGCAACATATTTCTATATATTCTCCTGCTTCTCTGTCCCTTTGTTCTGTCTTCTACAAATCCTGATTCTTCCCCCTTTTATCCTTCTCCCTCGCATATTCCACCAAGTCTCTCCTCCCTCTTCCTCCCATGATTGATTTTTTTTTCTCTTTGTAAGTGGAATTGAAAATCCATACTTTGGTCTTCCTTCTTATTATGCTTCTTATGATCTGCAAGTTGTATCATGGGTATTCTGAGCTTTTTGAGTAATATTTATCAGTGAGTACACACCATGTATGTACTTTTTGTTCTGGGTTATAGATAGCACTCAGGTTATTTTCTAGTTCCATTCATTTGCCTGCAAATTTTGTGATAGCCTCTTCTTTAATACCTGAGTAATATATTGTGAAAATATGCCATATTTTCTCTATCGATTTTTCTATTGAGGGACATCTGGGTTGTTTTTCACTCCTTTCTCTCATACACTAGGCTTATTTGGACATAGCAGAACATTTTGTTCTTTTGATGTGGTGGATCATCTTTTGGATATATTTCCAGGAGCAGTATAGTTGAGTCTTCAGATAGAACAATTTCCAATTTTCTGAGGAAAAACCAGACAGATTTCCAATGAGGGTTTAACAGGTTGCAATCCCCATTAGTAATGAAGGAGTGTTTTTATTTTCTCTTTCTAAACATCATCGACAGCATTTGCAGTCACTTGAATTTTCCTTTATTCTTTTTTTTTTTTAATATTAGCCATTCTGATTAATGTAAGGTGGAATCTAAGGGTTATTTTGAGTTTCATTGTTCTGATGACTAAGGACTTTGAACATTTTTTTAAGTGCTTCTCAGTCATTTGAGGTTTCTCAGTTGCGAAAAACTCTGTTTACCTCATTAGCCTATGTTTTAATTTGATTATTTGTGTCTCTAGAAAAAAGCATTCAATCCTCTTCTGTACACTGTCCACACCTTACTTTGAGTGAAATGCCCATACAATGTCTTTGTCTGCTGTGCTACCCAAGCCTTGAATAAGAAAGACTGTTTGTATATAAGTTAACACTTCAATAGAAAACCATCATCACATTTAATAGTAGAAATACGTAAGTAGTCATATTTCTGGTAGGTGATGTTGGATGTCTTAGCTTTGAATATGCTGATAGTGTGTGATACTATCTTGGACTGTGGAGGTATGCTGTACACTGTGGATGCTTTTGCCTTCTGCACGATGTCTCTTGTATAATGCTTCAAAAATCTTTTATTCCCCTGATTGTAAATACCAAAAATGTACAGGTATTTATGATGTGCACTGTGACCCAAATATTGTGTATGTTATGGAATTTTATTTCCATACATTTGTAACATTCTATACCAGTCATAAGATATCATGGACTCTACAACCTCCTAGCTACACAAGTACAGCATAAACTTATTTCATAGCTTCATTCAGGACCGTCTCTAGACCTTCTCTTTGTATATCTCCTCCTAACTCACATTACATGGCCTTAGAGCTTCTCAAAATTTCTACCATGTATCTATAGTAATTTTGCTACTTCAAAACTGTTTGGACCGTCTTGCCAATTTATTTGACAAACTTTGGTGGAGAATAGTTATTTTGATTGTAGAGTTTAGGTTACTTGAAAAAGTGTAGACTTTTATGAATACAGTGAAGCTCCGATGAGAAAATGCATCTTGGAATATTGCTTGTAGGAAATCCAGTCCAACAGTGCTTCATTTAACGATTGATCTTGGAGGAAGTAGCTCATGGTGAATGGTAATGATTGATGTAGGATAGCCCTGCTCACCATGCATGATATCAACACTGGGATGATGACTTGGAGTATATAAGAAGGCTTTCTCAGATTTTTTCACTGCTGTGAAGAAAAACATGATTATGGCAGATCTATAAACTACAACATTAAATTAGGGGCAAGCTCACAGGTGCAGAGGTTAGGCCTGTATCAAGTCACAACATGAAGTATAGAAGCATCTGTCCAGACATGATGCTGAGAAAAGTACTGAGCATTTTGCATCTCTACCTCACTACACCCATGAGAGCTATATTTAAGGGAGCTATGTGTAGGGTCTCAAAGCCCACCCCGACAGTGACACACATTCTCAAACTAAGACTAAGGACATATCTATTCCAACAAGGTCACACCTCTTAAAAGTTTCACTCCCTTAGCAATGCATATTCTTTTTTTTGTTTGTTTTGTTTTGTTTTGTTTTGTTTGTATTTTGAGGCAGTGTTTCTCTGTGTATTCCTGGCTGTCCTGGAACTCACTCGGTAGACCAGGCTGGCCTCGAACTCAGAAATCTGCCTGCCTCTGCCTCACAAGAGCTGGGATTAACAGCATGTGCCACCACTGCTGGTCAGGCCATGCATATTCAAACCACCACCAATGTCACCTGTGGTACTTCTGAAGAATTAGACCATAAGCAGTCTTCCCTCATGGTTTCTGCTTCATTTCTTGCTTCAGAGTCCACTTTTATTCCTGGCTTAAGGTCCTTCTGGAACATGCTGTGAAGCTCCTATACAGTGGCAATTTGGAAATTTTGATTTCTTTGAAAAATACAAAAATATTATAAGTTAATGTTTTTATTTTACTCTCAGCTGCCTGATACATGTTTGCTTTTGATTATCTACAGCAACTATTCTGTGCATCATGCTCTAGCAGGGATGTAATGTTGTTGAGTGTTGATTGTTTCTGTGAGTTTTTAATGTTTTTAATTCTAATGGCTTTTCAGAAGGTATAAAAATTGTAGAGCTCTGAGAAGCAGGGTTGGGTATTGTTTGATTCCTGTTTATTGCTGTTCATTGTGGTTGTTTGAAGTTGGTTCATTAAACAGGAGCAAAGAAGAAAGAAGTAATTAAACATCCTGATAAGAAACAAGTTGCCCAAAAGAGCTTGATGCCCCTAATGAGCATGAATTAGTCTTCAATAATGCCCATTTCTTTCCCCTGTATCCATTTTTGCTCTCCAATGTTGTCTTAGGATATCAACAGGATGAATAACATATGGGAAATGGTGGAAGAAAGAAGAAAGCACAAAGTAGTAAACATCAGCTACACTCATGGCCTATTTTCTCTGGTGAGGTATCCCAGAATCAATCCTGACTATACTGTCTCCATATATGAAGCTTAGCACACCATGGATGCCATTATCTTTACCCAATGAGATCTGTAGAAATGTCCCTGCAAGTCTCATCAACAGTGTGACAGAAGTTGACTGGGAACAAAGATTCAACACTGACTATCTCTTCTGAATTTCTCCCAGAAACAAGAAATCAGTACTATCTGCACACTATAATGTGTAATTCTATATACATACTGAATGCCAGTTTTTCCCAGATAACATTTTCAAGACTCTCATTCACATGGTCCAACAATAATATCCCACCACGCAATGCCTATACCTACTTTTCACTATGTAGAGTCCACAGATCCACGTTTTGTTGTGTCATCTCAACATACCCATGCTAGTGTCTTATGACAGATCATGTATCATTGGAATGATGAGTTTTGTGGACTTAGGCCCACAAAGGCTCTTACTATTCTGTGAGATCTGGCTAAGTAACTCAGTTTATAAGTAGTATCTGGTGAGTTTCCTCATTAGTGAACCTTCATGTGCTGTTTCTATACTAAGAGTATTGGCTGAATATTTGTAAATCACACAAAGTGTTTACTTTGTTACCAACTCTGACCTTGCTTCACAGCACTATCTTCAACCCCATTACCTTGTTCATGAGTCATACAATCTGCACTGGATTTTCTGTACTGTACTATGATACAATATCACACAACTGTTCTCAGCAGATTCCTGTTCTTTCTTTTGTCTAGTCTTCTACTGGTAAACTTTCCTGCCACTGTCATTGATTATGTCCAAGCCTTGCTCTAGTCACCCAAGTGCTGCACTAGATTTTCCTGGTAATTTCTTAGAGAACAAACTAACTTAATGAATAAGGAATCTCTGTATTCACCCCAGATCTTTCTCCTTATTCTCCAGATCTTCATCTACCAGAATATTACATTAACTCCCATGGCTATTTCCTGTCCTGCTTCTCCAGTAACACCTGTCTGTTGTAGTTTTTCATAATAGAAAAGTACAATTACCATCTTCATAGAAAGTTGTCTGTATCTGGATGCATGGATTAAAGATTGGCTAGGGCTTATGAGACTACCTGAAACTTACTTCCAGAACCTTTCAAACACTTCCAACCTTAGATCAGGATATTCTGGATCTGCCATAGTTTTTCCAGGTGACTTATGCTAGAGCTAAATCCACTTGTGCCACCTGCACACTCCAAGATCTAGTTTTGTTTGCACTGACCATAATTAGTCTTGCCTGATGATGCTTCGCTGAACTTCAATTCCAGTATCAACCTAATAAGCCCTTCATTAGATGTCTACTTCATAATGCACTGATCCCATAAGTGCTCTGCCTTGTGAGCTTCACTGAGTGGTGCACTTCATCATCATTCCCATATTCCTGAAACTAGATGAGTTCAGACAGATTTTTCAGTCACTTCACCTGGACAATACCAGTTATAGGCCCACGTTGAACTGTGCCATCAACCACCCAAAGGTGCTATTGTGTGCCTTCAGACAATCAACAAAGCCTAATTAAGTATAACTAAGACTTTTTGTATCTATATCAAGTTTTCTTGGTTCTTTGGAGAACCAGGCTTTCTTGTGCCATCCTCACAATTTCTAAAAATTGTTTAGAGCAGAACAAGGCTTCTTAATCTCTGCAGGGCTTCATGAATTTCAGTCAATTGATTATGTGGGCCCTGTTATTATGGTGTCTTAGACACCTGTGATTCTTATGCTCCTTTTTCCCTGCTTCACAGGATCCCCTAAGCACTACCTATTGTCTGGCTATGAGATTCTGGATCAGCTTCCATCAGTTGCTATATTAAAACACTTTGGTTTCTCTTATGATAAGTATGCTAATCTCTTGTTCTAAAACACTCTTCAGGCATAATGAACATCTGTCCTAAGGTTTTGTGGATAAGTTACTGTCTCTAAGCCTTCACTCAAATCCAAGCTGGTTGCAGAAATGTTTTTCCAAGATTGCTTTTTATGTTTTAGCTTCTGAATCAATGTATTCAAAATCATGTTAGTCTGATGACAAACATAATAATCTACTAACCAAACCTGTAACACAAAACTTTCCATGTTTAAACCAAGACCCCAAAGGACATTGATATCACATACTCAATGTAAAAATGGGTATTAGCTTAAAGTAGAGTATACCCAAGCTAATCCCCATTGCGCTAAAAAGTTATAGAAGAAGAGAGGCTTAAGTGAGTATGTTTGCATATAATTTAGAAGGGGGAATTGAATAGTCATTGGAGGAAGATGCAGAGAAGGAATTGAATGGGACATTGGATGGGAAATGAAATGGAAAAATTTCTGTATCACATGTAAGGAGATTCAGGAAAGAGTGCCAGAGAGCCTCAAGTAAGCACCATAGTTTTGAGTTTGGGGAGGCTCCCAGGATTGAATTAAGCTCAGACTCTTAGCACTTCAGATATCTACTGTAAAGTGGTCACATTCTCTAGATATGCAAGACCCTCAGTGGAGGGATAAGTACACAGAACCACCCACAAAACTTTCACCCAAAATGTGTCATGTCTACAGGAAATTCAGGCACATAGGTTGATTTGAGAGTGAGAAACTGAACAACCAATAATTGACACTAATGGGGACCTATCCCATGGGCAAAATCCAATCACTGACACTGTCAATGATACTTTGATATCCATCAGAAAGGTGCATAGCATAATTGTTTTTTGAGAATCTCCACAAAGCAAGTGACTGAAACAGATGAAGAGAAGGTAAAACTCTAACTAAAACAGAGATCAATGGCCTAATTGCTTTCTAATATTTGTTTTCTCTTATCTAGTTTTGGAGAGTTTAATGAGATAAGGGGGAAAAAGAGAAGCAGAAAAAATAGCCTATTAAAGCAGACAAATTCTGGCTACAATGTTGCTAATTACATGTTATATATACTATATAAATTTTAAATTACTATAGTAACATTCAAACATCTGAAAATTTGTCTCCTTAGTATTATTAGAATCATTTCAGATTCCACATCACCCATTTGTGGATCTCTATAAATTAAAATTATATACTATGTTAGACTAAGAAGGAAGAATGAGGTCACAATTAAAATCAAACCAAAGCAATAGCTAACTATAGCATTTTACACAATTTATTGTCCAATATCTGGGACTCATTTACAATCATCTGGTCTTAAAAGGGCTTGGGTAGTTCTGGCTCTTTCATCAACAATACAATATGGTTTTCTCAATGGTCAGAAATTTTCATTATAGGATGTACTTACAGTCATGCAAGAATATAAAGTATATGTTAAGAGCCTTAAAAAGTGCTTAAACAAGCCATGTGAAACAAAACAGTAGGAAGATTTCTGATTCTGCTCTCACCTTGAATTCTTTCTAATTTTTCACAATAATTCACTGTGAAGGGTGGCAGTAACTCAAATAAAGGTTTTCCTCCCATGATGCCTTTGGTCATTGTGTTTGTCATAGCTCCGGAGTGTAAAATTGGGAATTTTCTGACTACATGGAAGCCATATGTTTTATTTTGGTTCTTAAGTTAAAGAAAGGCACAAAATGATTATGCATTTCAACTCCTTATAACAGAATTAGACCCAGTGAATTTCTGAAACTAAATAGCGATTTTTGATATAATGGTTTAGCATCATCTAAACAGACACTTCTGACATTCTCATATCTGAGAGTAAGAAGTTGTAATGAAAGATCTTATGTATAACCCTGACCCTATTATTATTATTATTGTCTAAACTTTTGGGGTTTTTGTGTCTATTTAATCAAGTCTGTCACTATGACATCACAACACTCCTCTAGCATCCTCCTTTTCTTGGTTGTCAAACCTCTGCAGGACCAAGCACATGATCTCCTACAGAGGCCAGATGAGTCATCTTCTATATGTGTAGCAAGAGTCATAGTCATGCCCATTGTGCTCTTTGTCTTTTGTCTTTGTCCCTGGGATGCCTGAGGGTTCTGGATGGCTAATACTCTTGTAACTCCTATGATTTTGCAGGCTTCCTCAGCACTTTCATTCCTTTCCTTACCTCTTCTACTAGGGTCCCCAGGCTCAGTCCAATGGATTGCTGTGAGTATCTTCATGTGTCTTACTAAGATGCTGGCAGAGACTCTAAGAGGACAGTGATGCAAGCTTCAGGCTGCAAGCACTGCATGGTATCAGCAGTAGTGTTGGCCTTTGGTGTCTGTGCATGAGATGGATCCCAAGATGTAGTGGTTTTTGGATGACAATTCCTTAAGTCTTTTGAAATCAAACTATCCATGAAAGACAATCTGAACTGTTATCTATGAACTCCTCTCAGCTATATAAATATAGAAAACACTCTAACAATAAACTCAAAGCCCTGAATTTGCTATAGTCCCTTAACTCACAGGCAATCCATCTCAAATCAGTAAAAAATATTAAAGAAAGAATGGGTCTAACCCTTGTATTCCTAAATGTGTTATATAGGCACAATGCATATGACAGTAACAATATTCATCTCAGTTTTATACCAATAAGGAGCTCGTACCAATGAAAACCTTAAATTTGAATTTCTGATCTTTACAAGTCTTTTCTTTTCTTTTCTTTTCTTTTCTTTTCTTTTTTTTTTTTTGGTATCAGCAACCTACTCCTTTATTTCCTCTCTTGTAAAGAAGATTTCACTTCAGGAGCTTTCCTTTCCTGCCCTCAAGTCCTAATGAAACAAGGGATCACAGGCACCAGATCTTGTGTGAGACAAATCAGGTCTCAGACACTTGCCTCCAGCCCTGAAGTTCTGACTGTTTGTGTCAGTGAGTCAGTAGTACCCTTCCAAAAGGAGGGACCAGGGTCAGTTCTGAGTGGCAAAAGTCTTGAGACAAGAGGCCTTAACTATGTGTGAGGGGAACCCTTCACAGCAAAGGTCACCTCTGTCTGAACAGAGACTAAGCCAGTGTGGGAAAGCCAGCTCAGCTACTTCAAGGGGAACATAGTCCTCCATTGAGAAGGACACAATCCACATGATGGATGCTCTCACACACACCAAGACAACATGCCACCTTCATGACCCATGTGGCTGCAGCTGGCAGCAGACACAGCACACTTCTAGGTATGGATAGAGGGAGATGGCCTGGATTCCAGCCAATAGGAGCTTGTCGAAGAAGGCTTCCAGGAGGGGATCTCAATCCCGAGGTTGGTTCATCATGACTTTACCCAGGGCCTCCAACACCTCTCAATTGTAGTCATCGAAGTCACCATTGATTTAAGTGACACTCTGCTTCTCCAGCACCCACAGCTGGCAGTTGGTTTGCGTGATGAGGCACCATCGTGGCTGACAATGATGACAACCCCCTTGTACTTGTTGATGGCCTCCCCCAGGGCATCGATGGACTCTATGTCCTAGTTATTGGTTGGTTCATCAGGCTCCCAACAGGTCAGCTTTGCAAACACAACTCAGGCTTTCTGCCCACCTAAGAGTTTTCAGATCTGGATGGTGTGGGCATGGCTGTCCAGGCCAAAGCAGCCCAAGCACTTCTGGGCATCCTGGTAGGGCATATTGAAGCTCCACTGCAGGTACTCAGTGGGTGTCTCCTCTATGTGCAGCTGCTCCTCGTACTGCTGGTTAAAGAAGCTGATTTTCAGCTTTATAAGTCTTTTAACATGAAGGGTTGTTGAACATTGTCAAATGCTTTCTCGGCAATTTATGAAGTGATCATATGGTTTTCCTCTTTGAGTTTGTTTATGTAGTGGGTTACATTAATGGGTTTACATATATTGAACCATCCTTGTATTTCTGGGATGAAGCCTACAGAATATAGTCGAATGATCATTTTTATGTGTTCTTGGATCCTGTTTGTGAGACTTTTATTCAGTATCTTTGCATCAATGTTCATGAGGGAAATTGGTCTGAAGTTCTCTTTCTTTTTTGGGCCTCTGTGTTGTTTTGGTGTAAGTATAATTGTGGCTTCTTGGAATGAACTGGGTAGTGTTCCTTTAGTTTCTATTTCATGGAATACTTTGAAAAGAAATGGTGTCATGTCTTTCTTGAAGGTCTGATAGAATTCTGCATTAAACCCTTATGGTCCTGGGCTTTTTTGTTTGGCAGACTTTTAATGACTGCTTCTATGTATTAAGGGGTTACAGGACTGATTAGATGGTTTCTCTGATCCTGATCTAACTATGGTACCTGCTATCTGTCTTAAAAATTGTCTATTACATCCAGATTTTCCAAATAGGATGAGTATAAGCTTTTGTAGTAAGATCTGATGAATTTTTTATTTCTTCAGATTCTGTTGTTGTATCTTTTTATTTCTGATTTTACTAATTTGGATCCTGTCTCTGTGCCCTTTGGTTAGTCTGGTTTATCTATTTTGTTCATTTTCTCAAAGAACCAGCTCCCGGTTTTGTTGTTTCTTTTTATAGTTCTTTTTCTTTCTTCTTGGTTGTTTTCAGCCTTGAGTTTGATCATTTTCTGCCATCTATTCCTCTTGAGAGTATTTGCTTTTTTTTGTTCTAGAGATATCAGTTGTGCTTTCTGTGCCCCGTGCAATTGTCTCGCTGGCAAGAATGCACGCGGGCACCAGGATCCTTCTGCAGCAAGCGTTTATTGTGATGAAAGGAGGAAGAGAGCGAGACCCAAGATGGCGCTGCTTTATATACACCCTAGGGTGGTGTGGACATATCTGATTGACTGCTTGCTCAAAACCCCGTATGAAGCCCCGGGCTGGGCAGTGACTTGGCGCGCTTTCACCACTTGCACATGCGCAATTTACTTGTTTACCCACGGCAGTGCAGGGTGCCAGCGCCATGTTGTAATGGCGAATGCTGTCACCGCTCACCATGGCTTTCTACATCTCCCCCTTTTAGTTTTATTAAATGAGACCGTAAGGTCATCTGGCAAGGCTCTAAGTCATCTCTCTGGTAGAGGAAGGTAGATGTCTAGTCCCTTGTGCAGAATGTTGGGATATTGTAAAGAATTTAAACCCTGGTCGTTGAGTCCATAAGTGTACTTTAATCTACCCATCCTGTTGCCTTTGACAGGGAGAGGATTTGGCAACTCGACCTCTGTGCAACAAGACATGCCTTCGCGGAATCTATCCCTGAGGAACATCCCCTGTATATCACAGTATACACTCTACCCAGAGACGTGCAGAGAGTGAGGCTTTTGCCTCACCGACCCAGTGCAATGGGATAAAACCCTTAGGGTGCATCGGCTGAGGGCTCAAGCGCTAGCTACTTTCGTAGCATAGACAGCCAGACTGCATGGGAGGAACCTTGTTCTAAAGCAGCAAATGCTTGGGCAATCACCGCCTTGTCACACTTCTGTTGAGTTTTGAGTTTGCAGACCAACTATAACATGAACACTAAACCACAGCATAGGGCTGTACCAAACAGGCCTACTCCCACCCATTCTTTAAAGTAGAAAAAGGCCGAAGATCTCTCAATGTTTCCTCGAACTCCAGGGTCCAATTCTGCAGCAAAAAACCTAGAAAGGGATGATCCCCCATCTCAGCTCCGCGTGTCCCACCATCAGCAGTGTCAGTGAGAATATCACAGTCAGCAGGAGGGTCTTCATGTCTCTGGGCAGGATCAAGCTGAGATTCCAAGATTTTTTGTGTTAGGCGTTCCAGTAGCCAGAACAGATTATCTTCTTCCTATGGAAAAACACAAACAGCTCCCCTGGATCTTACTAAAATAGGATCCGGGCCTTTCCATTGTCCGGTCAAAACATCCTTCCATTTGACCATCTCTTTTGGCCTGTCAGGCTCTAAACAATGATGGTCAGCTGCCTTGTGGCCTTGACTGTCCAGTATTTAAAAATTAAGGGTAAAAAGTGCTATAGAAACGGTGTCTTGTGGCACTGAGGGTAGAGCTTCCTAGACTCCCCCCTTTTGTTTTATTAAATAGGACTTAAGAGTGCAATGAGACCATTCTATAATGCCTTGTCCTTGAGGATTGTATGGTAGACAGTTAGATGGGTCACCTCCATTTGGCGGCAGAATTGTCCAAACTTCTGAGAAGTGTAAGCTGGTCCATTGTCAGTTTTAAGAATTTTAGGCTTTCCCCAGGCACTCCATGCCTCGAGGCAATGTTGAATAACATGGGCCAGCTTTTCTCCGGTCAATGGGGAAGCAAATATAATTCCAGAACAAGTGTCAATGGAAACATGTAAATATTGCAATTTGCCAAAGGATGGGATGTGAGTAACATCCATTTGCCAAATCTGTAGTGGCCGAATTCCTCGTGGATGAATTCCTACATGAGGCACTGGTAAGAATTGACAACAATTTTGACATTGAGTCACTATATCCCTAGCCTCTTTTCTGGTTATGTCAAATCTCCGACGTAAAGTCTCAGCAGTTACATGAAATCTTTTATGGAAATCTTTGGCTAAGGTCAACTTTGGAGATAGGGCAACAGCTATTAACTTTGTGGCTCAGTCTGCCAGGTCATTTCCACGGGACATTGGTCCCAGTAGATGTGAGTGAGCCCTGATATGTGTAAAAAACAGGAGATCTCCTATTGACTAGGGTAAATTGAATCTTTTGAAAAACTTCTGTAAGTCTACTAGAGGGCTTAATCAATCCAGCAACTTCCAGAACCTTAACTGCATTTACTACATAAAAGGAATCTGAAACAATATTTAAAGGACCCACGAAGGTTTCAAGAACCTCTAATACTACCAAGCATTCCACAACTTGAGGTGAGGTATTGTCTGGCTGTGACTTCATTATTAACTACATAGGCACCCACACCTGTTTTTGACCCATCTGTGTAAACAACCACTCCATCTGGGAGCGGCGTCTGAGATATAATGTGTGGAAACACAATAGCTTGAGTTAAGGCAAATTGTAAAATAGGATGTTTAGGATAGATATTATCTATTTGATCATTAAAGGAAGTGACCAACACTGCCCAAACATCAGACGTAGCAGTAAATGTTTGAACCTGATGTGCAGTACTAAAACCTTAGGATCCCTTCCAAAATGGGTAATGGCTGCTTTTAGCCCACAAAGGGCAAGCTGAGCGACTGCATCTGGATACCATTCAATAATTTTTGCAGGGGATACACGAAATATCCTGCCTGCTGCTTCTGTCATCCTAGCAAAAATGTCTGAGAATGGCTCTTGGGGGCCTTAAAAGATTTTGGTTAGATGTCCCCCAGCCTCACCTTTCTTTGAAAGGGCTTTCTACGCCTTAATAGCTGCAGCGGAGATTTGACCATATGTTCCCCAATCATAGTTGATTTGGTCGTTAACAAACTGTCCCTGCCCTGTTAACAATTCAAACATCCACTGTCTTTGATTGTCTTCCGCATTAGCGTTGGCCTTTGCCTGGCCTTTGAGAAGCATCATGCCACAAGGCTTTCCATTCCATGTACTGTCCCATATTAGGGAGAGCAGATTTTACTGTATTTTGCCAATCACTCGGAGTCATCACCATAGCGACGAGTCTCTCAAGCTGCATGACTGTAAAATTAGCATCAACTCCATATTTGTTAACTGAAACAGCATGCTCCTTAATAGGGGTATATTCTATTGGTGCGTGGATGCGACCTCCCTCCGCAGCCTCAAACACCAGAAAGGCTTGTAACATCCTTCTTTTGTCTTCCTTTGAAAGGAAGGAGTCTGAGCAGCGCTTGTCCGCATAAGGCGGAGGAGTGCTGGAGACAATAGGGTGGGAGGGCACGACAGGACAAGAGGCCATGCAGTTCCCATCCCCCGCCTTCCCTTGCTTTCGACTTTGCAGCAGCGGCCGCTCATCTGGATGGTACCTTTCCTCCTCATAGCGGCCTGCCTCCCCATCCAAGTCCTCCTCCTCAGAGGGACCCAGTTCCCCCATTTCAGAGCTACCAAGCCCTAAGGCCTCCAGTTCCTTTACCGGATCAAGAGGTTTCTTTTTTGGGGCCCTCCCTCCCTTCTTATGTCTCTCTCCCAGGTCGTTCTTTCCCTTATCTCTCGCTTCCGAGGACTGAGCATCTTTGGAAGGGTCTGTTTTCTTGAGCGCGCAATTCCTATTCTCTTTATGAGTTGCTAGCCTCTTATCCCACCCTGTTTCTGACATGCCGTCTTGTAACTCTTCTAACACTCCCTGACCTGCCAGGATAGTTGAGCGGCAATTCTCATCCTGTAAAATCAAAAGGAAGAGAACAAGCACTGCTAGCACAATAGTGAAAGCTTCTGGAGCTCCTGCCAATTGGGGAGAGAAATGAGATAGATCAAGACCAAACATGCCTCTCAGAGCTTCTCTGAGACAACAGACAAATGGGACCTCATAAAATGGCAAAGGTTCTG
This sequence comes from Rhabdomys pumilio, assembly GCA_030674055.1. NCBI lineage: Eukaryota > Metazoa > Chordata > Mammalia > Rodentia > Muridae > Rhabdomys > Rhabdomys pumilio. The sequence continues at coordinate 103,789,585 of JANHMN010000005.1, forward strand.
TTAGTTAAAGGACACTGTCAATAAGACAATACAACAAGCAATTGATTGGGGAATGATCTTTATCAATTCTATATCTGATAGAGAGCTAATATCCAATATATACAAAGAACTCCTGAAGTTAGACTCCTGAGAATCAAATAACCTAATTAAAAATGGTGTACAGAGCTAAACTTGAAATCTTAACTTAGGAATATTGAATGGCTGAGAAGCACCTAATGAAATGTACAACATCCTTAATCATAAGGGAAATGCAAATCAAAACAACCCTGAGATTCCACCTGAAACCTGTCAGAATGGCTAAGTAAAAAACAAAGGTGAGAGCAGATGCTGGTGAGGATGTAGAGAAAGAGGAACACTCCTCCATTGTTGGTGGTATTACAAGCTAGTCCAACCATTCTGGAAATTAACATGGTAGTTTCTCAGAAAATTGGACATAATATTACCTGTGGACCCAGCTATACCACTCCTTGGCACACACCCAAAATATTTTCCAACATTTAATCAAAACACAACATGTATCAAGAACGCATGCTCCAATATGTTCATAGCAGCCTTGTTTATAATAGCCAGAAACTGGAAAGAACCCAGATGTCTTTCAACAGAGGAATGGATACAGAAATTGTGGTACATTTACACAATGGAGTACTACTCAGCTATTAAAAACAATGACTTCATGAAAATTTTAGGCAAATGGATGGAACTAGAGATTATCATTTTTAGTGAGGTAACCCAATAACAACGAACACACATGGTATGCACTAATCGATAAGTTGATATTAGCCTAAAATCTAGGAATAGTCAAGTTACAGTTCACAGACCTCATGAAGCTCAAGAAGAAGAAAGACCAAATTCTTGGTGTGTTGATCCTTCTTAAAAATGGGAATATAATACTCAATGTAGCAGGTATGTAGACAATTTTTTGTGCTGAGACTGAAGGAATAGCCATCTGGAGACTGCCCAAGATGAGGATCTATACCATATACCGTCACCAAATACAGATGATATTTTGCATGCTGACAGGTGCCTGATATTGTTGTCTCCTGAGAGGATCTGCCAGAGCCTAGCAACTACAGAGGTGCATGCTTACAACCAACTATTTGACTGATCACTGGGTATCCAATAACAGAATTAGAAAAAGGACTAAAGTAGCTGAAGGGGGTTGAAACCTCATAGGAAGAATCACAATATCAATCAACCAGAACTCCCAAACAAAGGAGTACACATGGAAGGACTCATGGTTCCAGCTGCATTTGTAGCAGAGCATGTCCTTGTTGGACTTTAATGGGAGGAGAAGCACTAAGTCCTGTGAAGACTCAATGGCCCAGTGTAGGGGAATTGAAGGAGGGGAGGCAGGAGCAGGTGGATGTGTGGGTGAACACTCTCATAGAAGCAGGGGGAGGAGGGATGGTATAGGGTGTTTCTGAGGGGCAAAACCGGGAAAGGGGATAACATTTGAAATGTAAATAAAGAAAATATACAATAAAAATAATTTAAAACACACAAACTTAAATAAAAAGAGAATTGTGTTTTCCTCAGTCGCCAATATTTTAATTGGATTGTTTCATTCCCTGGAGTCTAAAGTCTAATCTCTTGATATATATATATATATATATGATATTAGTTATCTATCAGATGTTGGATTGCTAAAGATGTTTTCCTAATCTGTAGGTTGCTATTTCGTCTTATTCATACTTCCATTTGCATTACAGAAGTTTTCAGTTTTATTAAGTCCCATTTGTCAACTGTTAATTTTAAAACCACGAGCCACTGTAGTTTTGTTCAACAAATTTTCATGTGTGCCATTGTCTTTGTGTCTATTTTCTATATTCTCATCTATTAGACTCAGTGTATCTGGTTTTAAGAGGAGGTCCTTGATTCATTTCGACCTGAACTTTGTATAAGGAGATAAAAATGTATCACTTTGCATTCTTCTACATGTTGACCACCAGATAGACCCACACCAATTGTTGAAGAAGTTTTCTTTTTTGGTTTCTTTGTCAAAGATCAAATGAACATAATTTTATGTGTTTATTTCTGGGTTTCAATTGTATTCCATTCATCAACTTGTATGTCTCTGTCTCTGTACAAGTTCCATTTGGTTTTAACTACTATTGCTGTGTAATACAGTTTGAAGTCATGGATGGTGATTTCTCCAGAATTTCATTCATTATTGAAAAAATGGTTTGCCTATCTTGGTTTTTGTGTTATTCCCTATGATGTTCAGAATTGCTCTTTCTGTCAATGTAAAGAATTGAGTTGGAATTTTAAAAGAATTGCATTCAATCTGTAGATTGATTTTTGTAATGTGGCCATTTTATTATGCTAATCCTACCAATACATGAGCATGGGAGGTCTCTCCATCTTCTCAGGTCTTCTTTGATTTCTATCTCAGGGACATGAAGCTCTTGTCATACAGATCTTTCACTTGATTGGTTGGAGTTACACCAATATACGTTATATCATTTGTGACTATTGTGAAGGGTGTCATTTTTCTAATTCTCTTTCAACCCTGTTATACTTTGTGTAGAGGAAGTCTACTGATTTGTTTGAGATACTTTTATATCTAGCCACTTTGCTGAAGTTGTTTATCAGCTGTAAGAATTCTCAAGTAGATGTTTTGTTGTTTCATATATATATATATATATATATATATGTGTGTGTGTGTGTGTGTGTGTGTGTGTGTGTGTGTGTTTGTGTGTGTGTGTGTGTCTGTGTGTGTGTGTATATGTATACGTATATGTGTATGTGTATATGTATATATAAATATATATACATATATATATATATATGATCATATTGTCTGTAAATATTGATGCCTTGAATTCTTTCTTTCCAGTGTGTATCCCTTTGATCTCTGTTTGTTGTCTTATAGCTGTAGATAGACATTCAAGCAATATATTGAATAAATAGGGAAAGATTGGGCAGCCTGGCCTTATTCTTCATTTTGTTGGGATTGCTTCAAGTTTTTATTCATTTAATTTGATATTGGCTGCTAATTTACTGTATATTGTTTTTATTATGTTTTATTATGATTGTGCCTTGAATTTGTGATCTTTCTAAACTTTTAATACTTTTGGGTGTTGTATTTGTCCAATGCATTTTCAGTATCTAATGAGATGATAATGTGATTTTTTTGATTTCGTTATTTAGGGAATTAAATTCATTGAATTACTTTGATAATTACTTTGATGGATTTCCATATATTGTGCCATTCCTATATTGATAGAATGAAGCCTTCTTGTCTCTGGTAAATGATGGTTTTGACGAGTTCTTGGATTCAGTTTGTGAGAATTTTATTGCATATTTTTCATTGATATTCATAAGGGAAATTGGTCTGAAGTCCTCTTTCTTTGTTGGGTATTTGTGTGTATTATGTATAAACGTAATTTTTGCTTCATATAATGAATTAGGTAGTGTTTTTTCAGTTTCTATTTTATGGAATATTTTGAGGAATGTTGGTATTATCTCTCCATTGAAGGTCTGGTAACATTACTCACTAAATCAATCTGGCCCTGAACTTTTTGTTAGGGGCTTGAGGGATATTTAATAACTGCTTCTATTTTCCTAGGGGTTATGGGTCTCTTTACATATCTTGATTTAACTTGGTACCTGAGATCTGTCTCAAAATCATTCTTTTTATTTAGATATTCCAGTTTTATAGAATAAAGACTGTAGCAGGATCTGATGATGTTTGAATTTTCTCAGTGTCCGTTGTTATGTTTCTCTTTTAATTTTAGCTTTTTGGAATTTGCATAATATCTCTGTGCCCTTTAGGTAATTTGGCTAAAAGTGTATCTATTTTGTTGTGTTTCCTCAAATAACCAACTTTAGTTTTGTTAATTCTTTGTTTTGGTCTCTTTGTTTCTACTTGGTTGATTGCAGCCCTGAGTTTGATTATTTTTTGCCATCTACTCCTCATGGGTGTGTTTGCTTATTTTTGTTCTAGATGTTTCAGATGTGATGTTAAGTTGCTGTTTTAGGATCTGTCCAATTACCTTTTTATTGTATATTTTCTTTTTTTACCTTTCAAATGTTATCACCTTTTCCAGTTCCCCCCCAGAACCGTCTATCCCATCCTCCTCCCCCCTGCTTATATGAGGTTGTTCACCCACTCAACCACCCACTGCTGTCTATCCTCTTTCAAATTCTTCTACACTTTGGCATTGAGTTTTCACAGAACCAAGGGCCTCTTCTCCCATTGATGCCCATCAAGGCCATTCTCTGCTCCATATGAATCTGGAGCCATGGTTCCCTCCATGTGTAACCCTTGGCTGTTGGTTTACTCCCTGGGAGCTCTGGGGATTTTGGTTGGTTGATATTGTTGTTCTTCCTATGGGGTTGCAAACCCCTTCAACACCTTCAGTCCATTTTCTAACTCCTCCACTGGGGATACCATGCTCAGTAAAATAGTTGATTATGAGAATACACCTTTTGTATGTATCAGACTGGCAGAGCCTCTCAGGAGACAGCTACATCAGGCTTATGTTGGCATGTCATTCTTGGCATCCACAATAGTGTCTGCTTTTGGTGACTGTATATGAGATGGATCCCCACATGGGATTATCTATGGATGGCCTTTACTTCAGTCTCTGCTCTACAAATTGGCTCTGTATTTTCTCCCTTGTGTATTTTGTTTCCCCTTCTAAGAATTATGAAGTACCCACACATTGGTGATCCTTCATATTGAGCGTCATGTAGTTTCTGAATTTTATCTTGAATATTCTCAGATTTTTGGCTAATATCTACTTATCAGTGAGTGTATACAATTTGTGTTCTTTTGTGATTGTTTTAACTCAATCAGGATGAAGGCAGTTAATGCAATGAATTTTTCTGTTAAACACTGCTTTCATTATATGCCATAAGTTTGGGTACATTATGCCTTCATTTTTCTTTAATTCAAGAAAGTCACTAATTTCATTCTTTATTACTCCCATCATGGCCATGTTGTCATTACATAGACAGTTGTTTAGTTTCTGTGAGTATGTGTTACTTCTTTTTATATAATTTTATTTTTATTTTTATTTTTATTTTATTTTTTTTTTTTTTTGGTTATGGAAGATAGCCTTAGTCCTTGTTGATCTCATAGAATGCATGAGATTATTTCAATCTTGTGTCTGCTGCTTCTGGTTTTGCATCAGTTATTTGATCAATTCAGGAGAAGGAACCATGGGGTGCTGAAAATAAGGTATGTTCTTTTGTTTTAGGGTTAAATGTTCTGTATATATCTGTTAAGTCCATTTCTATTATTCATATACTCTTTTTATTATGTCATGAATTTCCTGGATATTTTGAGTTACCAGTTTTGTACTTTGTATTTTCTTTGTTGTCTTGGTTAGGGTTTTAATGATGTGAACAAATGTCATGACCAAGGCAAGACTTACAAAGGATAACATTTCATTGGGGATTGCATACAAGTTCAGAGGTTCAGTTCATTATCATTAAAGTTGGAGTAGAGCTGCATTTAGCCAGGCATGGTGTAGGCAGAGCTGAGAGTTCTACATCTTTATCTAAAGGCTGCTAGAGAAATACTGACTTCCAGGCAACTTGGGTTAGACTTTTAAGCCCACACTCACAGTGACACACCTACTCCAACAAGACCACACCTCCAAATAGTGCCACTCACTTGGCCAAGCATATTCAAACCCTAACAACTGTTCTGTCAATATGTCATCTTCTAGGCATGAAACTCTGTCTTCTATGTCCTGTATTCTGTTGGTGATTCTTGGATCAGACACCCCTGATCTCTTTCTTAGGTTTGCCATCTAAAGCATTGCCTACTTTTGATATTTCCTTATTCTTTCAATTTTCACTCATAGATCGTAGGTGATTTTATTTCATTCCTTCACCTGCAGGTTGTGTTTTCCTGTATTACTTTTAATGGATTTGTGTGTTTCCACTTTAAGTGCTTCTACCTGATTCTATATGTCCTCCTGCATGTCTTTAAGTGACTTACATATGTACTCCTGAACACTACTATCTTCATGAGATGAAATTTATGTCAGAATCTTGCTTTTCACATGTGTTAGGATATCCAGAGCTTGCTGTGGTGGGAGAACTGTTTTCTGATGGTGCCAAGTGGCATTTGTTTCTGTTGTGTATACTCTTTTGCTTGCCTTTTTGCCATCTTGCTACCTTTCATGTTAACTGGCCTTGGATTTTCGAGTGGAGCCTGTGCTTCCTTGTAGGCAGTTGCAGCTCTGTGAGGTGTTTTCAAGCAGGTGTTCTGAGAGTCACAGCATTATATCTCTTGTAAGACAGCCCTCCCATTTCCCTAGTTAGGAAAGTCCTCCTTTATCACTGGTTATGTACGATCTCCTGTGACCCTGGTTGCAGGAGACTTCCAGGGACACAGATTGTCTTGGGTTGTGGGAGGAAAGCTGGAGCACCCAATCTGATTTGGGTAGAGTTGCAGACCAGAAAAAAGTTGAGTATTAGTAGAGTGGATAGTTCTTGTTACAGCTATCCTCTTTGGTAGTCCCAGCTATGACAAGTATTGGGGTGGATTTTCTAACCAGTGAACCTGGTTATAAAAGATTTCCTGGGAGTCTGGCTGTATCTTGCTTGAGGCCAGCCAGCCCCAGTGTGGGTGGAGGAAGGTCTTCTTCTTCTTCTTCTTCTTCTTCTTCTTCTTCTTCTTCTTCTTCATTCTTTTTGAGGCAGTAGAGGGGGAAGAGCATCAATGAGGGCTAAGACTTTGTTCTTATGAGATTTGGGGTAAGACTTTTGTCTTATGAGATATTTAAGGTTGCTGTATAATAAAAGTTTAATTATCTATGCTATAAAGTCTACTTACTATGTTACTGTAGCTGACCTGCTATCTGTGATCCTCTGGCCAGAAACTGCATCTTCTTGCACTTAGCACCTCAGCCACAAACCAGCAAAGGATTAAGTAAATAGCCTTTTTACTCTCTCAGCAGTAACTGTTGGGCTTTAACTTATGCCTGCTAGTCCAGAGGTCACAGAAAGAAAGACACTTAGGGAGGTGGTTGTAGCATTTATCACTAAGTAGTTAAAAGTTTCCTGTGAAAGCTATCTAAGGGTAAAGCAGAAAGGTCTTATGTGGAGAAAAGGAAAACTTTCATTCTATCTGGGAAAAGGGAAAAGTTCTATTCTATATACTACTCTAAATGGGGAAAGGAAAAAATTCTATTCTATCTCTATTCTATCTCTCTATTTTAACTCTCTATTTTAACTAACTCTTATTTCCTTCTCCTCAGTACTTATACATCTTTCTGAATACATGATCACATGTTACAAAGTTCATCACAAGTTCACACCAAAAATCAAATCATAAATTGAAAATAAGTTTACAACAGAGAATGTTTACATGTATATCCATTAGGAGTAATTATCTGGCTAAACATCCATCACCTGTCTAGCTCTACAGGTTTACTAAAGGTGTAAGACTACAACGAAAAACTTAGTGAAGTTTTATGAATAAAACCAGGCAATATTTTACTTTCTGTCCTAGAACCTATAATAAATCATTATTTCCCTTTAAGTGACACTTGGTTAATTGTTTTACAACATCTTGGAATGTGCTCTGAGTAGGAAAAAGTCTGGTTAATATCTATGAGCCATTATCTGATTACACTTGGGAGATTGGCAGAGTTCTCATTGCAGTTTTGACTATCAGAAAGGGACCTAATATCCATCCCACAATAGGAGAGCTTAATAATAATTGATATAATTTTAATAATTCTTATAGTATTAAGACTTAGAAAGTCATCTATTTGTCATATAACATAACTACAAGACAGTACATTTTTATGAATCTGCAGAGATCTGCTCCAAAGGGGTGTGCTATTGCTTAGTGATTGTTATATTTGTTTAATAATAATAATAATAATAATAATAATAATAGGCAAAGCATAATAATAGCAGGAATCTTTCCCAAAATAAGTTTCTTACAACCTTGCTGAATAAGGCCTCACTTGTCACAGATTATATAATAATCTCAGCAAGTCATTTCACGATGATCATCTGCTAATTATTAGCTTATCCCATTATGGTTCCTGACAGTCTCTGAGTGTAGGAAGGTAGATGGAGCACCTAATCTGCCCAAGGCAGATTTTCAGACTGAAAGGATAATATATCTCTGGCAGGGTATGTATATCACATGTCCACTGGACTTTTATGGGGGTCCCAGCAAGGGCAGGTATTGGGGTGGAAGTTTCTCAGCTATGATTATGTTCATAACAGACTTCCTGGGAATCAGGGCGTTTATGAGAGTGGGTGGTGGGCTAACTCACCCTATATGCCCTGGGTATACTTGCAGGCTTGAAGGAAGATGTCTCAGATAGTATTTTTAAGAAAATTGTAGAAGAAATTTTTTTTAGGACATGGATATTAAGGTACAAGGAGCTTATTGAACACAACATAGATTGAACCAGAAAAAATATAGTCCCCTAACCACATAATAATCAAAAAATATGGCTATTTTACTCCTTTTTCTACATTAGACACTTGCATTCTCACTTAGGTTGAATATTCTAAATCAGTACATGCTCATTATATAAAATGTAAAGAAATAATGAAAGCAGAACAAAAGATACTCCAGGAATGGAAGCTCATGTCTGCTATCCTAGCATGTTTAGTCTATATCCAGTTGATTATGTATTTGAGGCCAGCTAGGCCTACACAGAATGACTATTTCTTAAGGATATAAGAAAGAAGGAAGGAAGGTAAGAAGGAAAAAAGAAAAGAAAAAAGGAGTAAAAAAGGAAGAAAAACGTATGAAGGAACAAAAGAAATAATGGAGGATGTGAAAGACAAAGTCAACATATAATTTTGTTGAGCCATATCATCAATTTAATAATATCCTGTACTTCTTGGAGAGAATTCTTGGACCAAGTCTCTTCAATACTCTAAGAAAACAGGTTTTCTTCTATTGGGATGCAAACATTGGATCTTATTCTGATACTTGATTCTTTGATGATAAAACCTATACTTCAGCTTCTTTATTATTACAAACATTTAGTTGATGATTAACATGGTCTGTCAAGTTGACTGGATAAGAAATTAATTAAAATGCAAGTTATTGTGCATTTATTTCTGTGAAAATCTCTCTCTCTCTCTCTCTCTCTCTCTCTCTCTCTCTCTCTCTCTCCCTTTGTCGCTCCTCTCTTTTTTTAATAAAGACAGGGATTGTAAAACCTCTGTCATCAAGACTAATGAGGATTATCCTCTAACTTATGAGCTAACCTAGATAGTCAATGATGGGTAAGAGAACACTTCAAGAGCCTTGCCACTAAAAAGAGAGGCCCACCATCCTAAGACAGGAGCTCAACCAATGACTGTTGAGTATCCAAAGATGGGAAAGGGAGGCTGGGGTCATTTGGTCAAACCTAAGACAGGCACTGCTTCCTTAAGTTTTCCCAGCCTTCCCTTTTGAAAAAAGTTTAAAAAGTGGGACCTGTGAAGAGCCGACAGATGGTGGCTACTGTAGAGTGAAAAATTATAAAGACCATTTTATGAAATATATATATAGGCTTTTCCTTTAACATGAGCAAAAGAATGCAGGCTCCAGAAGGCGGAACTGAATGTAAGATATCAGGCCTTCATTGCCCAGAGATATTCCAGGTGGAGTGCATTATCCCTGAATCAGAGGACACTTGCTGGATACATTCCTCAAGCCCCAGGGAAAAGAACCCACCTGTGGGTGTGAAAAGCCCAAAGCAGAAAGACACATTCCTGACCACAAAAAGATGCAAGTCACCTAGGTGGGGCTATGACCAGAGCAAGTCAGAAATAGTTAACCTGAAATAGTTGGTAATAATATGGTAAGACCTCATTCTTGAGAAGAATAAGTGTGCAGAGTGATTTTCACATGATCCTGTATCATTTAGGTTTGGGCTTCTCTGGAATGTTTAGCTATTCTTATGTTATGTATCCTTGACAATCCTTCATCCCCCTTCCCACTCCCCTGGTTTGTGGTTTACCCCTTTAAAAACCCTCCTCAGACTGACTGGCTTTGTCAAATTGTACTCCTGAGTGAGTGTGCAGTTTGAACGCTGACTGCCAGCTCCCAAATAAACCTCTGCTCACTGCATCCAGGTATGGTGTCTTGGAGGTTGTGGGTGTTCGAGACTTCCTGAGACTTGAATAAGGGTCTCCCGAATTTGGGGGTCTTCAGTTACCATCCTTGCAGTCATCTTGAGCCATATATCCTGACAAGAGACTTGATTATAATAGCCTACAACAGCTGAGCACACTCTGATAACATCTTGTTTGAGATACCCAGTATCTTCCCTTGAGTATGTGAGATTTAAAGGTGTGTGACTTAAGGTTGTGACTTAGAGATCAGATTTAGAGACAAGACCTAAGGGCATGATTTAAAGACATGACTTAAAAATGTGGCTTAGAAGTGAGACATATAAAAAGCAAGAGGCAGACAGAGGAGATTATTGGGTATTAGGCACAGAGAATTAGGCAATTAGCACTTGGAAGAAGAACTTGGAAAAGCATTAGACACTAGGATTAGACACTGGAGACAAAGAATTAGACACCAGGCAATTAGGTATTAGACATTAAGTATTAGGCGTTAGACACATGTATAAGTTAGTAAGCATTAGACGCTCGATACTTCAAAAGAGAAATAGGGACTAGGAACTAGGGCCTAGGCATTAGGGACTAGGAACTAGGGACTAAAAGAATAGGAACTCAAGATTTCGGACTTGGACTAGGAAAAGAGACTGAAGAACAAATGGAAATGAATCATACTCTGTCTAGTCTCCATTCTTCAAGTCCATCCTCACTCTCTTGCTGAACCCAGACCTGCAGACCGGAGCAGCCTGGGGCAGTGTGTGCTCTAACAATTTAGGCCCCAAGGCTTTTGGCACTGGGGGTTCCAATATTGATAAGTGGTCCCAGACATTTTGGCCCCCCAGCGTGGGGCAGTGCAGCTCTCAACATTTTTGGCGCCCAAAGTGGGGCATCTCGGGCAGCAAAAATTGCCCTCATCCTGTTTTTATGAAAGTGTTCCCCCACCCACCCACCCACCCACTTCAGACTCCTGGACTTGCATTTGCTTTGATGGGCATGAAACCTTCCTAGTATCAAGGACCTCTCCTCAATTGATGCCTGAAAATGACATTCTCAGTTATATTTCTGGATAGAGCTAAGAGTCTCTCCATGTATACTTTTTGTTGGTGGTATATTTCTTGAAAGCTCTGAGGTTTCTGGTTGGTTAATATTTTTGTTCTTCCTTTGTGGTTGCAAATAATTTCAGCTCCTTCAGTCTTTATTTTAATTCCTTTTTTGGATATGCCTTGAAATGTCCAACGGTTGGCTCTGTGTATCTGCCTCTGTATTTATAACTTTCTCAAAGAGCCTCTCAGGATATAGGTATATTAGGCTCCTGTCTTCCTGTATTTCTTGGCATCCACAATAGTGTCTGTTATCGGTGACTGTATATGCGATAGATCCTCAGGTTGGCAGAACTCTGGGTGGCCTTTACTTAGGTCTCTGCACCACACTTTGTCTCCAAATTTCCTCCTGTGCATATTTTGTTTGCCCTAATAAGAAGGTCTGAAGGTTCCACACTTTGGTCTTCTTCTATAGCTTCATGTGATCTGTGAATTGTATCAAGAGTGTTTCTGGTTTTGTGGTAATATCCACTTATCAGGAATTCCATACCATGTGTGTTTTTTTGTGATTGATATACCTCACTCAGGATTATATTTTCTAGATAAAGACTTTTGCCTAAGAAATTCATGAAATCATTTTTCTTAATATCTGATCAGTACTACATTGTGTAAATATACAACATTATCTATATCAATTCCTCTATTGAAAGATAATCTGTGTTCTTTTCAGCTTCTGGCTATTATAAATAAGGCTGCTATATACATAGTATAGCATGTGTCATTGTTATATATTGAGACAATTTGACCATATGCCCAGGAGTAGTATAGCTGGGTCATAAGGAAAGACAATGTCCAATTTTCTGAGGAACTGTCAGACTGATTTCCAGAGTGTTAATACCAGATTGCAATCTCACCAGCAATGAAGGAATGTTCCTCTTTCTCCTCATCCTAGACAGCATCTGCTGGCACCTGAGTTTTTTTTTTTTAGTCATAATGATTGGCATGAGGTAGAATCTTAGGGTTGTTTTGATATTATTTGAGCATAGGGTCCACATTGGAGGAGTTAGAGAAAGGACTGAAGGGGTTTGCAATCCACTCAGAGAACAACAATATCAAACAGTAATGGTTCTCAGAGCTCCCAGGAACAAAACCACCAACCATAAAGTACACATGAAGGAACCCCATGGCTTCAGCTGCATATGTAGCAGATGATGAACTTGTAGGCCATCACTGAGAGAAGAGACCCTTGGTTATTTGAAGGCTTGATGACCCAGTCTAAGTGGATGAAGGGACAGGAAGCTGGAGTGGGTGGGTGGAGGAACACCCACAAAGAAGCAGGGGAAGGGGGGACTGGATAGGTTGTTTCCTGGAATGGGAACCTGGAAATGGGATAACATTTGCAATGTAACTAAAGTAAATATCCAATAACAAAAAAGAGAATATCAATGGTAGGTTCTTGTCTTCAATCACAGCCTGACACCAGCAATACTGTAGGCCTTTGGTGTCTGTGAATGGTATAGATCCCATTGTTTAGATTTCTGGGTGGCCTTTTATTTAGTCTCGGCTCCAAGTTTTCTCCCTATGTTATGTTTAGATAGGAAAAATTCTGAGTTCAAAAATTTGAGATGGGTGTGTGGCCCCATCTTTCAACTGGGGTGCATATCTATTAGTGGAGGTAGTCTCTTCAGATTGTATCTCCATACAGTTGGGCATTTATAATAATGTCATTCCCATTGAACACTGGGACTCTTGTATTCCTAATATTTGGGTCTTTCTGGTGGTTCCCACTGTTCCTCACCCCACACATCTACATATTTCTATTCATTCTCCTGTTCTTCTGTCCCTTTGTCCTGTCTTCTACAATTCCTGATTCTTCACCCTTTTATTCCTTGACCTCTCCTTTTCCATCAAGTCCCTCCTCCCTCTTCCTCCCATGATTGTTTCTTTTTTTTCTCTTTGTAAGTGGGATTAAAAATCCATACTTTGGTCTTCCTTCTTCTTATGCTTCCTGTGATCTGCGAGTTGTATCATGGGTATTCTGAGTTTTTTGAGTAATATTTGTCAGTGAGTACACACCATGTATGTCTTATTGTTCTGGGTTATAGCACCCAGGGTATTTTCTAGTTCCATTCATTTGCCTGCAAATTTTGTAATATTCTCATTTTTAATAGCTGAGTACTATATTGTGAAAATATGCCATATTTTCTCTATTCATTTTTTCATTCAGGGCCATCTGGGTTGTTTCTAATTCCTGGCTCTCACACACTTGTCTGATTTGAACATAGCAGAACATTTTGTTCTTTTGATATGGTTTATCATCTTTTGGATACATTTCCAGGAGCAGTATAGTTGAGTCTTCAGATAGAACAATTTCCAATTTTTTGAGGAAAAATCAGATAGATTTTCAATGAGGGTTTAACAGCTTGCAATCGCCATTACTAATGAAGAAGTGTTTTTTTTTCTCTTTCTAAACATCCTTGACAGCATCTGCAGTCACTTGAATTTTTCCTTTTTTCTTTTTATAAATATTAGCCATTCTGATTAGTGTGAGGTAGAATCTAAGGGTAATTTTGAATTTCAATGTTCTATTGACTAAGGACTTTGAACATTTTTTAAGTGCTTCTTAGCCATTTGAGGTTTCTCAGTTGAGAAGAATTCTGTTTACCTCAGTAGCCCATGTTTTAATTTGATTATTTGTTTCTTTGAAATCTAACTTGTTGAATTCTTTATATGTTTTGTATATTAGCACTCTATTACATTTAGTAAAAAAAATTTTACAATATGTAGTCTGCCATTTTGTCATATTGACAGTGTCATTTGATTTCAGAAGCTTTTCTCTTTTGTGAGGTCACATTTTTCAACTGTTAATCTTAGAGCAGAGACACTGTATTTCTGTTGAGGAATTTTTTGACTCTGTTCATGTATTTAAGGCTGTTTCCCATTTTCTCTTCTATTAGATTCAGTGTATCTGGTTTTATGTAGAGGCCCTTGATCTATTTGGACCTGAACTTTGTATAAAGAAAAAAAAATTAATCACATTTTATTCTTCTCCATGTAGACTACATTAAGACCCACATCAATTGTTGAAGAAGTTTACTTTTTCCCAGTGTATGGTTTTGGCTTCTTTGTCCAAGGTCAAGTGACCATAGTTGATTTAGTTTACTGTGGGGTCTTCAACTCTAATACATTCACTAGTTTTCTGTCTTTGTCTCTGTACCAATTCAATCTGGTTTTAGTCACTATTGCTGTATAATACATCTTGAAGTCAGGGATGTTTTTTCCCAAGAAGTTCTTTCATTTTGAGAACTGTTTTAGCCATCCTTTTTTGTTATTCAATATAAAGTTGAGCATTGATCTTTCTATCTTTGTGAAGAATTGAGGTGCAATTATTATAATATTACATTGAATCTGTAGATTGCTTTTTTAAGATGGGCATTTCTACTATGTTAATCCTACCAATCCATGAGTATGGGATATCTTTCCATCTTCTCAGGTTTTCTTTGATTTCCTTCACAGGGATTTGAAGCTTTTCTCATACACATCTTTTACTTGAGTGGTTAGAGTTACTCAAGACATTTTATATTATTTGTGAGTATTGTGAAGGGTGTTCTTTTGCTAAATTCTCTCTCAACCCATTTATTCTTTGTGTAGAGAAAGGCTACTCATTTGTTTGAGATACTTTTATATCCAGTCGCTTTTCTGAAACTGTTTATAAGCTGTAAGAATTCTCAGGTAGAATTTTTGTGGTCACTTATTTATCCCATAATATCATTTGCAAATAGTGATACCTTGAGTTCTTTCTTTCCAGTCTATATATTTTGACTTCTTTTTACTGTCTAATAGCTGTAGCTAGAACTGCGAGTACTAAATTGAATAAATAGGGAGAGAGTGTGCAGCATTGTCTTGTACCTTAATTCAGTGGGATTGATTCAAATTTTTCTCCACTTAGTTTGATGTTAGCTGTTAATGAATTGTTCATTGCTTTTATTATGTTTAGATAGGTACTTTAAATCCTTTATCTTTCTAATCATTTAGCATGAAGGAGTGTTGTATTTTGTCAAACGCTTTTTTAGCTTCTCATGAGATGATCTTGTAAATTTTAATTTGAATTTGTTATTTGGGGGATTACTTTAATGTACCATGCCTATATCTCTGGGATGAAGTCTACTGGTTGTAAATAGTGATTGTTTAGATGGGTTGTTGGATGTAGTTTGGAAGAGTTTTTGATCTTAGCCATTCTGACTGGTGTGAGGTGGTATCTCAGGGTTGTTTTGATTTGCATTTCCCTGATGACTAAGGATGTTGAGCATTTCTTAAGCTGCTTCTCAGCCATTCGAGTTTCCTCTGTTGAGAATTCTTTGTTTAGCTCTGTACCCCATTTTTAAATAGGGTTCTTTGGTTGTCTGGAGTATAATTTCATGAGTCCTTTGTATATCTTTGATATTAATCCTCTATTGGACATAGGATTGGTTAAGATCTTTTCCCAATCTGTTGGTTGCTGTTATGTCTTATTAACAATGTCCTTTGCCTTACAGAAGCTTTGCAATTTTATGAGGTCCCATTTGTCAATTCTTGATCTTAGAGTATATGCCATTGGTGTTCTGTTCAGGAACTTTTCCCCTGTGCCTAGATATTTGAGAGGGACTTCCCAACCTTCTCTTTTATTAGTTTCAGTGTATCTGGTTTTAAGTGAAGGTCTTTTATCCACTTAGATTTGAGCTTTGTACAAGGGGATATGAGTGGATTGATTTGTATTTTTCTGTATGTTGACCTCCAGTTAAACCATCACCATTTGCTGAAAATGCTGTCCTTTTTCCACTGAATGGTTTTGGATCCTTTGTCAATGATCAAATGATCATAGGTGTGTGGGCTCATTTCTGGATCTTCAATTCTACTCCATTGATCTTCCTGTTTGCCTCTGTACCAATAACATGCAGTTTTATTACTATTTCCCTATAGTACAGTTTAGGATCAGGGACAGTGATTCCCCCAGAAGCTCTTTAATTGTGGTGAATAGTTCCAGCTATCCTGGGTTATTTTTTATTCCAAATCAATTTGCAAATTGCTCTTTCTATCTCTGTGAAGAATTGATTTCGAATTTTCATGGGGATTGCATTGAATCTATAGATTGCTTTTGGCAAGATGGCCATTTTTACAAAATTATTCCTGCCAATCCAGGAGCATGGGAAATCTGTTTCTATGAGGATTCCCACCCCCACCAAGTTCTGCTTCACAGACCAAGCATTCTCCTTTGCTGGGGAATCAAGCCTTTACAGAACTAAGGGCCTCCCCTCCCACTGATGCCAGATAAGGCAGTTCTCTGCTACACATGCAGATGGAGCCATGGGTCCCTCTATGTATCTTCTTTATTGGTGGCTAAGTACCCTGTAGCTCCTTGATGTTTGGTTGGTTGATATAATTTTTCTTCTCTTTGGGCTTAGGAGAATTATTTTGAGTATTTTTGTATCTATATTCATAAGAGAAATTGGTCTGTATTTTTTTCTTGGGACTTTGTGTGGTTTATTTACGAGGGTAGCTCATAAGTTTCATAGAATGACTTAGGCAGTGTTCCTTCTCTTTCTATTTTATTGAATAGTTTGAAAAATGTTGGTAATAGTTCTTTTATGAAAAAAACCCACAGGCCTTTGTCCTATCATGTAAATTCTACATTTATCTTCTTCAGGTGGTCTGCTAGACTCCAGATTTGTTTTTGGATTCTATATTCCCAGTCCTTTCATGATGGACAAGTCTCCTACTTTCTTTACAGGTCAGATCTACAGATTTTTCCACTGTCTTGCTCACTCTTCCATGCTTGTCTTCTGGCAAAAAATAAAAAAAAAAAAACCTGTGCAGGCAACTTCCTGGTGAGTTCCATCCAGTAGTGACTCCTCAAGTAGTGCCCCAATGGCAAGAGGCCTACCTAAGTATTTCCAGATTTTACATGGTCTTCCTGTATGATGTATGAAGTAGACTCATCTGAGAAGAAGGAACCTCATTTGGGAACATTCCTTCATGCAATTGTCTGTAGAAAAGCCTGTTTAGAACTCCTTTGAGGTATGATTCTTATGGTCCTGTGCAGAAATCTGTGGGTGTTGTAATGTTTTTGGTGGTGGTTTGGGATTGTTCAAGAAGGCAACCTGAAATACTAGTGAAGTGCAAAGCACTATGTAGTACTCCTTAATGGTATCCACTTGTGATCCTGCCTCTAGATTTCTTACTTGATTCCTGACCTGTGTTCCCTTACAAATGGACAGTGAAGCTACTGCACTGCTACCAGGATATGTTTTTCCAGAATTAAGTCTAATTGTAATGTTCTAAATGTTTATAGAAATAGAATGTAGTTACTGTCCCTTGTTGGTGAGCTTTCCAGAAGCTGACTTTCCATGCCATCTTCACTGTGCCAGGAAACTCTGGTCACACAAAACCTGCATTCTTTCTTTTGAATGCCTATTGAATTGAGATATCTATTATACTCTCACATTGTAAGTAGTTACTGTGTATTCAGATTTCTCTTAAAACTTTTGTCTGAATAACTTCCCTGGAAACTGCTTGTCCAGACCATTCACACAACCCGAGTCATTGGTCTTATCATGCATCTTCCTCATCTAAATTTTTCATTTTTTCTGCAGCCTATACTTTCCTTTGCCATCTGTGCACTGCCAGGCCTGTTTCATATGGTCAGGGCACATACCTGGTTTGCAGGAAGAGGTCTAAAGAAGCTTTTATCTAGTTTCCTTCTCACCATAATGTTCTTGGCTCCATGCACTCACCTGTGCCCCAAATGTCCTGGTGAGTGAGCTCTAATAGTGAGTCCAAAAGTATAGTTACAGTGGCACAAGTCCAACATAAGTATTTCCAGATTTCAAGTGTGTGTCCTTGGTTGGCAAGTCTGAACCTTGCCTTTCAGTTCCTTCTTTTATTCTCAGGCCCCCCTCTAGTTACAGACAACCTGCCCTGGGTTTCCTTGTTTATTATGTCCAAATACTAGCCTGATGTGCTTTGATTTATGTTAACATGACACAATCTAGAACTGCATGAGATCATTCCTTCATAAAATGGTCTGTAAAAAGCATTTTGAGAGCTTACTGGAGTAATGATTCTCATGGTAATGTGGAGCACACTATGGGAGTTAACAAGATTTGGGATACATTTCTGTGTTATAGACTAAAGAAAAATCTAGATTTGCATCTAGTTGCATCTAGATTTCTTACTTGATTCCTGATCTATGTCCTCAGAGTAATGGACATTGATTTTTCTGCATTGCTTACTATGATAAGGTTTCTCAGAATGAAGCACCACTGTTTCTCATTATGCTGGGGGACATACAGATCAGCCATTTTTCACTGTTGGTGACCTCTCCAGAAGATCACCTTCTTGTGCTATATTCACTGTGCCAGGATACTTCAGTTCATACAGAGTTTACATTATCTCTTTTGAATTCCCAGAAAACCCAAATCCCCATTCCCCCACACACTGTAAGGCATAACACTGGATGCAAATTTATATAAACATCTTTGCCTGAAGAGTTTCACTGAATCTTTCTTGTCCAAACCATGAACACAACCCAAGGCATTGATCACATTGTAGAGTTTTAGAATCTAACTTTTAAATTGGTTCTCTAGACCCTGCTTCATTTGCTGGTCTAGATACCCAGCACTATTTTTGATGAACAATATGTGTATGCAGTATGTATAATGATATCTATAGATCTTGGACTTCTAGGGCCCTCCTTATACTTTTATCATTGGGCTTCCCTCATTCAGCCTTGGACCCAATTTTCTGGTGATTTCAGTGAGTAGTTAGGCCACAATAGTAGTCCCCATTGGTGGGGCACAACCAAAATATCTACAGATAACCCGTGGGTATCCTATATTGGCAATTATGAATCTTGTCTTACAGTGTCATATCCTATTCCCAGGCATCCTCATGGTTACACAGCAACTTCACAGGACTTACATGTTTAGAATTCTCAAATAAAAACTAATTTTTGGGGGGTCATCCTTAGCACACTATGCTTCACCTGACTGGACTGTGTGAGTACCCATTCTGGACTAGATTGCCAGGATTTGAGACTCTCAGAATATTTTTCTAGATTCTCTTAAGCTTGGAATCTTGCATGATTTTTTTCATCAGATTCAGTATCATATAGAACATGCTCCCACATTCTTCTTCTAGGTATGATACAGACTTAGAATAACAGCCTTTGTTTTGGTAATATGACACAATCTGGAATCATTTGTGAAGAAGGAATCTCAATTTAAACCATGTGACCATGAAATAATATGTACAAAAGCCTTTAGACAGCTCCCTTGAGTAATGATTCTTAAGGTACTTTGGAGGTGTGTCTGAGTGTTGCCACATTTGTGATGTAGTTCTGTGTTATACATGACTGCAATCTGAGGGATAACATTATAGATTATTCCTTAGTGTTATGTGCTTTATTCTTGCCTTTAGGATTCTTCCTTGCCTCAAAAAATTTTTTTCTCAGTCATGTAGTGTGAAGTTCCTTCCTTGCTTAATATGGTAAGGTTTCCAGAATAAATCTCAACTGTGCTATTCGCAATATGTGAATATATTTAGCTCATCCATTTTCTCATGTTGTTAGGCTCTCATGAATCTTCTTTTCAGTGCCTTCATCACTGTTCCAGGTTTGTTGTAACCACACCAATTTTGTCCTGTCTCTTGAATTTCTAGAGAACCAAGTCATCCTTTCCACCCCACATGCTAGAGCCTAATTGTAGATGTGGATTACTCTCGATATTGTTACCTGAGTAACATTCCTGAATCTCTTGCATTCATAACATGCACAAAATCTCAGGCATATGTTTTGTTATGCAGCCTTTGTATTTAAGTTCTTTATTTGGTTCTCTCACTCCCTGCTTCCTGTGCCATCTCTATAATCCATACCTTATGTTTGATGGACAGTGTATGTACCAGGTTTGCCTGATGAGGTCTACAGGCATTTAGATTCCAGTGTCTTCTTCATATTTTTATGCTTGTCTTCAGGCACACAGCATTTATTATACCCAATTTTCTAGTGAGTTCCCCTAGCAATTAGTCCACAAACATAATCTTATGGAAAGAATTTCTAGCTGAGTATGTGCAAATTATACATGGGGCACCTTTGTGTCGAAGTTTGAACCTGTCCCTCCAATAACATCTCATATAACCAGCTTATCCCCAGATTCTAGACTACCTGCATTGTATTTTTCTGGTTATAATATTCTAATACTAGTCAAAGTCTGCTCTGTGTATGTGGTTCATCTATTTGTCACCATAATCTTTGTTAAAATTATATTCACTTTGTTTCCAGTCTCCAATTCCAATCGCAGAAGTGTTACACTGGGTTTTCTTAGGTATTTCAAACCTGACAGAGCCTGACTGTGACAATTTTATACTCCAAACTCTATCTGTTTTCACAGGTCTACTACACTGGCCTTGCTTACTGAGCTCCACTGATTCAGGATCATTGTTGCATGGTTGTCTAATGTCAAAAAGCACCTATACTTTTAATGGCAGGGTTTGCAAGAAACTAGATCACATATTAGGGTTATTTTTCAAGCCAATGCC
The DNA here is from genome assembly GCA_030674055.1 of Rhabdomys pumilio. Taxonomy (NCBI): domain Eukaryota; kingdom Metazoa; phylum Chordata; class Mammalia; order Rodentia; family Muridae; genus Rhabdomys; species Rhabdomys pumilio. The sequence goes on from JANHMN010000005.1 coordinate 103,810,242, forward strand.
ATGTAAGCATTCTGATTTTCCTTTTTATTTCCTCACATTCTTAACTGCCAAATATATATCTGGTCACTCTCATGCCCACATCCTGTTTATCATTACAGTCAAAGCTTTTCTATGACAGTTATACCAAAAAAGCAGCCATGTACCATTTACAACATGTAGGGTTAGATCTTGATGTTCTGATGAAAGACTGGCTTTTCTCAGAGGCATTCTCCTGGACATTTGGTACCACTCACTACCAGCCCTAACTCAAGTCATTCATTTCCTATAATGCTTTATCAAATCGAGTCTCCCAGAAACAAACATATTAGCCCCTTCTCTACAGCTCATGTTCTTAATCTGGATTCAAAGGTTGCTATGTTTGATGGATTGCAGGAACTGGAAATTCATCTTCCAGCTTCAGATGCTCCAACATCCAAATTCAGATGGTCAAAGCCTACAACAATTTTACCATGTGAAGTCCAGAGTAACATTACCATCATCCTCATAGTTCACAATCTACTACTTGTATGGAATTCCTACTCTTGTGTTTTCTGTTCCATACTTACTGGATACAGATTGTCTGTTGCATCTCTCTATTCCCACATGCACTTCTGAATGAACACCCTTCTTTCCTTATTTGCCCTATGATCTTCAAGAATTATGGAACAAATTTCCTCATCCTCCCTCACCTAGCTAAGTCAAGCAGTTGCTGAAGCCCCTCCCTTCAGATTCCAGATGATAGCCTGGCTTTACCTACTTATCTTTTAATAATGGCCCACTACTGTCTAATAACTACAATTCCAGACATTCCTTTCATCACTAAGCTACTGTAGTAATTTTCACAATGTTATTACAATATGAAACCTGTATACTCTATCTCAACTCGTCAGGTTCTAGCTGTTGTTGCATAGCTCTAGTATTGGATGAATGCTGAGTGCTCTAAGTCTTTTGTGACAGCACCATTTGTACACTGCCAGGCATAAGTATGTCCACGAAACTTCTTCAGACTTTCCTGGTGAGCTCTTTGAGGTAAGCACAACTATGCCATCTCTAGTCCCATGTGAATATCTCTGAATGCACAGAGAGAAGTTTCAGGTATGCCTGAGAATCTACCAAGAATGTTCCTGTTCCATATAAAAACACACACGGGACGTTTTTTTTGAAGTTGGACCTTGTTATGCAGTCCAAGGAAAATGACTTTTTACACATAAGAGTCTAGACATTGAGATCATCCTTTGGAATGTAATTTAATTCTTTAGCAAGTAAGAGCCAATGGGAAAGGGCAAAACCTGTCAGCAATTCTAGTGCTATTATAGAGCAATTAATCAACATCAACTCTTTTAAATAAAACTCTTTAATTGAGGGTGTTTTAAGTTTAGGAATTTAATCAATTCCCTCCTGGCAAGAAGGCAGGTACTGTGTGGGCAGATATAATGCTTGAGAAGTAGGTGAGAATATTAATCTGGATCCTCATGCAGAAGCAGGAGATTATGAGCCACAATAGGTATAGCTTGTGCATTTGAGACCTCAAAGTCCACCTTAAAATGATACACTTCCTCCAAAAATTCTAAAATCCTCCAAGAATGACACCCCTCCTAATAGTGCCCACACATGCATACCTAGAATTCAAGTCAATGAGCCAACCTTCCTCACAGAACCATAGAAAGTTTTCCCTGTTGAATTTTCCAGATAAAATTTCCCCTGTACCACGAGAACACTTTAAGTCTGGCTGTCTATGCACAGACGTCACATCTGATCTGACACATGGGCTGATACTAGCCTAAATAGACACAGACTTTCACATAGCCCAAGGATTAAATCCTATGATAACACAGTAACTACAGTAGCATTTAGTCCCTGGCCATGTCTGGAACTCTGCCCATCTTGGACATCACTACACTGCCATTTTATAACTCTGCAGGCCCAGAAAATACACTGGGTTTTGACGATTCTACAGAGAACTTCTCCTGCCTTGTCTACGGTCCTATTCTTTGACCTATCTCTAGTGACATAATATCTTTACAGGACTGCCTTGTTGAGGAGTTCCCACAAACTTTCCCAAGTATCTACACTCTGACAACTACTGCCATAATTTAGCACATTGTGTTAATGAATTGGAAATACTAATTTCTCTCAGAGAATATCCTACTCTTCCAGGCTTAGCTGTGATCACAGAGTACCTTTGTCTGGCTAGTGGCCAAGCAATTCATAAACCTGTTCATTTCTACCATCCAGTGCCTAGGTCTGCCAGCATAGATAAGACTTCTTTTCTACTGGGATAACCTTAGAGTCATTGTCTGCTACCACCATCCTCATACTCCCAAACTTATTCTCCTGTTTATGTTTTTTTGCAGAGGAATTCATTTTTGATTTCCTAAAAACCAAGCCAGCTTGTATACTATTTATAAGAAATATTAGGTTAAGTTCTAGTCTTGCACCAACTGTACCTTCCTTTCCTTTTGATTATACACACAAAAATGAACCTGTTCCTTCTGTACACTATTCAGCCCTAGATTGGATGACTGTATCTGGGAATGATCATCCATGTCATTTTCCTCCATTGATTTCTACAGACATCAAAAATACTTCTGCATAGTCAGAATGCACATAAGTTTTCCCTGCCAATCACTGCAGAGTATGATTCTTCAGCCTCATTTAAATACTCCATAGCTTCTGTTCATTGTTCTGAAGAACAGGATCCTCTTGGGGACAGCCTCTGGAAATAATCCTGCCTGGTCTATCTCACCATCAGGTGTACCTCTTGATGTTTTGAACATTCACCAGATTTACCTGGTAACATTCTCTGTTAGACCACTATTAATGCCAAAATAAAACACCAAAGGCTCATACTGGCCACAGCATTAATGCATGAGCTTTCACTTATCATTACTGGAAACCCAGTTTATTTTGTTCCCAACCACACTTGCAGGTCTATCTCTGTTTTATTAGTAGTACAAAATTTGTAAGATAATATTTTCATGCTACCTTAATTCCTAAAACCCCATGGCTACATACTGTCTTTTACTTTTTGAATTGTATACTCCTGTTTTATGCCTCTATAAAAAAGCATTCAATCTTCTTCTGTATATTGTTCACACCTTTCTTTGAGTGCAATGGCCGTATATTGTCTTTGTCTGCTCTGATACACCTTGAATGAGACAGACTGTTTGTATATAAGCTAACACTTCAATAGAAAACCGTCATCACATTTAATAGCATAAATATATAAGTAGGCATATTTCTGGTAGGTGATGATGGATGTCTTAGTTTTGAATATGCTGATAGTGTGTGACACTATCTTGGACTGTGGAGGTATGCTGTACACTGTGGATGCTTTTGCCTTCTGCATGATGTCTCTTGTATAATGCAGCGAGAATCTTTTATTCCTCTGATTGTAAATACCACAAATGTACAGGTATTTATGATGTGCACTTTGACCAAAATATTGCGTATATGAGAGGACCGCTTAACACAATAGATTTTCTTGTTTGATGACAGGGTTCATACTCATGCCAAGCTGCTTGTCTGTAATTACCATCACTCAGGGAGACATTTCACAAATCTGAAACATATAATTTGTGAAATATAATATATCTGTAATTCTATCTCTAAGTTGAAGTCAACTGAAACATACAAAATAAATATTAGCCAAACTCAGATTATCCAGAGTTTTTAACAGTCCAAAGATTGTTCAAAAATTCTGTCTCTTTGGTACTCTGAACAGCTGTTCTACTGTGACACACTGAACAAAGTTAAAACAGCTTACATACTCCTCATATAAAAGTTACACAGTAAGTGTGACCATCAGAAAATAGAGGAATAGTCAAACTCCAAGGAGAGATCATCTTGAAAGAAGACCTAAACCTATGAGGACAACCTCTGGATCTAGCAATGCTGGATCTGTCATCTAGGAATATCATACCGTCATTTTCATTTTTAACAGCTTATGGATAGCTTACATTCCAGCTGTGTTTGCTACAGACTGAATTATACGTTATGGGATTTTCTTACCATACATTTGTAACTTTCTAAGATATCATGGACTCTACAACCTCCTAGCTACACAAGTACAGCAGAAACTTATTTCATAGCTTCATTCAGGACCCTCTCTAGGTCTTCTCCTTGTATATCTACTCCTGATTCACATTACGTGGCCTTAGAGCTTCTCAAAACTTCTACCACTGTTCTACAGAAATTTTCCTATTTCAAAACTGTTTGGACCATCATGCCAATCTATCTGACAAAGTTTTATGGAGAATAGTTATTTTGATTATAAAGTTTAGGTTACTTGAAAAAGTGTAGACTTTTATGAATACAGTGAAGCTCAAATGAGAAAATGCGTCTTAGAATATGTCTTGTAGGAAATACAGTCCAACAGTGCTTCATGTAATGATTGATCTTGGAGGAAGTAGCTCATGGTAAATGGTAATGAATGATGTTTGATAGCCCTGCCCACCGTGCATGATATCAATCCTGGGATGATGACTTGGAGTATATAAGAAGGCTTTCTTAGATTGTTTCCTTGCTGTGAAGAGAAACATGATTATGGAAGATCTAAAAAGTACAACATTAAATCAGGGGCTAGCTCACAGGTGCAGAGGTTAGGCCTGTATCAAGTCACAACTTGAAGTATAGTAGCATCTGTCCAGACATGATGCTGAGAAAAGCACTGAGCATTTTGCATCTCTACCTCACTACATCCATGAGAGCTATATTTAAGGCAGCTATGTGCAGGGTCTCAAAGCCCACCCTGACAGTGACACATATTCTCCAACTAGGACCAAGGCCTTATCTGTTCCAAGAAGGTCACACCATTCCCTTGTCCATGCATATTCAAACCACCACCAATGCCACCTGTGATACTTCTGAAGAATCAGACCATAAGCAGTGTACCCTCATGGTTTCTGCTTCATTACTTTCTCCAGAGTCCCACATTTATTCCTGGTTTAAGGTCCTTCTGGAACATGCTGTGAAGCTCCTATATATTGGCAATTTGGGAATTTTGATTTCTTTGAAAAGTACAGAAATATTATAACTTAATATTTTTATTTTACTCTCAGGTGCCTGATACATGCCTGCTTCTGATTATCTACAGCAACTATGCTTTGCATCATGCTCTAGCAGGGATGTAATGTTGTTGACTGGCGACTGTTTCTGCGAATTTCTAATGCTTTTAATTCTAGTGGCTTTTCAGATTTTATAATAATTGTAGGGCTCTGAGAAGCAGGGTGGGGTATTGTTTGATTTCTGTTTATTGCTGTTCATTCTGGTTGTTTGAAGTTGGTTCATTACACAGGAGCAAAGAAGAAAGAAGAAATAAAACATTCTGATAACAAACAAGTTGCACAAAAGAGATTGATGCCCCTAATGAGCATGAAGTAGTCTTCAATAATGCCCATTTCTTTCCCCTGTATCCATTTTTATTCTACAATCTTGTATTAGGAAATCAAAAGGATGGATAACATATGGGAAAGGGTGGAAGAAATAAGACACCACAAAGTAGTAAACATCAGCTACACTCATGGCCTATTTTCTCTGGTGAGGTATCCCAGAATCAATCCCAACTATACTGTCTACATACATGAAGCTTTGCACACCATGGATGCCATTGTCTTTACCCAATGAGATCTGTAGAAATGTCCCTGCAAGTCTCATCCACAGTGTGACAGGAGTTGACCAGGAACAAAGATTCAACACGACTATCTCTTGTGAATTTCTCTCAGAAACAAGGAATCAGTACTATCTGCACACTATAATGTGTATCTCTGTATACAAACTGAATGCCAGTTTTTCCTGAGAGCATTTTCAAGACTTTCGTGCACATGGTACCACAATAAGATCCCAGCACGCAATTCCTATACCTACTTTTCATTATGTAGAGTCCACAGATCCAAGTTTTGGATGACACATACTCATGCTAGTGTCTTATGACAGATCATGTATCATTGGAATGATGAGTTTTGTGGACTTAGGCCCACAAAGGCTCTTTCCATTCTGCGAGTTCTGGCTCAGTAACTCAGTTTTCGGGTATTATCTGGTGAATTTCCTCATTAGTGAACCTGCATGTGCTATTTCCACAGTAAGAGAATTTGCTGAATATTTCTAAATCACACAAAGTGTTTACTTGTTTACCAACTCTGACCTTGCTTCACAGCACTATCCTCAACCCCATTACCTTGTTCATGAGTCACAGAATCTGCACTGGATTTTCTGTACTGTACTATGATACCATATCACACAACTGCTCTCAGCAGATTTCTGTTCTTTCTTTTGTCTAGTCTTCTACTGGCAAACTTTCCTGCCACTTTTACTGATTATATCCAAGTCTTACTCCAGTCAGCGAAGTGCTGTACTAGATTTTCCTGGTGATTTTTCTAGTGAACACACTAACTTAATGAACATTGAATCTCTGTATGCACCCCAGCACTTTCTCCTTATTCTCCAGGTCTTCATCAACCACAATATTACATTAACTCCCATGGCTATTTCCTGTCATGCTACTCAAGTAACAACTGTCTATTGTAGTTTTTCATGATATAAAAATACAATGACTATCTTCAGAGAAAGTTGCCTGTATCTGGATGCATAGATTAAAGTTGGCTAGGGCTTATGAGACTCCCCTGAAACTTACTTCCAGAACCTTTCAAACACTTCCAACCTTAGATCAGAATATTCGGGATCTGCCATAGTTTTCCCAGGTGACTTATGCTAGAACTAAACCCACTTGTGCCACCTGCACACTCCAAGATCTAGTTTTGTGTGAACTGACCACACATTAGTCTTGCCTGATGATGGTTCCCTGAACTTCAATTCCAGTATCAACCTAATAAGCCCTTCATTAGATGTCTACCTCATAATGCACAGATCCCATAAGTGCTCTGCCTTGTGAGCTCCACTGAGTGGTGCACTTCATCATCATTCCCATATTCCTGAAACTAGATGTGTTCAGACAGATTTTTCAGTTACCTCACCTGGACAATACCAGTTATAGGCCCAAGTTGAACTGTGCCATCAACCACCCAAAGATGCTACTGTGTGCCTTCAGACAATCAACAAAGCCTCATTAAGTATAACTAACAGTTTTAGTATCTACATCAAGTTTTCATGGTTCTTCTGAGAACCAGGTTTCTTGTGCCATCTTCACAATTCCTAAAAATTGGTGAGACCAGAACAGTCTTCCCAATCTCTGCAAGGCTTCATGAATTTCAGTCCATTGATTATGTGGGCACTGTTCTTATGGTGTCTCAGACTCCTGTGATTCTTATGTTCCTTTTCCCTGCATCACAGGATGCCCTAAGTGCTACCTATTATCTGGCTATTAGATTCTGGATCAGCTTCTATCAGTTGCTATATTAAAACACTTTGGTCTCTCTTATGATGATTATGCTTGTCTCTTGTTCTGGAACACTCTTCTGGCATAATGAACATCTGTTGAAATGTTTTGTGGATAAGTTGCATTCTCTAACCCTTTACTCAAAGCCAAGCTGGTTACAGAAATGGCTTTTAAATTCTCTCCATCACTAAATGCTAGGTGTTTTTAAAAAGCATTTCTTTCTTTTCTACATTTTATGGAGTTCCTATTGTACTGCTGCTGGACATATGGCTCTATTTTTAAAGAATAGGTTACTAACCAAATTAATAGTTTATAGCCCAGCACCACCTGAAGATGATTTGCCACTGTCTGTTGTGAGCTCACTGCCTTTAAATTAAACAATTAAGCAAATGACAATGGGATTGCTTATATTTTTGAGTGTGGTGAATTCAGTTCTTAACTTCAGGTTCATTGTTTCCATATTCCATTGCTTTGATTCAATTTTAACTGATGTGTTCATACTCATCACATAGATTTTCAGCAGAGATCTCAAACTGAAACAATGTTGTGTAGACCAGTTCAGGACCAATTCCCTGGGAACCTAAACGTTGCTTCTCAAGGCACATTCATTTGCACTAGAGTCTATAGTGAGTCACCAATGGTGATTTCATTCTTCCATCCAAGATTGCAAGCTCTAGAAATTTCTGCCTTGTTCATATACACAAAAATGCCACGAGCCTCTTTTCTGTAGTAAGGATACATCATTGTCTCCTTTACCATTCGACTCTCATCCTTAATACACTCACAATTTCCAAATGTTGCTCTCAGAATTTCACCCTGTTTGTGACCTCAGTGTGATGTGGAAGCAGAAACAGGAGAAATGACAAATTTTGTCCTGATGGTTTTGATTTGGGAAACATATTCATCTTGAAGATTTAGAATTTTACTCAAGGTAGAATTCCAGAGTCCTGAAAATTTTCCAGGCATGCCTTGGTGATGCACTTGGACATCCTGAGTGCTGTCTCTTTATATTACCTTTTCAACTCAGAGAAGAAACCCTTTTTAAATAGATTATTTTGAGGAGCCTTTGGACATCCAGAAGCCACTGACATGTGCCTCAGTTATGTTCAGTTCCAGTAGGCATCCTTCAGTCAAATGTATTTAGTTTTAGACCACAAGTCCTGTTCAGTCCTTAAACCTTTACTGTCCTAGTACTCTGAATGTGAGCTATTTATGCTTTCTCATATTGTTCCTCTTAGGTGGTTTAAATTATGGTATAATTTAGTAGCATTTTTCCCTATGGCAATAAATTGTGAGTAACCAAGTAGGTATAAGGGAAATTATGTATAAATAAAAACAACATTTTCTTGTTTTTTTTCTGTGCTTACTTTATTCCTGTAATTCATTGTTACCTGTGTATTATTCCATTGTTGGAAGGTTCTAAAAATATGACTATATTTAAGAAGCAAAATTTTGAATTCATTATGTTTAATAGCTGAGTAATACTCCATTGTGTAAATGATATAGCTGTCTTTTTAGAGGTCTGCCTGAGTCTGACATATTCAGAGGCAGATGCTCACAGCTAACCACTGATCTAATCAAGAGGTTCCCAATGGAGAAATTAGAAGACTGAAGGAGCTGAAAGGGTTTGTGTCCCCATGAGGAGAGATAAAATACCAACCAACCAGAGTTCCTCAGGGTCTAAACTTGGTCACACAGGAAGCGATCCATGACTCCATCTGTATGTGTAGGGAAGAATGGCCTTGTCGATCTTATGTGGGAGAGGAAATACTTGGTCCCATGAAGGCTGAACACCAAGTGGGGGGTATTTGAAGATTGGGTAGGTGTAGTGGTGGATATGTGGGGGTACATCCTCATAGAAGCAGGAGGAGGGGGGCTGAGATAGGAGGATCCTGGGTGGTGGGGCAAATGGGGTAAGGGGATAAAACTTGAAATGTAAATATAAGATCCAATTAAAAAAGAAAAAGAAAGCAAATTTTTACTCATTTATAATTTTTTGTAAGTATATGATAGTCTTAGTTAAAGTATGAATCACAAAGAATGAAGGTGTAATTCTTTGTTATACAAATATTTCCCAGAAGCTGTGCAAGTAGAGATATATTTTCTATAGAATTTGGTCTTGTGTCTAAGAAACTAATGAAATTCCCTCTGTACCAAAAGGCTTCAAGAGAAAAAAGACAGTTTGTATAGTGAAAAATTTCTCTCTCATTTTAAAGGTAATTCATGATTGTTCTTCATAGCTATGTGATGGATAACAGTCATCCTGAGTGAAGACTGCATGGCCCCAAATGACACATGTTGTCTTCTTTATAAATGCTAGATTTGAAATTTCTATATGTGTTTCAATCCAATTACCACAAAGTTCAAGCAGCTAGAAAGAATCAAGATGGAATGATTAACCAAGGAAGCTGAAGGACAATATAGTCTCCTAGTGAGAAAACAGGAATGTATAATATTATGGGAATGGGAGAGAACAGTAAAAGCAGGAATATGGAAATGCACACCCACACCCATTCTCGCTACACACACACATACAGACACACACAAATTCACTAAAGGCTGTTTGAATAACTTAATGGGAATCATCTAACATAGAAGCTTCTTAAATATGTATATATATGAAAAGATATTTACATGGAGTCACTGTATAGTGGGAGAAATAATTCCCTAACAGGACAATTTACTTCACCAATAAACCTCCTGAGTCAAGAATAGGTTACATCATTTTGAATTATTGGCCAAATTGTTTCATACACTGATTCCCACCAACAATACAAACCACCATAGGCTATTTCAATGGTATTGGTAACTGTACAATACGATGTTTTTGCACTAATGCCAAAGGTACTATTATTTATGGTTCTGAACATTGAGAAAAATGGAGCTTATGTCCAAATACATCATTTACACCTAATGAGTAGACTTCATGGTACTGGACGTTACATATTATGAGAGGAGAATCCTAATAGTTGAGGTTGATCTGCTTAAAATCCTGAGAATTAAAACAGTGGACAGCGAGGAGATATACTACTATAATAGTGTCTCAAATGTTATGTGATAAGCCACAACCACATCTTGGTTACATTTAAGGCAAACTCTATGAGACAGCTGATAGAAGACAATGCTGAAGTTCAAAAGACCCTCAGAATTTATAGGTCATGTAACAACTCCTACTTTTATTCTGCTAAAGGATCATTGAAATGAAATGATTGACTCCTAAGGAAAGATTGCTATACACATAGATTAGTCCATCACTCTACAAACATGATAGAAGCATTTTCCTGCAATTGATGGTAATTAATACTACATCACACAAATGGACAGTATGCACAATGTGAGAGACATTGGTGTATTCAGTTCTAAATAGGATGCCTTCATCAGTCTGTCCCTTTGAGACTTGGGTATCTATAAAGATGTGTGAGGAAGACTAGAAACCAGAGATCGTGGGTGAGTTACAAAATAGTGTACTTCAAACCCAATAGGTCTGATACCATATAAGAGCTCAGGGCATCTTTGACAGTATATACAATTCCTCTACTTGATGAAACCAGACAATATGCCAGTATGTAAAAGTATAAAGTACACAGAGAATAGCTACTCAATAGGATATTTATAAGTGATATCTGCTGTGCAAAACTTATTTAGATTTGTACAATGTCATTAAACTGGGAGTGTGCAGCACACTCATTGGAATGTTCCATGGCCAGGAATTGGAGATCAATACAGAACTGACAGCCTGTGTTTCTTCTGTATTATTTTTCTTTCTAGAATTTGTATGTTTTACATTTTTTATACACACACATATAAACATAAAAACATACATATAAACATGCATGCATTCAGTAAGTAGGTTGGCAGATATGTGTGGAGCTATGGAAATGAGAAAGTTGTTGATGGGAAAAGTCTTCATTAAATTTGTTGTAAGAAGAAATATTTATAAGTTGTAAATTGAATATCTTAATTGTATCTCTAAAATTTATCACATATAAAGTGGATAAAAAGCTCTTCTGATACTTTCTAGCTTTTTTACTTGACTAGGGATCTTACACTCATAATCTGCAAATCGTTTCTGTTACCCAGATTAAACATGAGAATTTTTAGGTTTACAGTTGGTAATCATTGGTATTTGTACTTAATATACAGGAGACACAAATATGCAAGTATTTTATATTTTCTACATAGTTCTTGTTGATAGTTTTCAATTTCTAGCACAGTAGATGCTATTCACTTAATATTAGGCTATTTTTTGAAATCTTTCGAGAGTGATTAAATTCTGAATACTATGATATGTGCTGGGAAGTACAATGTGTTTTATCAGGGCTATGAAAAATGCACTGTCCATTATAATTGTGTAGATTCCTGAAGTTGAGTATTTGAATTAACCTATCTGTTATTTTTATATGTATAAAATGGGAATAAAAATTGTATCAATCTCATTTGAGTGACAGGAATGTGAGGAGCTTATAACCCTGAAGTGTATAAATGAGGTTTCATCTAAGCACAGCATAAGGGAGGAAATAAAAGGTTCATGTAAATGATTGGGGAGAAAATGCTCTCAACTGAAATAGTTGACAAAAAGAACTTCTGCTGCTGAATACGATTCAACACCTGTGTGATTCTTATCGCTGGTCAACATTTTCTGCTATTTGGAAGATATATATGATGTAGGCATCTTTCAAATGGATCTCTTCACCCTGGTAAATAAAGTAAAAACTTAAAAATTAGACGGGGGCCTGTGAATTGAATGTTTCTAAAACAAATATATCTTCTCCATGGAACTTAACATGGGAAGAACCAGATCCTTCCATGTTATTCCTCATTTGTCAGCCACAACAGCATCTCCATAATGATTCCAGTTGACCTTGAAAATAAACCAGCAGTGCCAACACAGGCTCAGACCTGACACTGCAAAGAGAGAGGATATGGGCAGCATGATATATACAAGTCATCATCACTTGCAAACTGATAGTTTCCAGTTTGCTCATGTAACTTCCCCAGTGGTTTGGCTATTGTCTTCTCTCAGTTAGGAAGCACATTTCACAGAGATTGTGGAGCAGTTTAGAACTAAATGTTAGGGAGGTTGTCCTGCAAAGAGATTCAGTTTGTTGTTCCTTTAGTTTTTTTACATGAGCTGAGGCCATGCCATTTTCTAACTGTCTTAGTGTTCTTTATTTTTCAAACACCATTAGTATCCAATACTGAATATGCTCCTTGTGCATTAATGCCATATACAAAGATATGAACTGAAAAGTGATCTAAATAACTTTGTATATACAGTATAAGTGGCATTGCAGTTATATACTGAGGAATATAATTATTCATATAATGTAGTAATGATACTTTAAACATTTCAAATAATATAAAAAATTTCCAGGAGTTGGAACATTGAGTATATTGTTGGAAATGATGAAAATATCCATCATTCCATGCCTTACATACAGAATTTATTTTTTGATAATGAGGAGTGAATTTAGCTTGTTAAACATGATGGAAAAGCATACACATGTAAGCACATGAGTGAATACACACACACACACACATACACACACACACACACACACACACACATATATATATATATATATATATATATATATATATATATATATATCTTCATAAAAATTTCCTTGTCAATATATGTAGTATGTGAATCATTTTGCATCTTGCTTGGATTTTTCAGCAGATACTATATGGCTGTTTAGTTTATTTGAACTTGTCTACTAACATGATTTAGAAATGCAATTTTTCTGAACAGTATCTGTTATTATGACTATTTAAATTATTAACACTACTTATATATTGCAAACACTGTTGAAATAAGTGTCTCCTATTATGTGACTTTGCAGTTTTTTACTATTAATTTCAAGCATTAATATTCATTAGTAGAGCAAAATTGCTATTCAGAACATCTTGCGGTCTATATTCCTTTTATTGTCATGTTTTTCCAGGCCACCTATACTGTTGCATGTACTATGTTAAACACTGACACATAAACTACATAAATGCAACTATTCAGTGGAAGAGACATGGTATGAGAGCTCAGTGTTGTATATACACTGATCTATTTTGTTTTCCCACATTCACTTTGGACCTGGTTAAATGTATGTTCATGTCAGCCTCAGATTAACCAACAGGAAGGTGTGCCTCAACAAGCTCAGCAGTCTCCTCAGGATCAAATCAGCTTTTGTGTTTGAAATAGTCATTGTAAGCAGCTTTTGATGGGGCATGTGGGAATCTGACAACACTGTTGTGCAGGTTGTTTCCATTGGACTATGAGACACAAATTACCTTCAAGTATTTATCTTCTCAGGGACCCAACTAAGATGCTGCTGTACACCCTTATCGATTTAATTTGTATCATTTCTAATGAATTGCAGGATATACCATACCTGAAAGTGTAGGCCATTGTGATAAAGTCTGTCATTCTGGTTTTCAGTGCAATGGCCTTTAAGATCATTTGCATGAAAAAGCTATTGTTGGAGATGAAGATATATTAATAAAGGATCTCTGTGGGATCTTGAAAATGATATCTTGGTTTCTGGTAGAGCACTGGCTAGAAATGGTTGGAGACCCTGGGAGGGACAGCATGCAATTTGCCATGCTCCTAGACTCCAGGCTTCTGACAAGTGGTCTAAGATATTCATTGATCAGCCCCTTTCAGTCTTATAGGGCAATGCCCCTACCAGCCCCTCCACAGGTAGAGGGTGTGATTACAGGCCTAAGCCTCAAGAGATTTTCATATTAATACATTACCTGAAGGCCAGAGGGCATACCCAATTAAGTATTCCTTCCCAGACCCTCCTTCTTACAAATAGTATTTAACCAAAGGCCTGCCCTTAGTGTGTGGAAATACAGTCAAATTCACTTACTTTCTGCCATGACAATAAACTTTTTAGACCATAGACTTCTTTTGTGTCTTTGGGTAGCAACCATGGGAACCATGGAGAAGGCCTTTGACTAATGATCCACTGCCGCTGACTAATCTTCCACCAGAATTCTTCTCTACTTTTCACCATGGAAACCACCAATTCAAGCAAGCTAGCCGACCCAGCCAAGTGAGTCCCAGTAAGTCCCAAGAGTTCTTCCTCCTCATCTCTCTTGTCCGCTGGCAGGTACAACCTCTTTGCTCTTGTATATTTGTTCTTCTGCTGCTTTCAGTGGTGTCTGGGAGCCCAGGAATGGGGACTACTGGCCACCGTGTCAGCTGCATAAGCCCAAAGACATCCCCACTTAAGAGCCCTGACCCCACAGGACCTCAGACTGAGATCTCCCCATGCCTAGGTAAAGCCCTCTAGAGTCCCTGGGGTGCTGCATGGAAGGAACTCAGTCAAATTCCCTTGCTTCTGCTCCCTGGAGCCACAGGATCCACAATGCTGGCCCAACAGGACCCACACTCCCTCACACACAAGCTAACAGCCCCACAGGTCTCTACCTTAGTTTTGACTGTTGGCAGCTGTTGTTATGAGCTGAAACCATATGGTAGATTTTTATGTCTGAGCCACTCTTGACTCCTCTCCTGATTTTCCTGTTAAGAAGGATACATTTAGAAGCAAATACTTAACTTCTATGTTCCTGACAGTGGTCCTGAGAGCAAGCACATCACTCATTGTTATAATCATTTTCTTTCTGGGATAAGCTGTTTGAAACTACAGTCCTTTGTTGGCCAAGTGTGCTTTCAAAGTAACTCTTCTAGAGGTTTGTAGTGACAGCTTCTGCATTTGCAACACTACTCAGAAGAAATTGCCTAGATAAAATACCCTATTCATACACAAAGCTCATGTAGTCAACAATTTGTACTAAACAAATCATTCACTGGTTATGTGTTTAATATTTCCATGCACATGTGTGAAATGCATTCTTTTTAAAAAAAATATTTCACATTTGAAACTCTGAAAGGCAAGACCTCATGTTTATATTTTTCCAACATAAAGTAGCAGGCAAATGTACTGGCATAATTCATGTTTAAAAAATAAACACAACTATCAGCATATTAAAGCATTCTGTAAAGAAGTTGACACATAAACAAAGAAAGTTAACCTTATCCCTTTGTTCAGACCCTTAGATTTCATGGATGATGAAGACATAACTGGAGTTTATAGTGTTGGATTTTGGATAAGTGCAGTTTTCATAGAAATAGAATTCTATTCTGTACACTAGCCAATGGGAATCTCCTATTTACCTGTGTGTGAATATTACAAATATCTAGGTCCTTCTAGTATGAATCAATGAAACAAGAGTTTTGAACCTCATAAAAGTGCTTTTACAATTTTACTTTTTATGTTTTAGCTTCTGAATCAATGCATTCAAAATCATGATAGTCTGATGACAAACATAAATATCTACTAACCAAACCAGTAACACAAAACATGCCATGTTTAAACCAAGACCCAAAAGGAAATTGATGTCACATACTCAATGTAATAATGGATATTAGCTTAAAGTGGAATATACCCAAGATAATCTCCATTGCCCAAAAAAGTTCTACAAGAAGAGAGGAATAAGTGAGTATGCTTACATATAATTTAGAAGGGGGAATTGAATAGTCATTGGAGGAAGATACAGAGAAGGAATTGAATGGGACATTGGATGGGAAAGGAAATGGAAAAATTTCTGTATCACATGTAAGGAGATACAGGAGAGAGTCCCAGAGAGCCTCAAGTAAGCACCATAATTTTGAGGTTGGGGAGGCTCCCAGGATCGAATTAAGCTCAGACTCTTAGCACTGCAGATATCAACTGTAAGGTGTTCACCTTCTCTAGATATGCAAAGCCCTCAGTGGAGGGATAAATACACAGACCCACCCACAAAACTTTCACCCAAAATGTTTCATGTCTACAGGAAATTCAAGGACATAGATTGATTCGAGAAAGAGAAACTGAACAACCAATAATTGACACTAATAGTGATCTATCCCATGGGCAAAACCAATTCCTGACAGTGTTAATGATACTTTGATATCCATCAGAGAGGTGCATAGCATAATTGTTTTTTGAGAATCTCCACAAAGCAAGTGACTGAAACAGATGAAGAGACACATTGCTTCATGCACATGGACATTAATGAAAGTGTTGAGTGTATTTGTGAGTATAGTGATAACTTTATGTCTGATTTAAATAAAATATGTTGTAAAGTCTTTATGTCTCTCATTTAAATGAAATGTAGAGCAAAGCCTTTGCATCTGATGTTGAGTGAAATATTTTAGCAAAGTTTTTTCTTTGTTTGGTCCAATTACTAGAGATTGAGCTATTGTTATGAGAATGTTTTACTCTCAAGGACATGTCTTGCTGAAAGGTCTGTACATGGTACCATGTGAGAGCTAGCAGCTCCAGGAAATCATGGAAGAGGAAGACATAAAAAGAGAAATTGAATAAATTAAAAAAAAAATAGTCCCTACTTGAAAAAGCTCTACTCTAAGTAACTTTAAAATATAGAAAATATGGATGTTTTTTACAGAGATAAGTCATATCAAATTAAAGCATAATCAAGTAAAATATATAAATATTTCTATAAATTCTAATAAAAATGAAAGCAGTCATTAAAAGCCTCCCAACCAAAAAATGCCAAGTGTTGGGTGAATTTAGATCAGAAATCTACCACACTTAAGAAAGATAGTACCAACACTCATTAATGTATTCCAAAAGGTAGAAACATAAGGAACACTAATTTATTCTAAGAGGCCACAATTAGTCTGATAAATAACCCAAACAAAGTCTCAAGAGAGAAAGAGAATTTTACACTAATTTTGTTTATAAACATAGACACAAAAATACTCAGTAAAATTGTGAAAAAAAAATTCAGGAACACAGAGCTGATACCACCTGAGCCATCACCACACTCCAGGTTCGAACATCCTTGTAGATATTGGATAGGTTTTCCTGATACTGGTCACTAGAAAGTTGTCTATCAGTACATATCCTCTCTCCCTGAGTATTGTGATAAAATGATATAACCATAACAAGTCATTTAAGAGTGGGTCTATACTACCTTTAACATTGAACACCACGCAGAAGCCAAAAGGCTCTAAGTAACCCGAATTTTATGGAGAAACACTGTTCCTTATGTTTCTACCTATTTGTCTCTATTCTTCCTTTTTATATGATTCATTAAACCCTGACTAAGAGTGATAACACCACTAGTAGGTTGAGCTCATCAATACTAATTATTAATCAGAAAAATGCTCCTCAATCAGTCTTACAGGGCAATTAGATCAAAATAATTTTTTTTATGTTTCCCTCTATCCAGATGACACTATTATATGTCATGTTGACATAAAATCTACTTATTTGATCATTTATCAAAGACAAATATCTAGTAATTGAATAAGGTGTTCTATGTTCCAGCCCCAGCAAGCAGAATATCATGGTAGCTATGGACTTGTGATTCTGGTTTTAGAGGCAAGAATAGAAGTGACTACTGGCACAGTTGATGCTGTTTAGCTGGAGCTAAGAAATTTGCAGTGATTAAGAAGAGACCAGCTTCACTGAGGTGAAATCTGGAAAGTGTTTTCTGAGAGTACAACAAAGTCGTGTTTCATAGATAGCCAAGGATGTATTTCCTGCTTTAGCTGGACTTATTGGTGTGTAAAAGTGACCTAGGTAGTACTGGTTTTTAAGGAATAAAGGGGTCATTGAGGTAATCTGAGTATTGGCACTGAGAGAGACCAGAAAAGGGCATTGTTGACAATAAAGCCTAAATCTGTGGCACAGGAGTGAAGTGGTTATGCCAGGAATTTGAGGTTTGGCACCATGAAGTGAACCTATTAGAGGAACTTAGGATTTTTAACATTGTTGAGATTTTTTTAGACTATAGAAACTTTGGAACGTGAACTAAATATAATTTGCGTTATGCTTTGTTTATGTATGTCTCCCATTGCCTTATATATTTGAAGAAAATTATGGGGGTCAAATGTGGTGGTTTGAATATGCTTGGACAAAGAAGTGGTACTATTTGGAGTTTGGCCTTGTTGGAAGAAGTATGTAACTTTTGGTGTGGCACTTATAAGCCATGTCTTTTTTTGCTGGAAGCAATTATTCTCCTGTCTGCCTTTGAAATAAGATGTAGAACACTAAGCTTGTCAAGCCCTCATCCACCTGAATGATGCCCTGATTCTGCCTTGATGATAATGGCTGAAACTCTAAACCTGCATGTCTACCCCAATTAAATGACCTTATAATAGTTGCCCTGGTCATGGTGTGTATTCAGAGCCATAAAACTCTAATTAAACAGAGATCAATGGCTGCATTGCATTCTAATATTCTTTTTCCCTTATCTAGATTTGGGGAGTTGGAGGAGATAAGGGGGAAGAAGAGAAGCAGAAAAAATATAGCCTATTAAATAGCCAAAGTCTGGCTACAATGTTGCTAATTAAATGTTATGTATACTATATAAATATTAAATTACTGTAGTAACATTCAAACATCTGAAAATTTGTCTCCTAAGTATAATTAGAATCAATTCAGATTCCACATCACTCATTTGTGAATCTCTGTAAAATAAAATTAAGTACTATGTTAGACTAAGAAGGAAGAATGAGGTCACAATTAAAATCAAACCAAAGCAATAGATAACTATAGCATTTTAAACAATTTATTGTCCAATATCTGGGACTCATTTACAATTGTCTGGTCTTTAAAGGGCTTGGGTATTTCTGGTTCTTTCATCAACAATACGATATGGTTTTCTCAATGGTCAGAAATTTTCATTATAACATGTAATTACAGTCCTGCAAGAATATAAAGTACATGTTAAGAGCCTTAAAAAGTGCTTAAACAAGACATGTGAAACAAAACAGTAGGAAAATTTCTGATTCTGCTCTCAGCTGGAATTCTTTTTAATTTTTCATGATAATTCACTGTGAAGGGTGGCAGTAACTCAAGTAAAGGGTTTCCTACCACGATGCCTTTGGTCATCATGTTTGTCATAGCTCCAGAGTGTCAAATTGGAAATTTTCTGACTACATGGAAGCCATATGTTTTATTTTGGTTCTTAAGTTAAAGAAAGCCACAAAATAACTATGCATTTCAACTCCTGATAACAGAATTAGACCCAGTGAATTTCTGAAACTAAATAGTGATTTTTCTTATCATGGTTATAGTATCATCTAAACAGACACTTCTGACATTCTCACATCTGAGAGTAAGAAGTTGTAATAAGAGAAAAGATCTTATGTATAACCCTGACCCTATTATTATTATTGTCTAAACTTTGTTTTTTTGTGTGTCTATTTAATGAAGTTTGTCAATGTGACATCACAACACTCCTCTAGCATCCTCCTTTCCTTGGTTGTCAAACCTCTGCAGGACCAAGCACATGCTCTCCTACTGAGGCCAGATGAGTCATCTTCTACATATGTAGCAAGAGTCATAGTCATGCCCATTGTGCTCTTTGTTTGGTTGCTTTGTCCCTGGGATGCATGAGGATTCTGGATAGTTAATAATCTTGTAATTCCTATGGGGTTGCAGGCTTCCTCTGCTCTTTCATTCCTTTCCCTAACTCTTCTACTAGTGTCCCCAGGCTCAGTCCAATGGATAGCTGTGAATATCTGCACGTGTCTTACTAAGATGCTGGCAGAGCCTCTTAGAGGACAATGATGCAAGTTTCAGGCTGCAAGCACTGCATGGTATCAGCAGTACTGTTTGCCTTTGGTGTCTGTGCATGAGATGGATCCCAAGATGTAGTGGTTTCTGGATGACCATTCCTTCAGTCTCTGCTCCATTTTTATCCATGTGTTTCCATTACACAGGAACAATTTTAAGTACAAAATTTTGAGATATAGTGTGTGGGTCCATCTTTCAACTGTGGGCCATATCCATGTAGTAGAAGTTGTCTCTTCAGATTCTATCTCACCACAGTTGTGCACTTATGGTAATTTCATCCCCATTGGGTACTGGAAGCCTCTTGTATTCCTGCTCTCTAGATCTTCTTAGTGATTCTCCCTGTTTGACACTCCACACAGCTACAAAGTTTTACTCATTCTCCTATTACTCTGGTCTTCTGTCTTGTCTCTCCCAAAGTGTGATCCTTCTCCCCATTTTGCCTGCTTTTACATTTTCCACCCAGGTTCTTCCCTCCCTCTTTCCCCTGTGATTATTTTGTTTCACCTTATAAGTGGGAGGGAAAGATCCATACTTTAGCCTTCTTTCTTATTAAATTTCATATGGTCTGTGAGTTGTATCATGGGTCTTCTGAGCTTTTTGACTAATATCAACTTATCATTGAGTACATACCATGTATGTCCTTTTGGGTCTGGGTTACCTCACTCAGAATATTTTCTAGTTCCATTCATTTGTCTGCACATTTTGCGATGTCCTTCTTTTAATAACTGAATAATATTACATTTTGTAAGTGTGCCACATTTTCTTTATCTGTTTTTCCACTGAGAAATATTTGTGTTCTTTCTGGCTCTAGGCCATTATAAATTAGGCTGCTTTTAATATAGTTGAACATTTTGTTCAAATGATATGGTGGAGCATCTTTTGGGTATATTCCAAGGAGTGGTATATCTGTGTCTTCAGTGAGAACTATTCCCAATTTTCTGAGGATATGCACATCAATTTCCAAAGTGGTAGTGCCAGCTCACAAGCCCAACAGCAATGGTGGAGTGAGTTTTCTCTTTCGACACATCCTTTCAATCATCTGTAGTCACATGTGTTTTCATCTTATCAATTCTGCTTGTTGTAAGGTAGACTGTAAAGATTGTTTTGATTTTCATTTCTCTGATGACTAAGTAATTTGAACATTTCTTTAAGTGTGTCTCAGTCATTTGCAATTTTAAGGTTAGGAATTCTGTATACACTACTTAGAGTCCAAGCCAGATCCCTGAGCAGACGTTGGTCGCTAACTCTGTACCCAGTCCCAAACTCCCAGAGGTAGCTTGACTCTCAGATGATCTAACCTGCCCAGGATCACAGGTGAGGATGCTACAACATTGGCTCAAAATCTAGGGTAACTGGAACCAGCTTGACCCAGGTATATAGAAATTCCTGCCTGAAGAGTGGCATGGGTTCCTTATTTTCTGAGCAGGTGCCCTGAGCAGACCTTGGGTGCTACTTCTAGACATAGTTCCACAACACCCAGAGGAAACTTGAATCCCAGGTACTCCAAAACACCCAGGATTATAGATGCTCTCATAAAATCCTGAATCGAAGGATTTCAGGAGCTTTATCACACCAGGATTTCAAAATATCAGAGGCAGCTTGATACCCTGGAGCTGTGACACACCCAGCCTTTCAGTATCACAGAATCAGAATAACAGAATCAAAAAGACAGCTGGATTCTCAGGAGTTTGGACACAACTAGGATCACAGGAGAGATAGACTCTAGTCATCAAGAGCAAGGGCAGTAGCCCTAGAGATAATCAGATGTCAAGAGCCAAGTATAAGAGTATAAGTAACAGAAACTAAGGTGAATTGTCATCATCAAAACCCAGTTCTACCACCATAGCATGTCCTAGACACACCATTACTCTGTAAAACCAAGATTAAGATTTAAAATTACTTCTAATTATGATAGTAGAGGACTTTAAGAAGGACAAAAATAACTGACTTAAAGAAGAACAGGAGAACACAGTTAAAGAGCCCTTAAACAGGATACACAAAAATCCCTTAAAGACTTACACAAAAACACATGGAAAGAGTTGATAGAATTGAACAAAACAATCTATGATTTAAAATTGAAAATGGAAATGATGAAGTATTCACAAAAGGAGAAAACACTGGAAATAGAAAACCTAGAAAAGAGATCAGGAGTTATACATGCAAGCATCACCAAAAGAATACAAGAAGTTAAGGAGAGAATCTCAGGTGCAGAAGATAACATAGAAAACATTGACAAAACAGTCAAAGAAAATGCAAAAAGGAAAAAGCTCCTAACTCAAAGCATCCAGTAATTGGAGGACACAATGAGAATACCAAACATAAAATTAATAGGTGTAGATGAGAGTGAAGATTCCCAAATTAAAGGTCCAGTAAACTTATTCAACAAAATTTAAAAAAAAAATTCTCTAACCTAAGGAAAGAGATGCTCATGAACATCCAAGAAGCTTACACAACTCCAAATACACTGTACCAGAAAGAAAATTTTTCCTGTCACATAACAGTCAAGAGACTAAGTGCACAAAACAAAGGCAGAATATTAAAAGCAGTAAGAGAAAAAGGTCAAGTAATGATTAAAGGCAGGCCTATCAGAATTACACTAAATTTCTCACCAGATATTATAAAAGCCAGAATATTCTAGGCAGATTTCATACAGACCCTACTAGAACACAAAAGCCATCCCAGCATACATTACCCAGCAAAACTCTCAATTACTATAGATGGAGAAACCAAGATATTCCATTCCAAAATTAAATTTTTACAATATCTTTCCAGAAATCCTCACTACAAAGGAAAATAGATGTAAACTTACAACACAAGGAGGGAAACTCCACCCTAGAAAAAGCAAGTCTGTAATCTTCTTTTCAAAATCCCAATAGAAGATAGCCACACAAACATAATTCCAATTATAAAAATAAAAATACCAGAAACAGCAATCACTTTTTCTTAATAACTCTTAATATCAATGGTCTCAATTCTTCAACAAAAGACATAGACTAAGAGAATAGACATGTAAATAGGACCCAATATTTTGCTGCATACACAAAACGCACCTCTGTGATAAAGATGGATACTACTCTGAGTAAACAGCTAGAAAACAATTTTCCAAGTAAATGGTCCCAAGAAACAAGCTGGAATAGCCATTCTAATATCGAATAAAATTGACTTAAACCAAAGGTTATCGAAAAACATAAGGAAGGACAGACACTTCATACTCATCAAAGGAAATATCTAACAAAATGAACTCTTAATTCTCAACATCTGTGCTCCAAATACAAGGGTACTCATATTCTTTAATGAAACTTTCCTGAAGCTCAAAGCACAGATTGCACCACACACAATATTGTGAGACATCAATACTCTCTGTTTTGGTCTATATCCATTCTTTCATTGTAGTCTCTCTCTGGTAGAAGTGCTGGAGATGCCCATCTTAGAGATTTATTGCTGGCAACAGATACAATGACCAAAGAAATTCTCATAAGGACAACATTTAATTTGGGCTGGCTTATGGGTTCAATCAATTGTCATCATGGTGGGAGTATGGCAGCATCCAGGCAGGCATGGTGCAGACAGTTCTGAGAGTTCTAAATATTCAGCTTAAGGATGCTAGCAGAATACTGCCATCCACGCAGCTAGAATGAGAGTCATAAAGCTCATACCTACAATGACATACCTACTCCAAGATGGCCACATTCTCTAATAGTGCCACTCCTATGCTAATTATATAAATGACAACATTGCCCTTACCATTACTAAAACATGATACAACATTAGTAGCTATGTGATTGGTAATCATTGTCTCTCTGGTAAACTTGCAAAGGAAGGCAGTCTAACTATGTATCAGAGATGTAAAGCAGGCTACAGAATCTGCCAATACTTCAGTGACTATACATTTATCATGTTAGACAGAAACAAAATCCTGATGAAATTTGTAGAACCCAAAATTCACTTGTACCGTGAGCATGAACACAGGTAATAAATGATGCAAAGAGCCTTACAGTGACCATCTTACTGCTGAGCATGTGTTCCTACTCTAAACTATTGTATTCTATAACAACTTGGGTTACTTTTAGTATGAATCATGAAACCTGGTGATAAAACAATTTTACACCTTGGCAACAAAGTCTTTCAAAGTAGAGTAGAAATAAAATACAATTTTTATGGAATATAATTGAGAAGACTAGTGGGAATCTACAAGTCAATAGCCTGTGTCTTGAATATGGGAGGCACATTCAACATCATTTAAGCAGGATCTATGTGGGGTGCAGATGTCAGTGTATCTGAAGGTCTTCATATTTTCTTTTCTAATTCTCCAGATCAAAGCTGTGTCTATTTTTACAATTGCTTCTTTATTGTTCCATTGATTCCTTAACCAATAATGATTTGTGTATTTTAGTGGAATATTATGCCTGAAATAAAATGTGAAGTACCAAAAGAGAAACCACAGAAGAATATCATATGGACCCTTGTCTTTCTGATAAGCTTAACTTTCTGGGTAACTTTAACTTTGTCTATATGGTATGGTAAATTCTTAAGTTTCTCTCAACATTAAGAAGTAAAATTTATAACCTTCTACATAGACAAGAGTATTAAGGTTTTATTGCTATGAAGAGAAACCATGATCACTATAACTCTCATAAAAGAAGACATATAATTGGGATGAATTAACAGTTTCAGAAATTAAGTCCATTATCATTTTGTTTGGAAGCATGACAGAGAGTTCATTATTTTGATCACCAGACAGCAGAAGAAGTTTGTGGGCCACTCTCAGCTTAGCTTGGGAATAGGAGACCTTAACTCCTGTTTCTACAGTGAGACAATTACTTCCAAAAAGGACATGCCTATTCTAAGAAAGACACTCCACTTAATAGTTCCCACTTCCTGTGGCCAAGCATTCAAAAAATCTGACTATGAGGGCCCATTGTATTCAAAACGCTATAACTGTCATGTTGAAAGAAAAATAGAGAAGAAAATACTATGGATTTGTTTGTGACTGTATTAGGCAGGATTCTCTAGAATCACAAAACTTGTGGAATGTCTGTATAAATTAAGGGAATTTATTGTAATGACTTAAAGACTGTACACCTATTATTCCAAGAATTCGCAGCTGTGAATTGGAAGTTCAAGAATCTAGTAGTTGCTCAGTCTTCACTAGGATAATTGTTTCAGCTGGTCTTCTGTATATGCTGTTTCTCACTAAGGGTTTCTATTCCTACACAAACATCATGAACAAGGAGCAAGTTGGGGATGAAAGGATTTATTTAACTTACACTTTCACATTGCTGTTCATCACCAAAGAAGTCAGGACTGGATCTCAAGCAGTTCATGAAGCATGAGCTGATTCAGAGGCCATGGAGTGATATGAATTACAGGCTTGCTTCCCTGAGCTCACTCATCTTGATTTCTTACAGAACACAGGACTACCATCCCAGGGATTGCACTGTCCATAATGGGCCCTGGAAACCTTGGTCACCACTTGATAAAATGCCTTACAGCTGGATCTCATGGAGGTATTTCCTCCAAGGAGGCTCCTTTCTGTGTGATAACTCCAGCTTGTGACAAGTTAACACACAAAGCCAGTCAGTATAAACTGCAATCCTGGAGAAGTAGGTTCCAAAAGATGTGCTGGTCACTAAGTGCAAGCAGGCTTATAAGAGTGAGTCTTCCTTCTTTCTTTGTCCTTATGTAAGCCTCCAGCAGAAGATATGGGTCAGATTAAAGGTGTGTAACTCCATGTCTGTATTTGGAACTTGCTCTGTCTTAGGCTCACCTTGAACTCAGAGATTTCTTTGCTTCATTTTCTGGGAATATAGGCATGTACTATACCTTTTGAGTGTAAGATTTTCATGGTAACCGTGCCTCAATATCTGGATCAAAATCATGTGTAATCCTATGTCAAGATTTTGATCAGAAGTCTGTATCTCCCAGCCTCAAGGACTGGACAGTTGGTGTACCTGCCATTTCAAGAGTGTATTTTATTTCTTATGTATTTGACCACCAGAAATACACATCACAGTAACCAAAACCAAAATACTTAATGTCTAGGCTATTACAGTTGGTCACTATCTCATTTACATCTGTGTTTAAGTGACATCTGTGTTTAAGAACCAGGTGACATCAAAATCTTTAGTGGACACACTTTCTTTTAGAGTGAACCAGACTTTAATTCTATTGAGTTACTTAATTTTTCATTTTATTTTTACAATTTTGCTTCTTATGGGCCTAAAAATTTACAGTGATTGTTTGATGAATGTTTTCAAAAGTAACTTAGTTTTTAGGGACTTTACACAAAATCAAGGGACATTGAATATTCTGGTCCATTATGTCTTGACACTGGTTGTTAGCTCATAATCTCACATTCAGTTTGGTAGCTATGGAAATACCAGAATTTTTAGAGTCACTTCTCTTAGCTTGGCAGTCATTAACATTTGGTCTTCTTAGAAAAGACTGAGGCAAGTATTTGATATCTTATACAAGGTTTTATGAAATAATTTCTTTCAATTTCACAGAAAATGGAAGGACAAAGGCCACTGATATATGATTAGACATTTGTTCACATACATTCTGATGGAACTATGTGGCAGGTCCTGGTAACTTTTACATAGGAGTTTAAATGAAGGGAGGGTTGAAGGAAACCCAGAGACTGCCTATGGGGGATGAATTAGGAGTGGGGGTAGGAAGGGAAACCTTGGCTCTTTATAGGGATTGTGCCATATGCTCAGAGCAAGTAGTGAAAGAGATGAAAATGGGAATGTATGGCCTCTGGGCAGCTAATGATGTCTAGTTGTTTGGGGGTTGTCTGATCGTCCCATCATTTCCAGACAGGGGTATCAGTAGAGATTGCCCTGATTATCAGCACTTTTTATGTGAGTAAATCTTTCTAAAAATCATAAATACTTGAAGCCCAATATGTGATGGCTGTGGTGACTGCACTGTGATTTATATCCTTTTATTTTTCTGAAACTGACTATAGGAATTATTCCCTGAGTGTTGTTACCTTATGTCTAAAATTATGATCATGATATTATGGGTTTCATTGAAAAGTCAGTAATATGAGATGTGCTAATATATATCAAATATATTCCTTTCTTTGTTTTCACATCATAAACTGTGCAGGATTTGTTCATGTGTTCAGACACTGCTGGAAAGAAGTAACATGCAGTAGTACAGACAAACTGCAAGTTGCACAAAAGTGACAAACACAAAGTGAGAGAAGGTTTGTAAGTAAGTTGACACTTCAAATGTGAAAAGTCCCTCCCTTTTTGTATAGACACACTTAAGTCCTCGTGTCTCAGGGTGAAAGGCCTGTATGTCTTAGCCTTGACACTGCCAACAATGTGTGCTGTTTTCTTGGAGTAGGAAGGCAATTCTATGCACTAAGGATGCTCTCTGTGCCCTGCTTTTTTCAGGAGGCAGCAACCATTGCCTCTTCCCCTAGTTGTGTATATTATAAATGTCCAGGCATGGCAATAATCTTTAGTCACCCAAATTGAGTGTAGGAGATGACAACTTGTCAGAATTAATTTTCAGGTTTCATCATGTCCATCATTGAGTTCAAATTCACATCATTCTGTCTGACACTGACACTTACCCAATGAGCCTTTGCATAAACCACAAACATATCCCATTAAGGTACAATGGTTTAGCTTGTCTCGATATAGGCTGAAGCCAACTTCAAAATGTGTTATCATTTTTTCCGATGATTGTTCATAATTGTTAATATTCACAAGATATTTCAAATTCTAAAGTTTTATTTCAGGTAGCAGGGAAAATATGTAGACTTTCAACAGGTACTTCAAGTTTCTAGCATCTTGAACAAAATATTATACAGGCTTCAGCATACTGTAGTACTCCCCTTGTTCATGTACAGGTCTTTGAAGGACTTCCAGTTCTGAAAGATTGATTAGCCTTATACATTCTTATGTGGTGTTTTAGGATTCTAATAAAACATTAATCTTGCATCAATTTTATGAGGTTCAGTACTATGTGGACAATGCTACCACATTCTTCAGTCTGTTGTGACAGAATTTCACCATGATGGTTTGCATTGTATTACCTTGAAACAACCTAGAGTCATATGAGAAGAAAAAAAAATCTCAGTTTAGAACATTCTCCCATGATATAGACCTTATAATTGCCTGTTAAGAACTATATTGTGTAATGATAAATATGGGAGTGTTGAGACCTCTACGAGTGTTTCCAACTTTAGGGAGGTGTTTTGGGTTGTACAATAAGGCAAGTGGAGTTACCTATGGAGTACAAAGTACTAGGTAGTTTTCCTTAGTGGTATCTTTTTCATTTCTTGCCTCTAGATATTTTCCTTGTTTCCTGACTTGTGTTCTCTTAGAGATGGAAAGTGAAGCTCCTGCCCTGCTTACTCTGGTAAATATTCTTAGAATGAAGCCCATCTCTGCTGTTGTAAATAATGTGAGGTGCACAGAACATCCATTGCAACTTGTTGTTGAGTTTTTCAGAAGCTCACATTGCAGTGCCATTGTCACTCTGCCTGGATAGTTCTTGTCAAACTGATCATATACTAAATATATTGATGTTCTGAACAAGCAGGGTAACCAGTCCACCATCACATACTAAGGCCTACATCTGAATCCAAATTTTATCAACACATTTTCCTAAATAAATTTTCTGAATCTCTCCTGTCCACACCATGCCCAGAACTCATGCCTTGGTCTGTCATGCAGCTTCTGTATTTAACTTCTTCTATTGTTTTCTGATCCCTAGGTTCAGTTGCCAACCTTACACTCCCAAACCTGTTTCTGATAGGACATGTACCAGATATGCATGATGAGATACACATACCTTTTCCAGGACAAACAAGGCTGACTCTTTGCTTTAATGTAGGCACCCAGCCCTACACAAATTTGAAGCTGTGTTCTAGCAGTAGTGAGTCCACAGTTGTACCATTCATATGAAGAGGTGTAGGTGAGTATGTGTAGATTTCAAATGGGTTTCCATGTCTGAAACATGCCCTCCAGTGCCATATCCTATTCCTTGGCCTCCATGATGTAACATATCATCAGTTCTGTTCTTCCCTGTTTTCTACTTCCAGATCCAAATCAAGTTTTGCTCTGGGAATACTTCTAGACCATGCTTCTCTAGATCCATTTGCTGGACTTCCAGCTTTGATATAGATTGCCTAGCTTTGAAGATCTAAGAGTGTTTTTTAGGATACTGTTATCACTTTAATCTTGCATCAGTTTCAGTAGCACATGGATTACATAGCCACATTCTTCTGGCATGTGTAGTAGAGCCTCACCATGATGGTTTGTGTTGTGTTACCTTTATACCATAGAGAGTCATCTGAGAAGGAACCCTAATTGAGAAACATCCCCCATGATATAGTCTTTAGAAATCTGTTGAAATCTCCTGTGAGTAGGGACTTTTTTTATGTTTGTTTTTGATAATTTTTATTGGATATTTTATTTATTTCCATTTCAATTTAACCTTTGTAAACCTCCTATCTCATCTCCCCTCCTTATCCTTCTCTAGGTGTGCTCCCCTAACCACCTATCTACTTTCACCACACCAGCAAGGCATTCCCCTACATTGGAGGATTGAACGTAAACAGGATCAAAGGCCTCTCCTCACATTGATATAAGATAAGTCTTTCCTCTGCTATATATGCTTTTGGAGCCATGGGTCTTGCCTTGTGTATTTTTTCATTTGTATTTTAGTCTCAGGGAGCCCTCAGTATCTGGTTAGTGTTATATTCCCCATAAGTGGTGACTCACAGCTTAGCCATTTTGCCTTGTTGATGGGCTTTCAATAACTCCAGATATGTGTGCATGGATAGTAGTGGTCACAATCATACTGCACTATATCTTTGAATTTCTGGAGATTGAAAGTACCTGTTCCATAGCCCATGTTAATGCTTTAACATGGATGGAGATTTCACACAATGATATTCTTTGCAAGAATATCTTCCCTGAATCTCTCCTGTCCACTCCTTGAATACAACCACAGGCCTAGGTACTATCATGTAGACTCACAATCTTACTTCTTCAGTTGTTCTGGCATATATGTGATTTGTTTGTGAATTATACACTCTCAGATTTTTCCTGTGAAAGACAGGGCTTATACTGGTTTGCAGACCAGATATATAGACATTTTTATACCAGTGTCTCCCTCACTCTTCCATGCTTCTCTTCAGGCAAAATGCTCAGCACACAGCTTCCTTGTGAGATTCCCTCCTGCAGTAAGTCCTCATGCATAATCCTAATGGCAGGAGGCCTTCCTAAGTATGTTCAGATTGCACATGAGCTTCTTTTTTTAGCAAGTCTGAACCCGGCTTTCAATTATTTTCTTATATTACCAAGCCTCCCCCAGGTCACAAAACACCTGGAGTGGGCTTACCTTTTTAATATTCCCCAAGAGAGCCCCAATTCTGCTCTATACAAACTCTGAGACATTGCTTCTCTAGTCCGTTTTGCTATATATTTGATTTTACTCTGATTACCTAGCTTTGAGCTAGTAAGACAGTTTCCCAGGCTTATATTTACTCTGAAAATTTGTATTATTTTTTTGTCAGCAGAATCAGTAGTATATGGACCATGATGCCTCATTCTTTGCTACCTGGAATGTTAGAGCCTCATCATGATGGATTGTTTTAAATTAATGTGACACAATCTAGATTCGTCTGAGAAGGAACCTCAATTGAGAATATTCCTTCATGAAATGGTCTGTATAAATGCTTGTTTAGAGCTCCCTTGAGCTATGATTCTCATGGTAGTGTGTAGTCATCTGTGGGTGTTGCCCAGCTTTTCATGGCAGTTCAGGGTTGTTCAAGAAGGCAAGCCAAAATACCAAGGGAGTGCAAAGCATTATGCAGTACTACTTAATGATATACGATTGTGTTCTTGCGTCTAGATTTCTTACTTTACTCCTGACCTGTCTTCCCTTACAGAAGGACAGTTAAGCTACTGCTCTGCTACTATTGTGTGCTAATCCAGAATGAAGCTTGTGATGTTCCCAATGTGTGTAAACATAAAATTCAGTCATTGTCTATTCCTTGTTGCTGAGCTCTCCTGAAGATGCCTTTCTATGGCAACTTCACTCAGCCAGGAGAGTTCTGGTCACACAGATTCTGCACTATTTCTGTTGTTATCCAGGAGAAGTAAGATATCCCTATACTATCAAACTCTAAGTTCTAACTCTCTATTTCAATGTCTCTTAACACCTTTGCCAGAACAAATATTTTAAAACAGTCCTGTCCACACCATTTACAAATCCTGAGGTATTCATGCTACTTTTCATGCAGATTCCTCATTTAACTTTCTCAATTATTCCTCTACCCTTCAGCTTACTTTGTCATGTGTGCACTGCCATTCCTGTTTCTTATGGACAGGCCACATCCTAGGCATGAAGGAAGTGATCTACATATCCCAGGCGTGAAGGAAGTGGTTTTCCAGTTTCCTGCTCACCATTTCATGCTTGGATCCAAGCACTCAGCTCTGTACACAACTTCCTGGTGAGTTTGCTCCAATTGTGAGTAGAGAAGTATAGTCACAGTTTCAGGATTCCTACCTAATTGTGTCCACATTTCACTTAGGTGTCTTTGGTGGGCATGTCTGAACCATGCCCCCCTTTCCCTTCTCCATCTCTCAGGTCTCCCTTAGGTTACAGAGCACCTGCACTAGGCTTGTTGTATAGTATTCCTATATACTACATTATTGTGCTCTTGTCTTACTCAGAAACCATGCTTCTCTAGGCCCATTTACTCAATTTCCAGCATGAACACCAATTGCCTTGTTTTGAGCCTTCATTTCTCTTTCTAAGGATTCTATTACCTTTCTAATCTTGCATCTTTTTTTTTTCAGTAGAATGAGTACCATAGATCATGCTGCCACATACATCTGCCAGGTATGGTGGAGCCTCACCCATGATGGTTTATATTTTGCTATCTTGACATGTTCTAGAGTTATTTGAGAAGGAACCACTATTGATAACATTCCTCTATGAAACAGTATGTAGAAAAGGTTATTGGGTTCTTCTCTTCAGTAAAGATTCTTATGGTACTGTGGAGCTTTCAGTGGGTGTTGTCAAACTTTGGAAGTTGTTTCTGGGTTTTACAAGCAGACAAGCTGAGGTATCTATGGAATGCAAAGCAGTATGTAGTATTCAATATTGGAAACAGCTTCAGGCCTTTAGGTTTCTTTCTTAATTCCTGACCTACATTCTCTGAATAATGGACAATGAAGAGCCTACCCTTCTTTCTATGGTGAGTTTGCCCAGAATTAAGTCCAATTGTGCTGTGTTTAATATGTGAATACATGCTTCTCAGTCATTGTCTCCTGTTCATATGCTCTCTAGAAGCACTCCTTCCAGTAGTCTTTTCTCATTCTTCCAGGATAGCTCTAGACACACAGATCCTATACTTTCTCTGTTGAAATCCTGGGGAATCAAGAGACCCATTGCATCCCCACACATGAATGACTCAGTCTGGATGTAGATTTCTCCCAACATTTATGCCTGAAAATCGTCCCTGAATCTCTTCAGTCTACACCATAAACAAAGCTTGAGGACTATTTTCATCATTCAGCTTCTGCATCAAAATTCCCCATTTGATTATCTAGCCCAAGTTTCTTTTGCCATGTTGATATTCCATTCCCTGTTCTATTTCTGATCAAGGTGGAACATATCAAGTATCCATCTTATGATATATGCATCCCTTTCATTCCAGTGCTCTTTTAATCTATGATGTGTGTCTCCAACAGCCAGCTTTTCACTGTTGTTCCACTGATGTTCCCCTGGTAGTAAGGCCCTAAGAGTGGTGTCCTGTGGAGGAATTCTAACTAATTATGTGCAGATTACACATGGAAATCCTTTGTGTGCAAATGCAAATTTGCTCTTCATTGCCTTCACCTATTCCCAGGCCTTCTTCCTGTCACACAGTACCTCCACTAAGACTCTCTGATTTTATTTTCAAAGACAAGCCTAATTCTGCTGTGCGATCACTCCCAGATAGTTCTATCTAGAGCATTTTGTTGGTCTTCAGTTTTTAGAACGATTTCTTGGCATTCAAGCTCTCAAATTATTTGATAACAATCTATCAACTGTGTCCTCTTGCATCACATTTTCATCACCATCCTGCCATATTTTTTTCATCTTTTTTTCCATTTTTTTTTCTTTTGGATATTTTATTTACATTTCAGATGGTAATCCCTTTCACCATTTCCCTTCCCCAGAAAACCCCTATCCCATGCCTCTGCTTTTCCATTTGGCTTTTTGGTTGTCAATTTTTTTATTGGATATTTTATTTACATTTCAGATGCCAATCCCTTTCCCCATTTCCCTTCCCCAGAAAACCTCTATCCCTTGCCCCCCTTTTCCATTTGGCTTTTATACAATTTTTTAAATGTTAATCAAGGGCTTGTAAGTATGGTAATGCTCAATTTGAAGTGTTACCTAATTCCCAATCTAGCTATGTAAACTATCTTTGACTAGTGGAGACACATGAACTTCTGCCTCCATTCCCCCTCTCTCTTTCTCTCTCTTTTTCTCTCTCATTACCAAGCTTCTCATCTAGACCTCATATTCTCCTCTCCTTACTCCATCTTTTCCTCTCGGTGCTCCTTTCCCCTTAGCTCCTCCTACATATTACCCTTCCTATTAAAATAAAGCTTTTCTCTCAGAATAAAATTAGAGCACAATTATTCCTATTTGTACCAGTGAAGTACAAGATAGTCTTAATACTCAGTCCATCCTTTTGTTGACTAGCCAGAACCTCTGCCGTCTCTCTTGACTAGAACACTTAGTTTTGAACCTGGCTTTTTCTTGGCTTTAGATTGAATGTCAGCTGAGAACCCTCCACTCAGATCTTTTCTCTCAAGGTAAATAGCCTGGATTGGCTATGAGTCTATAGGTCTTCAATGCCGTCAGAAATCCAGAATGACTAAATTATCTGAATTTATGGGAAGCAATAGGCATAACTTCTAAAACTTAGCCGATTTATAGAGACCGCTGAACACCTGGACAACCCCTATACTACCGAACGTTGGAGCATCAAATCTTCAGCCTTCTGGCCCAAACTCATCTGACAGACTTTAGTGCTGCAGAATTATTAAGGGCTGTTTACTCTGTCTAGGCAGGTATAATCAGTCAACTATTCTGCAAGTGTATCATTTTCTGTAGATGGAGAGGGGCAATTCTTGCCTGGTGGCTGTCTCACCACAACAGGAGTAACTCCAATGATGCTCAATTTCTTCTTAGAATCCAAGACAGGAAGCTGTCAGGAGCAAACAGGTTTCTAATCAAAATGAACATTAATATAAAAATATGTGTGACGTCAATTCTATGGATTTCTGATGTTTTGAAATCCAACTATCCATGTAAGGTAACCTGGACTGCTGTCTGTTATCTTCTCTCAGCTATTACTAAATGAAATATAGAAAATACCCTAACAATAAACTCAAAGTCATGAATTTGCTATAGTTCCTTAACTCACAGGCTAGTCATCCCAAGTCAGTTAAAAAAGTTAAAGAAGGACTGGGTCTAAGTCTTATATTTCTAAATGTGTTATACAGGCACGATGCCCATGTGAGTATCTATATTCATTTCACTTTCATATCGATGAGAAGCTTATTCCAACAAAAACCTTAAATTTGAAATCCAAGTGAATTTTGTACCATTTAAGAAATTATAACTTCATCTTGATACTAAATTATACAGATTTCTACCAATAGGTTATGGCTATGCCATAAATCATAGCTAATCCTCCCTGTTCCAACAAAATCACTGCTGTTCCCCAGAGAGACAGCCCCATATTAACCACCTTAGTCCCCAAGCACAGGGAATAGGGGCGCTGACTCTTCTTTAATTTCTTCAAGCTGATTATGGGCGTCGAGACATCAGAAAAAGGGTGAGGGGAAGAGCAAATTGATAAGCCTCCGACGCTGTGTCCTTACTGCATCCAGATGGAACTCCTAGACATTTGATTTGAATAGGTCCACTCGTTTTGCTTGATGAGTAGATACACCAAGGCTGTGCATTCTGCAATATACAATTCTCTGGACAAGTTTTAGTATCAAGAAAAAAATTTTTTTTTCCTAGAGGGCTGACATTTTTTTTTTTTAAAGATGTTGGTTCTAACAACTTTTCCCCCCTTTTATGTAGTTGGATATAATATTTACGTTTCAATTTTTATCCTCTTATCCCATTTCCCCAACCACCCAGGAAACCCTTATCCCATCCCCCCTCCTTATCCAAGGAGATAAGCATGGATCAATTTGCATCTTTCTACATGTTGACCTTTAGTTGAACCAGCACCATTTGCTGAAAATGCTGTCCTTTTTCCACTGGATGTTTTTTGCTCCTTTGTCAAAGATCAAGTGACCATAGGTATGTGGGCTCATTTCTGGGTCTTCAATTCTATTCCATTTATCTTCCTGCCTGTATCTGTACCAATACCATGCAATTTTTATTACTATTGCCCTGTAGTACAGTTTGAGGTCAGGGATGGTGATTCCCCCGAAGTTCTTTTGTTATTGAGAATAGTTCTTGCTCAATAGTTCTGGGTTTTTTGTTGTTCCAAATAAATTTGCAAATTGCTCTTTCTATCTCTATGAAGAAATTGATTTGGAATTTTGATGGGGATTGCATTGATTCTATAGATTGCTTTTGGCAAGATGGCCATTTTAACTAAATTAATCCTGCCAATCCATGAGCATGGGAGGTCTTTCCATCTTCTGAGGTCTTCTTCTACTTCTTTCTTCAGAGACTTGAAATTCTTGGCATACAGATCTTTTGCTTGCTTGGTTAGGTTCACTCCAAGATATTTTATATTGTTTGTGACTATTGTGAAGGGTGTCATTTCCCTAATTTCTTTCTCAGCCTGTTTATCATTTGAGTATAGGAAGGCAATTGCTTTCTTTGAGTTGATTTTATATTCAGCCACTTTACTGAAGTTGTTTATCAGGTTTAGGAGTTCTCTGATGGAAATTTCACTTAAGTATACTGTCATATCATCTGCAAATAGAGAAATTTTGACTTCTTCTTTTCCTATTTGTATCCCTTTGACTTCCTTTTGTTGTCTAATCACTCTAGCTAGGACTTCCAGTACTGTATTGAATAGGTAGGGTGAGAGTGGACTGCCTTGTCTAGTCCCTGATCTTAGTGGGATTGCTTCCAGTTTCTCTCCATTTAGTTTGATGTTGGCTACTGGCTTGCTGTATATTGCTTTTACTATGTTTAGGTATGGACCTTGAATTCCTGCTCTTTCCAGGACTTTTAACATGAAGGGATGTTGAATTTTGTCAAATGCTTTCCTCAGCATCCAGTGAGATGATCATGTGATTTTTTTCTTTGAGTTTATTTATGTAGTTGATTTCATTGATGGATTTTCAAACATTGAACCAACCCTGCATTCCTGCGATAAAGCCTACTTGATCATGATGGATGATTGCTTTGATGTGTTCTTGGATTCGGTTTGCAAGAATTTTATTGAGTATTTTTGCATCAATATTCATAAGAGAGATTGGTCTGTAGTTCTCTTTCTTTGTTGGGTCTTTGTGAGGCTTTGGTATAAGCGTAATTATAGCTTCATAGAAAGAATTGGGTATTGTTCCTTCTGTTTCTATTCTGTGGAATAGTTTGAAGAGAATTGGTATTAGGTCTTCCTGGAAGATCTGGTAGAATTCTACACTAAAACCATCTGGCCCCGGACTTTTTTTGGTGGGGAGATTTTTGATGATTGCTTCTATTTCTTTAGGGGTTATAGGGCTGTTTAGATGGTTTATCTGCTCCTCGTTTAACTTTGGTACCTGGTATCTATCTAGAAAGCTGTCCATTTCATCCAGATTTTCCAATTTTGTTGAGTATAGGCCTTTGTAATAGGATCTAACAATTTTTTAAATTTCCTCTGTTTCTGTTATGTCTCCCTTTTCAGTTCTAATTTTATTGATTTGAGTGCTGTCTCTGCGCCCTTTGGTTACTCTGGTTAAGGGTTTGACTATCTTGTTGATTTTCTCAAAAAATCAGCTCCTGGTTTTGTTGATCTTTTGTATAGTTCTTTTTGTTTCAACTTGGTTGATTTTGGCCCTGAGTTTGATTATTTCCTGTCGTCTACTCCTCCCGGGTATATTAGCTTCTTTTTGTTCTAACCCTTTCAGGTGTGCTGTCAAGTTGTTAATGTATGCTCTTTCCATTTTCTTTTTGTGGGCAGTTAGAGCTATGATTTTTCCTCTCAGTACTTCTTTCATGGAGTCCCATAAATTTTGATATGAAGTGTCCTCATTTTCATTTAAATCTAAAGAGTCTTTAATTTCTTTCTTTATTTCTTCCTTGACCAGGTTATCATTGAGTAGAGCATTGTTCAGTTTCCAAGTGTATGTGAGCTTTCCGTTCTTTTTGTCCATGTCAAAGACGAGTCTTAGTCCACGGTGGTCTGATAGAGTACAAGGGATTATTTCAATTTTTTTGTATGTGTTGAGGCCTGTTTTTTGACCAATTATATGGTCTATTTTGGAGAAGGTACCATGAGGTGCTGAGAAAAAGGTATATTCTTTTGTTTTAGGATGAAATGTTCTATAGATGTCAGTTAAGTCCAATTGGTTCTTGACTTCTGTTAATTTAATTTTCTCGATTTAGTTTCTGTTTCCGTGATCTGTCCATAGCTGAGAGTGGGGTGTTGAAATCTCCCACTATTATTGTGTGGGGTGTAATGTATGCTTTAAGTTTTAGTAAAGTTTTTTTTTTTTTTTGAGAAGTGGTTTTCCTTCACCAATAAGGCAAGTTGAGCTACCTATGGATACTGTGTGGTTTTATATAGTAGTATCACTTTCATTTTATTCCACTAGATTTCTACCTGTTTCTGGACCTGTGCTCTCTCTGTGATGGTAAGTAAAGTTCCTTCTCTGCTTTCTATATGATGAATTTTCTCATAATAAAGCCAAACTGTAATGATATAAGTAATTGCCAGCCTAGAGCTCAGCCACTGAGTCATTTTGGTGAGATTTTCAGAACCACCCCTTCTAGTGCCATCTTCACTGTGCCAGGATAGTTCTAGTTACACAGATGTGCAATATCTCTGTTGAATTCCTGAGGAACCAAGATACACAATTTACCCCTGTACTCTAAGATGTAAGTCTGATTAGAGTCTTTGTTTACTGTTTTTCCCATAATAGCTTCTCTGCATTCCTCCAGTCTGCACTATGCCCGTAATACAAGACCTTTGTCCCATCATGCAGACTCTGCATCTCACTCTCTCAGTTGGTACTCTACCTTCCACCTACCATTTCAATCTCTACATTCCTATTTCTGATGCACACAGCAAAAACCAGATTTGAGTGATGTGATCTACAGAACTCTGCATTTCAGTCCACTCCTTGCCCTTTTTTGATTGTCTCCTGTCACCCAGTTTTTCTCTCAATTTCCTGGTGATTTCCCTCAGTAGTGAGAATAGAATTGGAATCTTGTGTGGAGGATACCTAGCTAAGTATAAGCAGATTACACATGGTTGTCCATTGTGCACAAGATTCAACTTTTTCCCCCAGTGCCATGTCCTATCCCTATCCCTCCATCAGATCACAGGACACTTGCACTGGGTTCCGTCTTTAGTATTACAAATACAATTCCAATTTTTCTGTGGGTAAACTTGCAGACCATTCTTCCTTAGACCTATTGTCTGTACTTCCATTTCTGAAACAGATTGCCTGGGTTTGAGGCTCTCAGATTGTCAGGATTCTGTTAAATCTTGCATCATTTTTTTTATCATATTCAGTACTAAATGGATGTTGTTGCCACATTTCTCTATACTGTGTGATAGTGTGTCACTATGGTTTTTGTGTTGTGTTAATTGTTGTGGCCCGAGCTGCCCCACTTTGGGCGCCAAAAATGCTGAGAGTTGCACTAGCCCATGCTTGGGGTCTAAATTGTTAGCGCCTGCACTGCCTCAAGCTGCTTCAGTTCACAGGATTGGGTTCAGCAAGAGAGAGTGATGATGGACTCGAATAATGGAGACCACACAAAGAGTGATTTAATGCCATTTATACTTCAATCTATCTTCTTCTCTCCAAGTTCCTAGTTCCAAGTCCCTAGTTCCTAGCACCTAATCCTCATTCCAGTTGCTAGTCTCATTCCCAGTTCCAAGTTCTTTATCCAAGTGCTAAGTGCCTAATACCTAATGCCTAATACTTAACTCACTTTTTCTGTCTACCTTTTGCCTTTTATATGTCTCACTTCTATGCCAGGCCTCTAAGTCACCTCCTTAAGCCATGCCCTTAAGTGTTATCTCTAAATCACACCTTTAAGTCTCACACACCCAAGGGAAAATCCTGGGTATCTAAATCAAGATGTTATCAGAGTGTGCTCAGCTGTTGTAGGCTATTGTAATCAAGTCTCTTGTCAGAGTCTATGGCACAAGATGGCTTCAAGGGTGATAGCCACCTTATGTCAGTTCCCACAGTTAACATGACAAAATCTAGAGGTATGTGAGAAGGAGCCTCAAATGAGAAAACTCTTTTTTGAATTGGCCTATAGCAAAGCTTGTTAGCCCTCCTTTAGTGGTGCAAACTTTCAGATAATGTCCAAGGTTGTAGAAGAAGGCAAGCCTCCGTATCTATGGAATGCAAAGTATTATTTACTATTCCTCAGAAATATCTGCTTCAATTTTCACCAGTATGTTTGTCGCTGATGACTGACTTTTATACTCTGAATGATGGACCATGAAGCTTCATATTTGCTTGGACAACTAGGTAAGTTACCTAAATGTCGGCCCCACTGTGTTGTTCTCAATCTTACAGATCTCTCATTGTCTCTTGTTGGTGAAGCTTTCAGAAATCCCCCCATCAATACCATTGTCAATATGCCAGGATAGTTCTGGTCAAACAGATACTATACTATATGTGTTGTTATATTCTACCCTCACATACTAGGTACTACTTATGGATGCATATTTCACTCAACACATCCCTCTGATTAGATTCCCAGAATCTTATCTTTCTTTTTTTATTACTTTTAATATATTTTATTATCAAATCATAATTTTTACTTTTTAACATGGGGGTTATGAACACGAAAATGTAGGATGTGGGGAAGGGAATGACACACGAGTATAGATGTTCAGGGGAGTAGAGATATCTTTCAGAACAGGGTATCAGCTGGGTGAAGTTTCAGGGATCAGGTCACTAGGACTCTTCGTGTGATTCACTTGTCATCATCTAATTTGGTAGTATCCACCAAGGCTGTCTATTTACAAGGTCTATGACTACTCAGGCTGGTAGATTTCCACAAAAGCTGCCTGTTTATAATAGTTTTCGCCATCTGTTTCAGTGTTTTTCCATGGAGACATAAGACTGTGTTAGCAGGCATGTATGTCAGGCCTATTGATAGCTTTAGCCTTATGGCTAGTTTTAGGCCTTCATTGTATTAGCAGGGCTGCCCCTGACATCTACTCCATTCTCCAAGTATAGAAGAGCTGTTGAGATTCTAATCTTCCCAAGGCAGCAATAGAGGCCTGACCTTCAGTAATTAAAGGGGACCTTGTAATGGCTCCATTCCTCCTTCAGATCGCCAAAATCTCTCTTTTCTACACCATGAACAAAAACACAGGATTATGTCTGTTGTATATTTTCTTATGTCCACTTGTCCTGTAGTTCTTCATTTCTTTTGCAAACTCTACACTCCCAATCTGGTTTCTGATGGACAGGACAGATATTTGGTATAAATGATGATTATGTATCTGATATGTATCTGGTATACACACCTTTACCATCACAACCAAGGTTACCCATTAGCTTCACTCCAATTATCATGCCTTATACCCAATTCAAATTTTTGTTTCACCAGTAGAGTCCACAATTGTAGAACTCATGAGAAGAGGTATAGGTATATATGTACAGATTACAAATAGGTTTCCTACATTGACAAGTCTGAAACTTGCCCTCAATTACCACCTTCTATCCACAGGCCTCCAGCTGATCACATCACACTAGTACTGATCTACCCTTTTTAGTATTCCCAGATAAAACTCCATTTCTGCTCTGTTCATACTTTCAGCCCAACCATTTCTAGAAACATTTCCTGAACTTTCATCTTTGACAGAGATCTCTAAGGTTTTAGTAACTCAGACATTTGGCAGGATACTATTAATACTATAACATTACATCATTATTTCATCATATTTAGTACCATGTAGACCATGCTGCCATACTTTTTTTGCCAGGTGTCATAGAGCCTCACCATCTTCTTTTGTGTTGTGTCCCCTTTATAGAATCAAGAGTCATCTGAGAAGAAGGTACCCTAATTGAGAACATTCCTCCATGAAATTGCCTGTAGAAAAGCCTGTTTATAGCACCCATTTGTAGGGATTCTTCAAAAAGTGTGGATCCCTCAGTGGTTGTTCCTAAACTTTGTGAAGTGGTTTTGCATTTTATAAAAAGGCATTCCATTCTACCTATGAAATGTATAGAATTATGTATCATTTCTTAGCAGTATCTAATTCAGTTCTTGCCTCTAGGATTCTTCCTCTGTTCTCTCACTGATGAAAGTGAGTCTCCTATTCTTCCTTCTATGGTAAGTTTTCCCTGATATAGAATAACAGTGATGTTCTTAATATGTGGTGACTCTAAACTTAGCCAATTTATCTTGAGAGTGATCTCTCTAGAAGTTCTCCTTAAATGTCCCTGGATAGTTCTTGTCACACTTATATTGCAGTATTTCTCTTGAATTTCTGGAGACTGAAGTTACATATTCCACTACCCATGATAATGCGTAAACGTGCAGATTTCTTCCAAAAATATTCTTTGTCTGAATACATTCCCCGAATTTCTACTGTGCATACCACACGTACAACCACAGGCCTAGGACCTGTCCTGTAAATTCTGTATCTAACTTCTTCAGTTAGTCTGCTAGAACCCAGATATATTTGTGATTTCTGTGCTTCCAGTCCTTTTCAAGATTGACAGGTCACATACATGGTTTCAAGACAAGATCTACAGACCCTTGCCTTCCAGTTTCTTGCTCATTTTTCCACGCTTGTCTTCAGTCAAAATGCTCTGCACACAACTTTCTGGTAAGTTTTTTTCCAGTAGTACATTCTCAAGTAGTCTCCATGGCAGAGGGATTACCTAAGTATGTCCAGGATTCTCATTGGCTTCCATTTTTGGTAAGTCTGAACCCTGCCCTCAAGTCTCATTTCCTATTACCACTCCTCCCTTAGGTGACAGAGCACCTGAACTGGCATTCCTTATTCATTATTCCCAAATACAACCCCAATTCTACTCTGTACAATCTCCCACACCTTGCTGCTCTAGACCTATTTGCTGGATTTCTCACCTAGATTGCCTGGGCTTGAGCCTCTCAGACTGTTTTTCAGGATTCTATTAACCCTGAAATCTTGCATCATTTTTATCATCAGATTCAATACCATATGGAACATTCTGTCACATTCTTCTGCTGGAATGTTAGAGCCTCACCATGACAGTTTGTGTTATAGTAATGTGACACAATGTAGATTCATCTGAGAAGAAGGAACCTCAATTGACAACATGCCTCCTTGAAATGGTGTGGAGAAAAGCCTTTGAGAGCTTTGTTGAGCTAAGAGTCTTATGGTAGTGTGCAGTCATTTGTTGGTGTTGCCATACTTCAGAGATCATTTGTGCTTGTTCAACAAGTCAAATGGAAATACCAATGGAGTGCCATGTAATATGCAGTACACGTTAATGTTATCCAATTCTTTTCCTGCCCATAGATTTCTTACTTGATTCCTGACCTGCATTCTCTCACACTCAAGCTAATTAAAAGCTTCCCAAATTGACATTCAAGCTACTCTCCTGCTACTATGGTATGCTATTACAGAACTAAGCAAAACTGTGATACTGCCAGTATGTGTAGACATAAAATTCAGTCATTGTCCCTTATTGGTGAGCTCTCAAGAAGCAGTCTGTCAAAGACATCTTCACTATGTCAGGATAGTTCTGGTCACATATATCCCACAGTATTCATGTTGCTATCCTAGAGATCTAAGATGTCCCTTCTAGTACCATACAGTAAGTACTAACTCCCAATGCAGATGACTCTTAACACCTTTGTCTGAACAGCTTCCCTGGATCAGTCCTGTCTACACCTTCCACACAATCCGAGGCATCTGTTCTACCAACCGTGCAGCTTCCTCATCTAACATTCTCAATAATTTCTCTAGCCTCCACCTTACTTAGTCATGTGTGCACTGCCATTCCTGTTTCTTATGGACAGGTTACATACCAGGCTTTCATGAAGAGATTTAGAGAAGATGTTTCCCAGTTTCCTGCTTACCACAACATGCTTGGACTGAAGCACTCCGTTCTACAACCAATTTTTTTTGATGAGTTTTCTCCAATAGTGAGTCCACAATGACAATCACAATTATAGGAGTTCTATGTAAGTATGTCCCGATTTTACATTGGTGTCCTTGGTGGGCAAGACTGTAACTTGTCTTCCAGTCTCTGTCCTATTATCTGGCCTGTCTCATGTTCCATAAATCCAGAAGTGGGCTACTTGTTTAGTATTCCAAAATACTAACCCATCTAGCTCTGTGCATACTCCCAGATCATACATCTCTAAGCACTTTTATTGTATTTCCAGCACTGACACACATTGCCAGGCTTTGAACCTTTAACACTTTTTCTCAGGATTCTATTAATCATGTAATCTTGCATCACTTTTTCAACTGATTCAGTGCTATGTGGACCGTGCTGCCACATACTTCTGTTAGTTGTGATAGAGCCTCACCATGAAGCTTTGTGCTGTGTTATCTTGTCATATTCTCTAGTCTACTGAGAAGATGTAACCTCAATTGATCCTATTTCTCCATGAAACGGTGTGTAGAAGATCCCTTTGAGAGGTCACTTGATGAATGACTCTTAGGATAGTGTGGATCCCTATGTGGGTTTTGCCAAACTTTGGATTACTCTGGTTTTACCAGATGAGTGCATAGATATCAATGTAGTCTAATGCATTATGTAGTATTCCACAGTGGAGTCTCTTCCAGTTCTTGCCCCTCAGTTTTGTCCTTGATTCCTTACTTGTGTTCCCTCAATGATGGAAAATGCTTGCCCTACTTAATAAGGTAAGTTTCCCCAGAAATAAGCCCAACTGTGTCGTTCCCTACATGTGGAGACAATCAGATCAGGCATTGTCCCTTATTGGTGTGCTATCCATAAGCTTCACTTCCAGTGCCATCATGACTGTGCCAGGATTCTTCTGGTCAGACATATCCTGCACTACTTTTGTTAAATTCCTGGAGAACCAAGATACCCTTTCCACTTCTCACACTCATGCTTAACTGTGAATGTATATTCCTCTCCACATCTTTGTCTAAATGACTTCAGTGAATCTCTTTTTTCCTTACCATGTATACAATACCATGCCTGGGTCTTATCTTTCAGCTTTTTTATTTAAAGTTCTAAATTGTTTTTCTAGACCCTAGCTT
This sequence comes from Rhabdomys pumilio, assembly GCA_030674055.1. Classification (NCBI taxonomy): domain Eukaryota; kingdom Metazoa; phylum Chordata; class Mammalia; order Rodentia; family Muridae; genus Rhabdomys; species Rhabdomys pumilio. Next base: position 103,854,568 of record JANHMN010000005.1, read on the forward strand.
ACTTTGTCATCTCTACACTCCCAGTTCTGTTTCTGATGGACAAAGAATTCATCAGTTATATATGATGAGACTTAACAGTCCTTTTTCTTTCCAGTTATCTCCTCACCCTGTCTTGGGTCACTGCAGGTACCAACTGGCAGTGGAGACACAATCCAGTAGAAACATCCAGGCATCTTCCAAATGGGTATGAGTCAGCAGGAGTAACCAGGCCCAACAGGGAAGCCAGAAGTTTTCTACCATGCCTGTCTCCAGGAAGTGAAGAGCTGTAAAGAAGATGTGAGCCCAACATAGTGTTGTAAAGGGCCTTCGTCACTGTCAGTTGAGTAGTATTTATTGTCCCTCTAAGTATGATTTGTCTTCTCATGAGTCTTTGCTCAGCAAAACACCATGTACCTCTGTCTTTACAAAACTCTATGTTGCTCTGGCATCACTCGGTCAATTGTCCTGAGTATGTAGAAGCAGCAAAAAGTCTTTATAATATTGCCAGAATTATTTTTGTGTTTCCTTGTATAACATCATGGCAAATAGTGGCCAGTAAGGAATGGCAAGGCAAAGCAAAACCTTCTACCATCTTCTACCATCTCATTGGTTCATTTTGAGATTCTGTGTCCTTTCACATGTTTGCTTTAGCAAAAAAAAAAATATATCCAAACATCATTTGCCATAAGGGACTTTCCAAAAAACCCACAAGTTTTCAGTTAATATGCTTCTTTATGTTAAAGAATTTTCTTTCTCTAACATGAATGATCTATACTCAATAGAAAAATATAAAAACTTTCATTTTTAAATAAATAGCTTATGTAAAATATTGTCAAAAATAGTCTAACAAAACAATATTAATTTTCTATCAATATTAATAATTAAATATAAACTTTCAACTTCTATTAATATACAGTAATTGAACAAGAACTTTAAATTTCTATTAATGTGTAGAAATTCAAAATGCCTTTTTTTTGTATTGAACAATATAAATAACAAAACATATCAAATTCTGTTAATATATAAAATTAAGAAAAAACTAAAACTGCTATTAATATAAAAGAATTAATAAAAGGAATTTAAATTTCTACTGACATATAATAGTGATCTAAACCAATAAATGTTTATTAATATGCAATAAAATAAAACAGGTCTAAATTTCTTTCAAGAAACAATAATTAAAAGCCATTAAAGTACTATTAATATATTTTAATTCAAACAAAATGATTTTAAATTGCTTTCAATATACAATGATTAAAAAAACATAAAATTCTTATGAATACACAACACTTAAACCTTGAGTTTCTATTAATACAAAATAATTCAAACAAAATGATTTTATAAATATCTATTAATATATAAAATTAAACAAAATTGTAAATTTCAATTAATATGCAATAAAATGAAACAAATTTTAATTTCAGGCAATAAACAGTAATTAAAAAATACTAAATTGTTATTAATATAGTATAATTTATATAAACTGACTTTAAATTTCCATCAATATATAATAATTAAATAAAAACATGAAATTCCTCTAAATATACCATACTTTAACATAAAACTTAAGTTTTTATTAAAATGAAATAATTCAAACAAAATGACTTCATAAATATCTATTAATATACAATATTTAAAAAGTAAATGTATATTTATATACAATAAAAAAACAAATTTTAATTTCTGGCAATATACGGTATTTAAAAAAATCTAATTTTTTTAAATATACCCTAATTGACTTTTAATTTTTATCAATATAAAATAATTAACCAAATATATACAATTTTTATAAGTATACAATATTTAAACAAACAACTTAAGTTTCTATTAATATACTATAATTCAAAAAATGACTTTAATTTTCTATTAATATAAAATTATTAAACAGAAGCATAAAGTTTATATAAATAAACAATACTTCAACTAAAACCTTAAATTTCTTTTAACATACAATAATTTATATAAAATGACTTTAAATTATATTAATAAACAATAATTCCAACAAAATTACTTTAAATCTATCAATATATAATATTAAACAAAACATAAATTTTCTATACATATACAATACTTAAACATAAACCTTCAATTTTTGTTAATATACAATAATTCAAAAAAAATGACTATAAAATATCTTTTAATACACAATATAAACCAAAACCTGTGAATTTCTATTAATAATAAAACATAAGAATTTTAAATTTCATTACAATAAGAGTAATTAAAAACACTAAATTATTATTAATATAATATAATTTAAATAATCTAAATTTAAATTTTGATTAAGATGAAAGAAGTAGTCAAAACATAAAATTCTTATAAATATACCACACTTAAACACACACCTTAACTTTTTATTAATATTCAATAATTGAACCAAAATGACTTTATAAATATCTCCTAATATACAATATTATACAAAAGCTGTAAACTTATATTAATATACAATAAAAAATTTACATATCAGGAAATAAATTGTAGTTAAAAAACGATAAATTTATTATTAATATACTGTAATTTAATGAAATTGAATTTAAATTTCTATAAATATATAATAACTAAACAAATACATAAAATATCTGTAATTATAAAATATTTAAACAAAACTAAATGTTTCTATTAATATACTATAATTCAAAATATGACTTTAAATTTCTTTTAATATAAAATAATTAAACAAAAATATAAAATTCTTACAAATATAAAATACTTCAACAAAACCTTTAAGTTTCTCTTAATATATAATTATATAAACAAATGATCTTAAACTTCTATTAACAAATAATAATTCCATCAAAATGTTTTTAAATTTCTGTCAATATACAGTAATTAAACAAAGCACAAAATTCCTATAAATATACAATACTTAAACATAAAACTTAAATTTTTATTAATATATAATAATTAAAAAGATATGATTTTATAAATGTATTCTAATATATAATATTAAACATAAGTTGTAAATTTATATTAATATACAATAAACAAATTTAAATTTCAGCCAATAAACAGTAATTAAAAATACTAAATTCTTATTAATATATGATAATTTAAAGAAACTTAATTTAAATTAACATTAATATAAAATAATTAAAAAAACCCAGAAAATTGTTATAAATATAATATACTTAAACATAGACCTTAAATTTTATATTCATATACAATAATTCAAACAAAATGATTAATAAATATCTATTAATATACAAAATTAGACAAAACCTGTAATTATCTATTAATATGTGATAAAACAAAACAAATTTAAATTTCAGGCAATAAATATTAATTAAAAATATTGTTCTTAAAAATATAATACTATGTATTAATTTTTATTAATATACTTTAATTTATATAAACTGACTATAAATTTCCATTAATATAAAATAATTAAGCAAAAACAGAAATTTCTATAAATATAACATACTTAAACATAAACCTTGAATTTATATTAATGTACAATAATTCAAACAAAATGATTTATATATGTGTATATATATATGTATATATATATATATGTATATGTGTATATATATATATATATATATGTATATATATATATGTATACAATATGAAACAAAAGCTGTCAAATTTCTATTAGTATGCAATGAAACAAAACAAATTTAAATTTCAGGCAATAAACAGTAATTAAAAATACTAAATTCTTATAATAAACTTTAATTCATACAAACTGACTATAAATTTCCATTAATATAAAATAATTAAGCAAAAATATAAAATCCTATAAATATACCATACTTAAACATAAACCTTAAATTTTTATTCATATACAATAATTCAAACAAAATGATTTATAAATATCTATTAAGATACAAAATTAGACAATAGCTGTAAATTTCTATTAATATGTATAAAACAAACAAATTTAAATTTCAGGCAATAAACAATAATTAAAAATGCAAAATTCTTATTAATATACTTTAATTTATATAAACTATTTATAAATTTTTCCATTAATATATAATAATTTAGCAAAACCATAAAATTTCTATAAATATACCATACTTAAACATAAACCTTAAACTTTTATCAACATACAATAAATCAAACAAAATGACTTTATAAATACCTCTTAATATACAACATTAAACAAATGCTGTAAATTTATATATATATGCAATAAAACAAAACAAATTTAAATTTCAGGCAATAAGCTGTAATTAAAAAAACACTAAATTTTTATTATTATACTCTAATTCAAATAAATTGACTTTAAATTTCTATCAATATATAATAATTAAACAAATACATTAAATTTTTTTAAGTATACAACATTTAAACAAAAAATTAAAGCTTCTATTAAAATACTATAATTCAAAAGATTGACTTTAAATTTCTATTAATATAAAATAATTAAACGAAAACATAAAATTTCTAGAAATACAGAACACTTCAACAAAATCATTAATTTTTATTAATATACAATAATTTAAACAAAATTCCAACTTCTTTTAATAAACAATAGTTTAAAGAAAATGACTTTAAATTTCTATGAATATGCAAATTAAGCAAAAGCTATAAATTTTTATTCATACACAATAAAACAAATCAACTTTGAATTTTATCATACAATAATAAATAAACAATAAATTGCTGTTAACATAGTATAATTGAAAAAATGATTTAATGTTTCTATCAATATAATATAATTTAAATCCAAATTTCTACAAATATACACTAATTAAATTAAACCCTTAAATTTCAATTAATATATGCTTCCAACAAAATGACTTTAAATTTATATTAATACACAAAAATTTGAACAAAATAATTTTAAATTTCTGTTAACATACATAAAAGTTGTCAATTTCTTTTACTATGCAATAAAAAAACACATTTAAATATCTATCAATATACAATAATTAAACAATACAATGAAAGATCTATAAGCATACAGTACTTAAAGAAAAAACTTGTTTCTATTAAAATACACTAATTTAAAAAGACTTTAAATTTCTATTAACATACAATAATATAAACAATATCAATGTAAATTTCTATAATTATATTTAAAACATAAAATTATATTAATAAGAATATTTCAAAGCAACTTAAATATATTTTAATATACAATAATGAAAGTAAACTTTTAAATTTCAATTAATATATACTAACTTATAAAGTATCTAAATTCCTATCAATATATAATAATTAAACAAAAACATCAAATTTTTCTTAATACAAATTAATTCAAGCAAAACATCTTTAAATTTTTATTAATATCCAATAATTAAACAAAACAAAGTTAATTTTCTATAAATATGGAATTACTCAAACAAACTGACATTAAATTTTTATTAATATCCAATAGTTAAACAAAAACCTAAATTTTCAATGAATGTACAGTATACAAAAGCCTTAAATTTCTATCGATATTCAACATTTAAACAAATGCTTACATTTCTGTTAATATATGATATTTCAAAAAAACTAATGTTCTACTAATATACAATAATTAAAAATACCTTAAATTTCTGTTACTATATTCTAATTGAGCAAAACACCTTAAATTTATATCAATATACAATAATTAAGCAAAACAAAATACCACCCTAGATGATAACAAACATAACAAATCAAGCCACCTAAATGACTCACACCAACTTAGGTATATGGGATGATGACACCTCCAGATCATTGTTCTCTAGACTCATTTGCTGGACTACCAGTTGTGACACAAATTGCCTGATTTTGAGACTCTCAGAATGTTTTTCTTGATTCTACTAACCTTGTAATCTTGCATTATTTTTCATCAGAATCATATCATGTTGAACGTGTTGCCACATTCCTCTACTAGATGTGATAAAGCCTCTCCAAGATGGTTTGTTTTGTATTAATGTGACATAATCTAGAGTCATCTGTGAACATTCTTCCATGAAACGGTCTGTAATTAGCATTTTGACAGCTAACTGGAGTAAAGACTGTTGATTGTCATGGTAATATGGAGCACACTATGGGTGTTTCCAAGATGTAGGTGGTAGTTGTGTTGTAGACGAAGAGAAGACAAGTTACCTATTGAGTGCAAAGTATTATGTTTTATTCCTTAGTGGTATTTTCATTTGTTTTTGCCTCTAGATTTCTTACTTGATACCTGATCTGTGTACTCACAGTAATGAAGAGTGAAGGTTCTGCCTGATTACTATTGTAAGGTTTTCCAGAATAAAGTCCCACTGTTTCTCACTATATTGGGAGACACACAGCTCAGTAATTGTTCATTGTTGGTGAAATCTCCAGAAGTTTATTTTCCTGTGGCATCTTCACTGTGCCAGGATACTTCTGGTCATGCAGATTCTGCATTATCTAATTTTTGGAGAACAAAAATAACAATTCCATCTACACACTGTTAGGCCTAAGACTGGGTGCACATTTGTATAAATATTTTTCCCTGAATAGTTTCACTGAATCTCTCCTGTCCACACCATGAAAACAATACCAGGTGTAGAAGAGATCATGTAACTCTAGTATCTAACATCTTTCATTGTTTCTCCAGATCCTGCTTCATTTTCAGATTCTCCATTTTCTGTTCGATTTATAATGGACAGTATACATACACTCTACCTATGATGAGATCTATAGAGATTGGAATTCTACTGCCCTCCTTACCCTTCCATGCTTGTTTTCCCTCATCCATCTGTTGATCCAATTTTCTGGTGAGTTCAGTAAGTAGTGAGTTCTTAATAGTAGTCTACATTGGTGCATGCCTAGCTAAGAATTTACTGATTACAGATGAGTTTCCTATGCTGGCATAACTGAACTGTGCACTCGAGTGTCTTCTCCTATTCTTGGGCATCACTATAATCACAAAGCAGCTGCCCTAGACTTCCCTGTTTAGAATTCCCAAATAAAACCTCAATTTTTTTATGTTCATTTTCCCAGAGAGTGTTTCTCCAGAACTATCTACTGGATCACCATTTATGACAAAGATTGCCTGGCTTTGAAACTCTCAGAAAGTTTGGATTCTATTACCACTGGAATGTTGCCTCTTTTTTTTCATCAGATTTCATTACCAAATGGACCATGTTGCCATATTCGTCTTCCAGGTGAGGTAGAGCTTTACAATGATGGCCTCTCTTTTGTTAACATGACACAATGTAGAATCATTTGAGAAGAGGGAACTTCAATTTAATCCACTTGCCTATAAAATCAATTGAACAAAAGTCTTTTGACAGATCCATGAGTAATGATTCTTGAAGTAGTTTGGAGGCCTCTCTGAATGTGGTCACATTTCAGAAGTGGTTCTGTGTTGTACAAGTGCCAAGCTGAGGTAGCTGCTGTGGGCAAAGCATTTTGTAGTATTCCTTAGTATTATGTGCTTTTATTTTTGCCTATAGGTTTCTTCCTTGACTCCTAAAATTTGTTCTCTCAGTGATGAAATATGCTTAATATGGTAAGTTTCCCCAAATTAAGCACAACTGTGCTATTCCCAATAAGTGCATGTATATTTATCTCATACATTTTCTCTTGTTGGTGTGCTCACACGAACCTTACATTCCAGTGCCATCATCACTGCTGCAGGTTAATTCTGGTCTCACACATTTTGTATTTTCTCTTGAATTTCTGTAGATCCAAGATATCCTTTCATCACAAAGAAACTAATGCCTAATTGTGCATGTTGATTCTTCTTAACATTGTTACCTGAGTAGCTTTCCTGAATCTCTATCATCTAAACCATGCACTCAATCCCAGGCCTATGTTCTATTATGCAGCTTTTGAATCTAAGTATTTCAATTTGTTCTCTAGCTGACACCTTCTTGTGCCATCCCAACATTTTTGTTCTGTTTTTATGGATAGTGTGTGTACCAGGTTTGCATGAAGAGATCTACAATCCTCTGCTGCCACTGCCTTCTTCATCCTTTTGAGCTTGGCTTCAGGAATCCAGCATTGTACCCTATTTCCTGGTGACTTTGAATACTAGTTTGTCCATAGTTTTAATGGAAGAAATTCTAGCTAAGTATGTGCAGATTACACATGGGGTTCCATTGTGGGCAGGTTTGAAAGTGTCCCTCCAGTGACATCTCCTATTACCAGCCTTCCCTGGGTCCAAGAGCACTTGCACTGCATTTCTCTGTTTATTATTGACTAATACTCACCAACTTCTGCTCTGTGCATTCTTTCTCACCATGCATATCCTTCATTTCATTGTCATCATAGTCTTTCTTGAAAGTGTAGTTCCTTTGTGTCAAGCCTGTAACTCCTGTCATATATGAGGTACTCTGGATTTTTTTTGGGGGGGGGGTGAGAATTTCTCCCATGACCAAGCCTGATTTTGACAATTTTATACTCTAAAGTCTAGCTCTCTTTTCATGGGTGTACTACTTGGGCCTTACCTGTTGAGCTCCAATGATTCAGGACCACCATTGCATGGTTGTCTAATGTCAAGTAGCCCCTAAACAAAATTTTCTTGGATGGTCCTGCAAGAACCACGACCACATGTCAGAGATATTTTGAAGTCAATGCCTTGTAAGCATTCTGATTTTCCTGTTCAATTCCTCAGATTAACACAGGTAAAATTTTTCTATGACAGAAACACTAAGAAGTGCTCTCATGCCCCATTGACAAAGTCTAGGCTTAGATCAAGATGTTCTGAAGAAAGGTCAGCTTTTCCTAGAGGCATTGTTTTGGAGCTTGCGTACCACTCACTACCAACCCTAACTCCACTCATAAATCTTCTGTAAAGCTTCTCAAGCCAGTTCACCAAGAAACAAGCAAATTGTCACCATCTCTACTGCTCATGTTCTTAATCTGTATTCACAGGTTGCATAGCCAGTTTGATGGACCACAAGACCTGGAAACAGCCTCCAGCTTCAGTCCATGCTTCAGATGCTCCAGTGTTCAGCTTCAGATGATCAAAGCCTACAGAAGTTTTACATTGTAAAATCCAGGGCAACGTTACCACTATCCTTATTGTCCTTAAACTACCTCATCTGTAGAAGTTCTACTTTGCATTTTCTGTTACATAATGCCTAAATATAGAGTGCACTTCTGAATAAACACCTATCTTTCCAAATTCGCCTATGGGCTTCAAGGAATTGTGGGACAACTTTCCTCATCCTTCCAGACCTAGCTCAGTCAAGCAATTGCTGAAGCCCCTCCAATCAGGTGCCAGATGATATTCTGACTATATCTACATATCTGCCCATAGTGTCCTATTACAGTCTCATAACTAGACTCTGACAGACTTACACTAAGGTATTAAGTACTTAGTGACTCACTATGTTACTGCCACAATTTTCAAGATGTTATTACAAAACCAAAGCCTGCCAACTCTATCTCATCTTGTCATCATCTAAGTGTTGTTACATAGTTCTAGTACTGGTTTGAATTCTGTGTGTTCTAAGACCTATGTGCTAGCAACATCTTAATACTCCCAGGCATAACTATGTACATGAATCTTGTTCAGACTTTCCTGGTGAGCTCCCCAAGCTAAGCACAACTGTAATATCTCCAATGTGTAGTGACTATCTCTAGATGCACAGAGAGCATTTTGAGATATACATAAGAATCTACCAAGAATGCTCTAAGTGCACATAAGGACACACACAGAACCTTGTTATTTTTGAGGTTGGACCTCGGTGACCACTCCTAGGAGCAATCCATCTTCCACATAAGAGACTACACATTGGAAAATTGTTTTAGATATGTAATTTAATGCTTTAGCAAATGATAGGCAATGGGAAAGGGCAAAACCTATTGGCAGTTCTAGAGCTGGTAGAGAGTACCACATCAACATGTATAAAGAAAATCATTAATTTTGGGTGTCTTTAAGTTCAGACATTTAGTCTGTTTCTTCACGGCCAAAAGGGAGTGCTCTGTGGGCAAAAGTGATGCTTGAGAAGTAGGTGTAAGTGTTTATCTGTATCCTCAGGCAGAAGCTGAAAATTATGAGCCAGAAAAGGCATATTTTGAGCATGTGAGACCTCAATATACATCTCGATGTGATCGACTTTCTCCAACAAGTCCACACCTCCTCCAAAAATGACACTCTTTCTAACTGTGCCAAATTCTAGTTTCCTAGAATTCAAGTCTATGATCCTACTAAGAACAACCTTCTTCACAACACCATAGCTTGTTTCCATATTCAATTCCAGAGATACAATCCTCTCTGCACCATGTACACTCTCTCTCCCAGCCTGGCTGCTCATGCACAGAACTCCCATCAGATGTGACAGATGGACTGATCCTGACCTAACAAGACAGAGCTGTTCTCATTTTCCAGGGATTAAATCTCATGGTCACTCATCAACTGTGGTAACATTCATTCCCTGGTCGTGTCTGGAACCATGCCTATCAGGTCCATTGTTACACTGACCACTCATAACTCTGCTGGCACAGAAAATACTTTGGTTGTCATGATGATTGTCCTCAAAATGTCTGCTGCCAGTTTCATGGCCATATTCCTTGACATTGCTCTGGTGACATAAAATCTTTACTGGACTTACATATTGAGGGGCTACAGAAATCTCCTGTCCCAGGTTATCTACAGTCATAGAGTTAATTCCTGAGTCAACCATTATTCAGCACATTTTATTAGTGAATTGTGTATGTTGTTTTCTCCCAGAAAAATTTTTTTGTCTTCCAGGTGTATCTGTTGACACAGAGATGCTTTGCCTGGCTAGTGCCCCAACACCACATATACCTGTTCATCTCTGTGATCAAGTACCTAGGTCTGCCAGCATAGATCAGACTTTTTTTCACTGGAACACCCTTTAAGAACATTAGCTGCTATCATCATCCCCACACACCCACACATAGCCTCCTGCCTATGACCTCTTTTAGTAGAATTCTTTGTTGATCCCTTGAAAACCAAGCCAGTGTGTACAGTACAACATGAGGGTAATTTCTCTTCCTGCACCAACTATAACTTGTTTTCCTCTTGATCCTCCACGTAAAAGCCAATCTGGACCTTCTGTGCACTGTCCAGTCGTAGGTTTGTTGAATATATCTGGAAAGAATCTCAAAGATCATTTTTCTCCAATGCTTTCTACAGACATCATATTCTAAGAGGACAGTGATACAAGCTTCAGACTGCAAGCACTGCATGGTATCAGCAGTAGTGTTGGCCTTTGGTGTCTGTGCATGGGATGGATCCCAACATGTGGTGGTTTCTGGATGACCATTCCTTCAGTCTCTGCTCCATTTTTATTCATGTGTTTCCATTAGAGAGGGACAATTTTAAGAATAATATTTTGAGATATAATGTGTGCCTCCATCTTTCAACTGTGGGCCATATCCATGTAGTAGAAGTTGTCTCTTCAGATTCTATCTCACCACAGTTGTGCACTTATGGTAATGTTCATCCCCATTGGGTACTGGAAGCCTCTTGTATTCCTGCTCTCTAGATATTCCTAGTGATTCTCCCTGTTTGACACTCCACACAGCTACAAAGTTTTATTCATTCTCCTGTCACTCTGGTCTTCTGTCTTGTCTCTCCCAATATGTAATCCTTCTCCCCATTTTGCCTGCCTTTAACTTTTCCACCCAGGTTCTTCCCTCCCTTTTTTCCCTGTCACTTTGTTTCACCTTATAAGTGGGATGGAAAGATCCATTCTTTAGCCTTCTTTCTTATTAAATTTCATATGCTCTACAAGTTGTATCATGGGTCTTCTGAGCTTTTTGACTAATATCAACTTATCATTGAGTACATACCAGGTATATCCTTTTGGGTCTGGGTTACCTCACTCAGGATATTTTCTAGTTCCATCCATTTGTCTGCACATTTGTGATGTCCTTCTTTTAATAGCTGAGTAATATTACATTTTGTAAGTGTGCCACATTTTCTTTATCTGTTTTTCCACTGAGAAATATCTGTGTTCTTTCCAGCTCTAGGCCATTATAAATTAGGCTGCTTTTAATATAGTTGAGCATTTTCTTCTAGTGATATGGTGGAGCATCTTTTGGGTATATTCCAAGGCGTGGTATATCTGTGTCTTCAGTGAGAACTATTCCCAATTTTCTGAGGATATCTACATCAATTTCCAAAGTGGTTGTACCAGCTCACAAGCCCAACAGCAATGGTGGAGTGATTTTTCTCTTTCTACACATCCTTTCAATCATCTGTAGTCACATGTATTTTCATCTTAGCAATTCCGCTTGGTGTAAGGTAGACTTTAAAGGTAGTTTTGATTTTCATTTCTCTGATGACTAAGGACTTTGAACATTTTTTTAAGTGCTTCTCAGCCATTCACGATTTCACAGTTAGGAATTCTGTATACCCTACTTACAGTCCAAGCCAGTGCCCTGGGTAGACCTTGGTTGCTAACTCTGTACCTAGTCCCAAACACCCAAAGGGAGCTTGACTCTCAGATGATCTAACATGCCCAGGATCATAGGTGAGGAGGCTACAACATTGGCCCCAAACCTAGGGTAACTGGGACCAGCTTGACCCAGGGATGCAGGAATTCCTGCCTGAATAGTGGCACCCTGGAGCTCTGACACACCTAGCCTTTCAGAATCACAGAATCAGAATCACAGGATCAAAGAGACAACTGGATTCTGAGGAATTTGGACATAACTAGGATCACAGGAGAGATAGGCTCTAGTCATCAAGAGCAAGGGACAGTAGCACTAGGGATAATCAGATGGCAAGAGGCAAGCATAAGAACTTAAGTAACAGAAACTAAACTGAAGAGTCATCATCAAATCCCAGTTCTCCGAAAATAGCATGTCCTAGACACACCATTACTCTGGAAAACCAAAATTTAGATTGAAAATTACTTCCAATTATGATGATAGAGGACTTTAAGAAGGACAAAAATAACTGACTTAAAGAAATACAGGAGAACACAGATAAAGAGCCCTTAAAGAGGATACACAAGGCAGTTTGTCTTCTCTGAACTCGGAGTCTACAAGCAGTTAGGATGCAGCATGGAAGATGAAGCCACACTTCCTGGGTGACTCCTCTGGCTAGCCGGGCCTCTCAGATGAGGCCTGCTACCAGAAGAGCACCTGCAGCTCAGTCGCCAGCAGCTGCTGCACCATCTGCAGTCGGCTCACCTGCTGCTGCACCCAGGTAGCCAGTCCTGATGGCCCAGATGGCTACCACTGCAGCCAGTTTGGCTGTGGGCTTTGCAGTGGGGCACACCCTGGGTCACGCCATCACTGGGGGCTTGAATGGAGGTGGGAATGCTGAGTCTGCAAAGCCTGACATCACTTACCAGGAGCCTCAGGGAGCCCAGCTGCAGAACCAGCAGTCTTTTGGACCTTGCTCTCTAGAGATCAAGCAGTTTCTGGAGTGTGCCCAGAACCAGAGTGATGTGAAGCTCTGTGAGGGCTTTAAACAAGGTGCTGCTGCAGTGCAGGATTGCAAACAGTCTCATGTAATCAAGAAGTTCAAGCTGAAGAAATGTAAATTTGGTTCTGTATAACTGATAGTATAAGTGTGGACCTTATTTCTAACAGCTCCATTGCTTCGGAATGGCCATGAAAGCGATCTGACTAGAGATGTTTACTGAGGCTTGTAGTGTTGGTTACTGGGCAAGTGTTTGGCCTCCTTGAACTTAACTGTATTATGATTGTGAGTTTAAAAAAATGAATTGGTTTATTTTGAAAAAAAGGAGGATACACAAAAATCCCTTAAAAACTTACAGAAAAACACATCCAAAGGGGTGATAGAATTAGACAAAACAATCTATGATTTAAAATTTCAAATAGAAACAATAAATTACTCACAAAGGGAGAAAACACTGGAAATAGAAATCCTAGAAAAGAGATCAGGAGTTATAGATGCAAGCATCACCAAAAGAATACAAGAAATTAAGAAGATAATCTCAGGTGCAGAAGATAACATATAAAGTTTTGACAAAACAGTCAAAGAAAATGCAAAAAGGAAAAAGCTCCTAACACAAAGCATTCAGGAACTCGAGGACACAATGAGAATACCAAACATAAGATTAATAGGTATAGAAAAGAGTGAAGATTCCCAAATTAAAGGGCCAGTAAACTTTTTCAACAAAATTATAGAGACAAACTTCTCTAATCTAAGGAAAGAGATGCTCATGAACATACAAGAAGCTTACACAACTCCAAATAGACTGGACAAGAAAAAAATTTTTTTCTTGTCACATAATAGTCAATAGACTAAGTGCACAAAACAAAGGCAGAATATTAAAAGCAGTAAGAGAAAAAGGTCAAGTAATGATTCAAGGCAGGCCTATCAGAATTACACTAGATTTCTCACCAGATAGTATAAAAGCCAAAAGATTCTGGGCAGATTTCATACAGACCCAAAGAGAAAACAAATGCCATCCCAGGGTACTTTACCCAGCAAAACTCTCAATTACTATAGATGGAAAAACCAAGATATTCCATTCCAAAATGAAATGTGTACAATATCTCTCAAGAAATCCTCCCTACAAAAGAAAATAGACGTAAACCTGCAACATAAGGAGGAAAACTCCACCCTAGAAAAAGCAAGAATGTAATCTTTTCACAAACCCAATAGAAGATAGCCACACAAACATAATTTCAATTATAACAATAAAAATACCAGAAACAGCAATCACTTTTTCTTAATAACTCTTAATATTAATGGTCTCAATTCTTCAACAAAAGACATAGACTAAGAGAATAGATATGTAAATAGGACCCAACAGTTTGCTGCATACACAAAATGCACCTCAGTGACAAAGATGGATACTACCTCTGAGTAAACAGTTGGAAAATAATTTTCCAAGAAAATGGTCCCAAGAAACAAGCTGGAATAGCCAATCTAATATAGAATAAAATCCACTTTAAACCAAAGGTTATCAAAAAAGATAAGGAAGGTCACTTCATACTAATCAAAGAAAATATCTAACAAAATGAACTCTCAGTTTTCAACATCTGTGCTCCAAATGCAAGGTTACCCACATTCTTTAATGAAACTTTACTGAAGCTCAAAGCATACATTGTACCACACACAATAATATTGTGAGACTTCAATACTCCACTCTGAGAAATGTACAGTTCATGGAAACAGGAACTAAATAGAGACACAGTGAATCCAACAGAAGTTATGAACTAAATGGATTTAACAAATATCTATTGAAAATTTCATCCTAAAACAAAAAGCAAATACCTTCTTTTTAGCACCACATGTTACCTTTGCCAAAACTGCCCATATAATTGGGCAAAAAACAGCCCTCAACAGATACAAGATGATTGAAATAATCCCATGCATCCTATCAGATCACTATGGACTAAGACTGGTCTTCAGTAACAACAAACCCAACCGAAAGTTGAATTACAAATGAATACTGAAGAGCCCTCTACTCTATATCTTGGTCAAGAAAGAAATAAAGAAATTAAAAACTTTTTTATAATTAATGAAATGACGGCATATCTTACCAAAAGTTATAAATTTAATGAAACCAGTGCTAAGAGGAAAACTCATAACTGTAAGTGGCTCTCAAAAGAAACAGGAGAAAGATTATACTAGAAGCTTGAAAGCACAACTGATAACTATAGAACAAAAAAAGCAAATACTCTCAAGAGGAATAGATGGCAGAAAATGATCAAACTCAAGGCTGAAAACAACCAAGAAGAAAGAAAAAGAACTATAAAAAGAAACAACAAAACCAGGAGCTGGTTCTTTGAGAAAATGAACAAAATAGATAAACCCTTAGCCAGACTAACCAAAGGGCACAGAGACAAGATCCAAATTAGTAAAATCAGAAATAAAAAGATACAACAACAGAATCTGAAGAAATTTTTAAAAATCATCAGATCTTACTACAAAAGCTTATACTCATCCAATTTGAAAAATCTGATGTAATAGACAATTTTTTAAGAGAGATAGTAGGTACCATAGTTAGATCAGGATCAGAGGAACCATCCAAGTAGTCCTATAACCAATAAATAAATAGAAGCAATCATTAAAAGTCTGCCAATCAAAAAAAGCCCAAGACCATAAGGGTTTAATGCAGAATTCTATCAGGACTTCAAAGAAGACATAATAACAATACTTTTCAAACTATTCCATAAAATAGAAACAAAAGGAACACTACCCAATTCATTCCAAGATGCCACAATTATACTTACACCAAAATGACACAGAGGCCTAAAAAAGAAAGAGAACTTCAGACCAATTTCCCTCTTGAACATTGATGCAAAGATACTGAATAAAATTCTCACAAACAGGATCCAAGAACACATAAAAACAATCACTCGACCATATCATGTAGGCTTCATCCCAGAAATACAAGGATGGTTCAATATATGTAAACCCATTAATGTAACCCACTACATAAACAAACTCAAAGAGAAAAAAACCATATGATCATTTCATAGGATGCCGAGAAAGCATTTGACAATATTCAACAACCCTTCATGTTAAAAGACTTATAAAGCTGAAAATCAGCTTCTTTAACCAGCAGTACAAGGAGCAGCTGCACATAGAGGAGACACCCACTTAGTACCTGCAGTGGAGCTTCAATATGCCCTACCAGGATACCCGAAAGTGTTTGGGCCCCTTTGGCCTGGACAGCCAAGCCCATACCATCCAGATCTGCAAACTGTGCTGTGGGCAGAAAGCCCAAGTTGTGTTTGTGGAGCTGGTGTGTCAGTAGCCTGATATCCTCATCTTGAATGAACCAACCAATAACTAGGACATAGAATCCATCGATGCCCTGGGGGAGGCCATCATCGAGTACAAGGCGGTTGTGATCATTGTCAGCCACGATGGTGCCTCATCACTCAAACCAACTGCCAGCTGTGGGTTCTGGAGAAGCAGAGTGTCACTTAAATCAATGGTGACTTCGATGACTACAATTGAGAGGTGTTGGAGGCCCTGGGTAAAGTCATGATTAACCAACCTCGGGATTGAGCTCCCCTCTTGGAAGCCTGCTTTGACAAGCTCCTATTGGCTGGAATCCAGGCCATCTCCCTCTATCCATACCTAGAAGCATGCTGTGTCTGCTGCCAGCTGCAGCCACATGGGCCACGAATGTGACGTGTTGCCTTGGTGTGTGTGAGAGCATCCATCATGTGGATTGAGTTTTTCTCACTGGAAGACTGTGTTCCCCTTGAGGTAGCTGAGCTGGCTTGCCCACAATGACTTAGTCTCTGTTCAGACAGAGGTGATCTTTGCTGTGAAGGGTTCCCCTCAGACTTAGTGAAGATGGCCTCTTGTCTGAAGAATTTTGCCACTCAGAACTGACCCTGGTCCCTCCTTTGGGAAGGGCACAACTGACTCACTGACACAAACAGCCGGGACCTCAGGGCTGGAGGCAAGTGTCTGAGACTTGTAGTGTCTCACACAAGATCTGGTGCCTGTGATCCCTTGTCTCATTGGGACTTGAGGGCAGGAAATAAAAGTTCCTGAACTGAAATCTCCTTTACAAGGGAGGAAATAAAGAGTGGAGTTCCGATACCAAAACAAAGGGGCTTATAAAGATCAGAAATTCAAGGCCCTTAAACAAACCTATTATAATCAATATGTATCAAACCAGAAGCCAACATCCAACTAATTGGAGGGAAATTTTAAACAATCTTTTAAAATCATGGACTAGACAATGCTGTTCACTGTCTTTCTATATATTTAATATTGTTCTTGAAGATATAGCTAGAGTTATTAGACAACAAAAGGAGGTCAAAGGGATACAATTAGAAAGGAAGTAGTCTAAATATCACTATTTGCAGGTGATATGATAGTATACTCATGTGACCCCCAAAATTCCACCAGAGAAGTCCTATACCTGATAAACAACTTCAGAAAAGTCAAGGATATAAAAGTAACTGAAACAAATTAGTAGCTTTCCTATTCTCAAAGAATAAACAGGCCATGAAAGAAATTAGGGAAACCACATCTTTCACAATAATCTCAAATAATATAAAATATCTTTGTGTGACTCTAACCAAGCAAGTAAAAGATCTGTATGAAAAGAATATCAAGTCTCTGAAGAAAAAAATTGAAGATAACAGAAAAGGTAAAAATCTCTCATGCTCTTGTATTGGCAGGGTTAATATAGTAAAAATGGGCGTCTTGCAAAAAGTAATCTAAAGATTGAATGCAATCACCATCAAAATTCCAACTCAATTCTTCATAGAGTTAGGAAGAATATTTTGCAAATTTAGTTGGATTTCCAAAAAATCAGGATAGTGAAAACTATTCTCAACAATAAAAGATCTTCTGGGGGAAATCACCATCCCTGATCTCAAGCTGTATAACAGAGCAACATTGATAAACCTTTTTTGGTACTGGTACACAGACAGGCAGGAAAATGAATGGAATAGAACTGAAGACCCTGGAATGAACCCACACAATTATGGTCACTTGATCTTTGACAAAGGAGCTAAAATCATCCAGTGGGGGAAAAAAGAGCATTTTCAACAAATGGTTCTTCTTCTAATGCAGGCCAGAATATAGAAGAATTCATACTGGTCCACTTTTTTTTAAAAAAAATATTTTATTGGATATTTTATTTATTTACAATATAGTTGTCATCCCCTTTCTCCATTTCCCATCCATAGAACCACCTATTCCATCCCCCTTCCTCCTTGATGCATTTATACCATTTTAATTACATGCATGTATTAAAGTCAGATCTAGGTTCATAGTCTAGCAAAAAAATAGATGCAATTAGTCAAGAAATAAGCAAGAAAATAAACACAGATCGTCAAAGAAAAAGCAAGGCATTAAACCCAATTATGTGAACATTTCTGTGATCACTGTCTTCTAAGGGCTTAACAGAATGAACAAAGTATCTGAGCCTATATCCCTATCCTAGCCCAAGGTCAATTTCATGTCTGGAGACTACTTTCTTGTTCTAGCCTAAAATTTAGATTCCTACCTGAGATTACTTCTTTGTTCTAGCCTAATGTTAGATTCCTGCCTGAAACCAACTTTTCTGTCCTTGGACAATGTCATAATCCTTCCAAGCAGCTCGTTTCCTTGTCTTACCCAGTGTCAGAGTTTTACCAAGCAGCCCCAAAGACTCCAAGCCTCTCCCCCATTTTTATTTAATCCACAAGACTAAGTTTGTTTTAGGTCATTCTGCCAAGAGTTCCTTCCTTACACATCCTGGAATATGCATTATCCAAAGCAATGCACTTCTGTCTTTGGTTGGTAAGGCTCTATGCAGAATCTTACCCATTTTTGGCTTGCCAGTCTGTTACTTTAACTCCATTTTCAGGTACAATCATGTACTTTGACTGCCAACATATTGATGCTGTAAATAAAAAGCTTTAGCACAATGGGTAGGAATAAAAGTATTCCCAGGACAAAAAGGGTTAGCATGATCAAAATAAAGATGCCGTTTTTGAAGCTTGACCAAAATAGAAATACTGAACTAAGGCCATGGGAAATTTTATCTGTAATATTTAACCAAATCAATGCTCAGCAGAGCAGCATTCATGAAATTCATAAGCTCTGTATTCAATGTTCAAACATCCCAAAAGTTTTTAGAATTATGCTAAATACACTGCAAGTGTCATGAAACTTACTCCAAATTATAAAGACTACTATTGTAAATTTTAGAACTAACATGAATCTAATGGTATTTGGCATGACACTCAAGATGGCACCTTATCCTTAAATTCTGAACCTTTTCCAGAAATTTCAAGAAGATAAGAGCATCAATCCATTCTTCCAAATACCTATCTAAATCCTCTTGTATATTCAACACACTAGCAACATTTTTTGCTAGATGATTAACAGAATTAGCTGACTTAACTCCTTGTGTCACAGCAACTGCAGAAGCAGTAGTGCTAGCACTAAATGCAAATAAAGCTGTTATACCAGCAATAAACAAGCCCAGTACCCTTTTGCTTTTGCTTAAATCCTGCCTCCATTCTTCCAGTACTTGATAGCTATTTTTAGACTACCAAGGTTCTGTGATACTCAGGACACTAAAACAAAAGCTGGTTGATAGACTTTCATAACTGACATGCTGAATTACAAAATACAAACCCAATTAGAAGGTGTACAATCAATGCAACTTACAGTAAATACTGTTGAAGGAACAAAATGATTTTTAACTGGACAATTAAAAGAGCCTCAACATGTGTGCTAACACCTATTGGAAGTCCCGACCCTGCCCCAACTTTGTCTCTTGCTAACATAACATCATAGAGAACCTCAAATTAAAACAATGCTTAGATTCTGCCTCACATCATTCATAATGTCTAAGATGAAAAACTCAGGTGACAGCAGATGCTGGCACGGATGTGGAGAAAAAGGAACAATTGGTCCATTCTTTTCTCCTTGTACAAAGCTCAAATCCAAGTGGATCAAGGACCTTCACATAAAATAGATACACTGAAACTAATAGAGGAAAAATTGGGGAAGATCCTTGAACATATGGTCTCAGGGCAAAATTTACTGAAGAGAACAACAATGGATTATGCTCTAAGATTAACAATAGACAAATGGGACCTCATAAAATGACAAAGGTTCTGTAAGTTAAAGGACACTGTCAATAAGACAACAGCCAGCATCAGATTGGGGAATGATCTTTACCAGGCCTATATCTGATAGAGGGCTAATATCCAATATATACAAAGAACTCCTGAAGTTAGACTCCTGAGAATCAAATAACCTTATTAAAAATGGTGTACAGAGCTAAACTTGAAATCTTAACTTAGGAATATTGAATGGCTGAGAAGCACCTAATAAAATGTACAACATCCTTGATCATAAGGGAAATGCAAATCAAAACAGCCCTGAGATTCCACATGAAACCTGTCAGAATGGCTAAGTAAAAAACTCAGATGAGAGAAAATGCTGGGGAGGATGTGGAGAAAGAGGAACACTCCTCCATTGTTGGTGGCATTGCAAGCTAGTCCAACCATTCTGGAAATTAGCATGGTACATTCTCAGAAAATTGGACATAATATTATCTGTGGACCCAGGTATACCATTCCTTGGCACACTCCCAAAATATTTTTCAACATTTAATCAGAACACAACATATAACAAGAACAATGCTCCAGTAAGTTCATAGCAGACTTATTTATAATAGCCAGAAACTAAAAAGAACCCAGATGTCTTTCAATAAAGGAATGGATACAAAAATGTGGTACATTTACACAATGCAATACTATACAGCTATTAAAAACAATGACTTCATGAAATTTTTAGGCAAATGGAGGGAACTAGAGATTATCATTCTTAGTGAGGCAACCCAGTTACAAAGAACACACATGGTATGCACTAATCAATAAGTTGATATTAACCTAAAATCTAGGAATAGTCAAGACAGAGTTCACAGACCTCATGAAGCTCAAGAAAAAGAAAGACCTAATTCTGGGTGTGTTAATCCTTCTTAGAAATGGGAACATAATTCGCAAAGTAGCAGATATGTAGACAATGTTTTGTGCAGAGACTCAAGGAATGGGCATCCAGAGATTGCCCAACCTGAGGATCTATACCATATACCTTCACGAAATACAGAGGATATTTTGCATGCTGACAGGAGCCTGATATTGTTGTCTCCTGAGAGGATCTGCCAGAGCCTAGTAACTACAGAGGTGGATTCTCACAACCAACTATTGGACTAATCACTGTGTATCCAATAATAGAATTAGAGAAACGACTAAAGTAGCTGAAGTGGATTGCAACCACATAGGCCCTGAGCTTTTTGTTGGGGGGGTGTTGAGAGTTATTTAATAACTGCTTCTATTTCCTTAGGGATTATGAGACTCTTTATATATCTTGATTTAACTTGGTACCTGGTATCTCAAAATCATTCATCTATTTAGATATTCCAGTTTTGTAGAATACAGACTGTAGCAGGATCTGATGATTTTTGAATTTTCTCAGTATCTGTTATGTTTCCCTTTTAATTTTAGCTTTTTGTAATTTGCATAATGTCACTGTGCCCTTTAGGTAGTTTGGCTAAGAGTGTATCTATTTTGTTGTATTTCTTCAAATAACCAACTTTAGTTTTTTGATACTTTGTTTTGGTCCCTTTGTTTCTACTTGGTTGATTGCAGCCCTGAGTTTGATTATTTCCTGCCACCTACTCCTCATGGGTGTGTTTGCTTATTTTGTTCTAGACATTTCAGATGTGATGTTAAGTTGCTGTTTTAGAATCTGTCCAATTACTTTTTTATTGTATATTTTTTTTATTTACATTTCAAATGTTATCACATTTTCCAGTTGTCCCCCAGAACCGTCTATCCCATCCTCCTAAACCTTGCTTTTATGAGGTTGTTCACCCACAAACCCACCCACTGTTGTCTATCCTCTTTCAAATTCTTCTACACTTGGACACTGAGTTTTCACAGAACCAAGGGCCTCTTCTCCCATTGATGCACATCAAGGCCATTCTCTGCTCCATATGAGTGTGGAGACATGATTCCCTCAATGTGTAATCTTTAGTTGTTGGTTTACTCCCTGGGAGTTCTGAGTATTTTGGTTGGTTGATATTGTTGTTCTTCCTATTGGGTTGCAAACCCCTTCAACTCCTTCAGTCCATTCTCTAATTCCTCCATTGAGGATCTCATGTTCAGTCCAATGAGTGACTGTGAGAATACACATTTTGTATTTGTCAAACTCTGGCAGAGCCTCTCAGGAGTCAGCTACATCAGGCTTATGTTGGCATGTCATTCTTGGCATCCACAATAGTGTCTGCTTTTGGTGACTGTATATGGGATGGATCCCCACATGGGGCCATCTATGAATGGCCTTTCCTTCAGTCTCTGCTCTACACATTCTTTCTGTATTTTCTCCGTTGTGTATTTGGTTTCCCCTTCTAAGAATTCTGAAGCACCCACACATTGGTTATCCTTCATATTGAGCTTCATGTGGTTTTTGAATTTTATCTTGAATATTCTCAGATTTTTGACAAATATCTACTTATCAGTGAGTGTATACAATTTGTGTTCTTTTGTGATTGTGTTAACTCACTCAGTATGAAGGCAGTTAATGCTATGAATTTTTCTGTTAACACTGATTTCATTGTATCCCATTAGTTTGGGTATATTATGCCTTCGTTTACATTAATTCAAGAAAGTCACTAATTTCATTCTTTATTACTTCCATCATGGCCATGTTATCATTACATATACAGTTGTTTAATTCCTGTCAGTATGTATTATTTTTATTTTTCCTTGTTTTTTTGGTTTTTTTTTTGTTTGTTTGTTTTTTTGTTTATGGAGGACAGCCTTATTCCTTGGTGAACTCATAGAATGCATGGGATTATTTCAGTCTTCCTGTGTCTGCTGAGTCTGATTTTGCATCAATTATTTGGTCACTTTAGGAAAAGGTATCATGGGGTGCTGAAAATAAAGTATGTTCTTTTGTTTTAGGGTTAAATGTTCTGTATATATCTGTTAAGTCCATTTCTATTATTCATATACTCTTTTTATTATGTCATGAATTTCCTGGATATTTTGGGTTACCCATTTTGTACTTTATATTTTCTTTGTTGTCTTGGTTAGGGTTTTAATGATGTGAACAAATGTCATGACCAAGGCAAGACTTACAAAGGATAACATTTCATTGGGGATTGCATACAAGTTCAGAGGTTCAGTCCATTATCATTAAGGTTGGAGTAGAGCTTCATTTAGTCAGGCATGGTGTAGGCAGAGGTGAGAGTTCTACATCTTCATCTAAAGGCTGCTAGAGAAATATTGAGTCGCAGGCAACTAGGGTGAGTCTTTAAAGTCCACACTCACAGTGACACACCTTCTCCAAGAAGACCACCCCTCCAAATAGTGCCACTCACTGGGCCAAGCATATTCAAACTCTAACAACTGTTCTGTCAGTATGTCATCTTCTAGGCATGAGACTCTGTATTCTGTCTCCTGTATTCTGTTAGTGATTCTTGAATCAGACACCCCTGATCTCTTTCTTAGGTTTGCCATCTACAGTTTTGCCTACTTTTGATATTTCCTTATTCTTTCAATTTTCACTCATAGATCGTGGGTGGTTTTATTTCATTCCTTCACCTGCTGGTTGTGTTTTCCTGTATGACTTTTAAGGGATTTGTGTGTTTCCACTTTAAGTGCTTCTACCTGATTCCCTGTGTCCTCCTGCATGTCTTTAAGTGAGTTACATATGTACTCCTGAACACTACTATCTTCATGAGATGGAATTTTAGGTCAGAATTTTGCTTTTCAGGTGTGTTAGGATATCCAGGGCTTGCTGTGGAGGGAGAACTGTATTCTGATGGTGGCAAGTGGCATTTGTTGTGTATGCTTTTTTGTTGTCTTTTTGCCATCTTGCTACCTCTCATGTTAACTGGCCTTGGATCTTCGAGTGGAGCCTGTACTTCCTTGTAGGCAGTTGCAGCTCTGTGAGGTGTGTTCAAGCAAGTAGTTCTGGGAGGCACAACATGCTATCTCTGGTAAGACAGCCCTCAAATTTCTCTAGTTAGGAAGACCTCCTGTGTCACTGGTTATATATGATCTCCTGTGACCCTGGTTGCAGGAGACTTCCAGGGACGCAGATTGTCTTGGGTTGTGGGAGGAAAGTTGGAGCACCCAATCTGTTTTGGGTAGAGTTGCAGACCAGAAAAAAGATGATTCTCCATCAGTAGAGTTGATAGTTCTTGCTACTGCTGTCCTCTTTGGTAGTCCCAGCTATGGCAAGTATTGGGGTGGATTTTCTCACCAATGACCATGGTGATAACAGACTTCCTGGGAGTCAGGCTGTCTCTTGCTTGTGGCCAGCCCCAGCGTGGGTGGAGGAAGGTCTTCTTCTCCTTCTCCTTCTCTTGTCATCTCGCCGGCAAGAACACACGTGGACACATAGGATCCTTCTGCAGCAGGTTTTTATTCCCAAGCATGGAGGAGGAGAGAAGGAATTGAAAATGGCGCTGCCTTATATACCCCTTTGGGTGGGGTGGACATATCTGATTGGCTGCTTGCTCATATTCCCATGTTCCCCTGCCACTGCACATGCGCAGTTTTACTTGTCCAGTGGCGGATGTGATGTCCCGAGCTGGGTGGTGACTAGGCAGTCCTTTGCCACTGCGCATGCGCGGTTTTACGCGCGTCAGGTGCCAGCGTGTTCGGCTTCCCACACCTCTCCCCTTTAGCTTATTTAAATGAGACCGTAAGGTCGTCTGGCAAGTCTCTAAGTCATCTCTCTTGTAGAGGAAGGTAGAGGTCTAGTCTCTTGTGCAGAATGTTGGGATATTGTAAAGAATTTCCAACCTGGTCCTTGAGTCCACGAGTGTACTTTTATCTACCCATCCTGTTGCCTTTGACAGGGAGAGGATTTTGGCAACTCGACCTATGCAACCAGACATGCCTATCCATGAGGAACATCCCCTGTATATCACAGTATACACTCTACCCAGAGATGTGCAGACAGTGGGGCTTTTGCCTCACCGACCCAGTGCAATGGGATCGAACCCCTGGGATGCATCGGCTGACAGCTCAAGCGCTAGCTACTTTTTGTAGCACAGACAGTCAGACACTAGGGGAGGAACCTTGTTCTAAAGCATCAGGTGCTTGGGCAATTACCACCTTGTCACACTTCTGTTGGGTTTTTGAATTTGCAGACCAACCATAATATGTACACTAATCCACAGCATAGGGCTATACCAAGCAGGCCTATTCCTCTCCACACCTCTCCTTTTTAGCTTTATTAAAAGGCTCCCTTTTATCTTTATTAATAGCAGGCCTATTCCCACCCATTCATAAAAGAAGGAGAAGGCCGAAGATCTCTCAACATTTCCTCGAACTCTAGGGTCCAGTTCTGCAGCAAAACCTAGAAAGGGATGATCTCCCATCTCAGCTCCGCATGTCCCACCATCAGCAGTGTCAGCCAGAATATCGCTGTCAGCAGGAGGGTCCCCATTTCTCTGGGCAGGATCAAGCTGAGATTCCAAGATTCTTCCTGTTAGGCGTTCCAGCAGACAGAATGGATTATCTTCTTACTGTGGAAAAACACAAACAGCTCCCTGGGATCTTATTAAAATAGGATCCGGGCCTTTCCATTGTCCAGTCAAAACATCCTTCCATTTGACCATCTCTTTTGGCCTGTCAGGCTCTAAACAATGACGGTCAGCTGCCGTGTGGCCTTGACTGTCCAGATTTAAAAAATTAAGGGTGAAAAGTACTATAGAAATGGTGACTCGTGGCACTGAGGGTAGAGCTTCCTCAACTCCCCCCTTTTGCTTTATTAAATAGGACTTAAAAGTGTGGTGAGCCCATTCTATAATACCTTGTAATCTTGTATTAACACAATTATAATTTTATAATAGGATGTTTAAACTTTACTTGTAGATGTAGAAGGATGAATCCACATTAATGGTTTCTTTTGTCAAAGGGCTGCTATGGGCATATGAGTAGTAATAACACAAACAGCCAACAATTTATCAGTTTATATAATTGATCTTTTGTTAACTAACAGTTTACTCTACTTTCAATAAAGCTATCTCTCATTTATAGTTAATTGTCAAGGGTAATTAGGACTTGTATCTCTTTGAAAATATCAAACAGAGGTTTAAATCCTCCTATGGTAAGCTTAAGATGAGGTTTTTAGCCAATTAATATCTCTTAACAGTCTTTAAAAATCATTATCCGCGAATCAAAATTAAAAGCAAACCATTTTTTTTGTACACTTGTAAGTCAGAAGATGGTGCTAGATACCACCACAAATGGTTGTGAGCCACCACGTGGTTGCTGGGAATTGAATCTTTATATTTTTATATGTCTAGCCTTTAACGGCTGAGCCATCTCTCTAGCCCCAATCATGTATTTTTATTAGAATTTTCTATGTCACAATCTGTTTAGGATATAACTGAGGTATCAAATATTAAAAGATATTGCCTTTGAATCCTTTTTGGAGTAGCAAATACTCCAAAGTCTTTTAAAGCTCGTTATATTGGAGCAAAGGCTTGTAGAAAAACTCCTTTAGAGGAATCCACTAATAAAGTATCACACAATGAATAATATATACTAAAAGATTTAAGCTCTTAATTTTTAGTATCAAAGTAACAACAATATTTATATATATATAATGTAAAGCAATTAACCATTCTTTGAGGCAAACTTGTAACGATATCACTTCATGGGCTCTTAAAGATTACAAATAAATTTACCAAATGTAAGCCTCTCACCTTTACCAGAAAAGTAAAGGAATGGTATAAAAACATCTTTTATATCTATAATAATTCTATATGTATTTACTGGAATGGCAGCTGGAGTAAGCAACTTAGGCTGTAATGCCCCATTAATTTCATAAATCTTAAGTTTGAACTTTCTTTTGGATTAATTTAATAACCAATCTTTTTTAGTTGAGTGAGAGTATCAGATAAAAGCCAATCTTGTCCTCTAAATATTGTTATATATATTAGAGGAACCAAAAGCATCTCATTTTTAACAACTTTGGAAGGAGCGGATGTAAAAGGAATTGAAACAAACTGAACAATTTTTTGTCAGCAGGTACATTTATAACTCATGGAGGGAAGTAGGCATAATTTTAATGTCTCCAGCATAATCATAACTCTCGGCCCACAGACTGTTTTAAAAGTCTTTGGCTCTTAGATCTACCCCTCCTCCAGCAAGAAACAAGCAAGGCAAAAGACAAATTCCACACCCATTTCTAGGATCTGGTCTTGAAGACCCAGGACAAAAGAAAAGCTTAGCACTTGAGCTTTTGCAGAGCTCAGTCTGCATTGTCTTAATTCAAAAGTAAATGTTCTTAATCTCTGGCCTGTTTTCTGAGGCCTGGCCTTATGTAGGCCTGAACTGCACTGTAATTTTTTTCTTTTTTAACTTAAATTTAAACTTTAAAAGATATGTGTATCTTTTTTCTATAAACATGGGCAAATTAAAATTTCTCAAACTCTCGATTGAAGTACCAACTGTAGCCAATGGAATATTGGCAGTTTAACTATGTTTTTACGATTCTTTTGTAACATTAGAGTATAACCATAATTTTGAGAAACAACCAATTTTTAAGCAATCTATTTTCTCTAAAATCAACACCAAGAAGATTACCTTTATGTTACAAAGTTTTGTTGCCAATTCTTATATATGAATGTGCGATAGTGCAGCCTTTAATATCTCACTAAAGAGACACTGTTCTTAAATCTTATTTTTACACATCTGGTTTCTGAATAACTCCAGCCCTGAGTTACCAATCTTAAGCCAACCTTGTTACCAAGGTTGTAAAAAAAATTTTTTTAATCATACCCAATAACTTATAGGCTGAAAATCTATAACCAAGACATGAAGAACATATTTATACCTTAAAACCAATTAGAAACAAAAATGAAGTGACAACACATCTTATATATTTGGACCAAACAAAATTTCTCGCTTTTTCTAGCTGTAATTTCAAGAGAGAAGCACCTTGTCACAGAGATTTTTCTAAGACAAACTGTAGAGTGAAAAATTATAAAGACCATTTTATAAAATATATACAGGCTCACTAGTTCCAGGAAGGCGGAACTGAATGTAGGCTTTTGGGCCTTTACTGCCCCATACATTCCTCAAGCCTCAGGGAGGAAAACCCACCTGTGGGTGGGGTAGGCCCAAAGCAGGAAGACACATTCCTGGCCACAAAGAAAAATAAAAAGGCATGCCCAGACAAGTCCTAAGTAGCCATCCTGCCGCCTCTGCAAGTTGTTGATATTTGAAATAACCAACCGTGTGTAACTGTGCCAAACCTTCCCGCCTTTCCCACCTTTCCCTACCCCTACCCATAAATGGACCCCCCCCCCCCCCCGCCTCTGGGGTTCGGGGTCGAAATCCCTTGTCTCCTGTGTGGGACGGGTTTCAACCCAAGGGCCCTTGCTATTAAATTACCTTATGCAAATGCATCAAGGAGGTCTCTCATGTGTCTGTGGGTGAGCGCCAGTCAAGACTGGAGGTAGGGTCCCCTCGGGGTCTTTCAAAACCACTCTTAGCTTCCTTACTGAATCTAAGAAACCTGTTGCTCCCTTTAAAAGCAGCTTATACCGACAATCAACTGTTAGAAAAGCTTTTTTAGCTCAGCACGACTCTAGCTACAGGTGTTAAGCAAACTTATCAGCTGCTGTTCTGCATTTTAAAACTGCCTTTGAAAACCAAGTTAAACTCGAGCAAGGGTTGAATCAAGCGATTTAAACGATCTTTTGAACATTAAACATAGAACACCACAAGACATAGACCACCAATCATTCATACAATGAGACACGTGGACAAAGACACACAATGAGACATGTGGACATTGGCGCACCAAGGGACAAACAAGGAAGGCAGAATTATGGAGGATCCCTTCCAAAATGAGTAACAGCAGTTTTTAGCCCACGAAGAGCAAGCTGAGCGACTGCATCTGGAATCTTTGCAGGGGATGCTTTAAAAATCCTGCCTGCCGCTTTAAAAATCCTGCCTGCCGCTTTAAACATCCTGCCTGCTGCTTTAAACATCCTGCCTGCCTCTGCCTCCCAAGTGTTGGGATTAAAGGCGTGCACCACCACCGCCCGGTGGTCTTCCTCTGAAAAGAAGGAATCTGAGCAGCACTTGTCTGCATAAGGCGGAAGTGTGCTGAGGACAGCAAGTTGGGAGTGCATGACTGGCTGAGAAGCCACGGGATTCCCGTCTCCTGCCTTTTCCCGCACTCCATCTTGTTGTGTAGGTTGCTTATCCAAATGGTACCTTTCCTTCTCATAGGAACCCAGTTTCCCCATTTCCGAGCCATCAAACCCCAAATCCTCCATTTCCTTTACCAGATAAGGAGTTTTCTTTTTTGGAGCTCTGCCTCCCTTCTCACAAAACTCTCCCCGGGTATCTTTTCCCCACATTATCTCTCCCGCGGACCGAAGGTCTTTGGAAGGAACTGTATTCTTGAGCGCATTTTTCCTATTTTCTTCATGAGTAGCTAGCCCTTTATTCTGCTCTGTTTCTGACCGGTCTTGTGACTCCTCTAACACTCCCTGACCTGCCATGATATTTGAGTGGCTTTTCCTTTCCTTTAAAATCAAAAGGAAGAAAGTAAACACTGTTAGCGTGATAGCGAAAGCTACTGGAGTTTCTATCCATTGGGGAGGAAAATGAAATAAATCAAGACCAAACATGCCTCTCAGAGCTTATCTTTATGCTGCAGTTCTGAATCCTCTCCGAGAACGGAGACTCTCCTTCGGTGCCGGCGATGTTAGGTTCCCAGGTTTCAGCACCAATTGTATCCCGTGCAGTTGTCTCGCTGGCAAGAACGCACGTGGACACATAGGATCCTTCTGCAGCACGTGTTTATTCCCAAGCATGGAGGAGGAGAGAAGGAATTGAACATGGCGCTGCCTTATATACCCCTTTGGGTGGGGTGGACATAACTAAATGGCTGCTTGCTCAAATTCACATGTTCCTCTGCCACTGCACATGCACAGTTTTACTTGTCCAATGGCGGATGTGACATCCTGAGCTGGGTGGTGACTAGGGGGTCCGTTGCCACTGCGCATGCGCGGTTTTATGAGCGTCAGGTGCCAGCGTGATAGGCTTTCCACAGAGGAAGGTCTTCTCCTTCTCCTTCTCCTTCTCCTTCTCCTTCTCCTTCTCCTTCTCCTTCTCCTTCTCCTTCTCCTTCTCCTTCTCCTTCTCCTTCTCCTTCTCCTCCTCCTCCTCCTCCTCCTCCTCCTCCTCCTCCTCCTCCTCCTTCTTCTTCTTCATTGTTTTTGAGACAGTAGAGGGGGAAGAGCATCAGTGAGGTGTAAGACTTTGGTCTTAGGAAATTTGGGGTAAGACTTTGGTCTTATGAGATATTTAAGGTTGCTGCATAATAATAGTTTAATTATCTATGCTATAAAAGTCTACTTACTATGTTACTGTAGCAGACCTGCTATCTGTGATCCTCTGGCCAAAAACTGCAGCTTCTTGCACTTAGCACCTCAGCCACAAAACAGCAAAGGATTAAGTAAATAGCCTCTTTACTCTCTCAGCAATAACTTCTGGACTTTAACTTATGCCTCCAAGTCCTGAGGTCACAGGAAGAAAAACACTTAGAGATGTGGTTGTAGCATTTATCACTAAGTACTTAAAAGTTTCCTGTGAGAGCTATCTAAGGGTAAAGCAGAAAGGTCTTATGTGGAGAAAAGGAAAACTTTTATTCTCTCTGGCAAAAGGGAAAAGTTCTATTCTATATACTACTCTAAATGGGGAAAGGAAAAAATTCTATACTATCTCTATTCTATCTCTCTACTTTAACTGTCTATTTTAACTAACTCTCCTCTCTTTGTCCTCAGTACTTATACATCTTTCCGAATACATGATCACATGTTACAAAGGTCATCATAAATTCACACCAAAAATTAAATCATAAATTGAAATAGAAGTTTACAACAAAGAATGTTTACATGCATATCCATTAGGAGTAATTATATGGCCAAACATCCATCACCTGTCTAGCTCCACAGGTTCATTGAAGGTTTAAGACTACAACTAAAAACTTAGTCAAGTTTTGTATGGATAAAACCAGACAATATTTTATTTTCTGTACTAGAACCTATAATAAATCATTGTTTCCCTTTAAGTGATCTGTGGTTAATTGTTTTACAACCTCTTGGAATGTGCTCTGAGTAGGAGAAAGTCTGGTTACTATCTAAGAGCCATTATCTGAGGACACTTGGGAGACTATCAGAGTTGTCATTGCAGTTTTGACTATCAGAGGGACTTAATATCAGTCCACTATACGAGAGCTTAATAATAATTGATATAATTTTAATAATTCTTATAGGAATAAGACTTAGAAAGTCATCTATTTGTCTATATAGCATCACTACAAGACAGTACATGTTGATGAATCTGCAGGGATCTGCTCCAAAGGGGTGTGCTATTGCTTAGTCATTGTTATGTTTGCTTAATAATAATAATAGGAAAAGCATAATAATAGCAGGAATCTTTCCTAAAATAAGTCTCTTACAGCCTTGCTGAATAAGGCCTCACTTGTCAAAGATTATATAATAATCCTAGGCAAGCCATTTCACGATGATCACCTGCTAATCATTAGCTTATCCCATTATGTCTCCTGACAGTCTCTGAGTGTAGGAAGGTAGCTGGAGCACTCAATTTGCCCAAGGCAGATTTGCAGACTGGAAGGTTGATATATCTCTTGCAGGGCATGTATGTCACGTGTCCACTGGACTCCATGGTGGTCCCAGCAAAGGCAGGTATTGGAGTGTGTGTGTATCAGCTCTGATCATGTTTAAAACAGACTTCCTGGGAATCAGGTCATTTCTGATAGTGGGTGGTGGGCTAGGTCACCTTATATGCGCTGGGTATACTTGCAGGCTTGAACGAAGAAATCTCAGATAGTATTTTAAAGAAAAAAGTAGAAGAAATTTTTTTAGGACATGACTAATAAGGTACAAGGAGCTTATTGAACACAACATAGATTGAACCAGAAAAAAAATAGTCCCCTAACCACATAATAATTAAAACAATATGACCATTTTACTCCTTATTCTAAATGAGATTAACACATTCTCAATTAGGTTGAATATTCTAAATCAGTATATGCTCATTATATGAAATTTAAAGAAATAATGAAAGCAGAATAAAAGATACTCCAGGACTGGAAGCTCATGTCTGCTATCCTAGCATGTTTAGTCTATATCCAGAGGGTTATGTATTTGAGGCCAGCCAGGCCTACACAGAATGACTATTTCTTAGGGATATAAGAAGGAAGAAAGGAAGGTAGGATGGAAGAAATAAAAGAAAGAAGGAGGAAAGAAGGAAGAAAAAAGTAAGAAAGAACAAAAGAAATAAAGGCTGGCCACTGAAAGTTGGTGAGAACACAACTAAGGGTCACTGCAGTAGCAGTATATTCTCTTTACTACACAGATACCTCTCTCCAGCAATCACACCAGGCCTCTCATAACTACCTGTAATTCTAGCTTCATGGTGCAACAGTGTCTGGTCAATAATTTGCCAGTTTTAGAGCAACAAAGCTCATTCAAATCACCTGCTTCTGTGCCACAGTTCCAGCAGGCTTCTTTTGGTCTATATCAATTCTTTCATTGTAGTCTCTCTCTGGTAGAAGTGCTGGAGATGCCTGTCTTAGGGTTTTACTGCTGGCAATAGATACAATGACCAAGGAAATTCTCATAAGGACAAAATTTAATTTGGGCTAGCTTATGGGTTCAGTCCATTGTCATTAAGGTGGGAACATGGCATCATCCAGGCAGGCATGATGCAGACAGTTCTGAGAGTTCTAAATAGTCATCTTAAGGATGCTAGCAGAATATTGCCTTCCAGGCAGCTAGAATAAGAGTCATAAAGCACATACCTACAATGACATATCTACTCCAAGAGGGCCACATTCTCTAATAGTGCCAATCGTATGCTGATTAAATATAAATGACAACATTGCCCTTACCATTACTGAAACATGATACAACATTAGTAGCTATGTGATTGGTAGCCATTATCTCTCTGGTAAACTTGCAAAGGAAGGCAGTCTAACCATGTATCAGATAATGTAAAGCAGGCTACAGAATCTACCAATTCTTCAGTGACTTCACATTTATCATGTTAGACAGAAACAAAATCCTGATGAAATTTGTAGAACCCAAAATTTACCTATACCATGAGCATGAACACAGGTAATAAATGATACAAAGAGCCTTACAGTGACCGTCTTACTGCTGAGCATGTGTTCCTACTCTAAACTATTGGATTCTATAACAACTTCAGTTACTTTTAGTATGAATCATGAAACCTGGTGATAAAACAATTTTACACCTTGGCAACAAAGTCTTTCTAAGTAGAGTAGAAAGAAAATACAATTTATATGGAATATTAGTGAGAAGAGTAGTGGGAATCTACAATTTAATACCCTGTGTCTTGAAAATGGTAGGCAGATTCAACATCATTTAAGCCAGATCTATGTGGGGTGCACATGTCAGAGTCTCTGAAGGTCTTCATATTTTTTTTTCTAATCCTCCAAATCAAAGCAGTGTCTATTTTTTCAATTGCTTCTTTATTGTTCCATTGATTTCTTAACCAATAATGATTTGTGTATTTTAGTGGAATATTATGCCTGAAATAAAATGTGAAGTACCAAAAAAGAAACCAAAGAAGAATATCATATGGACCCTTGTCTCTCTGATAAGTTTAAGTTTCTGGCTAACTTTAACTTTGTCTATGTGGCATGGAAAATTCTTAACTTTCCATCAACATTAAGAAGTAAAATTTATAACCTTCTTTATACTCAAGTGTATTAGGATTTTATTGCTGTGAAGAGAAACCATGATCACTATAACTCTTATAAAAGAAGACATTTATTTTGGATTAATTAACAGTTTCAGAGGTTAAGTCCATTATCATTTTGTTAGGAAGCATGACAGAGTGTTCCGTATTTTGATTACCAGACAGCAGGAGAGTGTGGGCCACACTGGGCTTAGCTTGGGAATAGGAGACCATAAATCCTGTTCCTATAGTGAGATAATTACTTCTAAGAGGACATGCCTATTTCAAGAAGGACACTCCTCTTAATAGTTCCCACTTCCTGTGGCCAAGCATTAAAAAAAAAAAAAAACTGACTATAAGGGCCCATTGTATTCAAAACGCTATAACTGTCATGTTGAAAGTAAAATAGAGAAGAAAATACTGTGGATTTGTTTGTAACTCTATTAGGTAGGATACCCTAGAGTCACAAAACTTGTGGAATGTCTGTATAAATTAAGGGAATTTATTGTAATGACTTAACTTCTATATTTCTATTGTGCCAAGAATGGGCAGCTATGAATAGGAAGTCCAAGAATCTAGAAGTTGCTTAGTCTTCACTAGGCTAATTGTATCAGCTGGTTTTCTGTATATGCTGAGTCTCAGTCAGGGTTTCTATTCCTGGACAAACATCATGACCAAGAAGCAAGTTGGGGATGAAAGGATTTATCTAACGTACACTTCCACATTGCTGTTCATCACCAAAGAAAGTCAGGTCTGGATCCAAAGCAGTTCATGAAGCATGAGCTGATGCAGAGGCCATGGAGGGATGTGACTTACAGGCTTGCTTCCCAGAGCTTACTCAGTTTGATTTCTTACAGAACACAGGCTACCATCCCAGAGATGGCACTCTTCATAATGGGCACTGGAAACCTTGGTCACCAATTGAGAAAATGCCTTACAGCTGGATCTCATGGAGGCATTTTCCAAGGGAGGCTTTTTTCTGTGTGATAACTCCAGGTTGTGACAAGTTAACACACAAAGCCAGTCAGTATAAGCTGGAATCCTGAGGAACTAGGTTCTAAAATATGTACTGGTCAGTAAGTGCAAGTAGGCAGATAAGAGTGAGTCTTCCTTTTTACATTGTCCTTATGTAAGCCTCCAGCATAAGATATGGGCCAGATTAAAGGTGTGTAACTCCATGTCTGTATTTGGAACTTGCTCTGTCTTAGGCTCATCTTGGAATCAGAGATCTCGTTGCTTCATTTTCTGGGAATATAGGCATGTACTATACCTTTTGGTTCTAAGATTTTCATGTCTACTGTGCCTCAATATCTGGATCAAAATCATGTGTAATCCTATGTCAAGATTTTGATCAGAAGTCTGTATCTCCCAGCCTCAAGCACTGGACAATTGGTGTACCTGCCATTTCAAGAGTGTATCTTATTTCTTATGTATTTGACAACCTGGAGTACACATCACAGTAACCAAAACCAAAATACTTAATGTCTTGGCTATTACAGTTGGTCACTATTTCATTTACATCTGTGTTTAAGGGACATCTGTGTTTAAGAGCCAGGTGACATCAAAATCTTTAGTGGACACACTTTCTTTTAGAGTGAAACAGAATTTAATTCTATTGAGTTACTTAATTTTTCATTTTATTTTTACAATTTTGCTTCTTATGCCCCCAAAATTTACAGTGATTTTTTGATGCATGCTTTCAAAAGTAACTTAGTTTTTAGGGACTTTACACAAAAGCAAGGGATATTAAATACTCTGGTCCTTTATTTCTTGACACTGGTTTTAGGTCATAATCTCACATTCAGTTTGGTAGCTATGGAAACACCAGAATTTATAGAGTTACTTCTCTTAGCTTGGCAGTCATTAATATTTGGTCTTCTTAGAAAAGACAGAGGCAAGTATTTGATATCTTATATAAGATTTTATTAAATAATTCCTTTCAGTTTCACAGAAAATGGGAGTGCAAAGGCCACGGATATATGATAAGACATTTGTTCACATACATTCTGATCGAACTAGGTGGCAGGTTCTGGGAGGGTTGAAGGGAACCCAGAGTCTGCCTAAGGGGGATGACTTAGGAGTGAGAGTAGGGAGGGAAACCTTGACTCTTTATAGGGACTGTGCCATATGCCCAGGGCAACAAATGAAAGAGATGAAAATGGGAATATATCGCCTCTGGGCAGCTAATGATGTCTAGTTGTTTGGGGGTTGTCTGATGGTCCCATCATTTCCAGACAGGAGTATCAGTAGAGACTGCCTGATTATCAGAAATTTTCATGTGAGTAATTCTTTCTGAAAATCATAAACGCTGGTAGACCAATATGTGAGGGCTGTGGTGACTGCACTGTGATTTATACCTTTGTATTTTTCTGAAACTGATTATAGGAATTATGCCATTAGTGTTGTTTCCCTTTGTCTAAAATTAGGAGCATGATATTATGGGTTTCATTGAAGTGTCAGTAATATGAGATGTGCTAATATATATCAAATATATTCCTTTCTTTGTTTTCACATCATAAACTCTGCAGGCTATGTTAATGTGTTCAGAAACTGCTGGAAAGTAGTAACAGGCAAATTGCAAGTTGCACAAATGTGACAAACACAAAGTGAGAGAAGGTTTGTAAGCAAGTTGACACTTCAAATGTGAAAAGTCACTCCCTTTTTGTATTGAGACACGTAAGTCCTCACGTTTCAGGATGAAAGGGCTGTATGTCTTAGCCTTGACACTGCCAACAATGTGTGCTGTTTTCTAGGAGTAGGAAGGCAATTCTATGCACTAAGGATGCTTTCTGTGCCCTGATTTTTCCAGGAGGCAGCAACCATTGCCTATTCCCCAAGTTGTGTATATTACAAATGTCCAGGAATGGCAATAATTTTTGGTCACCCAAATTGAGTGTAGGAGATGACAGCTTGTCAGAATTAGTTTTCAGGTTTCATCATGTCCATCATTGAGTTCAAATTCACACCATTCTGTCTGACACTGACACTTACTCAATGAGCTTTTTCATAAACCACAAACATATTTTCTTTAAGGTACAATATTCTAGCTTGTCTCCACATAGGCTGAATCCAACTTCAAAATGCAATATCAATTTATCCTAAGATTGTTCATAATTGTTTATACTCCAAATATATTTCAAATTCTAAAGTTTTATTTCAGGAAGCAGTGAAAATATGTAGAGTTTCAAAAGGTACCTCATGTTTCTAGCATCTTGAACATAATGTTATACAGGCTTGAGCATACAGTATTACTCCCCATGTTCATGTACAGGGCTTTGAAGGACTTCCAGTTCTAAAAGATTGATTAGCCTTATAGGTTCTCATGCTGTGTTTTAGGATTCTAATAAAACATTAATCTTGAATCAGTTTTATCAGGTTCAGTACCATGTGGACCATGTTACCACATTCTTAAATTAGGTGTGACAGAACTTCACCATGATTGTTTGTGTTGTATTATCTTGAAACAACCTAGAGTCATATGAGAAGAAATAACCTCAGTTGAGATCATCCCCCCATAAAATTGACCTTATAACTGCCTGTTGAAAGCTGCATTGAATAATGATATGTATGGGAGTGTGGAGACCTCTGTGGGTGTTTCCAAATATAGGGAGGTATTTTGGGTTGTACAATAAAGAAAGTGGATTACTTATGGAGTAAAAAGTACTATGTAGTATTCCTTAGTGGTATCTCTTTCATTTCTTGCCTCTAGATATTTTTCTTGTTTCCTGACTTGTGTTCTCTTAGAGATGGAAAGTGAAGCTTCTGCCCTGCTTACTCTGGTAAGTTTTCTCAGACTGAAGCCTAACTCTGCTGCTGTAAATAATGTGAGGTGCACAGAACATCCATGGCAACTTGTGGTGAGTTTTCCAAAAGCTTTCATTGCAGTGCCATTGTCACTCTGCCTGGATTGCTCTGGTCAAACGGATCATACACTAAATGTGCTGATGTTCTGGACAAACAGGGTAACCAGTCCACACTCACATACTAAGGCCTACATCTGGATCCAAATTTTATCAACACATTTTCCTAAATAGATTTTCTGAATCTCTCCTGTCCACACCATGCATAGAACTTATGCCTTGGTCTGTCATTCAGCTCCTGTATTTAAATTCTTCCATTGTTTGTCTGGTCCCTAGGTTCTGTTGCCAACCATACACTCCCAAACCTGTTTCTGACAGGACATGTACCTGATATGCATGATGAGATACACATACCTTTGCCAGCACAACCAAGGCTGACTCTTTGCTTTAATGTATGCACCCAGCCCTATACCAAATTTGAAGCATTGTTCTAGCAATAGTGACTCCACAGTTGTAGCATTCATAAGGAGAGGTGTAGGTGAATATGTGTAGATTTCAAATGGGTTTCCAAGTCTGAAACATGCCTTCCAGTGCCATATTCTATTTCTTGGCCTCCATGATGTCACATATCATCAGCTCTGGGCTTCCCTGTTTGCTACTCTCAGATCCAAATCAAGTTTTGTTCTGGGCATACTTCTAGACCATGTTTCGCTAGACCCATTTGCTGGACTTTTAGCTTTGATATAGATTGCCTGACTTTGAGGATCTAATACTGTTTTTTAGGATACTGTTATCACTGTAATCTTACATCACTTTCAGTAGCACATGGACTATACAGCCACATTCTTCTACCATGTGTCATAGAGCCTCACCATGATGGTTTGTCTTCTGTTACTTTATACAATCGAGAGTCATCTGAGATGGAACCCTAATTGAGAACAATCCCCTGCGAAATTGTCTTTAGAAATCTGTTGAAATCTCCTTTGAGTAGGGCCTTTTTTATGTTTGTTTTTGATAATTTTTATTTGATATTATATTTATTTCCATTTCAGTTTAACCTTTGTAAACCTCTTATCTCATCTACCCTCCCTATCCTTCACTAAGTGTGCTCCCCCCTAACCACCTATCTACTTTCACCACACCACCAAAGCATTCCCCTACATTGGAGGATTGAGCCTTAACAGGACCAAAGGTCTCTCCTCACATTGATATAAGATAAGGTTTTTCTCTGCTATATATGCAGTTGGACACATGGGTCTCGCCTTGTGTATTTTTCAATTGTAGTTACGTCCCAGGTAGCTCTCGGTGTCTGGTTAGTGTTACATTCCCCATAAGTGGTGACTCACAGCTTCGCCATTTTGTCTTGTTGGTGGGCTTACAGTAGCTCCAGTTATGTGTGCCTGGATAGTACTGGTCACAATCATACTGCACTATATCTTTGAATTTCTGGAGTTTGAAGTACATGTTCCATAGCCCATGTTAATGCCTTAACATGGATAGAGATTTTACTGAACAATGTTCTTTGCAAGAATATCTTCACTGAATCTCTCCTGAACATTCCTTTAATACAACCGAAGGCCTAGGTACTATACTGTAGATTTACCATCTTACTTCCTCAGTTGGTCTGGCATATATGAGATTTGTTTATGAATTATACACTCTCAGTTTTTTTCCTGTGAAAGATAGGTCTTATACTGGTTTGAAGACCTTTTATAGACATTTTCATACCAGTGTCTCCCTCACTCTTCCATGCTTCTCTTCAGGCAAAATGCTCAGCACACAACTTCCTTGTGAGATTCCCTCCTGTAGTGAGTTCTCATGCATGGTCCTAATGGCAGGAGGTCTTCCTAAGTATGTTCAGATTGCACATGAGCTTCTATTTTTGGCAAGTCTGAACCCTGCCTTCAATTATTTTCTTCTATTACCAAGCCTCCCCCATGTCACAAAATGCCTGGAGTGGGCTTCCCTGTTTAACATTCCCCAAGAGAGCCCCAATTCTGCTCTGTACAAACTCTGAGACCTTGCTTCTCTAGTCCATTTTGCTGTATATTTGGATTGACTCTGATTGCCTGGCTTTGAGCCTCTAGGACAGTTTCTCAGGCTTATATTAACCATGAAATCTTGCATAATTTTTTTGTCAGCAGAATCAGTAGTATATGGAATATGATGCCTCATTTTTTTAATTTTTTTATTGGATATTTTATTTACATTTCAGATGCCAATCCCTTTCTCCATTTCCCTTCCCCAGAAACCCCCTATCCCTTGCTCCCCCCTTTAATGATGCCTCATTTTTTGCTACCTGGAATGTTAGAGCCTCATCATAATGGATTGTTTTGAATTAATATGACACAACCTAGATTCTTCTGAGAAGGAACCTCAATTGAGAATATTCCTTTATGAAATGATGTGGACAAATGCTTGTTTAGAGCTCCCTTGAGATATGATTCTTATGGTAGTGTGCAGTCATCTGTGGGTGTTGCCATGGTTTTGGAGGCAGTTCAGGGTTGCTCAAGAAGGCAAGCCAAAATACCAAGGGAGTACAAAGCATTATGCAATACTACTTAATGATATCCAATTGTATTATTGCCTCTAGATTTCTTACTTTATTCCTGACCTGTCTTCTCTTACAGATGGACAGTTAAGCTACTGGTCTGCTACTACTGTGTGCAAATCCAGATTGAAGCTTGTGATGTTCCCAATGTGTGTAAACATAAAATTCAGTCATTGTCTATTTCTTGTTGGTGAGCTCTTCTGAAGATTCCTTTCTATGGCAACTTCACTCAGCCAGGAGAGTTTTGGTCACACAGATTCTGCACTATTTTGTTATCAAGGAGTAGTAAGATATCCCTATATTCTCAAACTCTAAGTTCTAACTCTCTATTCAGATGTCTCTTAACACCTTTGCCAGAACAAATATTTTAAAACAGTCCTGTCTATACCTTTTATACA
Organism: Rhabdomys pumilio; assembly: GCA_030674055.1. Lineage (NCBI taxonomy): Eukaryota > Metazoa > Chordata > Mammalia > Rodentia > Muridae > Rhabdomys > Rhabdomys pumilio. The sequence continues at coordinate 103,895,346 of JANHMN010000005.1, forward strand.
AACTGAGGCATCTGTCCTACCTTTCATGCATAAACTTCATCTAACTTTCTCAGTTATTCCTCTACCCTTCAGCTTACTTTGTCATGTATGCACTGCCATTCCTGTTTCTTATGGACAGGTCATATCCCAGGCTTGAAGGAAGTGAAATACAGAAGTGGTTTTCTAGTTTCCTGCTCACCATTTCATGCTTGGATCCAAACACTCAGCTCTGTACACAATTTCCTGGTGAGTTTGCTCCAATTGTGCATCCACAAGTATTGTCACAGTTGCAGGATTCCTAACTAACTATATCCACATTCCACATAGGTGTCTTTGGTGGGCAAGTCTGATCCTTTCCCTCCTATCCTTTCTCCAACTCTCAGGTCTCCCTTAGGTAACAGCGCACCTGCACTACTTTTGTTGTATAATATTCCTATATACTACATTATTGTGCTCTTTGCTTACTCACAAACCATGCTTCTTTAGGTTCATTTACTGAATTTTCAGCATGGACACCAATTGTCTTGATTTGATCCTTCAATTTTCTTTCTAAGGATTCTATTACGTTTCTAATCTTGCATCCAATTTTTTTCAGTAGAATCAGTACCATGGACCATGCTGCCACATATATCTGCCAGGTATTATAGAGCCTCACCCATGATGGTTTATGTTTTGCTATCTTGACATGTTCTAGAGTTATTTGAGAAGGAACCACTATTGATAACATTCCTCCATGAAACAGTATGTAGAAACATCTATTGGGTTCTTCTCTTCAGTAAAGATTCTTATGGTAGTAAGGAGCTTTTAGTGGGTGTTGTCAAAATTAGGGAGGTGTTTCCTGGGTTTACAAGCAGACAAGCTGAGGTATCTATGGAATGTAAAGCAGTATGTAGTATTCAGTATTGGAAACAACTTTACTATTCCTTAGAAATATTTGCTTCGATTCTCACCTCTAGTTTTGTCCCTGATGACTGACTTTTGTTCTCTGAATGTTGGACCATGAAGCTTCATAATTGCTTGGACAATTCGGTAAGTTACCTAAATGTTGGCCCCACTGTGTTGTTCTCAATATGTGGAGTCTTTACAGATTTGTCATTGTCTCTTGTTGATGAAGCTTTCAGAAATTCCCCTACCAATGCCATTGTCAATATGCCAGGATAGTTCTGGTCAAACAAATACTATACTATATGTGTTGTTATATTCTACCCTCACATACTAGGCACTACTTATGGATGCATATTTCACTCAACACATCCCCCTGATTAGATTTCCAGAATCTCTCCTTTTTTATTATTTTTTTTATTATCAAATCATAATTTTTACTTTTTAACATGGGGGTTATAAACACCAAAATGCAGGATGTGGGGAAGGGAATGACACAGGAGTATAGATGTTCGGGGGAGTACAGATATCTTTCAGAACAGGGTATCAGCTGGGTGAAGGTTCAGGGGTCAGGTCACTATGACTCTGCCTATGATTCACTTGTCCTTATTTAATTTGGTACTATCTACAAAGGCTGCCTATTTACAAGGTCTATGACTAGTCAGCTGGTAGATTTCCACAAAAGCTGCCAGTTTATAATAGTTTATAGCCATCTGTTTCAGTGTTTTTTTTTTTTTTTT
>JANHMN010000005.1:103931946-103996437 GCA_030674055.1 Rhabdomys pumilio
CCCATTTTGCCTGCTTTTACCTTTTCCACCCAGGTTCTTCCCTCCCTCTTTCCCCTGTGATTATTTTGTTTCACGTTATAAGTGGGATGGAAAGATCCATATTTTAGCCTTCTTTCTTATTACATTTCATATGCTCTATGAGTTGTATCATGGGTCTTCTGAGCTTTTTGACTAATATCATCTTATCATTGAGTACATACCATGTATGTCCTTTTGGGTCTGGGTTACCTCACTCAGAATATTTTGTAGTTCCATTCATTTGTCTGCACATTTTGCGATGTCCTTCTTTTAATAACTGAGTAATATTACATTTTGTAAGTGTGCCACATTTTCTTTATCTGTTTTTCCACTGAGAAATATTTGTGTTCTTTCTGGCTCTAGGCCATTATAAATTAGGCTGCTTTTAATATAGTTGAGCATTTTTTCTAATGATATGGTGGAGAATCTTTTGTGTATATTCCACGGAGTGGTATATCTGTGTCTTCAGTGAGAACTATTCCCAATTTTCTGAGGATATCCACATCAATTTCCAAAGTGGTAGTACCAGCTCACAAGCCCAACAGCAATGGTGGAGTGAGATTTCTCTTTCGACACATCCTTTCAATCATCTGTAGTCACATGTGTTTTCATCTTAGCAATACTGCTTGTTGTAAGGTAGACTGTAAAGGTAGTTTTGATTTTCATTTCTCTGATGACTAAGGAATTTGAACATTTCTTTAAGTGTGTCTCAGTTATTTGCAATTTTACGGTTAGGAATTCTGTATACCCTACTTATAGTCCAAGCTAGATCCCTGAGCAGACCTTGGTCAATAACTCTGTACCCAGTCCCAAACTCCCTGAGGTAGCTCGATTCTCAGATGATCTAACCTGCACAGGATCACAGGTGAGGATGCTACAACATTGGCTCAAAACCTAGGGTAACTGGGACCAGCTTGACCCAGGTATGCAGATATTCCTGCCTGAAGAGTGGCACGGTTTTCTTATTTTCTGAGCAGGTGCCCTGAGCAGACCTTGGGTGCAAGTTCCAGACCTATTTCCACAACACCCAGAGGAAATTTGAATCCCAGGTACTGTAAAACAACCAGGATTATAGATGCTCTCATAAAATCCTGAATCACAGGATTTCAGGAGCTTTATCACACCAGGATTTCAAAATATCAGAGGCAGTTTGATACCCTGGAGCTGTGACACACCCAGCCTTTCAGTAACACAGAATCAGAATAACAGAATCAAAAAGACAGCTGGATTCTGAGGATTTTGTACACAACTAGGATCACAGGAGGGATAGAATCTAGTCATCAAGAGCAAGGGACAGTAGCACTAGAGATAATCAGATGTCAAGAGCCAACCATAAGAGTATAAGTAACAGAAACTAAGGTGAATTGTCATCATGAAAACTCAGTTCTCCCACCATAGCATGTCCTAGACACACCATTACTCTGGAAAACCAAGATTAAGATTTAAAATTACTTCTAATTATGATGGTAGAGGACTTTAAGAAGAACGAAAATAACTGACTTAAAGAAGAACAGGAGAACACAGATAAAGAGCCCTTAAAGAGGATACACAAAATCCCTTAAAGACTTACAGAAAAACACATCCAAAGAGGTGATGGAATTGGACAAAACAATCTATGATTTAAAATTGCTAATAGAAATGACAAAGTATTCACAAAGGGAGAAAACACTGGAAATAGAAAACCTAGAAAAGAGATCAGGAGTTACACATGCAAGCATCACCAAAAGAATACAAGAAGTTAAGGAGAGAATCTCAGGTGCACAAGATAACATAGAAAACATTGACAAAACAGTTAAAGAAAATGCAAAAAGGAAAAAGCTCCTAACTCAAAGCATCCAGGAACTCGAGGACACAATGAGAATACCAAACATAAGATTAATAGGTGTAGAAGAGAGTGAAGATTCCCAAATTAAAGGGCTAGTAAACTTATTCAACAAAATTATAGAAAAAAAAATCTCTAACCTAAGGAAAGAGATGCTTATGAACATCCAAGAAGCTTACACAACTCCAAATAGACTGGATCAGAAAGAAAATTTTTCCTGTCACATAACAGTCAATAGACTAAGTGCACAAAACAAAGGCAGAATATTAAAAGCAGTAAGAGAAAAAGGTCAAGTAATGATTAAAGGCAGGTCTATCAGAATTACACTAAATTTCTCACTAGATATTATAAAAGCCAGAAAATTTTAGGCAAATTTCATACAGACCCTAACAGAACCCAAATGCCATCCCAGCGTACTTTTCACAGCAAAACTCTCAATTACTATAGATGTAAAAACCAAGATATTCCATTCCAAAATGAAATTTATACAATATCTTTCCAGAAATCCTCCCTACAAAGGAAAATAGATGTAAACTTGCAACACAAGGAGGGAAACTCCACCCTAGAAAAAGCAAGAATGTAATCTTCTTTTCACAATCCCAATAGAATATACCACAAAACATAATTCCAATAATAACAATAAAAATACCAGAAACAGCAATCACTTTTTCTTAATAACTCTTAATATCAATGGTCTCAATTCTTCAACAAAAGACATAGACTAAGAGAATAGACATGTAAATTGGACACAACATTTTACTGCATACACAAAACACACCTCTATAACAAAGATGTACACTACCTCTGAGTAAACAGCTGGAAAACAATTTTTCAAGCAAATGATCCTAAGAAACAAGCTGGAATAGCCATTCTAATATTGAATAAAATTGACTTAAACCAAAGGTTATCAAAAAACCTAAGAAAAAAAGACACTTTATACTCATCAAAGGAAATATCAAACAAACTGAACTCTTAATTCTCAACATCTGTGCTCCAAATGCAAGGGTACTCATATTCTTTAATGAAACTTTCCTGAAGCTCAAAGCATACATTGCACCACACACAATATTGTGAGACTTCAATACTCTCTGTTTTGGTCTATATCCATTCTTTCATTGTAGTCTCTCTCTGGTAGAAGTGCTGGAGATGCCTGTCTTACAGTTTAACTGCTGGCAACAGATACAATGACCAAAGAAATTCTCATAAGGACAACATTTAATTTGGGCTGGCTTATGGGTTCAGTCCATTGTCATCAAGGTGGGAGCATGGCAGCATCCAGGCAGGCATGGTGCAGACAGTTCTGAGAGTTCTAAATATTCAGCTTAAGGATGCTACCAGAATACTGCCATCCAGGCAGCTAGAATGAGAGTCATAAAGCTCATACCTACAATGACATACCTACTCCAAGAGGGCCACATTCTCTAATAGTACCACTCCTATGCTAATTATATAAATGACAACATTGCCCTAACCATTACTGAAACATGATACAACATTAGTAGCTATGTGATTGGTAGTCATTATCTCTCTGGTAAACTTGCAAAGGAAAGCAGTCCAACCATGTATCAGAGAATATAAAGCAGGCTACAAAATCTACCACTTCTTCAGTGACTCTACATTTATCATATTAGACAGAAACAAAATCCTGATAAAATTTGTAGAACCCAAAATTCATCTGTACCATGAGCATGAACTCAGGTAATAAATGATGCAAAGAGCCTCGCAGTGGATATCTTACTGCTGAGCATGTGTTCCTACTCTAAACTATTGGATTCTATAACAACTTGGGTTACTTTTAGTATGAATCATGAAACCTGGTGATAAAACAATTTTACACCTTGGCAACAAAGTCTTTCTTAGTAGAGTAGAAAGAAAATACAATTTATATGGAATATAATTTAGAAGACTAGTGGGAATCTACAAGTTAATAGCCTGTGTCTTGAAAACGGGAGGCACATTAAACATCATTTAAGCAGGATCTATGCGGGGTGCAGATGTCATAGTCTCTGAAGGTCTTAATATTTTCTTTTCTAATCCTCCAAATCAAAGCTGTGTCTAGTTTTTCAATTGCTTCTTTATTGTTCCATTGATTCCTTAACCAATAATGATTTGTGTATTTTAGTGGAATATTATGCCTGAAATAAAATGTGAAGTACCAAAAGAGAAACCACAGAAGAATATCATATGGACCCTTGTCTTTCTGATGAGCTTAACTTTCTGGCTAACATTAACTTTGTCTATATGGTATGGTAATTTTTTCAGTTTCTATCAACATTAAGAAGTAAAATTTATAACTTTCTTCATAGACAAGAGCATTAGGGTTTTCTTACTATGTAGGGAAACCATGATCACTATAACTCTTATAAAAGAAGACATATATTTGGGATTAATTAACAGTTTCAGAGGTTAAGTCCATTATCATTTTGTTAGGAAGCATGACAGAGAGTTCTGTATTTTGATCACCAGACAGCAGAAGAAGTGTGTGGGCCACACTCGGCTTAGCGTGGGAATAGGAAACCTTAAATTCTGTTCCTACAGTGAGACAATTCCTTCCAAAAGGACATGCCTATTCTAAGAAAGACACTCCTCTTAATAGTTCCCACTTCCTGTGGACAAGCATTCAAAAAAATCTGACTATAAGGGCCCATTGTATTCAAAACACTAGAACTGTCATGTTGAAAGAAAAATAGAGAAGAAAATACTATGGATTTCTTTGTGACTGTATTAGACAGAATTCTCTAGAGTCACAAAACTTGTGGAATGTCCATATAAATTAAGGGAATTTATTGTAATGACTTAAAGACTGTAGTTCTATTATTCCATGAATGGGCTGCTGTGAATTGGAAGTCCACGAATCTTGTAGTTGCTCAGTCTTCACTAGGATAATTGTTTCAGCTGATCTTCTGTGTATGCTGTTTCTCACTAAGGGTTTCTATTCCTGCACAAACATCAAGACCAAGAAGCAAGTTGGGGATGAAAGGATTTATTAAACTTACACTTTCACATTGCTGTTCATCACCAAAGGAAGTCAGGACTGGATCTCAAGCATTTCATGAAACATGACCTGATGCAGAGGACATGGAGTGATGTGAATTACAGGCTTGCTTCCCTGAGCTCACTCATCTTGATTTCTTACAGAACACAGGACTACCGTCCCAGGGATGGCACTGTCCATAATGGGCCCTGGAAACCTTGGTCACCAATTGATAAAGTGCCTTACAGCTGAATCTCATGGAGGTATTTCCTCCAAGGAGGCTCCATTCTGTGTGATAACTCCAGCTTGTGACAAGTTAACACACAAAGCCAGTCAGTATAAGCTGGAATCCTGAAGAAGTAGGTTCCAAAAGATGTGCTGGTCACTAAGTGCAAGCAGGCAGATAAGAGTGAGTCTTCCTTCTTCCTTTGTCCTTATGTAAGCCTGCAGCAGAAGATATGGGCCAGATTAAAGGTGTGTAACTCCATGTCTGTATTTGGAACTTGCTCTGTCTTAGGCTCACCTTGAACTCAGGGATTTCTTTTCTTCATTTTCTGAGAATATAGGCATGTACTATACCTTTTGAGTCTAAGATTTTCATGGTCACTTTGCCTCAATATCTGGATCAAAATCATGTGTAATCCTATGGAAAGATTTTGATCAGAAGTCTGTATCTCCCAGCCTCAAGCACTGGACAATTGGTGAACCTGCCATTTCAAGTGTGTATTTTATTTCTTATGTATTTGACAACCAGGAATACACATGACAGTAACCAAAACCAAAACACTTAATGTCGTGGCTATTACAGTTGGTCACTATCTCATTTACATCTGTGTTTAAGGGACATCTGTGTTTAAGAGCATGGTGACATCAAAATCTTTAGTGGACACACTTTCTTTTAGAGTGAAACAGACTTTAATTCTATTGAGTTACTTAATTTTTCATTTTATTTTTATAATTTTGCTTCTTATGGCCCTAAAATTTACAGTGATTGTTTGATGAATGCTTTCAAAAGAAACTTAGTTTTTAGGGACTTTAACAAAATCAAGGGACATTAAATATTCTGGTCCATTATGTCTTGACACTGGTTGTTAGCTCATAATCTCACATTCAGTTTGGTAGCTATGGAAACACCAGAATTTTTAGAGTCACTTCTCTTAGTTTCGCAGTCATTAACATTTGGTCTTCTTAGAAAAGACTGAGGCAAGTATATGATATCTTATACAAGGTTTTGTTAAATAATTTCTTTCAATTTCACAGGTAATGGAAGGACAAAGGCTACTGATATATGATTAGACATTTGTTCACATACATTCTGATGGAAATTAATGGCAGGTCCTGGTAACTTTTACATAGGAGTTTAAAAGAAAGGGAGGATTAAAGGAAACCCAGAGATTGCCTAAGGGGGATGAATTAGGAGTGGGGATAGGGAGGGAAACCTTGGCTCTTTATAGGGACTGTGCCATATACTCAGGGCAACTAGTGAATTAAATGAAAATGGGAATGTATGGCCTCTGGGCAGCTAATGATGTCTAGTTGTTTGGGGGTTGTCTGATTGTCCCATCATTCCCAGTCAGGGGTATCAGTAGAGATTGCCTGATTATCAGCACTTTTTATGTGAGTAAATCTTTCTAAAAATCATAAATGCTGGAAGCCTATTATGTGAGGGCTGTGGTAACTGCACTGTGATTTATAACCTTGTGTTTTTCTGAAACTGACTATAGGAATTATTCCCTGAGTATTGTTACCCTATGTCTATAATTAGGATCATGATATTATGGATTTCATTGAAGTGTCAGTAATATGAGATGTGCTAATATATATCAAATATATTCCTTTCTTTGTTTTCACATCATAAACTCTGCAGGATATGTTCATGTGTTCAGACAATGCTGGAAAGTAGTAACAGGCAGTAGTACAGGCAAACTTCAAGTTGCATAAACGTGACAAACACAAAGTGAGAGAAGGTTTGTAAGTAAGTTGACACTTCAAATGTGAAAAGTCACTCTCTTTTTGTATAGAGACACTTAAGTCCTCACATTTCAGGATGAAAGGGCTGTATGTCTTACCCTTGACACTGCCAACAATGTGTGCTGTTTTCTTGGAGTAGGAAGGCAATTCTATGCAGTAAGGATGCTCTCTGTGCCCTGTTTTTTCCAGGAGGCAGCAACCATTGCCTATTCCCCTAGTTGGTTATATTACAAAAGTCCAGGAACGGCAATAAACTTTGGTCACCCAAATTGAGTGTAGGAGATGTCAGATTGTCAGAATTAGTTTTCAGGTTTCATCATGTCCATCATTGAGTTCAAATTCACATCTTTCTGTTTGACACTGACACTTACCAAATGAGCCTTTTCATAAAACACAAACATATCCCCTTTAAGGTAAAATGGTTTAGCTTGTCTTGATATAGGCTGAAGCCAACTTCAAAATGTGTTATCATTTTTTCCTATGATTGTTCATAATTGTTAATATTCACAAGATATTTCAAATTCTAAAGTTTTACTTCAGGTAACAGGGAAAATATGTAAAGTTTCAACAGTTACCTCAAGTTTCTAGCATCCTGAACATAATGTTATACAGGCTTCAGCATACTGTAGTACTCCCCATGTTCACGTACACGTCTTTGAAGGACTTCCATTTCTGAAAAACTGATTAGCCTTATAAATTCTCATGTGGTGTTTTAGGATTCTAATAAAACATTTATCTTGCATCAATTTTATCAGGTTCAGTACTATGTGGACCATGCTACCACATTCTTCAGTCTGTTGTAACAGAACTTCACCATGATGGTGTGCATTGTATTACCTTGAAACAACCTAGAGTCATATGAGAAGACAAAAAATCTCACTTGAGAACATTCTCCCATGAAATAGACCTTATAATTGCCTGTTAAGAGCTGCATTGTGTAATGATAAATATGGGAGTGTGGAGACCTCTGTGGGTGTTTCCAAAAAACACCTTTAGGGAGGTGTTTTGGGTTGTACAATAAGGCAAGTGGATTACCTATGGAGTACAAAGTACTATGTAGTATTCCTTAGTGGTATCTCTTTCATTTCTTGCCTCTAGATATTTTCCTTATTTCCTGACTTGTGTTCTCTTAGAGATGGAAAGTGAAGCTCCTGCCCTGCTTACTCTGGTAAGTTTTCTCAGAATGAAGCCCATCTCTGCTGTTGTAAATAGTTTGAGGTACACAGAACATCCATTGCAACTTGTTGGTGAGTTTTCCAGAAGCTTCCATTGCAGTGCCATTGTCATTCTGCCTGGATAGCTCAGGTTAAATTGATCATATACTAAATGTGTTGATATTCTGGACAAACAGGGTAACCAGTCTACCCTAACATACTAAGGCCTACATCTGGATCCAAATTTTATCAACACATTTTCCTAAATAGATTTCTGAATCTCTCCTTTCTACACCATGCCCAGAACTCATGCCTCAATCTGTCATGCAGCTTCTGTATTTAAATCCTTCCATTGTTTTTCTGATCCCTAGGTTCTGTTGCCAACCTTACACTCCCAAACCTGTTTCTGACAGGACATGTACATGATATGCATGATGAGATACACATATCTTTGCCAGCACAACCAAGGCTTGAATGTAGGCACCTAGCCCTACACAAATTTGAAGCTGTGTTCTAGCTGTAGTGAGTCCACAGTTGTAGCATTCATGAGAAGAGGTGTATTGAGTATGTCTAGATTTCAAATGGGTTTCCAAGTCTGAAACATGCCCTTCAGTGCTATATCTTATTCCTTGGCCTCCATGATGTCACACAGCATCAGCTCTGGGCTTCCCTATTTGCTACTCCCAGATCCAAATCAAGTTTGGCTCTGGGCATACTTCTAGACCATGCTTCTCTAGATCCATTGCTGGACTTCCAGCTTTGATATAGATTGCCTAGCTTTGAGGATCTAAGACTGTTTTTTAGGATACTGTTGTCACTGTAATCTTACATCAGTTTCAGTAGCACATGGATTACATAGCCACATTCTTCTGCCATGTGTAATAGAGCCTCACCATGATGGTTTGTGTTGTGTTACCTTTACACAATTGAGAGTCATCTGAGAAGGAACCCTAGTTGATTACCATCCCCCATGAAATAATCTTTAGAAATCTGTTGAAATATCCTCTGAGTAGGGCCTTTTTTATGTTTATTTTTGATTATTTCCATTATATATTTTACTTATTTCCATTTCAGTTTAACCTTTGTAAACCTCCTATCTCATCTCCCCTCCTTATCCTTTTCTAAGGGTCCTCCCCTAACCACCTATCTACTTTTCCCAAACCAGCAAGGCATTCCCCTACATTGGAGGATTGAGTATTAACAGGACCAAAGGCCTCTCCTCACATTGATATAAGATAAGGCTTTCCTATGCTATATATGCAGTTGGAGCCATGGGTCTCGCCTTGTGTATTTTTTCATTTGTATTTTAGTCCCAGGGAGCCCTCAGTGTCTGGTTAGTGTTACATTCCCCATAAGTGGTGACTCACAGCTTAGCCATTTTGCCTTGTTGGTGGGCTTTCAACAGCTCCAGTTATGTGTGCCTGTATAGTACTGGTCACAATCATACTGCACTATATCTTTGAATTTCTGGAGATTGAAAGTACCTGTTCCATAGCCCATGTAAATGCCTTAACATGGATGGAGGTTTCTCCCAACAATATTCTTTGCAAGAATATCTTAACTGGATCTCTCCGGTCCATTCCTTGAATACAACCACAGGCCTAGGTACTATCATGTAGATTCACCATCTTACTTCTTCAGTTGTTCTGGTATATATGTGATTTGTTTATGAATTATACACTCTCAGTTTTTTCCTGTGAAAGACAGGTCTTATACTGGTTTGCAGACCAGATATATAGACATTTTCATACCAGTGTCTCCCTCACTCTTCCATGCTTCTCTTCAGGCAAAATGCTTAGCACACAACATCCTTGTGAGATTCCCTCCTGTAGTGAGTCCTCATGCATAGTTCTAATGGTAGGAGGCCTTCCTAAGTATGTTCAGATTGCACATGAGCTTCTTTTTTTAGAAAGTCTGAACCCAGCTTTTAATTATTTTCTTCTATTAGCAAGCCTCCCCAGATCACAAAACACCTGGAGTGGGGCTTCCCTTTTTAATATTCCCCAAGAGATCCCCAATTCTGCTCTGTACAAACTCTGAGACCTTGCTTCTCTAGTCCGTTTTGCTGTAAATTTGGTTTGACTCTGATTACCTAGCTTTGAGCTTCTAAGACAGATTCTCAGGCTTATATTCACTCTGAAATTTTTTATCATTTTTTTTTGTCCACAGAATCAGTAGTATATGGACCATAATGCCTCATTCTTTGCTACCTGAAATGTTAGAGCCTCATCATGATGGATTGTTTTAAATTAATGTGACACAATCTAGATTCTTCTGAGAAGGAACCTCAATTGAGACTATTTCTTCATGAAATGGTCTGTATAAATGCTTGTTTAGAGCTCCCTTGAGCTATGATTCTTATGGTAGTGTGCAGTCATCTGTGGTATTTGCCATGCTTTTCATAGCAGTTCAGGGTTGTTCAAGAAGGCAAGCCAAAATACCAAGGGAGTGCAAAGCATTATGCAGTACTACTTAATGGTATCCAATTGTGTTCTTGTCTCTAGATTTCTTACTTTATTCCAGACATGTCTTCTCTTACAGATGGACAGTTAAGCTACTGCTCTGCTACTATTGTGTGCTAATCCAGAATGAATCCTGTGATGTTCCCAATGTGTGTAAACATAAAATTCAGTCGTTGTCTATTTCTTGTTGGTGAGCTCTCCTGAAGATGCCGTTCTGTGGTAACTTCACTCAGCCAGGACAGTTCTGGTCACAGAGATTCTGCACTATTTCTGTTGTTATCCAGAAGTAGTAAGATATTCCTATACTCTCAAACTCTAAGTTCTAACTCTCTATTCAGATGTCTCTTAACACCTTTGCCAGAACAAATATTTTAAAACACTCCTGTCCACACCATTTACACAACCTGAGGCATCTGTCCTACCTTTCATGCAGATTCCTCATCTAACTTTCTCATTTATTCCTCTACCCTTCAGTTTACTTTGTCATGTGTGCACTGCCATTCCTGTTTCTTATGGACAGGTCACATCTCAGGCATCAAAGAAGTGAAATACATAAGTGGTTTTTCAGTTTCCTGCTCACCATTTCATGCTTAGATCCAAGCACTCAGCTCTGTACACAATTTCCTGGTGAGTTTGCTCCAATCATGAGTCCACAAGTATAGTCACAGTGGCAGGATTCCTACCTAATTTTGTAAACATTTCACATATGTGTCTTTGGTGGGAAAGTCTGAACCCTGCTCTCCTCTCCCTTCTCCAACTCTTAGGTCTCCCTTACGTTACAGCACACCTGCACTAGGCTTGTTATATAGTATAACTATATACTACATTATTGTACTGTTGGCTTACTCACAAACCATGCTTCTTTAGGCCCATTTACTCAGATTCCAGCATGAACACCAATTGCTTTTGTTTGAGCCTTCAATTTTCTTTCTAAGGATTCTATTACCTTTCTAATCTTGCATCTTTTTTTTCCAGTAGAATCATTACCATGGATCATGATGCTACATACATCTAGCAGTTATGGTGAAGTGTCACCCATGATGGTTTGTGTTTTTCTATCTTGACATTTTCTAGAGTTATTTGAGAAGGAACCACTATTGATAACATTCCTCCATGAAACAGTATGTAGAAAAGTCTATTGTGCTCTTCTCTTCAGTAAAGATTCTTATGGTAGTGTGGAGCTTTCAGTGGGTGTTGTCAAACTTTGGGAGGTGTTTCTGGGTTTTACAAGCAGACAAGCTGAGGTATTTATGGAATGCAAAGCAGTATGTATTATTCATTATTAGAAACAGCTTCAGGACTTTATGATTCTTTTTTAATTCCTGATCTACATTCTCTGAATATTGGACAATGAAGAGCCTGCCCTTCTTACTATGGTGAGTTTGCCCAGAATTAAGTCCAATTGTGCTGTGTTTAATATGTGGATACATGCTTCTCAGTCATTGTCTCCTGTTGGTAGGCTCTCTAGAAGCACTCCTTCCAGTAGTCTTTTCTCATTCTTCCAGGATAGCTCTAGACACACAGATCCTATACTTTCTCTGTTGAAATCTTGGGGAATCAAGAGACTCATTGTATACCCACACATGAATGACTCAGTCTTGATGTAGATTTCTCCCAACATTTGTGCCTATAAAGCATCCCTGAAATTCTTCAGTTCACACCATGAACAAAGCTTGATGACTATCATTCAGCTTCTGCATCAAAATTCCCAATTTGGTTATCTAGCCCAAGTTTCTTTTGCCATGTTGATATTTTATTCTCAGTTCTATTTCTGATCAAGGTAGAACATAACAAGTATCCATGTTATGATATATGCATACCTTTCATTCCAGTGCTCTTTTAATCTATGATGTTTATCTCCAACAGCCAGCTTTTCACTGTTGCTGCACTGATGTTCCCTCAGTAGTAAGTTCATAAGAGTGGTGTCCTGTGGAGGAATACTAACTAATTATGTGCAGATTACACATGGACATCCTTTGTGTTCAAATGCAAATTTGCTCTTCATTGCCTTCACCTATTCCCAGGCCTCCTTCCTCTCACAGAGTACCTCCACTAGGACTCCCTGATTTGATTTTCAAAGACAATCCTTTTTTGATTTTCAAAGACAAGCCTAATTCTACTCTGTGATCACTCCCAGATAGTTCTTTCTAGAGCTTTTGTTGGTCTTCCAGTTTTTACAAAGATTTCATGGCTTTCAAGCACTCAAACTATTTTTTAACAATCTATCAACTCTGTCCTCTTGCATCACATTTTCATCACCATCCTGCCATATTTTTCTGCCAAGTCTAATAAACCATAATCAACAAGATTTCTATTGTGTTAACTTAACACAATGTAGACTCGTATGAGAAGGAGGAACTTCGATTGAGAATATTTTTTTATGAAATGAAATGTATAAATGCCCGTTGTTAGCTATGGTAAGTAATGTAATTATGGCAGTGTAGAGACCTTTGTGGAAGTTTCCCATTTTTTGTAGGGGGTTCTCATTGTACAATAAGTCAAGTGTAGTTAACTATGGAGTACAAAGTACTGTGTGGTATTATGTAGTGGTATCTCTTTCAGTTCTTCTCTCTATATTTCTTCCTTTTTTTCTAGACCTGGGCTCTCTCTGTGACAGTAAGTGAAGTTTCTGCTCTGTTCACTATGATACATTTTCCCAAAATGAAGCCAAACTGTAAGCATCTAAATAATGGGAAGCCTGCAGCTCAACCATTGAGTCTTTTTACTGTAATCTTCAGAACCTCCCCTTCTAGTGACTGTATAAATATCTTTTAGCTACTCTGATTAGTAATGATACATATAGCAGTTTAGAGACCACTGTGGGTGTTTCCCATCTTTTAAAGGTGTTTTTTTCTTTGGCAATAAGGCAAGTGGAACTGCCTATGGATACTGTGTGGTTTTACGTAGTAGTATCTCTTTCATTTCTTGCCTCTAGATTTATTCCTGTTTTTGGACCTGTGCTCTCTCTCTGATGGTAAGTGAAGTTCCTTCTCTGCTTACTATATGATAAGTTTTCTCATAATAAAGCCAACCTGTAATGATCTAAATAATTGTCAGCCTAGAGCTCAGCCATTGAGTCTTTTTTGCTGAGATTTTCAGGACCACCCCTTCTAGTGCCATCTTCACTGTGCCAGGATAGTTCTAGTTACACAGTTGTGCAATATCTCTGTTGAATTCCTGGGGAACCAAGATACACAATTTACCCCTGTACTCTAAGATGTAAGTCTGAATAGTCTTTGTTTACTGTTTTTACCATAATAGCTTCTCTGCATTCCTCCACTCTGCACCTTGGCCATAATACAAGACCTTTGTCCCATCATGCATCCTCTGCATCTCACTCTCTCAGTTGGTACTCTACCTTCCAGTTACCTTTTCAATCTCTACACACCCATTCCTATTTCTGATGTACACAGCAAAACCAGGTTTTAGTGATGTGATCTACAGTCCTCTGCATTTCAGTCCACTCCTTGCCCTTTTTTGATTGATTCCTGGCACCCAGTTTCTCACTCAATTTCCTGGTGAGTTCCCTCAGTAGTGAGAATAGAATTGGAATCTGGTGTGGAGGATGCCTAGCTAAGTATGAGCAGATTACACATGGCTGTCCATTGTGCACAAGACTCAACTTTTTCCTCCAGTGCCACCTCCTATTCCTAGCCATTAAACGTCACTTCCACTGGGCTTCCCTCATTAGTATTTCAAATACAACTCCAATTTTGCTGTGTGTAAGCTTGCAGACCATGCTTCCTTAGACATATTGTCTGTACTTTCATATCTGAAACAGATTGCCTAGCTTTGAGGCTGTCAGATTGTCAGGATTTTATTAAATCCTCCATCATTGTTTTATCATATTCAGTACTAAATGGACTTTGTTGACATATTTCTCTATACTGTGTGATAGTGTGTCACTATGGTTTTTGTGTTGTGTTAACTATTGAGGCACGAGCTGCCCCACGTTGGGCGCCAAAAATGTTGAGAGTTGCACTAGCCCATGCTTTGGGGCTAAATTGTTAGTGCCTGCACTGCATCAAGATGCTCCAGTTCACAGTTTGGGGTTCAGCAAGAGAGAGTTACAGCTGATGAAAAGAATGGAGACCAAACAAAGAGTGATTTAATCCCATTTATTCTTCAGTCTCCCTTCTTCTCTCCAAGTCTCTAGTTCCAAATCCCTAGTTCCTAGCACCTAATCCTATTTCCAGTTGCTAGTCTTGTTCCCAGTTCCAAGTTCTTTCTCCAAGTGCTAAGTGCCTAATACCTAATGCCTAATACTTAACTCACTTCTACTGTCTGCCTTTCACCTTTTATATGTCTCACTTCCAAGCCAGGCCTCTATGTCATGCACTTAAGCCATACCCTTAAGTGTTATCTCTAAATCACGCCTTTTATTCTCACACACCCAAGGGGAAATCCTGGGTATCTAAAGCTAGATATTATCAGAGTGTGCTCAGCTATTGTAGTCTATTGTAATCAAGTCTCTTGTCAGGGTCTATGGCTCAAGATGGCTACAAGGTTGATAGCTGCCTTCTGTCAGTGCCCACAGTTAACATGACAAAATCAAGAGTTAAGTGAGATGAAGGAGCCTCAAATGAGAAATCTCTGTTTTGATTTGGCCTGTAGCAATGCTTGTTAGCCCTCTGGAGGTGGTGCAAACTTTCAGAAAATGTTCATGGTTGTAGAAGAAGGCAACCCTGGGTATCTGTTGAATGCAAAGTAATATTTACTATTCCTTAGAAATATCTGCTTCAATTTTCACCTCTAGTTTGTCCCTGATGACTGACTTTTATTCTCTGAATGATGTGGACATGAAGCTTCAAAATTGCTTGGACAATTAGGTAAGTTATCTAAATTTCAGCCCCACTGTGTTGTTCTCAATATGTGGAGTCTTACAGATCTGTCATTGTCTCTTGTTGATGAAGGTTTCAGAAATCCCCCCATCAATGCCATTGTCAATATGCCAGGATAGTTCTGGTCAAACAGATACTACACTATATGTGTTGTTATATTTTAACCTCACATACTAGAGACTACTTATGGATGCATATTTCACTCAACACATCCCCCTGATTAGATTCCCGGAATCTCTTTTATTATTATTATTATTTATTTTTTTATTATCAAATCACAATTTTTGCTTTTTAACATGGGGGTTATAAACACGAAAATGCAGGATGTGGGGACTGGATGACACAGGAGCATAGATGTTCAGGGGAGTACAGATATCTTTCACAGCAGGGTATCAGCTGGGTGAAGGTTCAGGGGGTCAGGTAACTATGACTCTGCCTATGATACACTTGTCCTTGTCTAACTTGGTACTATCCACCAAGGCTGCCTATTTACAAGGTCTATGATTACTCAGGCTGGTAGATTTCCACAAAAGCTGCCTGTTTATAATAGTTTATAGCCATCTGTTTCAGTGTTTTTCCATAGAAACACAAGACTTTGTGTTAGCAGGCATGTATGTTAGGCCTATTGCTAGAGTTAGGCTTATGGTTAATTTTAGGCGTTCAGTGTATAAGCAGGGCTGCCCCTGACATCTCCTCCATTCTCCAAGTATAGAAAAGCTGTGGTAATTTTAATCTTACCAAGGCGACAGTAGAGTCCTGAACTCCAGTAATTAAAGGGGACCTTGTAATGGCTCCGGTCCTCCTTCAAATCGCCAAAAATCTCTCCTTTCTACACCATGAACAAAAACAAAGGATTATGTCTTTTGTATAATTTCTTATGTCCACTTGTCCTCTAGTTCACTGTTTCTTTTGCAAACTCTACACTCCCAATCTGGTTTCTGTAGGACAGGACAGGTATCTGGTATTAATGATGATGATGTATCTGATATATATATCTGGTATACACACCTTTACCATCACAACAAAGGCTACCTTTTAGCTTCTCTCCAATTACCACGCCTTATACCCAGTTCAAAGTTTTGTTTCCCCAGTAGAGAGCCCAATGCTGTAGCCCTCATGAGAAGAGGTATAGGTAAATATGTACAGATTAGAAATAGGTTTCCTACATTGGCAAGTCTGAAACTTGCCCTCAATTACCATCTTCTATTCCCAGGCCTCCAGCTGATCACATCACACTAGTACTGGTCTACCCTTTTTAGTATTCCCAGATAAAACTCCATTTCTGCTCTGTTCATACTTTCAGACAAATCTTTTCTAGAAACATTTCCGGAACTTCCATCTTTGTCAGAGATATCTAAGGTTTGAGGATCTCAGACTGTTTGTGAGGATACTATTAACACTTAAAATCTTACATCATTATTTCATCATATTTAGTACCATGTAGACCATGCTGCCATATTATTTTGCCAGGCATTGTAGAGCCTCACCATTTTCTTTTGTGTTGTGTCCCCTTTATAGAATCAAGAGTCATATGAGAAGAAGGTACCATAATTGAGAACATTCCTCCATAAAATTGCCTGTAGAAAAGCCTGTTTATAGCACCCATTTGTAGGAATTCTTCAAGAAATGCGGATCCCTCTGTGGTTATTGCTAAACTTTGTGAAGAGGTTTTGCATTTTACAAAAAGGCATTCCATTGTACCTATGGAGTGAAGAGAATTATGTATCATTTCTTAGCAGTATCTAATTCAGTTCTTGCCTCTAGGATTCTTCCTTGATTATTGACCTCTGTTCTCTTACTGATGAAAGTGAATCTCCTATTCTGCCTTCTATGGTAAGTTTTCCCCTATATATTAAAAACAATGATGTTCTTAATATGTGGTGACTCTAAACTTAGCCAATTTATCTTGAGAGTGAGCTATCCAGAAGCTCTTCTTAAATGTCCCCGGATAGTTCTTGTTACACTGATATTGGAGTATTTCTCTTGAATTTCTGGAGACTGAAGTTACATATTCCAGTACCCATGATAAGGTCTAAACATTCAGATTTCTTCCAAAAATCTTATTTGTGTGAATACATTCCCTGAATTTCTCCTGTGCATACCACACATGCAACCACAGGCCTAGGGCCTGTCCTGTAAATTCTGTATCTAACTTCTTCAGTTGGTCTGCTAGAACCTAGAGATGTTTGTGATTTCTGTGCTTCCAGTCCTTTTCAAGATTGACAGGTCACATACCTGGTTTCCAGACCAGATCTACAGAGCCTTGCCTTCCAGTTTCTTGTTCATTTTTTCATGCTTGTCTTCAGTCAAAATGCTCTGCACACAACTTCCTGGTAAGTTTTTTCCAGTAGTACATTCTCAAGTAGAGTCTCCATAGCAGATGGCCTACCTAAGTATGTCCAGGATTCCCATTGGCTTCCATTTTTGGCAAGTCTGAACCCAGCCCTCCAGTGCCATTTCCTATTACAACTCCTCCACCAGGTGATAGAGCACCTGAACTGGCATTCCTTATTTATTATTCCCAAATACAACCCAAATTCTACTCTGTACAATCTCCCAGACTGTGCTGCTCTAGACCCATTTGCTGGATTTCTGACCTAGATTGCCTGGGCTTGAGCCTCTCAGACTGTTTTTCAGGATTCTATTAACCCTGAAATCTTGCATCATTTTTTTCATCAGATTCAATACCATATGGAACATGCTGCTACATTCTTCTGCTGGAATGTTAGAGCCTCACCATGACAGTTTGTGTTATAGTAATGTGACACAATGTATATTCATATGAGAAAAAGGAAACTCAATTGACAACATGCCTCCTTGAAATGGTGTGTAGAAAAGCCTTTGAGAGTTCTGTTGATCTTAGACTCTTATGGTAGTGTGCAGTCATTTGTGGGTGTTGCCATACTTCAGAGGTCATTTGGGCTTGTTCAACAAGTCAAATGGAAATACCAATGGAGTGCCAAGTAATATGCAGTACACCTTAATGTTATCCAATTCTTTTCCTGCCCATAAACTTCTTACTTGATTCCTGACCTGTATTCTCACAGTCAAGCTACTCAGATCGACAGTCAAGCTACTCTCCTGCTGCTATGGTATGCTATTACAGAACTAAGCCCAACTGTGATACTATCAGTATGTGTATACATAAAATTCAGTCATTGTCCCTTATTGGTGAGCTCTCAAGTAGCAATCTGTCAAAGGCATCTTCACTGTGTCAGGATAGTTCTGGTCACATATATCCTACACTATTTCTGTTGTTATCCTAGAGATCTAAGATATCCCTTATACTCCCACACAGTAAGTACTAACAACCAATGCAGATGTCTCCCTAGATCAGTCCTGTCCACCCCTTCCACACTAACTGAGGCATCTCTCTTACCCATCGTGCAGCTTCCTGATCTAACTTTCTCAATAATTTCTCTAGTCTCCACCTTACTTAGTCATGTGTGCACTGCCATTCCTGTTTCTTATGGACAGGTTACATACCAGGCTTTCATGTAGAGATTTACAGAAGATGTTTCCCAGTTTCCTGCTCACCATAACATGCTTGGACTGAAGCACTCAGCTCTACAACCAATTTTTTGATGAGTTTTCTCCAATAGTGAGTCCACAAGTACAATCACAATTGTAGGAGTTGTATCTAAGTATGTCCAGATTATATACTAGTGTCCTTGAGGGGCAAGACAGAAACGTGTCTTCCAGTCTCTGTCCTATTATCTGGTCTACCTTATGTTCCAGAAACCCAGAAGTGGGCTACTTGTTTAGTATTCCCAAATACTAACCCATTGAGCTCTGTGCTTACTCCCAGATCATACATCTCTAAGCACTTTTATTGTATTTCCAGCACTGACACATATTTCCAGGCTTTGATCCTTTAACAGTTTTTCTCAGGATTCTATTAATCATGTAATCTTGCATCATTTCTTCAACAGATACAGTGCTATGTGGACCTTGCTGCCACATACTTCTGTCAGTTGTGATAGAGCCTCACCATGATGGTTTGTGCTGTGTTATCTTGTCATATTCTCTAGTCACCTGAGAAGATGTAACCTCAATTGAGCCTATTTCTCCATGAAATGCTGTGTAGAAGATCCCTTTGAGAGATCCCTTGATGAATGGCTGTTTGGATAGTGTGGATGCCTATGTAGGTGTTGCCAAACTTTGGGTTACTCTGGTTGTACCAGATGAGGGCATTGATACTATTGTACTCTAATGCATTATGTAGTATTCCACAGTGGAGTCTCTTCCAGTTCTTGCCCCTCAGTTTTTTCTTTGATACCTTACTTGTGTTCCCTCAACGATGGAAAATGCTTATTCTACATAATGAGGTAAGTTTCCTCAGAACTAAGCCCAACTGTGTTGTTCCCTACATGTGGAGACAATCAGACCAGGCATTGTTCCTTATTGGTGTGCCATTCATAAGCTTCACTTCCAGTGCCATCATGACTGTGCCAGGATTCTTCTGGTCAGACACATAATGCACTACCTTTGTTGAATTCCTGGAGAACCAAGATACCCTTTCCACTTCACACACTCATGCTTAACTGTGAATGCATATTCCTCTCAACATCTTTGTCTAAATGACTTCAGTGAATCTCTCCTTTCCTTACCATGTATACAACCCCATGCCTAGGTCTTATCTTTCAGCTTCTTCATTTAACATCCTCAATTGTTTTTCTAGACCCTAGCTTCCTTTCTCATGTGTATACTCCCAGTTCTGTTTCTGATGGACAAAGTACTCATCAGTTATATATGATGAGACTTAAAAATCCTTTTCTTTCCAGTGATCTCCTCACCGTGCCTTGGGTCACTGCAGGTACAAACTGGCAGTGGAGACACAATCCAGTAGAAACATCAAGGCATCTTCCAAATTGGTATGAGTCAGCAGAAGTAACCAGGCCCAACAGGGATGCCAAAAGTTTTCTACCATGCCTATCTCCACAAATTGAAGAGCTGTGAAGAAGATGTGAGCCCAACACAGTGTTGTAAAGGGCCTTCGTCACTGTCAGTTGAGTAATATTTATTGTCACTCTAAGTATCATTTGTCTTCCCATGAGGCTTTGCTCAGCAAAACACCATGTAACTCTGTCTTAGAAAAGCTCTATGTGAGTCTAACATCACTCTGACAATTGGCCTGAGTATGTAGAAGCAGCAAGAAGTCTTTATAATATTGCCAGAATTATTTTTGTGTTTCCTTGTATAACATCATGACAACTGGTGGCCATTAAGGAATGGCAAGGCAAAGCAAAGCAAAACCTTCTACCATCATCTACCATCGCACTGGTTCATCTTAACATCCTGTGTCCTTTCACATGTTTGCTTTAGCAACATGTGTAACCCATCCAAATATCATTTGCCATAAGTGACTTTCCAAAGAACCCACAATTTTCCGGTTAATATGCTTCTTTATGTTAAAGAATTTTCTTTCTCTTAAATGAATTATCTATATTCAAAAGAAAAATATAAAAACTTTCACTTTTTAAATAAATAGCTTATGTAAAACATTGTCAGAAACAGTCTAACAAATCAACATTAAATTTCTATCAATATTAATAATTTAATATAACCTTTAAAATTCTAATATACAGTAATTTAACAAGAACTTTACATTTCTATTAATGTGCAGAAATTCAAACTGACTTTTTTTTGAACAACATAAATAACAAAACATATCAAATTCTTTTAATATACAATAATTTAAAAAAACCTAAAAGTGCTATTAATATACAAGAATTAATACAAGGAATTTAAATTTCTACTGACATACAATAGTGATCAAAACCAATAAATGTTTATTAATATGCAATAAAGAATACAAGTTTAAAATTCTATCAAGAAACAATAATTAAAAGTCATTAAAGTACTATTAATATATTTTAATTCAATCAAAATGACTTTAAATTTCTTTCAATATACAATAATTAAACAAAACATAAAATTCTTATGAATATACAACACTTAAACCTTGAATTTCTATTAATACACAATTATTCAAACAATATGACTTTATAAATATCTATTAATATGTAATATTAAACAAAATTGTAAATTTCAATTAATATGCAATAAAATGAAACAAATTTTAATTTCAGGCAATAAACAGCAATTAAAAAATACTAAATTGTTATTAATATAGTATAATGTAAATAAACTGGCTTTAAATTTCCATCAATATAAAATAATTAAATAAAAACATGAAATTCCTATAAATATACCATACATAAACATAAAATTTAAATTTTTATTAAAATGCAATAATTCAAAAATGACTTCATAAATATCTATTAATATACAATATTTTAAAAAGTTGCAAATTTATATTTAAATGCAATAAAACAAAACAAAGTTTAATTTCAGGCAATAAACAGTAATTAAAAAAATCTAAACTTTTATTAATGTTCTCTAATTCAAATAAATTTAGTTTAATTTCTATCAATATAAAATAAAATAATACATAAAATTCTAAAAGTATACAATATTTAAACAAAAACCTAAAGTTTCTATTAATATACTATAATTCAAAAAATGACTTGATTTTTCTATTAATATAAAATTATTTAACAAAAGCCTAAAATCTCTATAAATATACAATACATCAACAAAAACCTTAAATTTCTTTTATCATACTATAATTTACACAAAATGACTTTAAATTTCTATTAATAAAAAATAATTCCAACAAAATTACGTTAAATCTATGAATATAGGTTAGTTAAACAAAACATAAAATTCCTATCAATATACAATACTTAAATATAAACCTTCAATTTTTATTAATATACAATAATTTAAACAAAATGACTATATAATTATCTTTTAATATACAATATAAAACAAATCTGTAAGTTTCTGTTAATAAGCAATAAAACAAAAGAAATTGAAATTTCAGGCAATAAAGAGTAATTAAATATACTATATTATTTTTAATATTATATAATTTAACTAAACTGAATTTAAATTTCTATTAATATGAAATAATTAGGCAAAAACATAAAATTTCTATAAATATACCACACTTAAACATGAACATTATATTTTTAATATTATATAATATTTGAAACAAAATGGATTTATAAATATCCTTTAATATAAAGTATTTAAAAAGCTGTAAATTTATATTAATATACAATAAAAAAGAAATGTAAATTTCATGCAATAAACAATAGTTAGAAAACACTAAAGTTTTCTTAATATACACTAATTTAAACAAATTGAATTTAAATTTCTATAAATATATAATAATTAAAAAGTTACATAAAATTTTTATAAGTATAAAATATTTAAACAAATACTTAAATATTTCTATTAATATACTATAATTCAAAATATGACTTTAAATTTTTATTAATATAAAATAATTTGAAAAATCCATAAAATACTTATGAATATACAATACTTCAACAAAACCTTTTAATTTCTCTAAATATGTAATAATTTAAACAAATGATCTTAAACTTCAATTAATAAACAATAATTCTAACAAAATGTCTTTAAATTTCTGTCAATATACAGTAATTAACCAAAGCAAAAAATTCCTATAAATATACAATACTTAAACATAAAACTTAAATTTTTATTACTATATAATAATTCAAACTAAATAATTTCATAAATATCTTCTAATATACCATATTAAACATAAGGTGTAAATTTATATTAATATATAATAAAGCAAAACAAATTTAAATTTCAGGTAATAAACAGTAATTAAAAATACTAAATTATTATTAATATATTATAATTTAAATAATCTGACTTTAAATTTCCATGAATGTACAATAAATAAACAAAAACATAAAAGTGCTATAAATCTACCATACTTAAATATAAACCTTAAATTTTTATTCATATACAATACTTCAAACAAAATGACTTTATAAATATCTCTTAATATACAACATTAAATAAAAGGGGTAAATTTATATTTATATGCAATAAAACAAAACAAATTTAAATTTCAGGCTATAAACTGTAATTAAAAAAGACTGAATTTCTATTAATATACACTAATTCAAATAAATTGACTTTAAATTTTTATCAATATACAATAATAATAAAAATACATTAAATTTCTGTAAGTATGCAACATTGAAACAAAAACCTAAAACTTCTATTACTATACAGGAATTCAAAAAAATGACTTTAAATTTTATTAATATAATGTAATTAAACAAAAACATAAATTTTATATAAATACAAAATACTTCAACATAACGTTAAATTTTCTAATATACATTAATTTAAACAAAATGATTTCAACTTCTTTTAATAAACAATAATTTAAAAAATGACTTTTTAATTTCTATGAATATGCAAATTAAGCAAAAGTTATAAATTTCTATTAATACACAATTAAATAAATCAACTTTATTTTCTATCATACAACAATAAATAAACAATAAATTGCTGTTAACATAGTATAATTCAAAATATTATTTACTGTTTCTATCAATATAAAATAATTAAAATACCAAATTTCTACAAATATATCTTAATTAAAGTAAACCCTTATATTTCAATTAATATATGCTTCTTTCCATCAAAATAACTTTAAATTTCTATTAATACACAAAAATTTAAACAAAATGACTTTAAATTTCTGTTAACATACAATATTCTGTAAAAGCTGTCAATTTCTTTTACTATGCAATAAAACAAAACACATTTAAATATCTTATCAATATACAATAATTAAAGAAAACAATAAAAAATCTATAAATATACAGTACTTAAACAAAAAACGTGTTTCTATTAAAATGCACTAATTTAAAAAGACCTTAAATTTCTATTAACATACAATAATTTAAACAAAATGAATGTAAATTTCTATTAATATGCATTTGAAACATAAATTTCTACTAATAACAATATTTCAATCAAAGCAACTTAATATATTTTAATATACAATAATGAACGTAAACCATTAAATTTCAATTAATATATACTAACTCAAAAAAAATTTAGATTCCTATCAATATATAATAATTAAACAAAACGCTAAATTTTTCTTAATATACATTAGTTCAAACAAAACATCTTTAAATTTTTATTAATATCCAATAATTGAACAAAACAAAGTTAATTTTCTATAAATATGGAATTAATCAAACAAAATGACATTAAATTTTTATTAATATCCAATAGTTAAATAAAAACCTAAGTTTTCAATGAATGTACAGTAAACAAAAGCCTTAAATTTCTATCAATATTCAACAATTAAACAAAATGCTTACATTTCTGTTAATATATGATATTTCAGAAAAACCATTTTAATGTTCTACTAATATACAATAATTAAAAATACCTTAAATTTCTGTTACTATATTCTAATTGAGCAAACCACCTTAAATTTATATCAATATACAATAATTAAGTAAACAAACCACCATCCTAAATGATAACAAACATAACAAATCAAGCCACCTAAATCACTCACACCAACTTAAGTATATGGGATGATCGTATTCTTATATATATATTTGATTCCTGCTGAATTGGGGCAAGGAATTCCCATTTTTGGTTTCCAAGGAAAATCATGGTTAGTCTGTAAAAAAGGTAACTGTTGCATTTGTTGCCCAGTTTCTGTGTTTATCTAGTCTTTGTACTGCCAGTCCTGCCTACCTATTGTCCAGTCTCTGTGTTTATCCAGTCTCTGTGAGATTAATCATTAGAGCTAGCCCATTTGAAGTTAATTTGCATGCAAACTTGGAGATAGTCTTTCATTTACCTGGTCTATTTTCTTTGTGAAGACATTCCTGTCTCAGCTGATAAGACAATTCATTAGTCAGATATAGTTTTTATAAGGTTTGTTGCTAAACTTACTTTTTTATTCCCTGTAGATATGTAAACATAACCACATCCCATTCCCACCTTAAAAAAAATGCTGGTTTCCATTTTAATGTCAAAATACCCTTATAGTATATAGGTTGGTTTATTTCCTCTGTGGTTTTGATAACCATATGTCTCTCAGCAGCTGTCTGTTTTTTTTTTTTTTTCATTAAAATTAAGAAAATTTAGAGTTAACAAAACATTATTTAGTATGTTCCAGAGGGTTTTATTTTCTCTTGTAGTTTAGTAAGCATTTCCTTTAATGTATTATTGGCTCTTTCTATAACTGCTTGTCTTGTGGGATTGTGTGTTTTAGGAGTAACATGCTTTATGCTATAATATGCAAAGAATCATGTCATGTTATTGGGTACATATGTGGAAGCATTATCAACTTAAATTTGTTCAGATTTCTCTCTAATTGACATCATTTCCAGTAAACATGTTATTACAAAATCAGTCTTTCAGAACTTAAAACCATGTGCACATTGAAACCCTGAGTGTGTGTAAATGATATGTGGTAGAATCCTTTGTTTTCCAAATTGTGCAAAAGGAATTGGGTGTTGTAAAGCTAGAAATGCAGGCCCCTGTCACTGTCAATTGAGTTGTATTTATACTCCCTGGAAAAAGCACATGTTCTCCAAAGGTTCTTTCCTCAGAAAAACACGATGTGAATCTGTCTTATCAAAACTCAATATGAGTCTGTATCAGCTGTAGTAATCCAGTTATAGGTCCACAAGTTTAAGCACCATTGGTCAAGTCTAGCAAAGTTTGTGGAGATGATACATGGGAACAAGATGATACATAAACAAGGTTCAGTTGTTCATTTGTGGCAATGACTGAAACTTGCTCTACAGTGTCATCTTCTATTCATAGGCCTCCTGCAG
Organism: Rhabdomys pumilio; assembly: GCA_030674055.1. NCBI lineage: Eukaryota > Metazoa > Chordata > Mammalia > Rodentia > Muridae > Rhabdomys > Rhabdomys pumilio. Next base: position 103,957,901 of record JANHMN010000005.1, read on the forward strand.
GTCACATAGAACCTGTTCTGGTCTTCCCTCTTTAGTGTTCCTCAAAACAACTCTTCTGTGTGTACACCTCCAGATCATGGTTCTCTAGACTCATTTGCTGGACTACCAGTTGTGACACAAATTGCCTGATTTTGAGACTCTCAGAATGTTTTTCTTGATTCTACTAACCTTGTAATCTTGCATTATTTTTCATCAGAATCATATCACGTTGAACGTGTTGCCACATGCCTCTACTAGATGAGATAAAGCCTCTCCAAGATGGTTTGTTTTGTATTAACGTGACATAATCTAGAGTCATCTGTGAACATTCTTCCATGAAACAGTCTGGAAAAAGCATTTTGACAGCTAACTGGAGTAATGATTGTCGTGGTAATGTGGAGCACACTATGGGTGTTTCCAAGATGTAGGAGGTAGTTCTGTGTTGTAGACAAACGGAAGACAAGTTACCTATTGAGTGCAAAGCATTATGTAGTATTCCTTACTGGTATTTTCATTTGTTTTGCCTCTAGATTTCTTACTTGATTCCTGATCTGTGAACACACAGTAATGAAGACTGAAGATTCTGCCCTGATTACTATGGTAAGGATTTCCAGAAAATAGCCCCACTGTTTATCACTATATGGGAGACACACAGCTCAGTAATTGTTCATTGCTGGTGAACTCTTCAGAAGTGTCCCTTCCTGTGGAATCTTCACTGTGCCAGGATACTTCTGGTCATGCAGATTCTGTATTACCTCTTTTTAATTCCTGGAGAACAAAAATAAGCATTCCATCCACACACTGTTAGGCCTAAGACTGGATGCACATTTGTATAAATATCTTTGCCTGAATAGTTTCACTGAATCTCTCCTGCCCACACCATGAAAACAATACCAGGTGTAGAAGAGATCATGTAGCTTTAGTATCTAACATCTTTTATTGTTTCTCCAGATCCTGCTTCATATTCAGACTGTACATTTTCTGTCCGATTTATGATGGACAGGATATACACACTCTACCAATGATATCTACAGAGATTGGACTTCTACTGCCCTCCTTACATTTCCATGCTTGTTTTCCCTCATCCATCTGTTGATCCAACTTTCTGGTATTTTCAGTAAGTAGTGAGTTCACAATAGTAGTCTACATTGATACATGCCCACCTAAGAATTTACTGATTACACATGAGTATTGTATGTTGGCATAACTGAACTATGAGCTCGAGTGTCTTCTCCTATTCTTGGGCATCTCTATGGTGACAAAGCAGCTGCCCTGGACTTCCCTGTTTAGAATTCCCAAATAAAACATCAATTTTTTTATGTTCATTTTCCCAGACAGTGTTTCTCCTGAACTATCTGCTGAATCACCATTTATGACAAAGATTGCCTGGCATTGAAACTCTCAGAATGTTTGGATTCTTTTACCACTGGAATCTTACCTCTTTTTTTCATCAAATTCAGTATTATGTGGACCATGCTGCCATAATCTTCTTCCAGGTGTGGTAGAGCTTTACACTGATGGCCTGTCTTTTGGTAACATGACACAATCTAGAATCATTTGAGAAGAGGGAACTTCAATTTAAACCACTTGCCTATAAAATGATTTGTACAAAAGTCTTTTGACAGATCCATAAGTAATGATTCTTGAAGTAGTTTGGAGGCCTCTGTGAGTGTTGCCACATTTCAGAAGTGGTTCTGTGTTGTACAAGTGCCAAGCTGAGGTACCTGCTGTGGGCAAAGCATTTTGTAGTATTCCTTAGTGTTATGTGCTTTTATTTTTGCCTATAGGTTTCTTCCTTGACTCCTAAAATTTGTTCTCGAAGTGATGAAATGCGCTTAATATGGTAAGTTTCCCCAAATTAAGCACAACGGTGCTATTCCCAGTAAGTGCATATATATTTATCTCATACATTTTCTCTTGTTGGTATGCTCACATGAACCTTACTTTCTAGTGCCATCATCACTGTTGCATTTTAGTTCTTGTCTCACACATTTTGTATTCCCTCTTGAATTTCTTTAGATCCAAGATATCCTTTCTACTCCAAGAAACTAAAGTGTAATTGTGGGTGTGGATTCCTCTTAACATTGTTACCTGAGTAGTTTTCCTGAATCTCTCCCATCTATACCATGTATACAATCCCAGGCCTATGTTCTATTATGTAGCATTTGCATCTAAGTATTGCATTTGGTTCTCTTTCCCCCAGCATCTTGTGCCATCACATTTCACTTCTGTTTTTATGGATAGTGTGTGTACCAGGTTTTCGTGAAGAGATCTACAAGCCTCTGGTGCCAGTACCTTCTTCATCCTTTTGAGTTTGGCTTCAGGAATCCAGCATTGTACCCAATTTTCTGGTGAGTTTGAGCATTGGTTTGTTGACAGTTTTAATGGAAGAAGTTCTAGCTAAGTATGTGCAAATTACACATGGGTTTTTTTGTGGGAAAGTTTGAAAGTGTCCCTCCAGTGACAAATCCAATTACCAGACTTCCCTGGGTCCTAGAGCACTTGCACTGCAATTCTCTGTTTGTTATTGACTAGTATGCACCAACTTCTGCTCTGTGCATTCTTTCTGACCATGCATATGCTTCATTTAGTTGTCATCACAGACTTTGTTGAAAGTGTAGTTCCTTTATGTCAAGTCTGTAACTCCTGTCACATAAGAAGTACCCTGGCCTTTTTTTGGGGGGAGGGATTTATTTCTCCCATGACCAAGTCACAACTGATTGTGACAATTTTATACTCTAAAGTCTAGCTCTCTTTTCCCGGGGGTACTACTTGGGCCTTATATGTTGATCTCCAATGATTCAGGACCACCATTGCACAGTTGTCTAGTGTCAAGTAGCCCCTAAACCAAATTTTCTTGGATGGTCAAGCAAGAACCATTTCCACATGTCAGGACTATTTTTGAAGCAAATGCCTTGTAAGTATTCTGATTTTCCTCTTCAATTCCTCAGATTAACACAGGTAAAATTTTCTATGACAGAAACACTAAGAAGAGCTCTCATGCCCCATTGACAAAGTCTAGGCTTAGATCTAGATGTTCTGAAGAAAGATTGGCTTTTCTTAGAGGCATTGTTTTGGAGCTTGGGTACCACTCACTACCTACCCTAACTCCAGTCATAAATCTTCTGTAAAGCTTCTCAAGCCAGTTCACCAAGAAAGAAGTAAATTGTCACCATCTCTACTGCTCATGTTCTTAATCTGTATTCAAATGTTGCATAGACAGTTTGATGGATCACAAGACCTGGAAACATGCTCCAGCTTCAGTCCATGCTTCAGATGTTCCAGTGTTCAGCTTCAGATGATCAAAGCCTGTTGGGAGCCAACTTTTAACAGAAAGCGGCTAGAAAGCAGCTATCCATGCCTGTAATGTGCATGTGCTAGCCATGCCTATAAGGCTTATGTCATATCCAAGTGCCTACAAGGGGCGCGGCAAACGTGTATATATACCCCAGATTTTATTTCAATAAAAGACTCAAGACTAGACTTGAGACTGGATCAGAACCTCTGTCTTGTCTTCATTCCTAGTGTCTCTTACCCTTATCCCCATTTCTCTTTCCCTCTAGACCCTGACCTGAAGACCCGAGCAAGCCACAACATATTTTGTTAAGTTTTTTGTTTCAAGCCAGGTAGAGCAGCCCCAGTTGCAACAAAAGCCTACAGAAGTTTTTCATTGTAAAATCCAGGGCACAATTACCACCATCCTTATTGTCCTTAAACAACCTCTTCTGTAGAAGTTCTACTTTGCATTTCCTGTTAAATACTGCCTAAATATAGAGTGTCTGTGCCATCTCTTCATTCCAACATACACGTCTGAATAAACACCTATCTTTCCATATTTGCCTATGAGTTTCAAGGAATTGTGGGACAACCTTCCTCATCCTCCCAGACCTAGCTCAGTCAAGCAATTGCTGAAGACCCTCCAATCAGGTGCCAGTTGATACTCTGGTTATACCTACATATCTGCCCATAATGTCCTATTACAGTCTCATAATTAGACTCTGACAGACTTACAGCTGTTTAATAAGGTACTGCCACAATTTTCAAGATGTTATTACAAAACCAAAGCCTGCCAGCTCTATCTCATCTTGTCAGCATCTAAGTGTTGTTGCATAGTTCTAATACTGGTTTAAATTCTGTGTGTTCTAAGACTTATGTTCTAGCAACATCTTAATACTCCCTGGCATAATTATGTCCATGAATATTGTGCAGACTTTCCTGGTGAGCTCCCCGATTCAAGCACAACTGTAACATCTCCAATGTGTAGTGACTATCTCTAGATGCACAGAGAGCATTTTGAGGTAAGCATAAGAATGTACCAAGAATGCTCTAAGTGCACATAAGGACACACATAGGTCCTTGTTATTTTTGAGGTTGGACCTTGGTGACCACTCCTAGGAGCAATCCATTTCCCACATAAGAGACTAGACATTGGAAATTTGCTTTAGGAATGTAAGTTAATGCTTTAGCAAATGAGAGGCAATGGGAAAGGGCAAAACCTATTGGCAGTTCTAGAGCTGGTAGAGAGTACCACATCAACCCCTATCAAGAAACTCATTAATTTTGGCTGTCTTTAAGTTCAGACATTTAGTCTGTTTCCCCATGGCCAGATGGGAGTGCTCTGTGGGCAAAAGTGATGCTTGAGAATTAGTTGTGAGTGTTTATTTGGATCCTCAGGCAGAAGCTGAAAATTATGAGCCACAAAAGGCATACACTGAGCATATGAGAACACAATATCCATCTCAAAATGATCCACTTTCTCCAACAAGTCCACACCTCATCAAAAAATGACACCATTTCTAACAGTGCCAAATTCTGGTTACCTAGATTTCAAGTCTATGAGCCTACTAAGACCAACCTTCTTCACAGCACCATAGCTGGCTTTCCATCTTGAATTCCAGAGTTACAATCCTTCCTGCACCATGTGCACTCTCTCTCCAAGCCTGACCGCCCATGCAAAGAACTCCCATCAGATGTGACACATGGACTGATCCTAACCTAACAAAACAGAGCTGTTCTCATTTTCCAGGGATTAAATCTCATGATCACTCATCAACTGTGGTAACATTTGTTCCCTGGTCATTTCTGGAATCATGCCTACTTGGGCCATTGTTACACTGCCAACTCATAACTCTGCTAGCACAGAAAATACATTGGTTGTCATGATGATTGTCCTCAAAATGTCTGCTGCCAGATCCATGGCCATATTCCCTGGCATTGCTCTGGTGACATAAAATCTTTACTGGACTTACGTATTGAGGGGCTACAGAATGCTCCTGTCTCAGGGTATCTACAAATAGAGATAATTGCTGAGTCACCATCATTCAGCACATTGTATTAGTAAATTGTGCATGTTGTTTTCTTCCAGAAAAATTTATTGTCTTCCAGGTGTATCTGTTATCACAGAGATGCTTTGCCTGGCTGGTGCCCCAGCACTACATTTATCTTTTCATCACTGTGATCTAGTGCCTAGGTCTGCCAGCACAGATCAGACTTCTTTTTCACTGGACACCCTTAAGAACATTAGCTACTACCACCATCCTCATATTCCCACACATAGCCTCCTGTCTATGATCTCTTTTAGTAGAATTCTTTGTTGATCCCTTGAAAACCAAGGCAGTGTGTACAGTATAATATGAGGGTAATTTCTAATCCTGCAACAACTATACCTTGTTTCCCTCTTGATTCTCTACCCAAAAGCCAATGCGGTCCTTCTATGCACTTTCCAGTCCTAGGTTGGATGAGTATATCTGGAAAGAATCTCCAAGATGACTTTTCTTCAGTGCTTTCTACAGACATCAAGAGTACTGCATAGTCACAATGCAAACCAGTGTTCCCTGCTAATCATTTCAGAATGTTATCCTTCAGTCTCATCTAGAACATTCCAAGAACTACTCTGGTCATTGTTCTGTTGCACTTTTTCCCCCATGGGGAAATAATTCAGAGATAATTCCACCTGGTCTATCACACTATCAGGTGTACCTCTTGATGTTGACCTTGCACCAGATTTACCTGTTGACATTCTCTGAAAGAGTTCCCTGAATGCCAACCCAATATTCCTAAGGCTCCAATGCCATTCCTGCATGAACTTTCCTTCTTTCTTTCTTTCTTTTTTCCTTCCTTCCTTCCTTCCTTCCTTCCTTCCTTCCTTCCTTCTTTGCCCACACACCTACCCACTCCAGACTCCTGGACTTGCATTCGCTATAATGGGCATGGAGCCTTCCTAGTATCAAGGACCTCTCCTCCCATTGATGCCTGAAAATGTCATTCCCAGCTATATTTCTGTGTAGAGCTATGAGTCCATTCATGTGTACTTTTCGTTGGTGGTATATTCCTTTAAAGCTCTGAGGTTTCTGGTTAGTTAATGTGTTTGTTCTTCCTTTGTGGTTGCAAATAATTTCAGCTCCTTGAGTCTTTTCTCTAATTCCTTTTTTGGATACCTCGTGATAAGTACAATGGTTGGCTATGTGTATCTGCCTCTGTATTTATAACTTTCTGGCAGAGCCTTTCACGACATAGGTATATCAGGCTCCTGTCATTATATATTTCCTGGCATCCACAATAGTGTCTGGGATGGGTGACTGTATATGCCACAGATTCCCAGGTCTGCAGAACTATGGGTGGCCTTTCCTTAGGTCTCTGCACCACACTTTGTCTCCATATTTCCTCCTGTGCGTAATTTGTTTGCCCTAATAAGAAGATCTGAAGGTTCCACACTTTGGTCTTTCTTCTTCTATAGCTTCATGTGATCTGTGAATTGTATCAAGGGTGTTTCTGGCTTTGTGGTAATATCCACTTATCAGGAATTCCATACCATGTGTGTTTTTTGTGATTGGTATACTTCAATCAGGATTATATTTTCTAGCTACAGACTTTTGCCTAAGAATTTCATGAAATCATTGTTTTTAATATCTGATCAGTACTACATTGTGTAAATATACAACATTATCTGTATCCATTCCTCTATTGAAAGATAATCTGAGTTCTTTTCACCTTCTGGCTATTATAAATAAGGCTGCTATAAACATAGTATACCATGTGTTCTTGTTATATATTGAGACAATTTGGGCATATGCCCAGGAGTGGTATATCTGGGTCATCAGGAAATACAATGTACAATTTTCTGAGAAACTTCCAGACTGATTTCCAGAGTGTTTATACCATCTTGCAATCTCACCAGCAATGGAGGAATGATCCTCTTTCTCCTCATCCTAGACAGCATCTGCTGGCACCTGAATTTTTTTTCTTAGTCATAATGATTGGCATGAGGTAGAATCTTAGGGTTGTTTTGATATTATTTGATCAAATTGTTCACAGTGGAGGAGATAGAGAAAGGACTGAAGGAGTTTTCAAGCCATTCAGAGAACAACAATACCAAACAGTAATAATCCCCAGAGCTCCTAGGAACTAAACCACAAACCACATAGTACACATGAAGGGACTCCATGGCTTCAGCTGCATATGTAGCAGATAATGAACTTGTAGGCCATCACTGGGAGAAGAGAAGGCTTGATGCCCTAGTCTAGGTGGATGAAAGATCATGAAACTGGGGTGGGTTGGTGGAGGAACACCCTCATAGAAGCAGGGGAAGGGGGGATGGGATAGGATGTTTCCTGGAATGGGAACTAGGAAATGGAATGTCATTTGCAATGTAAATAAATAAAATATCCAATAACAAATTAAGAGAATATCCATGCTAGGTTCTTGTCTTCAATCACAGTCTGACACCAGCAATACTGTAGGCCTTTGGTGTCTGTGAATGGTATAGATCCCATTGTGTTTGTTTCTGGGTGGCCTTTTATTTCGTTTCTGCTCCAAGTTTTGTCCCTGTTTTATGTTCGGATGGGAAAAATTCTGAGTTCAAAAATTTGCAATGGGTGTGTGGCCTCATCCTTCAATTGGGGTGCATATCTATATAGTGGAGGTAGTTTTTTCATATTGTATTTCCATACAGTTGGGCATTTATATTAATGTCATCCCCATTGAGCACTGGGACTCTTGCATCCCTGTTGTCTGGGTCTTTCTGGTCTTTCCCACTCTTCGTCATCCCACACAGCTACATATTTCTATTTATTCTCCTGTTCCTCTGTCCCTTTGTCCTGCCTTCTACAAATCCTATTCTTCCCCCCTTTTATCCTTCTCCCTTGTATATTCCACCAAGTCCCTCCTCCCTCTTCCTCCCATGATTGTTTCTTTTTTTCTCTTTGTAAGTGGGATTGAAAATCTATACTTTGGTCTTCCTTCTTATTATATATCTTATGATCTGCAAGTTGTATCATGGGTATTCTGAGCTTTTTGAGTAATATTTATTAGTGAGTACACACCATGTATGTCCTTTTTGTTCTGGGTTATAGCACTCAGGGTATTTTCTAGTTCCATCAATTTTCGTGCAAATTTTGTGATATCCTCATTTTTAATAGCTGAGTAATATATTGTGAAAATATGCCATATTTTCTCTATCCATTTTTCCATTGAGGAACATCTGGGTTGTTTCTAACTCCTGGCTCTCATACACTTGTCTGATTTGAACATAGCAGAACATTTTTTTCTTTTGATATGGTTCATCATATTTTGGATATATTTCCAGGAGCAGTATAGTTGAGTCTTCAGATAGAAAAATTTCCAATTTTCTGAAGAAAAACCAGATAGATTTCCAATGAGGGTTTAACAGGTTGCAATCCCCATTAGTAATGAAGGAGTGTTTTTTTTTCCTCTTTCTAAACATTCTCGACAGCATCTGCAGTCACTTGAATTTTCCCTTTTTCTTTTTTTTTTTAAGTATTAGCCATTCTGATTAATGTAAAATGGAATCTAAGGGTTATTTTGAGTTTCATTGTTCTGATGACTAAGGAATTTGAACTTTTTTTAAGTTCTTCTCAGTCATTTGAGGTTTCTCAATTGAGAAGAAGTCTGTTTACCTCAGTAGCCCATGTTTTAATTTGATTATTTGGTTCTTTGAAATCTACCTTGTTGAATTCTTTATATATTTTGGATATTAGCACTCTATTACATTTAGTAAAAAAATTTTCCAATCTGTAGGCTGTTATTTTGCCACATTGACAGTGTCATTTGACTACTGTTTTGTGAGGTTACATTTTTCAACTGTTAATCTTAGAGCAGAGCAACTGTATTTCTGTTGAGGAAATTTTTGACTGTGCTCATATATTTATGGCTGTTTCACATTTTCTGTTCTATTACATTCAGTGTATCTGGTTTTATGTGGAGGTCCTTGATCTACTTGGACCTTAACTTTGTATAAAGAGAAATAAATTTGATCACTTTTCATTCTTCTCCATGTAGACTACAGTAAGAACCCACATCAATTGTTGAAGAGGTTTACTTTTTCCCAGTGTATGGTTTTGGCTTCTTTATCAAAGATCAAGTGGCCATACTTGTTTTAGTTTATTGTCTGGTCTTCAACTCTATTACATTCATCAGTTGTCTTTCTCTGTCTCTGTATCAATTCAATCTAGTTTTAATCACTATTGCTGTGTAATACATCTTGGAGTCAGGGATGGTGATTCCCCCAGAAGTTCTTTCACTTTGAGAACTGTTTTAGCTATACTTTTTTTGTTATTCCACATAAAGCTGAGCATTGTTTTTCTATCTTTGTGAAGAATTGAGGTGGAATTTTAATAAGATTACATTGAATCTGTATATTGCTTTTTTAAAGATGGGCATTTCTACTATATTAATCCTATCAATTCATGAGTAAGGGATATCTTTGCATCTTCTCAGGTTTTCTTTGATGTCCTTCACATGGATTTGAAGATTTTGTCATATACATCTTTTACTTGATTGGTTAGAGTTATAATATTTGTCAGTATTTGGAATGGTTTTCTTTTGCTAATTTCTCTCTCAATCCATTTATTCTTTGTGTAGAGAAAGGATACTGATTTGTTTGAGATGCTTTTATATCTAGTTGCTTTTCTGAAACTGTTTATAAGCTGTAAGAATTCTCAGGTAGAATTTTTGTGGTCACTTATGTATCCCATCATATCATTTGCAAATAGTGATACCTTGAGTTATTTCTTTCCAGTCTGTATATTTTGACTTCCTATTGTCTAATACCTGTAGCTAGAACTTCGAGTACTATATTGAATAAATAGGGAGAGAGTGTGCATTGTCTTGTACCTTAACTCAGTGGGATTGATTCAAATTTTTCTCCACTTAGTTTGATGTTAGCTGTTAAATGAATTGTTTATTGCTATTGTTATGTTTAGGTAGGAACTTTAAATCCTTTATATTTCCAATCATATAGTAATGAAGGAGTGTTATATTTTCTCAAATGCTTTTTCAGCTTCTCATGGGATGTTCTTGTAAATTTTAATTTGAATTTGTTATTTGGGGAATTACTTTAATGAATTTCCATATATTGTACCATAGCTATATCTCTGGTATGAAGCCTACTGGTTGTAGGTAATGATTTTTTGATGGGTTCTTGGATACAGTTTGCAAGAATTTTTTTAAAAATTGTTATTTTTTATTTTCTATTTACATTTTAAATGTTATCCCACTTCCCAGTTTCCTTTAAGAAAACTGCTATCCTACCATTTATCCTTCCACTTCTATGATAATGCTCTCCCCACCAAGTTCTGATTCACAGCCCTAGCATTCTCCTTTGCTGGGGAATCAAGCCTTTAAAGAACTAAGGGCCTCCCCTCCCACTGATGCCAGATAAGGCAATTCTCTGCTACACATGCAGATGGAGCCATGGGTCCCTCCATGTGTCTTCATTATTGGTGGTTAAGTACCCTGTAGCTCCTTGGTGTCTGGTTGGTTGATATAACTTTTCTTCTCTTTGGGATTATGAGAATTATTTTGAGTATTTTTGTATCAATATCCATAAGAGAAATTGGTCTGAAATTTTTTTCTTAGGTCTTTGTGTGGTTTATTCATGAGGGTAGCTCATAAGTTTCATAGAATGACTTAGGCAGTATTCCTTCTCTTTCTATTTTATTGAATAGTTTGAGGATTGTTGGTAATAGCTCTTCTTTGAAGGTCTGGTAGCTGAGACCCTGTTTATGTTAGAACTTTTGGGAATCAGGCTGTCTCTGTGTGTGGGAGGTGGACTGGAGCACCCTATCTACCCTTGGTTAAGTTGCAGATTGGAAGGAATATGTCCCAGAAAATATTTTTAAGAAAATCATAGAGGAAAAATTTCTTAGGACATATTTATTAAGGTACAGGAGCTCATTAAACACAGCATAGATTGAACCAGAAAAATAGTCACATTAACACATAATAATTAAAACACTATGGTTATTTTACTCTCAGTTCTAAATGAGAGTCAAGCATACTCTCTTTGGGTATTTTTTTTTTTCTGTTTAGCATCTTTGGTTTATTGGAGAGTAGCATTAGTATTCTACTTTATGGCTAATATCCACTCATAAGTAAGGGCATACCATCATTGTCTATTTGGCTCTGGGTTACCTCACTCAGAATGATATTTTCTAGTTCCATCATTTATCTGCAAAATTCATGCTGTTCTCTTTTAAAAATTATTACTTTTATTTAATTTTTTTGCAATTTACTCATTTGTCCCTCTCCTTGTCTTCCCTCCTACACAGTTCCACATCTCATCTTTCTTCCTGCATGTCTCCAGAAGGATGCCCAAGATAGACTACCTGACTCCCCAGAGCCATGAGTATCTTTAGGGTTAAGCTTAACTTCTTCCACTCAGGCCAGACCAGACAGTCCTCTGCTGTACATGTGTCTGGGGCCTTGGACAACCTTGTGTATGCTGCTTAGTTAGTGGCAAAATGTCTGTGAAATCTTATGAGTCTGGGATAATTGCAAATGCTGGTCTTCATATGGTCACCCTCCTCAGCTTCTTGCATTCTTTCCCTAATTCAACCTCAGAGTTTTCTGACTTAAGTAAAATGATTGGGTGAAAGTATCTGCATCTGTCTCAGTCAACTGTTTGTTGGGCCTCTCAGAGAACAGCCATGCTAGGCTCCTGCCTATAAGCATACCATAGCATCAGTAATAGTCATTCATCCATATGTTCCTGTCATGGGAGCCCTGATTCTTAATGATTGAAAATAATGTGTTTTGTCATCACATAAATGTGTTAATAGTGCACTTGAAATTAGTTGGGATTATAACTAAATTTTCAAATCTATAATCATAAGTATGTTAAAATTATTTATATTTTTAATATATATAGAACATATATTTTCTCTTAAAATCTGAAATCAAGGGCAAAAAATATTAAAGTAATGTCTGGTAAAAATTTATTTTTTTTTCTGAATCATGAGTTTATCTCTGTTGGCCAGTCTATTCTGGTACTTGCTCAGTAGATTGAACTTGCTTCAAACTTGCATAAATACTATCTGTAGCTGGAAGGTCTAGATTTGTCTTCTGTCTCAGCATGTGTTTTCCCATCATAGTGAGTGTCTCTGGGTTTTTATGTGCATCTCTGGAGTCTGACATGTGTCTCTGGCTCTTCAGTCAGACGAGGTGGCTTGGTGAAGGCAGCTAAGCAGGTTCCAGGAGTTGGTGCTGTCTCTGAGTCTCAGCTTGTCTCTGGAGTCTTCAGTCAGACTAGATGACTGGGAGAAGGCAGCTTGGCATCTCAGGCAGGTTCCAGAAGATGGGGGTGTCTCTGTTGGATCTTTGTGTATACCTGCAGGATAACTACAGCAGGAAAGCAGCATCTCAGGCAGGGAGATGTCTGTAAAGTCTGGGTATTGAGAATTAAGTCACCTGGGCGGAAGCACATCATGGTCTGTCAATAAGACCATGGAAAAGTAAAGGTGTTTGAGGAAATTTTAGTCCTAGAAGGTATCTTTGAGTCTGGTTTTGGATGGCTGAGGGAGAACAAGATCATGTTAATTGTGTATCTGGGAGAGGCAGCAGCAGTTTTTCTGTGAAAGAAAATTAGTTGTTAATTAAGGAATGAAAAATGGTGATCAGCATGTTGATTTGATCTTTGGAAGTAGATTACATGACTTTTGAAACTTGAAGAAGTCTTAAAAATTGGAAAAAAAATTGGACATATATAAACAAAAACAAGAAAATTTTTGGTTGAAAAGCAAGAACACTGTTGTTTTAGGTGTTCTTATTAGAGAGAAAACAAGCATTAGTCATGGTATTAGAAGCAGTGGGGACAAGAGACTTGCTCTGCCATGTGTTTGCTGTTCTGCCATGTGGTGACTTGGTGTTTCAGCAGAGAGGCCCCCTTATTCCCTGTTCTTTTTTTTTAAGCTGGTAAATTTTAAATGTAGAGAAGGAGAGGAAATGTCAACCTTGAAGAAAGGCTCAAAGCAAGAAACATAGGTGTTTGATAGGAGAGTAAGAGTCAGAAGGAATGAAAATCTGTGTAAAACTGAGTCACGGGGGTGGGGGGGGGAAGCTGGCCTGGGGGAAGATTGCAGGCGGTACAGTTTTTCTGGGCTCAGCCAAGAATTTTTAGCCACAAGAAAGAAAATGTGAGGAACACAGTGATGAAGGGTACATGCAGGTTTTTAGACCCACTGCTTCAGGCAAACCAGCTGGGCTCAATACCTCTAGCTGGCTGCAAATTCAAATAACTGAGGAGGAGGGGAAGTGAAAGACTGACCCCTGGGGAAGGGGTGCTGGGGACTAGAGTTCAGAGCCAGCATTCCAGAGAGAGAGAGAGAGAGAGAGAGAGAGAGAGAGAGAGAGAGAGAGGAGTCTCAGCCCGGGGATGAGCAGAGTGGCGGTCTAGAGAGCCATTGCCATCTTGCCCTTGAGCAGGATAACACATGGAGGGAGAAAGCTAGAGAGAGAGACAGAGACAGAGAGAAAGAGAAAGAGAGAGAGAGACAGGGAGAGGCCTAGGTTATTTGAACCAGGCAGGGGGTTACTCACTGTCTCATGGAGAAGTTCTTGAGTGCCAGGAAAGAGTGCTCTTGGTGGTGGCTTTATCAGCTTCCTCTACCACCTGTGGAAAGTGATGTAGGCCTGTGTGTTCCAGGTGAGCATGGATCTCTGTTGTGTTGGTGGTCCATGCAGTTCAGTTGTCTGGAATTGCAGCTCATCATGGGAGAAGGGTGGAATCTTGGCTGAGTTGGTTTCTCAGAGAACTGGGTAAGCATGGTGGTGCACCACCTAGCATGGGGAATTCTCACTCTGTCCTGTTCCACAAGGCGGGCCAGAGCTCTTGAGTGGACTCAGGGATGGACATCTCCATTTGGAGCCCCCAAAAAACAGTGGCTGGGGGGAGCACAGCAAAATTGAAATGGGACACATGGGGCTCACACACCAAGATTGGCCATCATTCTGAGGGTTTCAGGATGCCAGGCAAAACAGAGACAGTGTGTGTGTTGCATGCTGAGAGGGACAAGGGGGACAGAGAGAGCTCAGGTACCATGCTCTTGGAAAGTATACTTTCTTAGCTGACTCAGGCAGCCTGGTTCGTGCAGCCATTTTGTTGTTCGAGCTCAGGTTGGTCACCAAATATGGGAAAAAGCCACAGTGGACTAGTCGTTAACTTCGCAGTGAGGTCCTCCATGGTCACATGGTGGCAGGCCCCAATAGTTACGAGAAAGTCTATGGGTTTCCAGGAGCTTATTGTTGTTGGTGAATGTAAGATGTTCTCCGAGTACCCCCCTGTGAAACTCAGGGCAGATCTGAGTTAAATAGGGAGGGAGAAGCTTGAGAAGAATGTTTAATTGGCTGTTCCCTCTGGCCTTCAGGTGACACATTAGTATGTAAATCTCTTGAGGCTGAAGACACTAGTCATGACCTCTACCTGTGCCCTTTCGAAGGGGCTGTATTCTATGTGACTGAAATATGTAGGTTTAAATGGAGATTAGGCCACATGTCTGGACCCTGGCTTCTGGGGACATGGCCAAACACCTGCCATTTCTACCTTGGAGTCTCAGTGTTCCAGGCCCATACCCTCTCAAGAACCAAGATACATTTACACAGCTCAACTGGTGTATGCTACCACATCTGGTTAAATGTTTCTTTAAGTATGGTGAATGAGATATAAAGATTCTTCAGTTGTACCTTAAATCTATTATTTATTTAAAATGTCTGAAGCAGAATCTGGGATGTTTAGATTTACTTGCTTAGCATGCACCAAGCCCTGAACTTAATCTTCAATGTCACATAGCCCAGTCTAATAGCATACATGTCTAATCCTGGATGTAATTCTGGAGGTAAAGACAGGCAGATTAGTTTAAGCATATTATGTTTTTAAATTACTTTATTTTATGCACATAGATGCTTTGCATTCCTGTATGTATATGTAGCATGTTTATGCCCTTGAACTAGAATTGCCAACTCTTAGAGCCACCATGTAGATGCTAAGAATTGAATTTACATTTTTGGAAGAGTAGGATTGTAGTTCATTTCATAAATATTCAAGTTGACTTACAGAAATAGTCATCACAGTAACCAAAACAAAAATCCCCCAATATATGGGAAATTACAGTCAGTTTCCATCTAATTTATATCTGTGTTTAAGGGACAGGTAACACCAAAGTCTCCAGTAGAGTCACTTTCTTTTAGAGTGAAACATATTCTTTCTTTCCATTTAATTATATACTTGTTTTATTTTTTTTATATATTTCTCCTTATATCCCTCAAAAATTACAGTAACAGTTTGATGGATGCCTTCAAAATTAACTCAGTTTTAGAGACGTTCACAATTCAAAGGGACAATAAATGCTCTGGTTCCTTATGTTTTTACACTGGTCCATTGCTTATAATAACATTTTCAGTTTGGTACCTATGGAAACATCAAAATTTCTGGAGTCACTTCTCTTAACTTTTCAGTCATTAACTTTTCGTCTCCTTAGAAAAGACAGAGGCTACAATTGGATAGTTTCCATGAGGTTTTTATTAACTAATCTATTTCATTTTCATAGGAATTGGAAGTACAGCAACCACTGATATGTGATTGATTATCCATTTATTCACATTCTTTCTGATGGAACTAGGTGTCAGATTCTGATAAGTCTCACATAGGATGTTTATTAAAAGGATTGGTGAGGAGGATGCAGAGACTGCCTGCGGAGGAAGAATGGTGGGGTTTGGGAAGAAATTCTTGGTTCTTTATAGGTACAGTGGCTTATGCACAGGGGTCATGTAACAGATGTTACATTGTATTGCCTCTTGGCAGTTGATAATGACATGTCTCATTGTTTTTGGACTGTCTGTTAGTTCCAAAACAAAACAAAACAAAACATTATTACCAGGTGGGGCTTGCAGTGGAGGTTGTCTGAAGCTAATACTTTCTATGTGAGTCAATCTTTCTGAAAATCATACCTGCTGGAAATACAATTTGTGAAGACTATGAAGAATCCACTGTGTTTTACATTCTTAACTCTTTCTGAAAATGATTATATGAATTATACTTTGTGTGGTTTCCCTAGTTATAAAATGAGGATAGTAATTGTATGGGTTTCCTTGGAAGTTCAGAAATATCAAGAAGTGCTGATATTTATGAAATATGTTCCTTTCTTTGTTTTCATATCATAAACTCTGCAGGCCACTGTCATGTGTTCAGATACTGCTGAAAAGAAGTAGCAGTCCACAATACATGTGAACTTCATGCTGCATAAACATGACAAACACAAAGTGAGACACAGTTGTTTGCATAATTTTTGATGAATATACGTGAATTTTCTGACAAATGTCACATAAGAGGTTTATTAAAAGGGAGTGGTGTGGGGATGCAGAGAGTGACCAGGGGAGGAAAGAAGGGTTTGGGTTGGGGATAGTACTGGTCAAACCGATTCTGTACTATGTATCAATATTCTGTACAAGCAGGATACCTATTCTACCATCACATATGAAGGCCTGCCTCTGAATAAAGATTTCACTCAACACATTTCAATGAATAGATTCCCTGAATCACTCCTACCCACTCGATGCAGAAAAACTTACACCTAAAACAATCATGCAGCTTCTGTATTTAAATTCCATTGCTTATCTAGTTCCCAGTTTCTTTTGCAAACTCTACACTCCCAATCCTGTTTCTCATGGACAGACACTTATCTAATATGCATGTTGAGATATGCACAACTTGCCATCCCAAACAAAGCTAACTCTTTACTTGACTCCAGCAACCCAGCCCTACTTTCAATTTGAAGTTGTGTTCCCCCAATAGTGTGTTTACAATTGTACCATTTATGAAAAGAAGTGTAGGTAAATATATATCTTACAAATGGGATTCTCATGTTGACAATTATTAAATTAGCCCTTTAGTACACTACCAAGTTACATATCACCAGCATTTGCTTCTCAATTTAGTACTCCCAGATACAATTCCAGTTCTGCTCTGTGCATAGTTCTAGACCATACTTTCCTAGAACCATTTGCAGGACTTCCAGCTCTGACAAAATTTGACTGGCCTTGAGTATCTTAAACTGTTTTTCAGGATTCTATTAGCACTATAATATTTTTTCTTTTTTTATTGAATATTTTATTTACATTTCAGATGCCATCCCATTTCCCCATTTTCCCTCCCTAGAAAACCCCTATCCCATGCACCCTTTCCCTTTTTGCTTTTATACATTTTTTAAAATGTTAATCAAAGTCTTTATAAGTATGGTAATGCTCAATCAGAAGTGTAACCCAATACCCAACCTAGATATATAAACTATTTTTGACTGGTATACACACGTGAACATCTGCCTCCATGTCCCCCTCTCTCTTTCTCTCTTTTTCTCTTTCATCACCTAGCTTCTCCTCTACTTCATCTTCTCCTCTCCTTACTCCATCTCTTCCTCTCGGTGTCCTTCACCCTTAGCTACTACTACATATCACCATTCCTGTTAAAATAATACTTTTCTTTCAAAATACAATTAGAGCATAATAATTCCTATTTGTACCAGTGAGGTCCAAGATAGTCTTAAATTGGCTAAGTTTTAGAAGCTATGCTTAATGCTTCCCATAACTTCAGTTAACTCAGTCATTCTGGATTTCTGACAGGGTTGAAGACCTATAGTCTCATAGCCAATCCTGGCTATTTACTTTGAGAGAAAAGATCTGAGTGGATGGTTTTCAGCTGACATTCATTCTAAAGTCAAGAAAAAAGCCAGGTTCAAAACTAAGTGTTTTAGTCAAGAGACGTGAAAGAGGTTCTGGTTAGTCAACAAAATGATGGACTGGGTATTAAGCTCTATAATCTTACATCATTTTTTATCTGATTCAGTATTATGTAGATCATGGTGCCACATTTTTCTGCCAGGTGTGATACAGACTCATCATGATTGTTTGTGTTTTGTTTTCTTGACAAAATCTAGAGTCATCTTAGAAGAAGGGACACTAATTGAGATCATTCTTCCCCATAATGATCTGTAGAGAAATATATTGACCACTCTTATGAGTAGGGTTCATACAGAAGTGTGGAGTCCTCTGTGGTTGTTGCCAAGCTTTGGGATTTGTTTTTCTGTTTTACAAGGGAAATCAAAGTACCTATGGATTGCAAAGTGTTATGTAGTATTTGTGAGTGCTATCTACTTCAGTTCTTGCCTCTAGGTTTCTTGCTTGATTACTATACTCTGTTTTCTTACTGATAGACAGTGAAGCTCCTGCCTTCTATGGTAAGTTTTCCCAGAATTAAGACCAACTGGTTGCTCACAATATGTGGTAACTCACAGTGTAGACATTTTTCTTGTTGGTGAGCTCTGCGGAAATTTTCTTCAGTGTGCTATGATAGTTCTGGTCACACTCTTACTACACCATTCTCTTGAATATCTGAAGAATGAACATACCTATTCCACCTAGACCCCTGAAGCTAATACCTAAATTTGGATGCAGAATTCTCTCAACACCTTCCATTGCCAAATATATTCCCTCTGTCTCTCAGTTCCCTACCATGCAAAAATAATTAATTAATTAATTAATTAATTAATAAGTAAACCACAGGCCTATGTTCTATCATGTAAATTCTGCATATATCTTCTTCAGATGGTCTGCTAGATCTCATATTTGTTTTTGGATTCTATACTCCCAGTCCTTTTATGGTGGACAAGACTCATACTTTGTTTACAGGCCAGATCTATAGATTTTCTACTGTCTTACTCACTCTTCCATGCTTGTCTTCTGGCAAAAAATAATCTACAGGCAACTTCTTGATGAGTTCCATCCAGTAGTGAGTCCTCAAGTATTACCCCAATGGCAGAAGGCCTACCTAAGTATGTCCAGATTCTTCATGGACTTCCTGTATGATGTAGACTCATCTGAGAAAAAGGAACCTCATTTGGGAACATTCCTTCATGCAATTGTCAGTAGAAAAGCCTGTTTAGAACTCCTCTGAGGTATGATTATTATGGTCCTGTACAGACATCTGTGGGTGTTGTAGTGCTTTTGGTGGTGGTTTGGGATTGGTCAAGAAGGCAACCTGAAATACCAGTAAAGTGCAAAGCACTATGTAGTACTCCTTAATTGTATCCACTTGTGATCCTGCCTCTAGATTTCTTACTTGATTCCTGACCTGTGTTCTTTTACAAATGGACAGTGAAGCTACTGCACTGCTACCAGGATATGTTTTTCCAGAATTAAGTCTAATTGTAATGTTCTAAATGTTTATAGAAATAGAATGCAGTTACTGTCCCTTGTTGGTGAGCTTTCCAGAAGCTGATTTTCCATGCCATCTTCACTGTGCAAGGAAACTCTGGTCACACAAAACCTGCATTCTTTCTTTGTAATGCCTAGCGAATTAAGATATCCATTATACTCCAACACTGTAAGGACTAACTGTTTATGTAGATTTCTTTTAAAACTTTTGAATGAATAACTTCCCTGGAAACCACCTTTCCACACCATTCACACAACCTGAGGCATGGGTCTTACCATGCATCATCCTCATCTACTGTTTTCAATTTTTTTCTACAGCCTACACTTTCCTTTGCCATATGTACACTGCCAGGCCTGTTTCATATGGTCAGGGCACATACCAGGGTTGCAGATAGAGGTCTAAAAAAGTATTTTTTTATACTTTCCTGCTCACCATAATGTGCTTGGCTCCAAGCAGTCAGATGTGCCCCAAATGTCCTTGTGGGTCAGCTCTAATAGTGAGTCCAAAAGTATAATCACAGTGGGAGGAGTCCTACATAAGTATTTTTGATTTCAAGTGTGTGTCCTTGGTTAGCAAGCCAGAACCATGCCTTCCAGTTCCTTCTTTTAATCTCAGATCCCCTGCATGTTACAGACAACCTGCATTGCATTTCCTTGTTTAGTATTCCCAAATACTAGCCTAGTGTGCTTTGTTTTATGTTAACATGACACAATCTAGAACTGCCTGAGATCACTCTTCCATAAAATGGTCTGTAAAAATCATTTTGAGAGCTAACTGAAGTAATGATTCTAATGGTAGTATGGAGCACACTATGAGGGTTACCAAGATTTGGGATATGGTTCTACATTGTAGACTAAAGAAACATCTAGATTTGCATCTAGTTGCATCTAAATTTCTTATTTGATTCCTGATCTGTATCCTCAGAGTAATGGACATTGAAGTTTCTGTGTTACTTACTATGGTAAGGTTTCTCAGAATGAAGCACCACTGTTTCTCACTATACTGGGGGACATACAGCTCAGCCATTTTTCACTGTTGGTGACCTCTCCAGAAGTTCACCTTCCTGTGCTTTATTCACTGTGCCAGGATACTTCAGTTCACACAGAATCTGAATTATCTCTTTTGAATTCCTGGAGAACCAAAATCCCCATTCCCCCCCACACTGTAAGGTGTAACACTGGATACAAATTTATATAAACATCTTTGCCTGAATAGTTTCATTGAATCTTTCTTGTGCAAAACAAAACCGAAGGCATTGATCATATTGTACGGTTTTCATATCTAACTTTTAAATTGGTTCTCTGGACCCTGCTTCATTTTCTGGTCTAGATACCCAGTCCTATTTTTGATGAACATTATGTGTATGCAGTATAATGATATCAACAGATCTTGGACTTCTAGGGCCCTTCTTATACTTTTATCATTGGTTTCCCTCATTCAGCCTTGGAACCAATTTTCTGGTGATTTCAATGAGTAGTTAGGCCACAATAGTAGTCCCCATTGGTGGGGTCCAAGGAAAATATCTACAGATAACCCATGGGTATCCTATTTTGGAAATTATGACCTTGTCTTATAACATAATCTCATATTCCCAGGCATCCCATGGTTACACAGCAGCTGCATTAGACTGACCTGTTTAGAATTCCCAAATAAAAACTCAATTATCCTGTGTCATACTTAACAGACTATGCTTCACCAGACTGGTCTGTGGGAGTTCCCAGTCTGAACTAGATTGCCTGCATTTGAGTCTCTCAGAATGTTTTTCTGGATTCCCTTAAGCTTGGAATCTTGCATCATTTTTTTTCATCAGATTCAGTATCATACAGACAATGCTGCCACATTCTTCTTCTAGGTATGATACAGCCTCATAATGATAGACTTTGTTTTGGTAATATGACACAATCTGGAATCATTTGTGAAGAAGGAACCTCAATTTAAATTTTGTACATGAAATGATATTTACAAAAGCCTTTTGACAGCTCCCTTGAGTAATGATTCTTAAGGTAGTTTGGAGGTCTGTATGAGTGTTGCGACATTTGTGAAGTAGTTCTGTGTTATACAAGACTGCAATTTGAGGGAAAACATTATAGAGTGTTCCTTAGTGTTTTGTGCTTTTATTCTTGCCTTTAGGTTTCTTCCTTGCCTCACAAAATTTTTTCTCTCAGTGATGTAGTGTGAAGTTCCTTCCTTGCTTAATATGGTAAGGTTTCCAGAATAAAGCCCAATTGTGCTATTCCCAATATGTGAATATATTTAGCTCATCCATTTTCTCATGTTGTTAGGCTCTCATGAATCTTATTTTCCAGTGCCATCATCACTGTTCCAGGTTTGTTCTAACCACACCCATTTTGTACTGTCTCTTGAATTTCTGGAGAACCAAGTAGTTCTTTCCACCCCACATGCTAAAGCCTAATTGTAGACTTGGATTACTCTCAACATTCTTACCTGAGTAGCAGTCCTGAATCTCTTGCTTTCATACCATGCACAAAAATCTCAGGCTTACGTTTTATTATGCAGCCTTTGCATTTAAGTTCTTCATATGGTCCTCTTGCACCCTGCTTTCTGTGCCATCTATACACTTCCTACCTTATTTTTGATAGACAGTGTGTGTACCAGGTTTGCCTGATGAAGTCTACAGGCCTTTAAATTACTGTGCCTTCTTTACATTTTTATGCTTGGCTTCATGCACCAAGCATTTATTATACCAAATTTCCTTGTGAGTTCTCCCAGCAATTAGTTCACAAACATAATCTTAAGGAAAGATTTTCTAGCTGAGTATGTGCAAATTATACATGGGGGTCCTTTGTGTCGAAGTTTGAACCTGGCCCGCCAATGACAACTCATAAAACCAGCTCATCCCTAGATCCTAGAGTACCTACATTGTATTTCTCTTTTTATAATAATCTAATACTAGTCAAAGTCTGCTCTGTGTATTCTTTCTAATCATGAATGTGGTTCATGTATTTGTCACCATAATCTTTGTTGAACTTATATTCAGTTTGTTTCCAGTCTCCAATTCTAATCACAGAAGTGTTACACTGGTTTTCCTTAGGTATTTCAATTCTGACAGAGCCTGACTGTGACAATTTTATACTCCAAACTCTAAATCTGTTTTCACAGCTCTACTTCACTGGCCTTACTTACTGAGCTCCACTGATTCAGGACCATCATTGCATGGCTGTCTAATGCCAAGGAGCCCCTATACTCTTAATGGCAGGGTTTGCAAGAAACTAGATAACATGTCAGGGTTATTTTTCAAGCCAATGCCATGTAAGCATTCTGATTTTCCTTTTCATTTCCTCACATTCTTAACTGCCAAATATATATCTGGTCATTCTCATGCCTACATCCTGTTCTGCATCACAGTCAAAGTTTTTCTATGATAATTATACCAAAAAAAGCAGCCATGTACCATTTACAACATGTAGGGTTAGATCTTGATGTTCTGATGAAAGATTGGCTTTTCTCAGAGGCATTCTCCTGGACATTTGGTACCACTCACTACCAGCCCTAACTCAAGTCATTCATTTCCTGTAGTGCTTTATCAAGTCAGGTGTCCCAGAAACAAACACATTGGCCCCTTCTCAAACGCTCATGTTCTTAATCTGGATTCAAACGTTGCTATGTTTGATGGATTGCAGGAAGTGGAAATTCATCTTTCGGCTTCAGATGCTCCAACATCAAATTTCAGATGGTCAAAGCCTACAACAATTTTACCATGTGAAATCCAGAATAACTTTACCATCGTCCTCATAGTTCACAATTTACTACTTGTATGGAATTCCTACTCTTATGTTTTCTGTTCCATACTTACTGGATACAGATTGTCTGTTGCATCTCTCTATTCCCACATGCACTTCTGATTGAACACTCTTCTTTCCTTATTTGCCCTATGAGCTTCAACAAATTATGGAACAAATTTTCTCATCCTCCCTCACCTAGTCAAGTCAAGCAGTTGCTGAAGCCCCTCCCTTCAGATTCCAGATGATAGCCTGGCTTTACCTACTTATCTTTTAATAATGTTCCACTACAGCCTCATAACTACAATTCCAAACATTCCTTTGGTCACTAAGCTACTGTAGTACTTTTCATGATGTTATTACAATATGAAACCTATGTACTCTATTTCAACTTATCAGCTTCTAGCTGTTGTTGCATAGCTCTAGTATTGGATAAATGCTGTGTGCTCTAAGTCCTATGTGACAGCACCATCTGTACACTGCTGGGCATAAGTATGTCCACGAAACTTCTGCAGACTTTCCTGGTGTGCTCTTTGAGGCAAGCACAACTATGCCATTTCTAGTCCCGTGTGAATATCTCTGGATGCATAGAGAGCAGTTGCAGGTATGCCTGAGAAACTACCAAGAATGCTCCTGTTACACATAAAGACACACACACGAGACCTTATTTTTGAGGTTGGACCTTGGTATGCAGTCCTAGAAAAATGTCTTTTTATACATAAGAAACTAGACATTGAGATTATCCTTTGGAATGTAATTTAATGCTTTAGCAAATAAGAGCGAATGGGAAAGGGCAAAACCTGTCAGCAATTCTAGAGCAATTACAGAGCAATTAATCAACATCAACCCTTTTAAATAAAAATCTTTAATTGAGGGTGCTTTATGTTCAGGAATTTAGTCAATTTCCTCCTGGCAAGAAGGCAGGTACTGTGTGGGCAGATGTAATGCTTGAGAAGTAGGTGAGAATATTAATCTGGATCCTCATGCAGAAGCAGGAGATTATGAGCCACAATAAGTATAGCTTGTGCATGTGAGACCTCAAAGTTCATTTAAAATGATACACTTTTCCAACAAGTACAAAATCCTTCAAGAACGAACCCCCTCCTAATAGTGCCTATGCCTAGGTACCTAGAATTCAAGTCAATGAGTCAACCTTCCTCACAGCACCATAGATAGCTTTCCCTGTTGACTTTTCCAGATAAAATCCTCCCTGTACCATGAGAACCCTCCAAGCCTGGCTGTCTAAGCACAGATCTCACATTTGATCTTACATACGGACTGATACTAACCTAAATAGACAGATTTTCACATTGTCTAAGGATGAAATCCCATGGTAACTTAGCAACTGCAATAGCATTCATTAGCTGTCCATGTCTGGAACTGTGCCCATCTTGGACATCGCTACACTGCCATGTTATAACTCTGTAGGCCCAGAAAATACACTGGGTTTTTGATGATTCTACAGAGAACTTCTCTTTCCTTGTCTATAAACCTATTCTTGGAGCTATCTCTAGTGACATAATATCTTTTCTGGACAGCCTTGTTGAGGAGTTCCCACAAACTTTCCCAGGTATCTACACTCTGAGAACTACTGCCATAATTCAGTACATTGGGCTAATGAGTTGGGAATACTATTTTCTCTCAAAGAATATGCTATGCTTCCAGGCTTAGCTGTGATCACAGAGTACCTTTGTCTGGCTAGTGGCCAAGAAATTCATAAACCTGTTCATTTCTACCATCCAGTGCCTATGTCTGCCAGCATAGATAAGACTTCTTTTCTACTGGGATAACCTTAGAGACATTGTCTGCTACCACCGTCCTCATACTCCCAAACTTATTCTCCTGTGTATGATTTCTTGCAGAGGCATTCATTTTTGATTACCGAAAAACCAAACCAGCTAGTATATTATTTATAAGAAATATTAGGTTAAGTTCTAGTCTTGCACCAACTATACCTTCTTTTCCTCTTGATTATACACACAAAAACCCACCTGGTCCTTCTGTACTTCTTTTCAGTGCTAGATTGGATGACCATAACTGGGAATGATCATCCATGTCATTTTTCTCCACATCTTTCTACAAGACATCAAAACTACTTCTGCATAGTCAGAATGCACGTAAATTTTCCCTGCTAAGCATTGCACAATATTATTCTTCAGCCTCATTTACAATACCCCAAAGCTTCTGTTCATTGTTCTGAAGAACAGGTTTCTCTTGGGGACAGCCTCTGTAAATAATCCTGCCTGGTCTATCTCACCATCAGGTGTACCTCTTAATGTTTTGAACTTTTACCAGATTTACCTGGTACCATTCTCTGTTAGACCACCATAAATGCCAAAATAAAACACCAAAGGCTAAGACTGTCCACACGATTCATGCATGAGCTTTCAGTCATCATTACTGGAGACCCAGTTTACTTTGTTCTCAACACACTGAAACCACACTCAACTATCTCTGTTTTATTAGTAGTACAATATTTACAAGATAGTTTTTTCATGCTACCTTAATTCCTACAACCCCATGACTACATACTGTCTTTTACTTTTTGAATTGTATACCCCTGTTTTGTGTCTCTAAAACAAAGCATTCAATCTTCTTCTGTATACTGTCCACACCTTACTTTGAGTGAAATGGCCATACAATGTCTTTGTCTGCTCTGCTACCCAAGCCTTGAATAAGAAAGACTGTTTGTATATAAGCTAACACTTCAATAGAAAACCGTCATCACATTTAATAGTAGAAATACATAAGTAGTCATATTTCTGGTAGGTGATGTTGGATGTCTTAGCTTTGAATATGTTGACAGTGTGTGATACTATCTTGGACTGTGGAGGTATGCTGTACACTGTGGATGCTTTTGCCTTCTGCATGATGTCTCTTGTATAATGCAGCAAAAATCTTTTATTACCCTGATTGTAAATACCACAAATGTACAGGTATTTATGATGTGCACTGTGACCCAAATATTGTGTATATGAGAGGACCGCTCAACACAATAGATTTTCTTGTTTGATGACAGAGTTCATACTCATGCCAAGCTGATGTCTGTAATTACCATCACTGAGGGGGACATTTCACAAATCCCAAACATATAATTTGTAGTATATAATACATCTGCAATTCTATCTCTAAGTTGAAGTCAACTGAATCATACAAAATAAATATAAGCCAACCTCAGATTATCCAGAGTTTGTAACAGTCCAAAGATGGTTCAAAAATTCTTTCTCTTTGGTACTCTGAACAGCTGTTCTACTGTGACACACTGAACAAAGTTAAAACAGCTTACATACTCCTCATATAAAAGTTACACAGTAAGTGTGACCATCAGAAAATGGAGGAATAGTCAAACTCCAAGGAGAGATCATCTTGAAGGAAGATGTAAATCTACGAGGGCAACCTCTGAATCTATCAATACTGGATCTGTCATCTAGGAATATGATACAGTCATTTTCATTTCATAGGGATTATGGATAGGTGACATTCCAGCTGTGTTGGCTGGAGCCTGAAGTGTATGTTATAGAACTTTCTTTCCATACATTTGTAACATTCTATACCAGTCATAATATATCATGGACTCTACAATCTCCTAGCTACACAAGTACAGCATAAACTTATTTCATAGCTTCATTCAGGACCCTTTCTAGACCTTCTCTTTGTATATCTCCTTCTGACTCATATTACATGGCCTTAGAGCTTCTCAAAATTTCTACCATGGCTCTATAGTAATTTTGCTACTTCAAAACTGTTTGGACCATCTTGCCAATTTATTTGACAAAGTTTTGTGTTTTGTGGAGAATAGTTATTTTGATTACAGGGTTTAGGTAACTTGAAAAAGTATATACTTTTATGAATATAGTGAAGCTCAAATGAGAAAATGCCTCTGGGAATATGGCTTGTAGGAAATCCAATCCAACAGTGCTTCATTTAATGGTTGATCATGGAGGAAGTAGCTCATGTTGAATTGTAATGATTGATGTAGGATAGCCCTGCTCACCATGCATGATATCAACCCTGGGATGATGACTTGAATTGTATAAGAAGGCTTTCTTAGATTGTTTCATTGCTGTGAAGAGAAACATGATTATGGCAGATCTATAAACTACAACATTAAATCAGGGGCTAGCTCACAGGTGCAGAGGTTAGGCCTGTATCAAGTCACAACATGAAATATAGCAGCATCTGTCCAGACATGATGCTGAGAAAAGCACTGAGCATTTTGCATCTCTACCTCACTACAACCATGAGAGCTGTATTTAAGACAGTTATGTGCAGGGTCTCAAAGCCCACCCCGACAGTGACACATATTCTCCAACTAAGACCAAGGACTTATCTATTATAAAAGGGTCACACCTCTTAAAAATTCCACTCCCTTGGCCATGCATATTCAAACCACCACCAATGCCACCTTTGGTACTTCTGAAGAATCAATCCATAAGCAGTGTTCCCTCATGGTTTCTGCTTTATTACTTGCTCCAGAGTCCCACATTTATTCCTGTCTCAAGGTCCTTCTGGAACATGCTGTGAAGATCCTATACAGTGTCAATTTGGGAATTTTGATTTCTTTAAAAAAATACAGTAGTGTTATAAGTTAATGTTTTTATTTAACTCTCAGGTGCCTGATACATGGCTGCTTCTGATTATCTACAGCAACTAGGATTTGCATCATGCTCTAGCAGGGATGTAATGTTGTTGACTGTTGATTGTTTCTGTGATTTTTTAATGTTTTGAATTCTAGTGGCTTTTCAGAGGGTATAATAATTGTAGGGCACTGAGAAATAGGGTGGGGTATTGTTTGATTCCTATTTATTGCTGTTCATTGTGGTTGTTTGAAGTTGGTTCATTACACAGGAGCAAAGAAGAAAGAAGAAATTAAACATCCTGATAACAAACAAGTTACCCAAAAGAAATTGATGCCCCTAATGAGCATGAAGTAGTCTTCAATAATGCCCATTTCTTTCCCCTGTATTCATTTTTGCTCTCCAATCTTGTATTAGGAAATCAAAAGGATGAATAACATATGGGAAAGGGTGGAAGAAAGAAGACACCACAAAGTAATAAACATCAGCTACACTCATGGAATATTTTCTCTGGACAGGGATCCCAGAATCAATTCTGCTTACACTGTCTCCATACATGAATCTTAGCACACCATGGATGCCATTGTCTTTACCCAATGAGATCTGTAGAAATGTCCCTGCAAGTCTCATCCACAGTGTGACAGGAGATGACCAGGATCACAGATTCATCACTGACTATCTCTTGTGAATTTCTGCCAGAAACAAGAAATCAATACTATCTGCACACTATAATGTGTGCCTCTGGATACAAACTTAATGCCAGTTTTTCCCAGAGAGCATTTTCAAGACTCTCATGAACATGGTCCAAAAATAAGTTTCCACCATGCAATGCCTATATCTACTTTTCACTATGTAGAGTCAACAGATCCAAGTTTTGTTGTGTCACCTCAACATACCCATTGCTAGTGTCTTATGACAGATCATGTATCATTTGAATGATGAGTTTTGTGGACTTAGGCACAGAAAGGCTCTGTGAGTTCTGGCTCAGTAACTCAGTTTATGTGTACTATCTGGTGAATTTCCTCAATAGTGAACCCGCATGTGCTGTTTCCATAGTAAGAGAATTTGCTGAATAGTTCTAAATCACACAAAGTGTTTACTTTGTTACCAACTCTGACCAAGGTCACAGCACTAGTGTCTTATGACAGATCATGTATCATTGGAATGATGAGTTTTGTGGACTTAGGCACACAAAGGCTTTTACCATTCTGTGAGTTCTGGCTTATTAACTCAGTTTACGGTTATTATCTGGTGAGTTTCCTCATTAGTGAAACTGCATGTGCTGTTTCCATAGTAAGGGAATTTGCTGAATATTTCTAAATCACACAAAGTATTTACTTTGTTACCAACTCTGACCTTGCTTCACAGCACTATCCTCAACCCCATTACCTTGTTCATGAGTCACAGAATCTGCACTGGATTTTCTGTACTGTACTATGATACCATATCACATAACTGCTCTCAGCAGATTCCTGTTCTTTCTTTTGTCTAGTTTTCTACTGGCAAACTTTCCTGCCACTTTCACTGATTATGTCCAAGTCTTACTCCAGTCACCCAAGTGCTGCACTAGATTTTCCTGGTGATTTCAATAGTGAACAAACTAACTTAATGAACAAGGAATCTCTGTATGCACCCCAGCTTTTTCTTCTTATTCTCCAGGTCTTCATCTACCAGAATATTACATTAACACCCATGGCTATTTCCTGTTGTGCTGCTCCAGGGATACCTGTCTATTGTAGTTTTTGATGATACAAAAATACACTTACCATCTTCATAGAAAGTGTCCTGTATCTGGATGCATAGATTAAAGATTGGCTAGGGCTTATGAGAGTCCCCTGAAACTTACTTCCAGAGCCTTTCAATCACTTCCAACCTTAGATCAGGATATTATGGATCTGCCATAGTTTTCCCAGGTGAATTATGCTAGAGCTAAACCCACTTGTGCCACCTGCACACTCCAAGATCTAGTTTTGTGTGCACTGACCACACATTAGTCTTGCCTGATGATGGTTCCCTGAACTTCAATTCCAGTATCAACCTAATAAGCCCTTCATTAGATGTCTACATCATAATGCACAGATCCCATAAGTGCTCTGCCTTGTGAGCTCCACTGAGTGGTGCACTTCATCATCATTCCCATATTCCTGAAACTAGAGGTTTTCAGACAGATTTTTCAGTCACTTCACCTGGACAATACCAGTTATAGGCCAAAGTTGAACTGTGCCATCGACCACCCAAAGATGCTATTGTGTGCCTTCAGACAATCAACAAAGCCTCATTAAGTATAACTAACAGTTTTAGAATCTACATCAAGTTTTCATGGTTCTTCGGAGAACCAGACTTTCTTGTGCCATCTTCACAATTCCTAAAAATTGGTGAGACCAGAACAGTCTTCCTAATCTCTGCAAGGCTTCATGAATTTCAGTCCATTGATTATGTGGGCCCTGTTCTTATGGTGTCTCAGACTCCTGTGATTCTGATGCTCCTTTTCCCTGCTTCACAGTATGCCCTAAGCGTTACCTATTATCTGGCTATGTGATTCTGGATCAGCTTCCATCAGTTGCTTTATTAAAACACTTTGGTTACTCTTATGATGATTATGCTAGTCTCTTGTTCTGGAACACTCTTCAGGCATAATGAACATCTGTTCTATGGTTTTGTGGATAAGTCACTGTCTCTTACCCTTCACTCAAAGCCAAAGTGGTCACAGAAATGGCTTTTAAATTCTCTGCAACACTAAATGCTACGAGTTTTTAAAAAGCATTTCTTTCTTTCCTACATTTTATGGAGTTCCTATTGTACTGCTGCTGGACATATGCTGGACATATGGACATATTCTATTTTTAAAGGATAGGCTTCCAACCAAGTTAACCGTATATAGTCCAGCACCACCTGAAGATGATTTGGCACTGTTTGTTGTGAGCTCACTGCCTTTAAATCAAACAATTAAGAAAATGACAAAGAGATTCCTTATATTTGAGTGTGCTGGATTCAGTTCTTAATTCCAAGTTCATTGTTTACAAGTGCCCTTTCTTTGATTCAATTTTAACTGATGTGTTCATAACCATCACTTAGACTTTCAGCAGAGATGTCAAACTGAAACATGTTGTGTAGACCAGTTCAGGGCCAATTCCCTGGTAACCTGAATGTTGCTTCTCACGGCACATTCATTTGCACTAGTGTCTATAGTGAGTAACTCAGTAACCAATGGTGATTTCATTCTTCTATTCAAGATTGCAAGCTCTAGAAATTTCTGCCTTGTTCATATACACAAAAATGCCACGAGCCTCTTTTCTTTAGTAAGGATACATCATTGTCTCCTTTATCATTCTAATCTCATCTTTGATTCACTCACAATTTCCAAATGTTGCTCTCAGAATTTGACCCTGGTGATGGCCACAAAGTGATGTGGAAGCAGAAACAGGAGAAAAGGAAAATTTTGTCCTGATGTTTTTTAGTTGAGAAACATATTCATCTTGAAGATTTAGAATTTTACTGAAGGTAGAATTCAAGGGTCCTGAAAATTCACCAGGCATGCCTTGGTGATGCACTTGGACATTCTGAGTGCTGTCTGTGCATATTACCTTTTCAACACAAAGAAGAAACCCTTTTTAAATAGATTATTTTGAGGAGCCTTTGGACATCCAGAAGCCAGTGACATGTGCCTCAGTTATGTTCAGATCCAGTAGGCATGCTTCAGTCAAGTGTTATTAGTTTTAGACCACAAGGCCTGTTCAGTTCTTAAACTTTTACTGTCCTAGTACTCTGAATGTGAGCTATTTTTGCTTTCTAAAATTGTTTCTGTTAGGTGGCTAAAATTATGTTATAATTTAGTAGCATTTTTACCCTATGGCAACAAATTGTGAATAACCAAGTAGGCATAAGGGAAATGTTGTATAAAATGAAAACAACATTTTCTTGTTTTTTTTTTTTCTGTGCTCACTTTATTCCTGCAATTCATTGTTACCTGTGTACTATTCCATTGGTGGAAGGTTCTAAAAATATGACTACATTTAAGAAGCAAAATTTTGAATTCATTATTTTTAATAGCTGAGTAATACACCATTGTGTAAATGATATAGCTCTCTTCTTAGATGTCTGCCTGAGTGTGAAATATTCAGAGGCAGATGCTCAAAGCTAACCACTGATCTGATCAAGGGGTTCCCAAATGGGGAAGTTAGAAGACTGAAGGAGCTGAAAGGGTTTGTGGCTCCATGAGGAGAGCAATAATACCAAACAACCAGAGCTCCCCAGGTTCTAAACTACCAGACTGGGATCAAATATGGAGGGACCCATGACACCATCAGTGTATGTAGGGGAGGATGGCCTTGTCAATCCCATAAAGGCTGAACACCTAGTAGGGGCATTTGTGGGTGGGAAGGTGAAAGTCAGGGGGTAGATGGGGGTAAATCCTCATAGAATCCAGAAGGGGGGGGATGAGAGAGGAGGTTCCTGGGTGGTGGGTCAAATGGGGTAAGGGGATAAAATCTGAAATGTAAATATAAGATCCAATAAAAAAAGAAAAAAAAAGCAACATTTCATTCATTTATAATTTTTGTAAGTACATGATAGTCTTAGTTAAAGTATGAAGCACAAAGAATGAAGGTATAATTCTTTGTCACACAAATATTTCCCAGAAGCTGTGCAAGTACAGATATATTTTCTATAGAATTTGGTCTTGTGTCTAAGAGACTAATGAAATTCCATGTGTACCAAAAGACTTTAAGGGAAAAAAGACAGAGTTTGTATAGTGAAAATTTTCTCTCTCATTTTAATGGTAATTCATGTTTGTTCATCATAGTTATGTGATGGATAACAGTCATCCTGAGTGAAGACTGCATGGCCCCAAATGACACATGTTGTCTTGTGTATAAATGATAGATTTGAAATTTCTATATGTGTATTTCAATCCATTTACCACAAAGTTCAAGCAGCTAGAAAGAATCAAGATGGAATGATTATTCAAGGAAACTGAAGGACAATATAGTCTCCTAGTGAGAAAAACAGGAATGAATAATATTATGGGAATGGGAGAGAACAGTAAAGGCAGGAATATGGAAATGCACACCCACCCCCACCCTCGCTACACACACACATACAGACACACACACAAATTCAATAAAGGCCGTTTGAATAACTTAATGGGAATCCTCTAAAGTAGAAGCTTCTTAAATATGTATATATATATATGAAAAGATATTTACATGGTGTCACTGTATAGTGGAAGAAATAATTCCCTAACAGGATATTTTATGTCACCAATAAAACTCCTGTGTCAGGAATAGGTTACATCATTTTAAATTAGTGGCCAAACTGTTTCATACACTGAGTCCCACCAACAATACAAACCCCAATAGGTTATTTCAATGGTATTGGTATTTAGACGTAAATACTTAACTACTATGTTTCTATGTTCCGAACAGTGGTCCAGAGAGCAAACACGTCATTAATTGGTATAATCATTTTCTTTCTGAGAAAAGGTATTTGAAACTACAGTCCTCTGTTGGCCAAGTGTGCTTTCAAAGTAACTCTTCTTGAGGATTTAAGTGAGGGCTTCTGCATTTGCAACATTGCTCATAAGAAATTGCCTAGATAAAGTAACCTATTCATACACAAAGTTCATGTAGTCAACAATTTGTACTAAGCAAATCATTCTCTGGGTATGTGTCTAATATTTCCATGCATATGTGTGAAATGTATTCTTTCTTTTTCAATATTTCACATTCGAAACTCTGAAGGGCAAGACCTCATGTTTATATTTTTCCAACATAAAGTAGCAGGAAAATGTACTGGCATAATGCATGTTTCAAAAATAAACACAAATATCAGCATATTAAAGCATTCCGTAAAGAAGCTGACACATAAGCAAAGAAAGTTAACCGTATTCCTTTGTAGAGACCCTTAGCTTTTCATGGATGATGAAGACATAACTAGAGTTTATAGTGTTGGTTCTTTGGGTAAGTGCAGTTTTCATAGAACAAGAATTCTATTCTGTACACTAGTCAATGGGAATCTCCTATCTACCTGTTTGTGAATATCAAAATGTCTAGGTCCTTCTAGTATGCTCCAATGAAACAAGAGTTATGAACATCAGAAAAATGTTTTTGCAAGTTTACTTTTTATGTTTTACCTTCTGAATAAATGCATTCAAAATCATGTTAGTCTGTTAACAAACATAATTATCTACTAACCAAACCAGTAACACAAAGCATGGCATGTTTAAACCAAGACCCAAAAGGACATGGATGTCACATACTCAGTGTAATAATGGATATTAGCTTAAAGTACAGTATACCCAAGCTAATCTCCATTGCACAAAAAGTTATAGAAGAAGAAAGGCCTAAGTGAGTATGCTTGCATATAATTTAGAAGGGGGAATTGAATAGTCATTGGACAAAGATGCAGAGAAGGAATTGAATGGAACATTGGATGTGAAAGGAAATGGGAAAATTTCTGTATCACATGTAGAGAGATACAGGAGAGAGTGACAGAGAGCCTCAAGTAAGCACCATAGTTTCAAGGTTGAGGAGGCTCCCAGGATTGAATTAAGCTCAGACACTTGGCACTGCAGATATCAACTGTAAAGTGGTCACCTTCTCTAGATATGCAAGGCCCTCAGTGGATGGAAAATACACAGACCCACGCACAAAACCTTAACCCAAAATGTGTCATGTCTACAGGATATTCAGGCACATAGATTGATTTGAGACTTAGAAACTGAACAACCAATAACTGACACTAATGAGACCTATCCCACGGGCAAAAAACAATCCCTGACACTGTTAATGATACTTTGATATCCATCAGACAGGTGAATAGCATAATTGTTTTTCAAAATCTCCAAAAAGCAAATGACTGAAACAGATGAAGATACACATTGGTTCATGCACATGAAATTTTAAAGAAGTGTTGAGTGTATTTGTGAATATAGTGAAACCTTTATGTCTGATTTTAAATAAAATATCTTGTAAAGCCTTTATGTCTGTCATTTAAATGAAATGTAGAGCAAAGACTTTGCATCTGATGTTGAGAGAAATGTTTCAGCAAAATTTTTTCCTTTGTTTGTTCCAATTACTAGAGATTGAGCTATTGTTATGAGAATGTTTTACCCTCAAGGAAATGTCTTGCTGAAATGTCTGTACTTGGTGCCATGTGAGAGCTTGCAGCTCCATGAATCATGGAAGAGGAAGACAGAAAAAGAGAAACTGAATAGCTTAAAAAATAGGCCCTACTTCAAAAATCTCTACTCTAAGAAACTTGAAAATTTAGATGATATGCATGATTTTAAAGAGATAACCCATACCAAAATTAAATCATAATCAAGTAAAATATCTAAACATTTCTATAAACTATAATAAAAATGATAGCAGCCATTAAATGCCTCCCAACCAAAGAATGCCAGTCCTGGGTGAATTTAGATCAGAATTCTACCACACTTAAAATAGATAGTACCAACGCTCCTTAATGTATTCCAAAAGGTAGAAACATAAGGAACACTAATTTATTCTATGAGGCCACAATTAGCCTGATTGCTAACCCAAACAAAGTTGCAATACAGAAAGAGAACTTCACACTAATTTGGCTTATAAACATAGACACAAAAATACTCAGTAAAATTCTCAAAAACAAAACTCAGCAACACAGAGCTGATACCACCTGAGCCATCACCACATTCCACGTTTGAACATTCTTGTAGATATTGGATAGGTTTTCCTGATACTGGTCACTGGGAAGTTGTCTACCAGTACATATCCTATCTCCTTGTGTATTATGATAAAATGATATAACCAAAAACAATTATTTTAAAAGTGGGTCTATACTACCGTTAACTGTTGCACACCAAGCAGAAGCCTAAAGGCTCTACTTGACCTGAATTTTATGGAGAAACACTGTTCCTTCTATTTCTACATATTGGCTTCTACTCTTCCTTTTTATATAATTAATTAAACCCTGACTAAGTGTGATATCACCAGTAGTAGGTTGAACTCATCAATATTAATTATTAATCAGAAAAAGACCCCTCATTCAGTCTTATAGGGCAATTAGATCAAAACAATTTTTTTCTTTTATGGTTCCCTCTTTCCAGATGACACTATTTTATATCATGTTGACATAAAATCTACTTATTTGATCACTTATCAAAGACAAGAAGCTAGTAATTGAATAAGGTCATCTATGTTCCAACGCCAGCAAACGGAAGAACATGGCAGCTATGAGCATGTGATTCTGGCTTTAGAGGCAAGAATAGTAGTGACTACTGGCACAAATGATGCTGTTTAGCTGGAGCTAAGAAATTTGCAGTGATTAAGAAGAGACCAGATTCACTGAGGTGAAATCTGGAAAGTGTTTTCTGAGAGTACAACAAAGTCATGTTTCATAGATAGCCAAGGCTGTATTTCCTGCTTTAGCTGAACTTGCTGGTATGTAAGAAATACTGGTTTTGAAGGAATAAAGAGGTCATTGAGGTAATCTGAGTATTGGCACTGAGAGAGACCAGGAAAGGCCATTGTTGAAGATATAGCCTCAGTTTGTGACACAGGAGTGAAGTGGTTATGCCAGGATTTTGAGATTTGGCACCATGAAGTGAGCCTATTAGAGGATGTTGATAAATCTCAGTTCCAGCAAGAGACCACAGTGTATTGGAGATGGCGGTACCATGGGATGACAACCAAGAAAGCACAGCAATGAAGTGTAATCAACAAGATTCTAGAGTGTGACAGATGGCAGAGCTGGAGAAGTGATGCAAGACTTTTAGAGAAGCCCAGGAGATGATGTGTGGATCTCAGACACTGGATCAAGAAAATGTGAAGTGGAAGTTGCCTTGCAGACCACAAGATATTAAAAATGTGAGAGCTGTAGGATACCTGTCTAGAAAAGCTGCTAACAGGAAGTGGAACCAGTATAGGAGAAGAAAGTTTGTTGTAGTCTAGAAAGATAAAAAAGCATTTTGACATCTGAACACTGCATTAATATAAGACATGGAGATGCAGAGTTTGGAGTTTACCCAGATGATTTTCTGTCTTGCTCTGGTGATAACAGTAAAGTAATTTGATTTGTCTCAGAAGAGATTTTGAACTTAGGACTTTAACATTGTTGAGAACTTTTTAGACTACAGCAACATTGGAATGGGGATTAAATATACTTTGCATTATGCTTTGTTTATGTATGTCGCCCATTGCCTTATATACTTGAAGAAAATTATGGGGGTCAATGTAGTGGTTTGAATATGCTTGGACCAGGAAGTGGTACTATTTGGAGTTTGGCCTTGTTGGAAGAATTGTGTAACTGTGGGTGTGGCACTTAAAACCCATGTCTTATTTGCTGGAAGCAATTATTCACCTGTCTGCCTTTGAAATAAGATGTAGAACACTAAGCTTGTCAAGCCCTCATCCACCTGAATGATGCCCTGATTCTGCCTTGATGATAATGGCCTGAAACTGTAAACCTGCATGTCTATCCCAATTAAATGATCTTATAAGAGTTGCCCTAGTAATGGTGTCTATTCAGAGCCCTAAAACTCTAACTAAAACAGAGATCAATGGCTGCATTGTATTCTAATATTCTTTTTTCCTTATCTAGATTTAGGGAGTTGGATGAGATAAGGAAGAAGGAGAGAAGCAGAAAAAAAATAGCCTATTAAAAAGCCAAAGTCTGGCTACAATGTTGCTAATTACATGTTATGTATACTATATAAATTTTAAATTACTGTAGTAACATTCAAACATCTGAAAATTTGTCTCCTTAGTATAATTAGAATCACTTCAGATTCCACATCACTCATTTGTGGATCTCATAAAATAAAATTAAATATTATCTTAGACTAAGAAGGAAGAATGATGTCACAATTAAAACCAAACCAAAGCAATAGGTAACTATAGCATTTTAAAAATTTTATTGTCCAATATCCGGGACTCATTTACAATTATCTGGTCTTAAAAGATCTTGGGTAGTTCTGGCTCTTTCATCAACAGTACAATATGGTTTTATCAATGTTCAGAAATTTTCATTATACTATGTACTTACAGTCCTGCAAGAATATAAAGTATATGTTAAGAGTCTTAAAAGGTGCTTAAACAAGAGAGTCAGAAGATATCTGATTCTGCTCTCAGCTTGAATACTTTCCAGTTTTTCATGATAATTCCCTGTGAAGGGTGGCAGTAATTTAAGTAAAGGCTCTCCTCCTATGATGCCTTTGGTCATTATGTTTGTCATAGCTCCTGAGAGTCATACTGGGAATTTTCTGACTACATGGAAGCCATATATTTTATTTTGGTTCTTAAGTTAAAGAAAGCCACAAAATAATTATGCATTTCAACTCCTGGTAACAGAATTAAACACAATGAATTCCTGATACTAAATAGTGATTTTTGTTATCATGGTTATAGTATCATCTAAACAGACACTTCTGACATTCTCACATCTGAGAGTAAGAAGTTGTAATAAGAGAAAAGATCTTATATATAACCTTGACCCTACTATTATTATTGTCTAAACTTTTGGGTTTTTTTTGTGTCTATTTAATCAAGTTTGTCAATGTGACATCACAGCAGCCCTCTAGCATCCTCCTTTCCTTGGTTGTCCAACCTTTGCAGGATCAAGCACATTCTATCCTACTGAGGCCAGATGAGTCATCTTCTATATATGTAGCAAGAGTCATAGTCATGCCTATTGTCCTCTTTCTTTGTTGGCTTTTTCCCTGGGAGGCCTGAGGGTTCTGGATAGTTAATACTCTTGGAATTCTTA
>JANHMN010000005.1:103996447-104012803 GCA_030674055.1 Rhabdomys pumilio
AGCCTCTAAGAGGACAGTGATGCAAGCTTCAGTCTGTAAGCACTGCATGATATCAGCAGTAGTGTTGGCCTTTGGTGTCTGTCCATGGGATGGATCCCAAGATATGGTGGTTTCTGGATGACCATTCCTTCAGTCTCTGCTCCATCTCTATCCATGTGTTTCCATTAGACAGGGACAACTTTAAGTACAAAATTTTGAGATATAGCGTGTGGCTCCATCTTTCAACTGTGGGCCATATCCATGTAGTAGAAGTTGTTTGTTCAGATTCTATATCACCACAGTTGGGCATTTATGATAATGACATCCCCATTGGGTACTGGAAGCCTCATGTATTCATGTTCTCTAGATCTTCCTAGTGATTCTCCCTGTTTGACACTCCACACAGCTAAAAATTTTATTCATTCTCCTATCACTCTGGTCTTCTGTCTTGTCTCTTCCAATGGTTGATCCTTCTCCCCATTTTGCCTGCTTTTACATTTTCTACCCAGGTTCTTTCCTCCCTCTTCCCCCTGTGATTATTTTGTTTCACCTTATAAGTGGGATGAAAAGATCCATACTTTATCCTTCTTTCTTATTAAATTTTATACGGTCTGCTAGTTGTATCATGGGTATTCTAGCTTTTTGACTAATATCAACTTATTATTGAGTACATACCATGTATGTCATTTTGGGTCTGGGTTACCTCACTCAGGATATTTTTCTAGTTACATCCATTTGTCTGTAAATTTGTGATATCCTTCTTTTAATAGCTAAGTAATGTTACATCTTGTAAATGTGCCACATTTTCTTTATCTGCTTTTCCACTGAGAAATATTTGTGTTCTTTCCGGCTCTAGGCCATTATAAATTAGGCTGCTTTTAATATAATTGAGCATTTTGTTCTAGTGATATGGTGGAGCATCTTTTGGGTATATTCTAAGGAGTGGTATATCTGTGTCTTCAGTGAGAACTATTCCCAATTTTCTGAGGATATGCACATCAATTTCCAAAGTGGTAGTACCAGCTCACAAGCCCACCATCAATGGTGGAGTGATTTTTCTCTTTCTACACATCCTTTCAATCATGTTTAGTCACATGTGTTTTCATCTTAGCATTTCTGCTTGGTGTAAGGTGGAATGTAAAGGTAGTTTTGATTTTTACTTCTCTGATGACTAAGGACTTTGAACATTTCTTTAAGTGCTTCTCAGCCATTCGCAATTTCACAGTTAGGAATTCTGTATACCCTACTTACAGTCCAAGCCAGTGCCCTGAGCAGATCAGGAGTTACAGATGCAACCATCACCATAAGAATACAAGAAATTAATGAGAGAATCTCAGGTGCAGAAGGTAACATAGAAAACATTGACAAAACAGTCAAAGAAAATGCAAAAAGGAAAAAGTTCCTAACACAAAGCATCCTGGAACTCGAGGACACAATGAGAATACCAAACATAAGATTAATAGGTATAGAAGAAAGTGAAAATTTCCAAATTAAAGGGCCAGTAAACTTATTCAACAAAATTATAGAGAAAAAGTTCTCTAACCTAAGGAAAGAGATGCTCATGAACATAAAAGAAGCTTACACAACTCCAAATAGACTGGACCAGAAAGAATATTTTTCCTGTCACATAACAGTCAATAGACTAAGTGCACATAACAAAGCAGAATATTAAAAGCAGTAAAAGAAAAAGGTCAAGTAACAATTAAAGGCAGGCCTAGCAGAATTACACCAGATTTCTCACCAGATAATATAAAAGGCAGAAAATTTTGGCCAGATTTCTTACAGCCCTAAGAGAACGCAAATGCCATCCTAGGGTACTATACCCATCAAAACTCTCAATTACTATAGATGGAAAAACCAAGATATTCCATTTCAAAATGAAATTTATACAATATCTTTCCACAAATCCTGTCTACATAAGATAATAGATGTAAAACTGCAACATAAGGAGGGAAACTCCACCCTAGAAAAACCAAGAATGTAATCTTCTTTTCACAAACCCAATAGAAGATAGCCACACAAACATAATTCCAATTATAACAATAAAAATACCAGAAACAGCAATCACTTTTTCTTAATAACTCTTTATATCAATGGTCTCAATTCTTCAACAAAAGACACAGACTAAGAGAATGGATATGTAAATAGGACCCAACATTTTGCTGCATACACAAAACGCACCTCAGTGACAAAGATGGATACTACCTCTGAGTAAACAGCTGGAAAACAATTTTCCAAGCAAATGG
This sequence comes from Rhabdomys pumilio, assembly GCA_030674055.1. Classification (NCBI taxonomy): domain Eukaryota; kingdom Metazoa; phylum Chordata; class Mammalia; order Rodentia; family Muridae; genus Rhabdomys; species Rhabdomys pumilio. The sequence goes on from JANHMN010000005.1 coordinate 103,998,673, forward strand.
TCCCAAGAAACAAGCTGGAAAAGCCATTCTAATATTGAATAAAATCGACTTTAAACCAAAGGTTATCAAAAAAGATAAAGAAGGACACTTCATACTCATCAAAGTAAATATCTAACAAAATGAACTCTCCATTCTCAACATCTGTGCTCCAAATGCAATGTTACCCACATTCTTTAATGAAACTTTACTGAAGCTCAAAGCATACATTGCACCACACACAATAATATTGTGAGACTTCAGTACTCTAGTCTGAGAAATGTACAGATCATGGAAACAGAAGCTAAACAGAGCCACAGTGAATCCAATAGAAGTTATGTACTAAATGGATTTAAGAGACATCTATAGAAAATTTTATCCTAAAATAAAAAGCATATACCTTCTTTTCAGCACCACATGTTACCTTCACCAAAACTGCCCATATAGTTAGTCAAAAAACAGGCATCAACAGATACCGGATGATTGAAATAATCCCATACATCCTATCAGATCTCCATGGACTAAGACTGGTCTTCAGTAACAAAAAACCCAACCGAAAGTTGAATTACACATGGATGCTGAAGAGCTCTCTACTCAATGTCTTGGTCAAGAAAGAAATAAAGAAATTAAAGACATTTTTATATTTAATGAAAATGAAGTCATGTCTTACCAAAACTTATGAATTTAATGAAAGCAGTGCTAAGAGGAAAACTCATAACTCTAAGTGTCTCTCAAAAGAAACTGGAGAAAGTATACACTAGAAACTTGAAAGCACAACTGATAAGTATAGAACAAAAAAAAAGCAAATACTCTCAAGAGGAATAGATGGCAGAAAATGATCAAACTCAAGGCAGAAAACAACCAAGAAGAAAGAAAAAGAACTATAAAAAGAAACAATAAAGCCAGGAGCTGGTTCTTTGAGAAAATCAACAAAATAGATAATTCTTAGCCAGACTAACCAAAGGGCACAGAGACAAGATCCAAATTAGTAAAATCAGAAATAAAAAGATACAACAACAGAATCTGAAGAAATCAAAAAAATCATCAGATCTTACTACAAAAGCTGATACTCATCCAATTTGGAAAATCTGGATGTAATAGACAATTTTTGAGACAGATAGTAGGTACCAAAGTTAAACGAGGAGCAGATAAACCGTCTAAACAGTCCCATAACCCCTAAATAAATAGAAGCAGTCATTAAAAGTCTGCCAAACAAAAAAAGCCCAAGACCAAAAGGGTTTAATGCAGAATTCTATCAGACCTTCAAAGAAGACATAATAACAATACTTTTCAAACTATTCCATAAAATAGAAATAATAGAAACACTACCGAATTCATTCTAAGAAGCCACAATTATACTTACATCAAAACGACACAGAGGCCCAAAGAAGAAAGAGAACTTCAGACCAATTTCCCTCATGAACATTGATGCAAAGATACTGAATAAATTTCTCAAAAACAGAATCCAAGAACACATAAAATTGATCATTCGACCATATCATGTAGGCTTCATCCCAGAAATACAAGGATGGTTCAATATGTGGAAACCCATTAATAATGTAATCCACTACATAAACAAACTCAAATAGAAAAACCATATGATCATTTCATAAGATGCCAAGAAAGCATTTGACAATGTTCAACAACCTTCATGTTAAAAGACTTATACAGCTGAAAATCGGCTTCTTTAACCAGCAGTACACGGAGCAGCTGCACATGGAGGAGACGTCCACTGAGTACCTGCAGAGGAGCTTCAATTTGCCCTACCAGGATGCTCAGAAGTGCTTGGGCCACTTTGGCCTGGACAGCCACACCCACACCATCCATCCAGATCTGCAAACTCTCAGGTGGGCAGAAAGCCCGAGTTGTGTTTGCGGAGCTGGTGTGTCGGGAACCTGATGACCTCATCTTGGATGAACCAACCAATAACTTGGGCATAGAGTCCATTGATGCCCTTGGGGGAGGCCATCAATGAGTACAAGGGGGCTGTGATCATCGTCAGCCACAATGTGCGCCTCATCACAGAAACCAACTGCCAGCTGTGGGTGGTGGAGGAGCAGAGTGTCAGTCAAATCGACAGTGACTTCGATGACTACAAAAAAGAGGTGTTGGAGGCCCTGGGTGAAGATCAACCGACCTCGGGATTGAGCTCCCCTCCTGGAAGCCTGCTTCGATAAGCTCCTATTGGCTGGAATCCAGGCCATCTCCCTCTATTCATATCTAGAAGCCTGCTGTGTTTGGCAGCCACATGGGCCATGAAGGTGGCGTATTGCCTTGGTGTGTGTGAGAGCACCCATCATGTGGACTGTGTCCTTCACACTGGAGAACTGTGTTCCCCTTGAGGTAGCTGAGCTGGCTTGCCCACACTGGCTTAGTCTCTGTTCAGACAGAGATGACCTTTGCTGTGAAGGGTTCCCCTCAGACATAGTTAAAATGGCCTCTTGTCTCAAGACTTTTGCCATTCAGAACTGACCCTGGTCCCTCCTTTTGGAAGGGCATGACTGACTCCCTGACACAAACAGCTGGAACCTCAGGACTGGAGGCAAGTGTCTGAGACCTGTAGTGTCTCACACAAGATCTGGTGCCTGTGATTCCTTGTCTCATTGGGACTTGAGGGCAGGAAAGGAAAGTTCCTGAACTGAAATCTCCTTTACAAGGGAGGAAATAAAGGAGTGGGGTGCCGATACCAAAACAAAGGGGCTTATAAAGATCAGAAATTCAAGGCCCTTAAACAAACCCATTAAAATCAATATGTATCAAACCAGAAGCCAACATCCAACTAATTGGAGGGAAACCTTAAACAATCTTTTAAAATCATGGACTAGACAACGCTGCTCACTGTCTTCCTATATATTTAATATAGTTCTTGAAGATATAGCTAGAGTAAATAGACAACAAAAGGAGGTCAAAGGGATACAATTAGAAAGGAAGTAGTCAAAATATCACTATTTGCAGGTGATATGATAGTATACTCATGTGACCCCCCAAAATTCCACCAGAGAAGTCCTATACCTGATAAACAACTTCAGAAAAGTCAAGGATATAAAAGTAACTGAAACAAATCAGTAGCTTTCCTATCCTCAAAGAATTAACAGACCATGAAAGAAATTATGGAAACCACATCTTTCACAATAATCTCAAATAATATAAAATATCTTTGTGTGACTCTAACCAAGCAGGTAAAAGATCTGTATGAGAAGAATGTCAAGTCACTGAAGAAAGAAATTGAAGATGTCAGAAAATGTAAAAATCTCTCATGCTCATGTATTGGCAGGGTTAATATAGTAAAAATGGGCATCTTGCATTCTTGCCTGAAACCTACTTCCTTGTCCTTGGACAATGTCATATTCCTTCCAAGCAGCTCATTTCCTTGTCTTAGCCCCATGTCATATGTTTGCCAAGCAGCCACAAAGGCTCTTGGCCACTCCCCCTTTTTATTTAATCAACCAGACTAAGTCTGTTTTAGGTCATTCTGCCAAGAATGCCTTCCTTACACATCCAGGAATATGCATTATCCAAAGCAATGCACTTCTGTCTGGTTGGTAAGTCTCTATGCAGAATCTTACCAATTTTTAGCTTGCCAGACTTAATTTAATAACTCTGGGGGTCCATTTTCAGGTAAAAGTCATGTACTTTGGCTGCCAACATATTGATGTTGTTAAAGAAAAGCTTTAGCACAATGGGTAGGAATAAAAGTATTCCCAGAACAAAAAGGGCTAGCATGATCAAAATATATATGCCATCTTTGAAGCTTGACCAAAATAGAAATACTGAACTAAGGCCATGGGAAATTTTATCTATAGTATTTAACCAAATCGATGCTCAGCAGACCAACATTCTTGAAATAAATAAGCTCCTTATGTGTTGTTCAAACATCACAAGAGGTTTTAGAATTATTGCAAATACACTGCAAGTGTCATGAAACTTCTTCCAAATTATAAAGACTTCTACTGTAAATTGTAGAACTAACATGAATCTAATGGTATTTGGCATGACACTCAAGATGGCACCTTATCCTTAAATTCTGAACCTTTTCCAGAAATTTCAAGAAGATAAGAGCATCAATCCATTCTTCCAAATACCTATCTAAGTCCTCTTGTATATTCAACACATTAGCAACATTTTTTGCTAGATGATTAACAGAATAAGCTGACTTAACTCCTTGTGTCACAGCAACTGCAGAACTAGTAGTGCTAGCACTAAATGAAAATAAAGCTGTTATACCAGCAATAAACAAGTCCACTACCCTTTTGCTTTTGCTTAAAGCCTGACTCCATTCTTCCAGTACTTGATAGCTATTTTTAGACTACCAAGGTTCTGTGATACTCAGGACACTAAAACAAAAGCTGGTTGATAGACCTCCATAACTGACATGCTGAATTACAAAATACAAACCCAATTAGAAGGTGTGCAATCAATGAACCTTACAGTAAATACTGTAGAAGAAACAAAATGATTTTAACTGGACAATTAAAAGAGTTTCAACACGTGTGCTAACACCTATTTGAATTCCAGAACCTTCCCCAACTTTATCTCTTGCTAACTCAACATCATAGAGAACTGCAAACTAAAACAATGCTTAGATTCAGCCTCACATCAGTCACAATGTCTAAGATTAAAAACTCAGATGACAGCAGATGCTGGCATGGATATGATGAAAAAGGAACAATTGGTCCATTCTTTTCTCCTGTACAAAGCTCAAATCTATATGGATCAAGGACCTTCACATAAAATAGATACACTGAAACTAATAGAGGAAAAATTGGGGAAGATCCTTGAAAACATGGTCTCAGGGCAAAAGTTTCTGAAGAGAACAACAATGGCTTATGCTCTAAGATTAACAATAGACAAATGGGACCTCATAAAATTGCAAAGGTTCTGTAAGTTAAAGGACACTGTCAATAAGACAAAACAGCAAGCAACAGATTGGGGAATGATCTTTACCAATCCTATATATGATAGATGTCTAATATCCAATATATACAAAGAACTGAAGTTAGACTCCTGAGAATCAAACAACCTTATTAAAAATGGTGTACAGAGCTAAGCCTAAAATCTTAACTTAGGAATATTGAATGGCTGAGAAGCACCTAATGAAATGTACAACATCCTTAATCATAAGGGAAATGCAAATCAAAACAATCCTGAGATTCCACCTGAAAACTGTCAGAATGGCTAACTAAAAAACTCAGGTGAGAGCAGATGCTGGTGAGGATGTGGAGAAAGAGGAACACTCCTCCATTGTTGGTGGTAATGCAAACTGGTCCAACCATTCTGGAAATTAGCATGGTAGTTTCTCAGAAAATTGGACATAATATTACCTGTGGACCCAGCTACACCACTTCTTGGCACATATCCAAAATATTTTCCAACATTTAATCAGAACATAACATATAACAAGAACACATGCTCCAGTATGTTCATAGCAGCCTTATTTATAATAGCCAGAAACTGGAAAGAACCCAGATGTCTTTCAACAAAGGAATGGATACAGAAATTGTGGTACATTTACACAATGGAGTACTATTCAGCTATTAAAAACAATGACTTCATGAAATTCTTAGGCAAATGGATGGAACTAGAGATTATCATTCTTAGTGAGGGAACTCAATCACAAAGAACACACATGGTATGCACTAATCAATAAGTTGATACTAGCCTAAAATCTAGGAATAGTCAAGATAGATTTCACAGACTTCATGAAGCTCAAGAAGAAGAAAGACCAAATTCTGGGTGTGGTGATCCTTCTTAAAAATGGAAACATAATTCTCAAAGTAGCAGATATGTAGACAATGTTTTGGGCAGAGACTGAAGGAATGGCCATCCGGAGATTGCCCAACCTGAGGATCTATATTATATACTGTTACCAAATACAGACAATATTTTGCATGCTGACAAGAGCCTGATATTTCTGTCTACTGAGAGGATCTGCCAGAGCCTAGCAACTACAGAGGTGAATGCTCACAGCCAACCATTGGACTGTTCACCGTGTATCCAATAATAGAATTAGAGAAAGGACTAAAGTAGCTGAAGGGAATTGTAACCACATAGGCCCTGACCTTTTTGTTGGCAGGGACGGGGGGGGGGGGGTTGTTGAAAGTTATTTAATAACTGCTTCTGTTTCCTTAGGGGTTATAGGACTCTTTACATATATTGATTTAACTTGGTACCTGGTATCTCAAAATCATTCATTTTATTTAGATATTCCAATTTGGAGAATACAGACTGTAGCAGGATCTGATGATTTTTTGAATTTTCTCAGTATCTGTTGATATGTTTTCCTTTTAATTTTAGCTTTTTGTAATTTGCATAATGTCTCTGTGCCCTTTAGGTAGTTTGACTAAGAGTGTATCTATTTTGTTGTGTTTCCTCAAATAACCAACTTTAGTTTTGTTGATTCTTTGTTTTGTTCTCTTTGTTTCTACTTGGTTGATTGCACCCTTGAGTTTGATTATTTCCTGCCATCTACTCCTCACGGGTGTGTTTGCTTATTTTTGTTCTAAACATTTCAGATGTGATGTTAAGTTGCTGTTTTAGGATCTGTCCAATTACCTTTTTATTGTATATTTTCTTTTTTTTATATTTTATTTACATTTCAGATGCCATCCATTTTCCCCATCTCCACTCCCTAGAGAAAAACCCTATCCCATGCCCCCTTTTCCTTTTTGCTTTTATACATTATTTTTAATGTCAGTCAAAGGCTTTATACATTTGGTAATGCTCAATAAGAAGTGTAACCCAATGCCCAACCTAAATATATAAACTGTTTTTGACTGGTGGAGACACGTGAACATCTGCCTCCATGCCCCCCTCTCTTTCTCTCTATTTCTCTCTCTCATCACCTAGCTTCTCCTGTCCTTCTCCTCCTCTCCTTACTCCTTCTCTTCCTCTCGGTGCTCCTTCCCCCTTAGCTCCTCCTACATATCACCCTTCCTGTTAAAATAACACTTTTCTCTCAAAATATAATTAGAGCATAATTATTCCTATGTGTACCAGTGAGGTACAAGATAATCCTAATACCCAGTCCATCATTTTGTTGACTAACCAGAACCTCTGTCATCTGTCCTAACTAAAACACTTAGTTTTGAACCTGGCTGTTTTTCTTGGCTTTAGAATGAATGTCAGCTGAAAAACATCCACTCAGATATTTTCTCTCAAAGTAAATAGCCAGGATTGGCTATGAGACTATAGGTCTTCAACCCATCAGAAATCCAGAATGAATGAGTTAACTGAAATTATGGGATGCAAAAGGCATAGCTTCTAAAACTTAGCCAGTTTATAGAGAAAGCTGAACACCTGGACAGCCCCTATACTACAGAATGTTCGAGCATCAAATCTTCAGCCTTCTGGCCCAGAATCATCTGAGCCCCCCAGGGTCTAAACCTCCAGCCTAGGAGCACATAGGGAGGGACCCAGGACTCCAGCAGTATATGTAGGGGAGGATATATATTGGGCATAGGTGGGAGAGGAAATTCTCGGTCCCATAAAAAACGAACACAGAGTGCGGGGAGGGGGGGCAGGGAAGTGAGGGTAGGGAGGGAGTAGTGGAGAGAGGTAGGATGGGGCACTGCCTCATAGAAGCATGAGGAGAGGGAATGGGATAGGAGGTTTCTGGGTGGTGGGAGGAAGTGGGGTAAGGGGATAAAATCTGAAAGGTAAATATAATACCCATTTTAAAAAAAAGATAAAAAAAGAAAATAAAGGAGAAAAAAGGAAAAAAAGATAAAAAGAAAGAAAGAAAGAAAAATAGGAGATTTAATAACACAAATGGAAGGATATAGGAATCTAGAAGGCAGTTTATGTTAATGGAAAGAGCATCATAGAAACTGGAAAATCACACTCTCATAGAAGCACAAGTAGGGGGGATGGGATAAGGGGTTCCTGATTGGGGGGGAATGAGATAAGAGGATAGAATTTGAAATATAAATATTATAACTAATTTTTAAAAAAGGGTAAAAAAGAAAAGTTGTTAGAACCAACAACTTTAAAAAATGTCAGCCCTCTAGGGAAAAAAATTTTTTTTTCTTCTTGATACTAAAACTTGCTCTGAGAATTGTATATTGCAGAATACACAGCCTCAGTGTATCTACTCATCAAGCAAACTGAGCAGACCTGCTCAAACCTCCGATGTCCTGTAATTCCACCTGGATGCAGTGAAGACACAGCATCAGAGGCTTATCAATTTACTCTTCCCCCTACCCCTCTTCTAATATCTCAACGCCCATAATCAGCTTGAAGAAATTAATGAAGAGTCAGCGTCCCTATTCCCTGGGCTTGGGGACTAAGGTGGTTAATATTGGGCTGTCTTCCTAGGGAAAAGTAGAGGTTTTGTTGGAACAGGGAGGATTAGCTAGAATTTATTGCATAGCCATAACTTATTGATAGAAATCTGTATAATTAGTAACAAGATGAAGTTATAATTTCTTAAATTGTACAAAATTTACTCCAATTTCAAATTTAAGGTTTTCATTGGAACGAGCCCCTTATTGGTATAAAAGTGAGATGAATATTGTTGCTGTCATAGGCATTGTGCCTGTATAACACATTTAGGAATACAAGGCTTAGACCTAGTCCTTTAATTTCTTTAACTGATTTGAGATGGATAGCCTGTGAGGTTAAGGGACTATAGCAAATTCAGGGCTTTGAGTTTATTGTTAGAGTGTTTTCTATATTTTATTTAGAAATAGCTGAGAGGAGTTAACAGACAACAGTCCAGATTGCCTCACAGGGATAGGTGGTTTTCAAAATGTCAGTAGTCCACAGAATTGACGTTACAAACATTGCTATATTAACGTTCATTTTGATTAGAGACCTGTCTGCTCCTGACAGCTTCCTGTCTTTTATTCTAAGAAGAAATTAAGCATCCTTGTAGTTACTCCAGTTGTACAGAGACAGCCACAAGGCAAGAATTGCTTCTTTCCATCTATAGACAAATTCCTGTCTAGAAAAGGACACACTTGCAGAATAGTCGACTGATTATATCTGCCTAGACAGAGTAATCAGACCTTAATAGCTCTGCAGCACTAAGGTCTGTCAGATGATTCTGGGCCAGAAAGCTGTATATTTTCTTTATTTACTTTTCAAATGTTATCAACTTTTCCAGTTACCCTCCAGAACCCCCTATCCCATCATCTTCCCCCCTGCTTGTATGAGGTTGTTCACCCACTCACCCACCCACTGTTGTCTATCCTCTCTCAAACTCTTCTACACTTGGGCATTGAGTTTTCACAGAACCAAGGGCCTCTTCTCCCATTGATGTCCATCAAGGCCATTCTCTGCTCCATGATGAGTCTGGAGCCATGGTTCGCTCCATCTGTAATCTTTAGTTGTTGGTTTAGTCCCTGAGAGCTCTGGGGATTTTGTTTGGTTGATATTATTGTTCTTCCTATGGGGTTGCAAACACCTTCAACTCCTTCAGTCCATTCTCTAACTCCTCCATTGGGGATCCCATGCTCAGTCCAATAGTTGGCTGTGAGAATACACCTTTTGTATTTGTCAGACCCTGGCAGAGCCTCTCAGGAGACAGCTACATCAGGTTTCCGTTGGCATGTCATTCTTGGCATCCACAATAGTGTCTGCTTTTGGTGAATGTATATGGGATGGATCCCCACATGAAGCCATCTATGGATGGCCTTTCCTTCAGTCTCTGCTCTACACATTGTCTCTATATTTTCTCCCTTGTGTATTGTGTTTCCCCTTCTAAGAATTCTGAAGCATCCACACATTGGTCTTTCTTCATATTGAACTTCATGTGGTTTCAGAATTTTATCTTGATTAGTCTCAGATTTTTGACTAATATCTACTTATCAGTGAGTGTATACAATGTGTGTTCTTTTGTGACTGTGTTAACTCACTCAGGATGAAGGCAGTTAATGCTATGAATTTTTCTGTTAACACTGCTTTCATTGTATCCCATTAGTTTGGGTACATTATGCCTTCATTTTCATTTAATTCAAGAAAGTCACTAATTTCATTCTTTATTACTTCTGTCATGGCCATGTTATCATTACATAGACAGTTGCTGCTAATTCTGTGATTATGTGTTATTTCTTGTTTTTTCTTTTTTTTCTTTTTTCTTTTCTTTTCTTTTTTTTGGTTATGGAAGACAGCCTTATTCCTTGGTGATCTCATAGAATGCTGGGATTATTTCAATCTTCTTGTGTCTTCTGAGTCTGGTTTTGCATCACTTATTTGGTCAATTCAGGAGAAGGTTCCATGGGGTGCTGAAAATAAGGTATGTTCTTTTGTTTTAGGGTTAAATGTTCAGTAGATATCTGTTAAGTCCATTTCTATTATTCATATACTCTTTTTATTATGTCATGAATTTCCTGGATGTTTTGGGTTACCAGTTTTGTACTTTGTATTTAAAGAAAATAAACAAAGAGTTTTCTTGGTTAGGGTTTTAATGATGTGAACAAATGTCATGACCAAGGCAAGACTTGCAAAGGATAACATTTCATTGTGGGTTGCATACAGGTTTAGAGGTTCAGTCCATTATCATTAAGGTTGGAGTAGAGCTGCATTTAGGCAGGCATGGTGTAGGCAGAGCTGAGAGTTCTACATCTTCATCTAAAGGCTGCTAGAGAAATATTGATTCACAGGCAACTAGGGTGAGGCTTTAAATCCCACACTCACAGTGACAAACCTACTCCAACAAGACCACACCTCCAAATAGTGCCACTCACTGGGCCAAGCATATTCAAACTCTAACAACTGTTCTGTCAGTATGTCATCTTCTAGGCATGAGACTCTGTCTTCTATCTCCTGTATTCTGTTGTTGATTTTTGGATCAGACACCCTTGATCTCTTTCATAGGTTTGCCATCTACAGCTTTGCCTACGTTTGATATTTCCATATTCTTTCAATTTTCACTCATAGATCGTGGGTAGTTTTATTTCATTCTTTCACCTGCTGGTTGTGTTTTCCTGTATGACTTTTAAGGGATTTGTGTGTTTCCACTTTAAGTGCTTCTACCTGATTCCCTGTGTCCTCCTGCATGTCTTTAAGTGACTTACATATGTACTCCTGAACACTACTATCTTCATGAGATGGAATTTTAGGTCAGAATCTTACTTTTCAGGTGTGTTAGGATATCCAGGGCTTGCTTTGGTGGGAGAACTGAGTTGTGATGGTGCCAAGTGGCATGTGTTTCTGTTGTGTATGCTCTTTTGCTTTCCTTTTCCATCTTGCTACCTCTCATGTTAATTGGCCTTAGATCTTCGACTGGAGCTTATACTTCCTTGTAGGCAGTTGCAGCTCTGTGAGGTGTGTTCAAGCAGGTGTTCTGGGAAGCACACCATGCTATCTCTGGTAAAGACAGCCCTCCCATTTCCCTAGTTAGGAAAGACCTCCTGTGTCACTGGTTATGTACGATCTCCTGTGACCCTGGTTGCAGGAAACTTCCAGGGACACAGATTATCTTGGGTTGTCGGAGGAAAGCTGGAGCACTCAATCTGATTTGGGTAGAGTTACAAACCAGAATAAAGATGAGTCTCTATCAGTAGAGTGGATAGTTCTTGCTACAGCTGTGCTCTTTGATAGTCCCAGCTAGGGCAAGTATTGGGGTGGATTTTCTCACCAGTGACCCTGGTTATAACAGACTTTCTGGGAGTCAGGCTGTCTCTTGCTTGTGGTGAGCCCCAGCGTGCATGGAGAAAGGTCTTCTTCTTATTATTATTGGTTCATTTTGAGGCAGTAGAGGGGGAAGAGCATCAATGCGGGTTAAGATTTTGGTCTTAGGAAATTTGGGGTATAACTTTGGTCTTACAAGATTTAGGGTTGCTGTATAATAAAAGTTTAATTATCTATCTATAAAAATCTACTTACAATGTTACTATAGCTGACCTGCTATTTGTGATCCTCTGGCCAAGAACTTGCAGCTTCTTGCACTTAGCACCTCAGCCTCAAAAGAGCAAAGGATTAAGTAAATAGCCTTTTTACTCTCTGAGCAGTAACTGCTGGGTTTTAACTTATGCCTGCTAGTCCCGAGGTCACAGGAAGAAAGAAACTTAGAGATGTGGTTGTACCATTTATCACTAAGTACTTAAAAGTTTCCTGTGAGAGCTATCTAAGGGTAAAGCAGAAAGGTCTTATGTGGAGAAAGGGAAAACTTTTATTCTCTCTGGCAAAAGAGAAAAGTTCTATTCGATATACTACTCTAAATGGGGAAAGGAAAAAATTCTCTTCTATCTATATTCTATCTCTCTACTTTAACTCTCTATTTTAACTAACTCTCATCTCTTTGTTCTCAGTACTTATACATCTTTCAGAATACATGATCACATGTTACAAAGTTCATCATAAGTTCACACCAAAAATCAAATCATAAATTGAAATAGAAGTTTACAACAAAGAATGTTTACATGCATATCCATTAGGAGTAATTATCTGTCCAAACATCCATCACCTGTATGGCTCCACAGGTTCACTGAAGGTTTAAGACTAAAACTAAAAACTTAGTGAAGTTTTGTATGGATAAACCCAGACAATATTTTATTTTCTGTCCTAGAACCTATAATAAATCATTGTTTCCCATAAGTGACTTGTGGTTAATTGTTTTACAACCTCTTGGAATGTGCTCTGAGTAGGAGAAAGTCTGGTTACTATCTAAGAGCCATTATCTGATGACACTTAGGAGATTATCAGAGTTCTTATTGCAGCTTTGAGTATCAGAAAGGGACCTAATATCAGTCCCCCTATAGGAGAGCTTAATAATAATTGATATAATTTTAATGATTCTTATAGTATTAAGACCTAGAAAGTCATCTATTTGTCTATATAGCATCACTACAAGACAGTACATCGTTATGAATCTGCAGAGATCTGCTCCAAAGGAGTGTGCTATTGCTTAATGATTGTTATATTTGTTTAATAATAATAATAGGAAAAGCATAATAATAGCAGGAATCTTTCCTAAAATAAGTCTCTTACAGCCTGTCTGAATAAGGCCTCACTTGTCACAGATTATATAATATTCCTAGGCAAGCCATTTCATGATGATCATCTGCTAATCATTAGCTTATCCCATTATGGCTCCTGAAATTCTCTGAGCATAGGAAAGTAGCTGGAGCACCCAATCTGCCCAAGGCAGATTTTCAGACTGGAAGGAAGATATATCTCTTGCAGGGCATGTATGTCACATGTTCACTGAACACCCTGGGGGTCCCAGCAAGGGCAGGTATTGCAGTGGGAGAGTCTCAGCTCTGATCCTGTTTATAACAGACTTCCTGGGATTCAGGTCATTTCTGATAGTGGGTGGTGTGCTGGGTCACCATATATGCCCTGGGTATACTTATAGGCTTGAAAGAAGAAGTCTCAGATAGTATTTAAGAAAATTGTAGGAGAAAATTATTTTAGGACATGACTATTAAGGAGCTTATTGAACACAACATAGATTGAACCAGAAAAAAATAGTCTTCTAACCACATAATAATTAAAACAATATGGCTATTTTACTCACCTTTCTAAATGAGATTCTTGCATTCTCACTTAGGTTGAATATTCTACATCAGTACATGCTCATTACATGAAATTTAAAGAAATAATGAAAGCAGGACAAAAGATACTCCAGGACTGGAAGTTCATGTCTGTTATCCTAGCATGTTTAGTCTATATCCAGAGGATTATGTATTTGAGGCCAGCCAGGCCTACACAGAATGACTATTTCTTAGAGATATAAGAAGGAAGGAAGGAAGGAAGGAAGGAAGGAAGGAAGGAAGGAAGGAAGGAAGGAAGAAAGAAAGAAAAGATGGAGGAAAGAAGGAAGAGAAAAGTAAGAAAGAACAAAAGAAATAAAGGATGAAGTGAAAGACAAAGTCAAGATATAATTTTGTTGAACTATATGATTTATTAATATCACATACTTCTTGGAGACAATTCTTGGACCAAGGCTCAGCAATACTCTAAGAAAACAGTTTTTCTTCTATTGCGATGCAAACGTTGGATCTTATTCTGATACTTGATTCTTTGTTGTTAAAACCTATACTTCTGCTTGTTTATTATTACAAATATTTAGTTGATAATTAACATGGTCTGTCAAGTTGACTGGATAAGAAATTAATTAAAATGCAAGGTTTTGTGCATTTCTTTTCTGTGAAAATCTCTCTCTTTCTCTCTCTCTCTCTCTCTCTCTCTCTCTCTCTCTCTCTCTCTCTCT
>JANHMN010000005.1:104012813-104105382 GCA_030674055.1 Rhabdomys pumilio
TCTCTCTCTCTCTCTCTCTCTCTCTCTCTCTCTCTCTCTCTCTCTCTCTGTCCCTTTGTCGCTCCTCTCTTTTTTTTCATCAAGACAAGGTTTCTCTGTGTATCCCTGGCTGTACTAGAACAGACTATATAGACCAGGTTGGCCTCAACTCAGGGATCTTCCTTCATCAATTTCCTGTGTGCTGGGCTTAACGTTGCTACTATCCCTAGATGAGGCTTTGTCAATAAAAATAGTCTTTATTTTTATATTATGTATATGGATGCTTTACCCGAGGGTGTGTGCATGCAGTGCCTGCAGAAGCCAAAGAAAGACATCAAATTCTGGAGGTACAGATAACTGTGAGCTGCTTTGTGGGTGTTTCAAATGGAATCTGGTCTTCTAGAAGAGCATCCAGGACTCATTTCTACTGACCCATCTCTCCTGCCCCAACATTTATGATCAGATTCTTTGAAGCAAGAACACCCATCCTATGTGTGAGTGGCACCTTCTGTTGCCAATACAGATAAAAGGATGTAAAAGAAACTTTTTCTTTTGCCTGATTCTTGCTTCTCACTGGAAATTCCACCTATTCTGTTGCTGCAACAGTATATTTTTGATGTTAGAACAAGCTTCATTGGTGTTCCAACGTAGAAGGAAGACCAACAATCTTGAGCAATCTTCAGGGTCTTCAGTGTCATGTTGGGATTGCTGAGACATCCAGCCTTGTGGACTGAGCAATTACCAGATTTTCTGCCTCTCCAGCATGAGACAAGTGTTGTTGAATTACTGAATCTATATTTTGTCAGTGAATATGATAAATGCTTATATATACATGTATACATAAATACATGCTCAATCAGTTCTGTTGTTCAGAGAACCCTGACTAACACAAATGGTTTAGAAACATTTATTCTCTTATTTCTTCTTTTCGTTTCCTACTTCTTTCCTTTTCTTTACTAGCATTAAACCATTTTATGTACTTAATTTGGTGAACCTGTATAAATATTTGTATAGTATAAATTCTGAACAGTCTTTAGTAGATACAAATATTATAAATTTAATAGATATTGTCATATTATCCTTCAAAAAAACAAATCACTTTAAACATCGCCCAAATATGTGAAAACTCATTTCTCAATCCACATCTTCAACTGCTTCAAACCAGAAGTGGTTGTAGGTTCCCCTGGAGCTGGACTTACTGGTGTTTTGAGAAGCCTGATATTAGTGCTGGTTACCAAATTAGGCCCCACTAAGGAGCATTACATTTTCTTACCCACATAGCCACCTCTAAGTCCTCTAAATAAACATGTATGTACATGCAAGCATGTATGTATATGTTTGATTGTGCGTGTATCTTTATTTGTGCATGAAAGAATGCATGTGTGTGTAGTGTATGTATGTGTTTGTGTGTGTGTGTGTGCATGTGTGTGTGTGTTTGTGTTTGGGGATAGAATCTAAACCCCTGTTTACAAAGAGCAAGAGCCACATCTTTATCCCTGACAGAAAGATGTTATGTCTTGAAAGTTTTGTTTGTTTCAGGATTGTCAGTGTGAAAATTCATTGAGTTTTAAGTTTAACACTTGTAGGTTTTGTCTGGTAGGCAAGGGATAATTCTGAGTAACAGGAGTGTCTCTGCTCTGTGTTCTGCCATATTTTAAGGGTCTACACAGCAGGGCACTGGGTTACTGTGCACAACCTTAGACTGGCCACGAGGAGTCACTGAAAGTTGGTGAGAACACAACTAAAGGTCTCGGCAGTAGCAGTATATTCTCTTTACTACTCAGCTACCTCTCTCCAGCAATCACACCAGGCTTCACCTGTAAGTCTGGCTCCATGGGGCTAAGTAATTGCAACAGTGTCTGGTCAATAATCTGCCAATTTCAGAGCAACAAAGGTCATTCAAAAGCATCTGCTGCTGTGCCACAGTTCAAGCAGGCTTCTTTTGGTCTATATCCATTCTTTCATTGTAGTCTCTCTCTGGTAGAAGTGCTGGAGATGCCCATCTTAGGGTTTTACTGCTGGCAACAGATACAATGACCAACAAAATTCTATTTTTTTTCTTTTTTGGTTTTTCGAGACAGGGTTTCTCTGTGTAGTCCTGGCTGTCCTGGAACTCACTCTGTAGACCAGGCTGGCCTCGAACTCAGAAATCCGCCTGCCTCTGGAAATTCTCATAAGGACAACATTTAATTTAGGCTGGCTTATGGGTTCAGTCCATTGTCATCAAGGTGGGAGCATGGCAGCATCCAGGCAGGCATGGTGCAGACAGTTCTGAGAGTTCTAAATAGTCATCTTAAGGATGCTAGCAGAATATTGCCTTCCAGGCAGCTAGAATAAGAGTCATAATGCCCATACCTACAATGACATATCTACTCCAAGAGGGCCACATTCTCTAATATTGCCAATCCTATGCTGATTATATATAAATGACAACATTGCCCTTACCATTACTGAAATAAGATACAACATTAGTAGCTATGTGATTGGTAGTCATTATCTCTCTGGTAAACTTGCAAAGTAAGGCAGTCCATCCATGAATCACAGAATGTAAATGAGGCTACAGAATTTACCAATACTTCAGTGACTCTACATTTATCATGTTAGACAGAAACAAAATCCTGATGAAATTTGTAGAACCCAAAATTCACCTGTACCATGAGCATGAACACAGGTAATAAATGATGCAAAGAGCCTCACAGTGACTATCTCACTGCTGAGCATGTGTTCCTCCTCTAAACTATTGGATTCTATAAGAACTTGGGTTAGTTTTAGGATGAATCATATAACCTGGTGATAAAACACTTTTACACCTTGGCAACAAAGTCTTTCTAAGTAGAGTAGAAATAAAGTACAATTTATATGGAATATAATTGAGAAGACTAGTGGGAATCTACAAGTTAATAGCCTGTGTCTTGAAAACGGGAGGCACAGTCAACATCATTTAAGCAGGATCTATGTAGGGTGCCGATTTCAGAGTCTTTGAAGGTCTTAATATTTTCTTTTCTAATCCTCCAAATCAAAGCTGTGTCTATTTTTTCAATTGCTTCTTTGCTGTTTCATTGATTTCTTAACCAATAATGATTTGTGTATTATAGTGCAATATTATACCTAAAATAAAATGTGAAGTACCAAAAGAGAAACCACAGAAGAATAGCATATGGACCCTTGTCTCTCTGATAAGTTTAACTTTCTGGCTAACTGTAACTTTTTCTATATGGTATGGTAAATTCTTAAGTTTTTATCAACATTAAGAAGTAAAATTTATAACCTTCTTCATAGTCAAGTGTACTAGGGTTTTATTGCTGTGAAGAGAAACCATGATCACTATAACTCTTATAAAAGAAGACATGTATTTGGGATTAATTAACAGTTTCAGATTTTAAGTCCATTATCATTTTGTTAGAAAGCATTACAGAGAGTTCTGTATTTTGATCACCAGAGAGCAGAAGAAGTGTGTGGTCCACACTCGGCTTAGCTTGGGAATAGGAGACCTTAAATCCTGCCTCTACAGTGAGATAATTCCTTCTACAAGGACATGCCTTTTCCAAGAAGGACACTCCTCTTAATAGTTCCCACTTCCTGTGGCCAAGCATTCAAAAAGAAAAACCTGACTATAAGGGACCATTGTATTCAACAGGCTATAACTGTCATGTTGAAAGTAAAATAGAGAAGAAAATACTGTAGATTTTTTGTACCTGTATTAGGCAGGAATCTAGAGTCACAAAACTTGTGGAATGTCTCTATAAATTAATGGAATTTATTGTAATGACTTAAAGTCTATATTCCTGTTATCCAAAGAATGGTCAGCTGTGAATGGGAAGTCCAAGAATCTAGTAGTTTCTCAGTCTTCACTAGGCAAATTTTTTCAGCTGGTCTTCTGTATATGCTGTTTCTCAGTCAGGGTTTCTATTCCTACACAAACATCATGACCAAGAAGCAAGTTGGGGATGAAAGGATTTATTTAACTTACACTTCACATTGCTGTTTATCACCAAAGGAAGTCAGGACTGGATCTCAATCAGTTCATGAAGCATGAGCTGATGCAGAGGCCTTGGAGTGATGTGACTTATGGGCTTGCTTCCCAGAGCTTACTCAGCTTGATTTCTTACAGAACACAGGACTACCATACCAGGAATGGCACTGTCCATAATGGGCCCTGGAAACTTTAGTCACTAATTGAGAAAATGCCTTACAGCTGGATCTCATGGAGGCATTTTCTCAAGGGAGGCTCCTTTCTGTGGATGACTCCAGCTTGTGACAAGTTAACACACAAAGCTAGTCAGTATAAGCTGGGATCCTGAAGAAGTAGGTTCCAAAAGATGTGCTGGTTAGTAAGTACAAGCAGGCAGATAAGAGTGAGTCTTCCTTCTTCCATTGTCCTTATGTAAGCCTTCAGCAGAAGATATGGGCCAGATTAAAGGTGTGTAACACCATGTCTGTATATGCAACTTTCCCTGTCCCAGGCTCACCTTGAACTCAGAGATCTCTTTGCCTCATTTTGTGGGAATATGGGCATGTACTATACCTTCTGGTTCGAAGATTTTTATGGTCACTGTGCCTCAATATCTGGATCAAAATCATGTGTAATCCTATGTCAAGATTTTGACCAGAAGTCAGTATCTTCCAGCCTCAAGCACTGGACAACTGGTGTACCTGCCATTTCAAGATTGTATTTTATTCCTTATGTATTTAATTTGACAATCAGGAATACACATCACAGTAACCAAAAACAAAATACTTCAGTGTCTTGGCGATTCCAACTGGTCACTATCTAATTTACATCTGTGTTTAAGGGTCATCTGTGTCTAAGAGCCAGGTGACATCAAAATCTCCAGTAAACACACTTCCTTTTAGTGTGAAACATAACTTTAATTCTATTGAGTTACTTAATTTTTTATTTTATTTTTACAATTTTGCTTCTTATGGCCCAAAAAATATACAGTGATTTTTTGATGTGTCCTTTCAAATTAACTTAGTTTTTAGGGACTTTACACAAAATCAAGGGACATTAAATACTCTGGTCCATTATGGCTTAACACTTGTTCTTAGCTCATAATCTCACATTCAGTTTGGTAGCTATGGAAACATCAGAATTTTTAGAGTCACTTCTCTTAGCTTGGCAGTCATTAACATTTGGTCTTCTTAGAAAAGACAGAGGCAAGTATTTGATATTTTATATGAGGTTTTAATAAATAATTTCTTACAATTTCACAGGAAATGGAAAGACAAAGGCCACTGACATATGATTAGACATTTGTTCACATACATTCTGATGGAACTAAGTGGCAGGTCCTGGTAAGTTTTACATAGGAGTTTAAATGAAAGGGAGGGTTGAAGGGAACCCAGAGACTGCATAAGGGGGATGAATTAGGAGTGAGGGTAGGGATGGAAACCTTGGCTCTTTATAGGGACTGTGCCATATGCCCAAGACAACAAGTAAAAGAGATGAAAATGGGAATAAATGTCCTCTGGGTGCTAATGATGTCTAATTGTTTGGGGGTTGACTGATGGTCCCATCATTTCCAGACAGTGGTATCAGTTGAGATTGCCTGATTATCAGCACTTTTTATGTGAGTAATTCTTTCTGAAAATCATAAACGCTGGAAGCCCAATATGTGAGGGCTGTGGTGACTGCACTGTGATTTATAGCCTTGTATTTTTCTGAAACTGACTATAGGAATTATTCCCTGAGTGTTGTTACCCTATGTCTAAAATTAGGATCATGATATTATGGGTTTCATTGAAGTGTCAGAAATATGAGATGTCCTAATATATATCAAATATATTCCTTTCTTTGTTTTCACATCATAAACTCTGCAGGCTATGTTCATGTGTTCCGACACTGCTGGAAAGAAGTAACAGGCAGTAGTACAGGCAAACTGCAAGTTGCACAATAGTGACAAACACCAAGTGAGAGAAGGTTTGTAAGTAAGTTGACATTTCAAATGTGAAAAGTCATTCCCTTTTTCTATAGAGACACTTAAGTCCTCATGTCTCAGGATGAAAGGCCTCTATGTCTTAGCCTTGATACTGCCAACAATGTGTGCTGTTTTCTTGGAGTAGGAAGATAATTCTATGCACTAAGGATGCTCTCTGTGCCCTGTTTTTTCCAGGAGGCAGCAACCATTGCCTATTCCCCTAGTTGTGAATATCACAAATATCCAGGCATGGCAATGTTCTTTGGTCATCCAAATTGAGTGTAGGAGATGAAAACATGTCAGAATTGGTTTTCAGGTTTCATCATGTCCTTCATTGAGTTCAAATTCACATCATTATGTCTGACACTGACACTTACCCAGTGAGCATTTTCATAAACCAAAAACATATTCCCTTTAAGGTACAATATTCTAGTTTGTCTCCACATAGGCTGAAGACAACTTCAAAATGTAATATCAATTTATCTTAAGATTTTTCATAATTTTTAATACTTCCAAGATATTTAAAATTCTAAAGTTTTATTTCAGGGAGCAGTGAAAATATGTAGAGTTTCAACAGGTACCTCATGTTTCTAGCATCTTGAATATAATGTTATACAGGCTTGAGCATTCAGTACTCTTCCCCATTTTCATGTACAGGTCTTTGAAGGACTTCCAATTCTGAGAGATTTACTAGCCTTATAGGTTCTAATGTGGTGTTTTAGGATTCTAATAAAACATTAATCTTGCATCAATTTTTATCAGGTTCACTACCATGTGGACCATGTTACCACATTCTTCAATCAGGTGTGACATGACTTCACCATGATGGTTTGTGTTGTATTATCTTGAAACAACCTAGAGTCATATGAGAAGAAATAACCTCAGTTGAGAACATTCCCCCATAAAAGGGACCTTATAACTGCCTGTTGAGAACTACATTGAATAATGATAAGTATAAGAGTATGGAGACCTCTGTGGGTTTTTCCAAATTTAGGGAGTTGTTTTGGGTTGTACAATAAGGCAAGTGGAGTTACCTATGGAGTACAAAGTACTATGTAGTATTCCTTAGTGATAACTCTTTCACTTCTTGCCTCTAGATATTTTCCTTGTTTCCTGACTTGTGTTCTCTTAGAGATAGAAAGTGAAGCTCCTGCCCTGCTTACTCTGGTAAGTTTTCTCAGAATGAAGCCCAACTCTGCTGTTGTAATTATTTTGAGGTACAGAACATACAATGCAACTTGTTGTTGAGTTTTCAAAAGCTCTCATTGCAGTACCATTGTCACTCTTCCTGGGTAGCTCTTGTCAAACTGATCATATACTAAATGTGTTGATGTTCTGGACAAGCAGAGTAACCACTCCACCCTCACATACTAAGGCCTACATCTGGATCCAAATTTTATCAACACATTTTCCTAAATAGATTTTCTGAATCACTCCTGTCCACACCATGCCCAAAACTCATGCCTTGGTCTGTCATTCAGCTTCTGTATTTAAATTCTTCCATTGTTTTTATGGTCCTAGGTTCTGTTGCCAACCTTACACTCCCAAACCTGTTTCTGACAGGACATGTACCTGATATGCATGATGAGATACACATACCTTTGCCAGCACAACCAAGGCTAACTCTTTGCTTGAATGTAGGCAACCATCCTACACCCAGTTTGAAGCTGTGTTCTAGCAGTAGTGAGTCTGCAGTTGTAGCATTCATGAGAAGAGGTGTAGGTAAATATGTGTAGATTTAAAATGGGTTTCCGAGCCTGAAACATGCCCTCCAGTGCCATATCCTATTCTCTGGCCTCCATGATAACACAGAGCATTAGCTCTGGGCTTTCCTGTTTGCTACTCCCAGATCCAAATCAAGTTTTCTTCTGGGCATGCTTCTAGACCATGCTTCTCTAGATCCATTTGCTAGACTTCCAACTTTGATATAGATTGTCTGGCTTTGAGGATCTAAGACTGTTTTTTTTTTTTTTTTTTTTGTATACTGTTATCACTGCAATATTACATCAGTATATGTAGCACATGGATTATACAGACACATTCTTCTGCCATGTGTAGTAGAGCCTCACCATGATGGTTTGTGTTATGCTACCTTTATACAACCAAGAGTCATCTGAGAAGGAACCCTAATTGAGAACAATTCCCCATGAAATAGTCTTTAGAAATCTGTTGAATTCTCCTGTGAGTAGGGACTTCTTTATGTTTATATTTGATAGTTTTTATTAGATATTTTATTTATTTCCACTTCAGTTTAACCTTTGTAAACCTCTTATCTCATCTCCCCTCCCAAACCTTCTCTAAGTGTGCTCCTCTAACCACCTATCTACTCTCACCACACCACCGAGGCATTCCCCTTCATTGGAGGATTGAGCCTTAACCAGACCAAAGGCCTCTTCTCACATTGATGTAAGATAAGGCCTTTTTCTGCTGTATATGCAGTTGGAGCCATGGGTCTCGCCTTGTGTACTTTTTCATTTGTAGTTTAGTCCCAGGAAGCACTCGGTGTCTGGTTAGTGTTACATTCCCCATAAGTGGTGACTCACAGCTTAGCCATTTTGCCTTGTTGGTGGGCTTACAGTAGCTCCAGTTATGTGTGCCTGGATAGTACTGGTCACAATCATACTGCACTATATCTTTGAATTTCTGGAGATTGAAAGTACCTGTTCCATAGCCCACATTAATGCCTTAACATGGATGGAGATTTCACACAACGATATTCTTTGCAAGAATATCTTACCTGAATCTCTCCTGTCCATTCCTTGAATACAACCACAAGCCTAGGCACTGTCATGTAGATTCAGCATCTTACTTCCTCAGTTGGTCTGTCATATATGTGATTTGTTTATGAATTATACACTCTCAGTTTTTTCCTGTGAAAGACAGGGCTTATACTGGTTTGCAAACCAGATATATAGACATTTTCATACCAGTGTCTCCCTCACTCTTCCATGCTTCTCTTCAGGCAAAATGCTCAGCACACAACATCCTTGTGAGATTCCCTCCAGTAGTGAGACCTCATGCATAGTCCTAATGGTAGGAGGTCTTCCTAAGTCTGTTCAGATTGCACATGGGCTTCTTTTTGGCAAGTCTGAACCCTGATTTCAATTATTTTCTTCCATTACCAAGCCTTCCCCAGGTCATAAAACACCTGGAGTGGGCTTTCCTGTTTAATATTCCCCAAGAGAGCACCAATTCTGCTCTGTACAAACTCTGAGACCTTGCATCTCTATTCGCTTTGCTGTATATTTGCTTTGAATATGATTGCCTGGCTTTGAGTCTCTAAGACAGTTTCTGAGGCTTATATTAAGCCTGAAATCTTGCATCATTTTTTTGTCAGCAGAATCAGTAGTATATAGACCATGATGCCTCATTCTTTGCTACCTGTTAGAATGTTAGAGCCTCGTCATGATGGATTGTTTTAAATTAATGTGACACAATGTAGATTCTTCTGAGTAGGAACCTCAATTGAGAATATTCCTTCATGAAATGGTCTGTATAACTGCTTGTTTAGAGCTCCCTTGAGCTATGATTCTTGTGGTAGTGTGCAGTCATCTGTGGGTGTGGCCATGGTTTGGGAGGCAGTTCAGGGTTGTTCAAGATGGCAAGCCAAAATACCAAGAGAGTGCAAAGCATTACGCAGTACTACTTATTAGTATTTAATTGTGTTCTTGCCTCTAGATTTCTTACTTTATTCCTGACCTGTCTTCTCTTACAGATGGACAGTTAAGCTACTGCTCTGCTACTATTGTGTGCTAATCCAGAATGAAGCCTTACTGTGATGTTCCCAATGTGTGTAAACATAAAATTCAGTCATTGTCTCTTCCTTGTTGGTGAGCTCCCCTGAAGATGCCTTTCTATGGCCACTTTACTCAGCCAGGATAGTTCTGGTCACACAGATTCTGCACTATTTCTATTGTTATACAGGAGAACTAAGATATCCCTATACTCCCACACTCTAAGTTCTAACTCTCTATTCACATGTCTCTTAACACCTTTGGCAGAACAAATTTCTTAAAACAGTCCTGTCCACACCGTTTTCTCAATCTGAGGCATCTGTCCTACCTTTAATGCAGATTCCTCATCTAAGTTTCTCAAATATTCCTCTATCCTTCAGCTTACTTTGTCATGTGTGCACTGCCATTCCTGTTACTTATGGACAGGTCACATCCCAGGATTGAACGAAGTGATCTACAGAAGTGGTTTTCCAGTTTCCTGCTCACCATTTCCTGCTTGGATCCAAGCACTCAGCTCTATACACAAATTCCTGGTGAGTTTGTTCCAATCTTGAGTCCACAAGTATACTCACAGTGGCCTAATTCCTACCCAATTATGTCCACATTTCACATAGGTGTCTTTGGTGGGTAAGTCTGAACCTTGCCCTCCTCTCCCTTCTCCAACTCTCAGGTCTCTCTTAGGTTACAGCGCACCTGCACTAGGCTTGTTGTATAGTATTCTTATATACTACATTATTGTGCTCTTGGCTTACTCACAAACCATGCTTCTTTAGGCCCATTTCCTCAGATTCCAGCATGAACACCAATTGCTTTTGTTTGAGCCTTCAATTTTCTTTCTAAGGATTCTATTACCTTTCTAATCTTGCATCTTTTTTATCCCAGTAGAATAAGTACCATGGATCATGCTGCCACATGCATCTGCCAGGTATGGTGGAGCTTCACCCATAATGGTTTATGTTTTGCTATCTTGACATGTTCTAGAGTTATTTGAGAAGGAACCACTATTGATAACATTCCTCCATGAAACAGTATGTAGAAACATCTATTGGGTTCTTCTCTTCAGTAAAGATTCTTATGGTAGTGTGGAGCTTTCAGTGGGTGTTGTCAAACTTTGGGAGTTGTTTCTGGGTTATACAAGCAGACAATCTGTGGTATCTATGGAATCAAAGCAGTATGTAGTATTCATTATTGGAAACACCTTCAGGTCTTTAGATTTCTTTCTTAATTCCTGACCTACATTCTCTGAATAATGGACAATGAAGAGCCTGCCCTTCTTACTATGGTGAGTTTGCCCAGAATTAAATCCAACTGTGCTGTTTTTAATATGTGGAGACATGTTTCTCAGCCATTGTCTCCTGTTGGTAAGCTCTCTAGAAGCATTCCTTCCAGTAGTCTTTCTCATTCTTCCAGGATAGCTCTAGACACACAGATCCTATACTTTCTCTGTTGAAATCCTGGGGAATCAAGAGTCCCATTGCATCCCCACACATGAAGTACTCAGTCTGGATGTAGATTTCTCCCAACATTTCTGCCTGAAAAGTGTCCCTGAATCTCTTCAGTCCACACCATGAACAAAGATGAGGACTATTTCTATCATTCAGCTTCTGCATCAAAATTCCCCATTTGGATATCTAGCACAAGTTTCGTTTGCCATGTTGATATTCCATTCCCAGTTCTATTTCTGATCATGGAAAAAAAACCAAGTATGCATATTATTATATATGCATACCATTCCTTCCAGTGCTCTTTTAATCTATGATGTTTGTCTCCAACAGCCAGCTTTTCACTGTTGTTCCACTGATGTTCCCCTGGTAGTAAGGCCCTAAGAGTGGTGTCCTGTGGAGGAATACTAACTGATTATGTGCAGATTACACATGGACATCCTTTGTGTGCAAATGCAAAATTGCTCTTCATTGCCTTCACCTATTCCCAGGCCTCCTTCCTGTGACACAGTACCTCCACTAGGACTCCCTGTTTTTTATTTTCAAAGACAAGCCTAATTCTGCTGTGTGGTCACTCCCAGATAGTCCTATCTAGAGCCTTTTGTTGGTTTTTCAGTTTTTAAAAAGATTTCTTGTCTTTCAAGCTCTCAAACTATTTGTTAACAATCTATCAATTCTGTCCTCTTGCATCACATTTTCATAACCATCCTGCCATATTTTTCTACCAGGTATAATGAACCATCACCAACAAGATTTCTATTGTGTTAACTTAACACAATGTAGACTCATATGAGAAGGAGGAACCTCAATTGAGAATATTTTTCTATGAAATGGACTTTATAAATGCTTGTTGTTACCTATGGTGAGTAATGTAAGTATGCAGTGTAGAGAACTTTGTGGAAGTTTCTCATCTTTGGTAGGTGGTTTTCATTGTACAATAAGTCAAGTGTAGTTACCTATGGAGTACAAAGTACTGTGTAGTATTATGTAGTGGTATCTCTTTCAGTTCTTAACTCTATATTTCTTCCTTTTTTCTAGACCTGGGCTCTCTCTGTGACAGTAAGTGAAGTTTCTGCTCTGCTCACTATCATACATTTTCCCAAAATGAAGCCAAACTGTAAGCATCTAAATAATGGGAAGCCTACAGCTCAACCATTGAGTCTTTTTGGTGAAATCTTCAGAACCTCCCCTTCTAGTGACTGTATAAATATCTGTAAGCTTCTCTGATTAGTAATGATACATATAGGAGTGTAGAGACCATTGTGGGTGTTTCCCATCTTTGAGAGGTGGTTTTCCTTGGCCAATAAGGCAAGTGGAGCTATCTATGAATACTGTGTAGTTTTACGTAGTAGTGTCTCCTTCATTTCTTGCCTCTAGATTTCTTCCTGTTTCTGGACCTGTGCTCTCTCTCTCTGATGGTAAGTGAAATACCTTCTCTGCTTACTATATGATAACTTTTCTCATAATAAAGCCAAACTGTAAGGATCTAAATAACTGGCAGCCTAGAGCTCCGCCATTGATTATTTTTGGTGAGATTTTCAGAACCACCCCTTCTAGTGCCATCTTCACTGTGCCAGGATAGTTCTAGTTACACAGATGTGCAATATCTCTGTTGAATTCCTGGGTAACCAAGATACACATTTTACTCCTGTACTCTAACATGCATGTCTGGGTAGAGATTTTGTTTATTGTTTTTCTCTTAATAGTTTCTCTGCATCCCTCCAGTCTACATCATGGACATAATTCAAGACCTTTGTCCCATCATGTAGCCTCTGCATCTCACTCTCTCAGTTGATACTCTACCTTCCAGCTACCTTTTCAATCTCTACACTCCCATTCCTATTTCTGATGCACACAGCAAAAACCAGGTTTGAGTGATGTGATCTATAGATCTCTGCATTTCAGTCCACTCCTCCTTTTTTGATTGACTCCTGGCACCCAGTTCCTCACTCAATTTCCTGGAAAGTTCCCTCAGTAGTGAGAACTCTGGTGTGGAGGATGTCTAGCTAAGTATGAGAAGATTACACATGGCTGTCCATTGTGCACAAGACTCAACTTTTTCCTCCTGTGCCATCTCCTATTCCTAGCCCTCCATCAGATTGCACATCACTTGCACTGGGCTTCCCTCATTAGTATTTCAAATACAACTCCAATTTTGCTGTGTGTAACTTATAGACCATGCTTCCTTAGACATATTTTCTGTACTTCCATTTCTGAAAACGATTGCCTGGCTTTGAGGCTCTCAGATTTTCAGGATTCTGTTAAATCTTGCATCATTTTTTAAAAATCATATTCAGTACTAAATGGACGTTGTTGCCACATTTTTCTATATTGTGTGATAGTGTGTCACTATGGTGTCTGTGTTGTGTTAACTGTTGGGGCCTGAGCTGCCCCACGTTGGGTGCCAAAAATGTTGAGAGCCGCACTAGCCCATGATTGGGGGCTATATTGTTAGTGCCTGCACACCCCCAAGCTCCTCCAGTTCACAGGTTGGGATTCAGGAAGAAAGAGCGAGGATGGACGTGAAGAATGGAGACCAGACAATATGATTCAATCACATTTATTCTTCAGTCTCTCTTCTTCTCTCCAAGTCCCTAGTTCCAAGTCCCTATTTCCTAACACCTAATCCTACTTCCAGTTGCTAGTCTTTTTCCCAGTTCCACATTCTTTCTCCTAATTTCTGCCTAATACCTAATGCATAATTATTACTCATTTTTTCTGTCTGCCTTTCACCTTTTATATGTCTCACCTCTAAGCCAGGCCTCTAAGTCACACCCTTAAGTGACACACTTAGGACTTATCTTAAAATCACACCTTCAAGTCTCACACACCCAAGAGAAAATCCTGGGTATCTAAAACAAGATGTTATCAGAGTGTGCTCAGCTGTTGTAGGCTATTTTAATCAAGATTTTGTCAGGGTATATGGCTGAAGATGGGTGCAATGGTGATAGCTCATCCAGGACCCAACAAGCCGCCTTCTGTTGGCTCCCCACAGTTAGCATGACAAAATCTAGAGTTATGTGAGAAGAAGGAGCCTCAAATGAGAAAACTCTTTTTTTTTTGAATTGGTCTGTAGCAAAGCTTGTTAGCCCTCTGTAGGTGTTGCAAACTTTCAGAAAATGTTCATGGTTGTAGATGAAGGAAAGCCTAGGTATCTATGAAATGCAAAGTATTATTTACTATTCCTTAGAAATATCTGCTTCAATTCTCACCTCTAGGTTTGTCCCTGTTGACTGACATTTGTTATCAGAATGATGGACCATGAAGCTTCATAATTGCTTGGACAATTAGGTAAGTTACCTAAATGTCAGCCCGACTGTGTTGGTCTCAATATGTGAAGCCTTACAGGTCTGTCAATGTCTCTTGTTGGTGAAGTCTTCAGAAATTCCCCTACCAATGCCATTGTCAATATGCCAGGATAGTTCTCGTCAAACTGATACTACTATCCTCTATGTGTTGTTATATTCTGCCCTCACATACTAGGTACTACTTATGGATGCATATTTCACTCAACACATCTCCCTGATTAGATTCCCGAAACTCTCATTTCTTTTTTTTAAATTATTTTTTTATTTTTTTAATATCAAATCATATTTTTTACTTTTTAACATGGGGCTATACACAGGGAAATGCAGGATGTGAGGAAGGGGATGACACAGGAGCATAGGTGTTCAGGGGGAGTACAGATATCTTTAGAACAGGGTGTCAGCTGGGTGAAGATTCAAGGGTCAGGTCACTCGGACTCTGCGTGTGATTCACTTGTCATCATCTAATTTGGTACTATCCACCAAGGCTGCCTATTTACAAGGTCTATGACTACTCAGGCTGGTAAATTTTCACAAAACCTACCTGTTTATAATAGTTTATAGCCATTTGTTTCAGTGTTTTTCCATACAGACACATGAATTTGTTTTAGCAGGCAGGTATGTCAGGCCTATTGCTAGTTTTAGGCTTATGGCTAATTTTAGGCCTTCAGTGTATTAGCAGGGCTGCCCCTGACATCTCCTCCATTCTCCAAGTATAGAAGAGCTGTGGTGATTCTAATCTTGCCAAGGCGACCATAGAGGCCTGGCCTCCAGTAATTAAAGGGGACCTTGAAATGGCTGTGGTCCTTTTTCAGATCACCAAAATCTCTCCTTTCTACACCATGAAGAAAAACACAGGATTATGTCTGTTGTATATTTTCTTATGTCCACTTGTCCTCTAGTTCCTTGTTTCTTTTGCAAACTCTACACTCCCAATCTGGTTTCTGATGGACCGGTCAGGTATCTGGTATTAATGATGATTATGTATCTGATATATATATATACCTTTACCATCACCACCATGGCAACTCCTTAGTTTCACTCCAATTACCATGCCCTATACCCGATTCAAAGTTTTGTTTCCCCAGTAGACAGTCCACAATTGTAGCACTCATGAGAAGAGGTATAGGTAAATATGTACAAATTACAAATAGGTTTCCTACATTGGCAATTCTGAAACTTGCCCTCCAGTGCCACAGCCTATTCCCAGGCCTCCAGCTGATGACATCACACTAGTACTGGTCTACCCTACTTAGTATTCCCAGATAAAACTCTATTTCTGCTCTTCATACTTTCAGAACAACCATTTCTAGAAATATTTCCTGAACTTTCATCTTTGACAGAGATCTCTAAGGTTTGAGGATCTCATAATGTTTGTGAGGATACTATTAACACTGTAATCTTACATCATTATTTCATCAGATTTAGTACCATGTAGACCATGCTGCCATATTCTTTTGCCAGGCGTTGCAGAGCCTCACCATTTTCTTTTGTGTTGTGTCCCCTTTATACAATTAAGAGTCATCTGAGAAGAAGGTACCCTTATTGAGAACTTTCCTCCATGAAATTGCATGTAAAAAAGCCTGTTTATAGCAACCATTTGTAGGGATTCTTCAAGAAGTGTGGATCCCTCTATGGTTGTTGCTAAACTTTTTGAAGTGGTTTTGCATTTTACAAAAAGGTATTCCATTATACCTATGGCATATAGAGAATTATGTATCATTTCTTAGTGGTATCTAATTCAGTTCTTGCCTCTAGGATTCTTTCTTGATTATTGAACTCTGTTCTCTTACTGATGGAACTGAATCTCCTATTCTGCATTCTATGGTAAGTTTTCCCCGATATAGAACAATAGTGATGTTCTTAATATGTGGTGACTCAAAACATAGCCAATTTATCTTGACAGTGAGCTCTCCAGAAACTCTCCTTCCATGTCCCTGGATAGTTCTTGTCACATTGATATTGCAGTATTTCTCTTGAATTTCTGAAGACTTAAGTTACATATTCCACTACCCATGATAATGCCTAAACATGCAGATTTCTTCCAAAAATATTCTTTGTCTGAATACATTCTCTGAATTTCTCCTGTGCTTACCACACATACAACCACAGTTCTAGGGCCTGTCCAGTAAATTCTGTATCTAACTTCTTCAGTTGGTCTGCTAGAACCCAGATATGTTTGTGATTTCTGTGCTTCTAGTCCTTTTCAAGACTGACAGGTCATCTACCTGGTTTCCAGACCAGATCTACAGATCCTTGCCTTCCAGTTTCTTGCTCATGTTTCCATGCTTGTCTTCAGTCAAAATGCTCTGCACACGACTTCCTGGTAAGTTTTTTCCAGTAGTACGTTCTCAAGTAGAGTCTCCATGGCAGATGGCCTACCTAAGTATGTCCATTATTCTCATTGGCTTCCATTTTGGCACGTCTGAACCCTGCCCTCCAGTCCCATTTCCTATTACCACTCCTCCCCCAGATGACAGAGCACCTGAACTGGCATTCCTTATTTATTATTCCCAAATACAACCCCAATTCTACTCTGTACAATCTCCCAGACCTTGCTGTTCTAAAGCCATTTGCTGGTTTTCCGACCTAGATTGCCTGGGCTTGAGCCTCTCAGACTGTTTTTCAGGATTCTATTAACCCTGAAATCTTGCATCATTTTTTCACCAGATTCAATACCATATGGAACATGCTGCCACATTCTTCTGCTGGCATGGTAGAGCCTCACCATGACTGTTTGTGTTATAGTAATGTGACATAATGTAGATTCTACTGAGAAGAAGTAGCTTCAATTGACAGCATGCCTCCTTGAAATGGTGAGTAGAAAAGCCTTTGAGAGCTCTGTTGAGCTAAGACTCTTATGGTAGTAGGCATTCATTTGTGGGTGTTGCCATACTTCAGAGGTCATTTGGTCTTGTTCAACAAATCAAATGGAAATACCAATGGAGTGCTAAGTAATATGCAGTATGCCTTAATGTTATCCAATTCTTTACCTGCCCATAGATTTCTTACCTGATTCCTGACCTGTATTCTCTCACAGTCAAGCTAATTAAAAGCTTCCCAAATCGACAGTCAAGCTACTCTCCTGCTGCTATGGTATGCTATTACAGAACTAAGCCCAACTGTGATACTCCCAGTAAGTGTAGACATAAAATTCAGTCATTGTCCCTTATTGGTGAGCTCTCAAGAAGCAATCTGTCAAAGGCGTCTTCACTGTGTCAAGATAGTTCTGGTCACATAGATCCTACACTATTTCTATTGTTATCCTAGAGATCTAAGACATCCCTTAACCACACACTAAGTACTAACTCCCAATGCAGATGTCACTTAACACCTTTGCCTGAACAGCTTCCCTAGATCAGTCCTGTCCACACCTTCCACACTACCTGAGGCATCTGTCCAACCCATCATGCAGGTTCCTCATCTAACTTTCTCAACAATTTCTCTAGCCTCTAGCTTACTTAGTCATGTGTACACTGCCATTCCTGTTTCTTCTGGACAGGTTACATACCAGACTTTCATGATGAGATCTAGAGAAGACATTTCCCAGTTTCCTGCTCACCATAACATGCTTGGACTGAAGCACTCAGCTCTTCAACCAGTTTTGTGATGAGTTTTCTCCAACAGTGAGTCCACAAGTACAATCACAATTGTAGGAGTTCTATCTAAGTATGTCCAGATTTTACATGGTTGTCCTTGAGGGGCAAGACAGAAACTTGTCTTCCAGTCTCTGTCCTATTATCTGGCCTATCTTATGTTCCATAAATTCAGAAGTGAGCTACTTGTTTAGTATTCCCAAATACTAATCCATCGAGCTCTGTGCTTACTCCCAGATCATACATCTCTAAGCACTTTTACTGTATTTCCAGCACTGACACACATTGCTAGGCTTTGATCCTTTAACACTTTTTCTCAGAATTCTATTAATCATGTAATCTTGCAT
The DNA here is from genome assembly GCA_030674055.1 of Rhabdomys pumilio. Lineage (NCBI taxonomy): Eukaryota > Metazoa > Chordata > Mammalia > Rodentia > Muridae > Rhabdomys > Rhabdomys pumilio. The sequence continues at coordinate 104,031,135 of JANHMN010000005.1, forward strand.
CATTTTTTCAACAGATTCAGTGCTATGTAGAGCGTGCTGACACATACTTCTGTCAGTTGTGATAGAATCTCACCATGATGCTTTGTGCTGTGTTATCTTGTCATATTCTCTTGTCACCTGTAAAGATGTAAGCTTAGTTGAGCCTATTTCTCCATGAAATGGTGTGTAGAAGATCCTTTTGAGAGGTCCCTTGACAAATGGCTCTTAGGATAGTGTGGATAACTATGTGGGTGTTGCCAAACTTTGGGTTACTCTGGTTGTAACAGATGAGGGCATAGATATCAATGTAGTCTAATGCATTATGTAGTATTCCACAGTGGAGTCTCTTCCAGTTCTTGCCCCTCAGTTTCCTCCTTAATTCCTTATGTGTGTTCCCTCAATGATGGAAAATGCTTGCCCTACTTAATAAGGTAAGTTTCCCCAGAACTAAGACCAACTGTGTTGTTCCCTACATGTAGAGACAATCAAACCGGGCATTGTTCCTTATTGGTGTGTTATCCATAAGCTTCACTTCCAGTGCCATCATGACTGTGCCAGGATTCTTCTGGTCAGACACATAATGCACTACCTTTGTTGAATTCCTGGAGAACCAAGATACCCTTTCCACTTCACACACTCATGCTTAACTGTGAATGCATATTCCTCTCAACATCTTTGTCTAAATGACTTCAGTGAATCTCTCCTTTCCTTACCATGTATACAACCCCATGCCTAGGTCTTATCTTTCAGCTTCTTCATTTAACATCCTCAATTGTTTTTCTAGACCCTAGCTTCCTTTCTCATGTGTATACTCCCAGTTCTGTTTCTGATGGACAAAGTACTCATCAGTTATATATGATGAGACTTAAAAATCCTTTTCTTTCCAGTGATCTCCTCACCGTGCCTTGGGTCACTGCAGGTACAAACTGGCAGTGGAGACACAATCCAGTAGAAACATCAAGGCATCTTCCAAATTGGTATGAGTCAGCAGAAGTAACCAGGCCCAACAGGGATGCCAAAAGTTTTCTACCATGCCTATCTCCACAAATTGAAGAGCTGTGAAGAAGATGTGAGCCCAACACAGTGTTGTAAAGGGCCTTCGTCACTGTCAGTTGAGTAATATTTATTGTCCCTCTAAATATCATTTGTCTTCCCATGAAGCTTTGCTCAGCAAAACACCATGTAACTCTGTCTTAGAAAAGCTCTATGTGAGTCTAACATCACTCTGACAATTGGCCTGAGTATGTAGAAGCAGCAAGAAGTCTTTATAATATTGCCAGAATTATTTTTGTGTTTCCTTGTATAACATCATGACAAATGGTGGCCATTAAGGAATGGCAAAGCAATGCAAAACCTTCCATAATCATCTACCATCGCATTGGTTCATCTTAACTTCATGTGTCCTTTCACATGTTTGCTTTAGCATCATATGTAACCCATCCAAACATCATTTTCCATAAGTGACTTTCTAAGGAACCCACAAGTTTCCAGTTAATATGCTTCTTTATGTTAAAGAATTTTCTTTCTCTAACATGAATGATCTCTACTCAATAGAAAAAATATAAAAACTTTCACTTTTTAAATAAATAGCTTATGTAAATATTGTCAAAAACAATCTAACAAAACAACATTAAATTTCTATCAATATTAATAATTAAATATAACTTTTCAACTTCTATTAATATACAGTAATTGAACAGGAACTTTAAATTTCTATTAATGTGCAGAAATTCAAACTGACATTTTTTGTTTTGAGCAACATAAATAACAAAGCATATTAAATTCTTTTAATATAGAATAATTTTAAAAAACTTATAACTGCTATTAATATGTGAGAATTAAAAAAAGGAATTTAAATTTCTACTGACATACAATAGTGATCAAAACCAATAAATGTTTATTAATATGCAATAAAAGAAAATAAGTTTAAATTTCTATCAAGAAACAATAATTAAAAGCTAGTAAAGTTCTGTTAATATATTTTAATTCAAACAAAATGACTTTAAATTCCTATCAATACACAATAATTAAACAAAACATAAAATTCTTATGAATATACAATACTTAAACCTTAAATTTCTATTAATACTCACTAATTCACACAAAATGATTTTATAAATATTTATTAATATATAATACTAAACAAAAGTTTTAAGTTTCTATTAATATGCAATAAAATGGAACAAATTTTAATTTCAGGCAATAAACTGCAATTTAAAAAAATACTAAATTGTTATTAATATACTATAATTTAAATAAACTGACTTTAAATTTCCATCAATATTAAACAATTAAACAAAAACCTGAAATTCCTATAAATATACCATACTTAAACATAAAACTTAAATTTGTATTAAAATGTAATAATTCAAACAAAGTGACTTCATAAATATCTATTAATATACAGTATTAAAAAAAAGTTGTAAATTTATATTTATATGCAATAAAACAAGACAAATTTTAATTCCAGGCAATAAAGAATAATATAAAAAATCTAAATTTTTATTAATGTACTCTAATTTAAATAAATTGACTTTTAATTTCTAGCAATATAAAATAATTAACGAAATATATAAAATTTTCATAGGTATACAGTATTTAAATAAAAACCTAAAGCTTTATCAATATAGTATAATTTAAAAAATGACTTTATTTTTCTATTAATATAAAATTATTAAACAAAAGCCTAAAGTCTCTATAAATATACAATACTTCAACAAAAGCCTTAAATTTATTTTATCATACGATAATTTACGCAAAATGACTTTAAATTTCTATTTATAAACAATAATTCCAACAAAATAACTTTAAATCTATTAATATACAATAATTAAACATAAAATTCTTATAAATATACAATACTTAAACATAAACCTTCAATTTTTCTTAATATACAATAAGTCAAATAAAATGACTATATAAATATCTTTTAATATACAATATAAAACAAAAGCTGTAAATTTCTATTAATAAGCAATAAAACAAAAGGAATTTAAATTTCAGGCAATAAAGAGTAATCAAAAATACTAAATTATTATTAATCAAATATAAATTAACTAAACTGAATTTAAATTTCCATTAATATGAAATAATTAGGCAAAAAATAAAATTCCTATAAACATACCACATTTAAACATGAACCTTAAATTTTTATTAATATACAATAATTGAAACAAAATGACTTTATAAATATCTCTTAATATACAATATTAAAGAAAAGCTGTAAATTTATACTAATATACAATAAGAATTTAAATTTCAGACAATAAACAGTAGTTAGAAAACACTAAAGTTTTCTTAATATACTCTAATTTAAACAAATTGAATTTAAATTTATATAAATATATAATAATTAAAAAATACATAAAATTTTTATAAGTATAAAATATTTAAACAAAAACTTAAATGTTTATATTAATACACTATAATTAAAAATATGACTTTAAATTTCTATTAATATAAAGTAATTAAACAAAAACATAAAATTCTTATAAATATACAATACTTCAACAAAACCCTTAAATTTCTCTAAATATACAATAATTTAAACAAATGATCTGAAACTTCTATTAATAAACAATAATTCCAACAAAATGTCTTTAAATTTCCATCAATATACATTAATTAAACAAAACACAAAATTCCTATAAATATAGAATACTTCAACATAAACCTTAAATTATTGTTAACATACAATAATTCAAACAAAATGAATTTATAAATATCTCATAATATACAATATTAAACATAAGGTTTAAATTTATATTAATATATAATAAAACAAAACAAATTTAAATTTCAGACAATAAAAAGTAACTAAAAATACTAAATTCTTATTAATATATTATAATTTAAATAAACTGAGTTTAAATTTCCATCAATATTCAATAATTAAACAAAAACATAAAATTGCTATAAATATACCACACTTAAATATAAACCTTAAATATTTATTAATGTACAATAATTCAAACAAAATTATTTATAAATATCTATAATATATAATATTAAACAAGCTGGAAATTTCTATTAGTATGCAATAAAGCAAAACAAATTGAAATCTCAGGCATTAAATAGCAATCAAAGGTACTAAATTCTTATTAATATATTATAATTTAAATAAACTGGCCTTAAATTTCTGTCAATATACAATAATTAAACAAAAACTTAAAATTGATATAAATATACCATACTTAAATATAAACCTTAAATTTATATTTATATAAATACTTCAAACAAAATGACTATATAAAAATCTCTTAATATGCAACATTGAACAAAAGATGTAAATTTACATTTATATGCAATAAAACAAAACAAATTTTATTTTCAGGCAATAAACTGTAATTAAAAAACAATAAATTTTTATTAATATACTCTAATTCAAATAAATTGATTTAAAATTTCTGTCAATATACAATAATTAAACAAATACATTAAATTTCTGTAAGTATACAATATTTAAACAAAAATCTAAATATTCTATTAATATGCTGTAATTCAAAAAAATGACTTTAAATTTCTATTAATATATAATAATTAAACAAAACCATAAAATATCTGTAAATACAAAATACTCCAACAAAAACATTAATTTTTATTAATATACAGTAATTTAAACAAAATGATTTCAACTAACTTTAATAAACAATACAAAGAAAATGACTTTAAACTTCTATGAATATGTAAATTAAGCAAAAGCTATATATTTCTATTAATACACAATTAAAGAAATCAACTTTAATTTTCTATCATAAAATAATAAATAAACAATAAATTGCTGTTAACATAGTATAATTCAAAATATTATTTAATGTTTCTATAAATATAAAATAATTAAAAAGCCAAATTTCTACAAATATATGCTAATTAAAGTAAACCCTTAAATTTCAATTAATTTATGCTCTCTTCCATCAAAATGAATTTATTTTCTATTAATACACAAAAATTCAAACAAAATGACTTTAAATTTCTGTTAATATACAATATTATGTAAAAGCTGTCAATTTCTTTTACTATGTAATAAAACAAAACATATTTAAATATTGATAAATATACAATAATTAAACAAAACAATAAAAGATCAATAAATATACAGTACTTAAACAAAAACCTTGTTTCTATTAAAATACACTAATTTAAAAAGACTTTAAATTTCTACTAATATACAATAATTCAAACAAATGGCTTTAAATTTCTATTAACATACAACCATTTAAACAAAATGAATGTAAATTTCTATTAATATGCATTTAAAACATAAATTTCTACTAATAACAATAATTCAAACAAAGCAACTTAATACATTTTAATATACAATAATGAAAGTAAACCTTTAAATTTCAATTAATATATACTAACTCAAAAAGAATTTAGATTCCTATCAATATATAATAATTAAACAAAACACTAAATTTTTCTTAATACACATTATTTCAAATAAAACATCTTTAAATTTTTATTAATATTCAATAATTAAACAAAACAAAGTTAATTTTCTATAAATATGGAATTACTCAATCAAAATGACATTAAATTTTTATTAATATCCAATAGTTAAATAAAAACCTAAATTTTCAATGAATGTACAGTAAACAAAAGCCTTAAATTTCTATCAATATTCAACAATTAAACAAAAAGCTTACATTTCTGTTAATATGTGTTATTTCAAAAAAAAAATTTTAATGTTCTACTAATATACAATAATTAAAAATACCTTAAATTTCTGTTACTATAATCTAATTGAGAAAAATACATTAAATTTATATCAATATACAATAATTAAGAAAACAAACCACCACCCTAGATGATAACAAACATAACACATCAAGCCACCTAAATCACTCACACCAACTTAAGTATTTGGGATGATGTTATTCTTATATATATATATTTGCTTCTTGCTGAATTGGGGCAAGGAATTCAAATTTTTGGTTTCCAAGGAAAATTATGGTTAGTCTGAAAAAAAAAGGTAACTGTTGCATTTATTGCCCAGTGTCTGTGTTTATCTAGTCTTTGTACTGCCAGTCCTGCCTACCTATTGTCCAGTCTCTATGTTTATCTAGTCTCTGTGGGATTAATCACTAGGTCTAGCCCATTTGAAGTTAATTTGCTTGCAAACTTTGAATAAATCAGTAACTGTGACAGTCTTTCATTTACCTTGGCTATTTTCTTTGTGAAGACATTCTTGTCTCAGCTGATAAGACAATTCATTGGTCAGATATAGTTTTTATTAGTTTTGTTGCTAAATGTAATTTTTTATTCGCTGTAGATATATAAACCTAACCACATCATATCCCCACCTTAAAAAATTTCTGGTTTCCATTTTAATGTCAAAATACCCCTATAGTATATAGGTTGGTTTATTTCCTCTATGGTTTTGATAACCATATGTCTCTCAGCAGCTTTTTTTTTATTAAAATTAAAAAAAATTAGTGTTAACAAAACATTATTTAGTATGTTCCAGATGGTTTTATTCTCGCTTGTAGTTTAGTAAGAGTTTCCTTTAATGTATTATTGGCTCTTTCTATAACTGCTTGTCTTGTGTGATTGTGTGTTTTAGAAGTAACATGATTCATGTTATACTATGCAAAGAATTTTATCATGTTATTGGGAACATATGTGGAAGCATTATCAACTTTAATTTTTTCAGATTTCTCCCTAATTGACATCATTTCCAATAAACATGTTAGTACAAAATCAGCCTTTCAGAACTTAAAACCAGGTGCACGTTGAAACCCTGAGTGTGTGTAAATGGTATGTAGTATAATCCTTTGTTTTCCAAATTGTGCAAGAGGAATTGGTTGCTGTAAAACTAGATATGCAGGCCCCTGTCACGTCAATTGAATTGTATTTATACTCCGTGGAAAAAGAACATGTTCTCCAATGTTTCTTTCCTCAGAAAACCACCATGTGAATCTGTCTTATCAAAACTCAATATGAGTCTGTATCAGCTGTAGTAATCCAAATATAGGTCCACAAGTGTAAGCACCATTGGTCAAGTCTAGCAAAGTTTGTGGAGATGATACATGGGAACAAGATGATACATAAACAAGGTTCAGTTGTTCATTTGTGGCAATGACTGAAACTTGCTCTACAGTGTAATCTTCTATTCATAGGCCTCCTGCAGGTCACATAGAACCTGTTCTGGTCTTCCCTCTTTATTGTTCCTCAAAACAACTCTTCTGTGTGTACACATCCAGATCATTGTTCTCTAGACTCATTTGCTGGACTACCAGTTATGACATAAAGTGCCTGATTTTGAGACTCTCAGAATGTTTTTCTTTATTCTATTAACCTTGTAATCTTGCATTGTTTTTCTTCAGAATCATATCACGTTGAACGTGTTGCCACATTCCTCAACTAGATGTGATAAAGCCTCTCCAAGATGGTTTGTTTTGTATTAATGTGACATAATCTAGAGTCATCTGTGAACATTCTTCCATGGAATGGTCTGTAAAAAGCCTTTTGACAGCTAACTGGAGTAATGACTGTCATGGTAGTGTGGAGCACACTATGGGTGTTTCCAAGATGTAGGAGTTAGTTCTGTGTTGTAGACGAAGGGAAGACAAGTTACCTATTGAGTGCAAAGCATTATGTAGTATTCCTTAGTGGTATCTTCATTTGTTTTTGCCTCTAGATTTCTTACTTAATTCCTAATCTGTGTACTCACAGTAATGAAGACTGAAGGTTCTGCCCTGATTACTATGGTAAGGTTTTCCAGAATAAAACCCCACTGTTTCTCACTATATTGGGAGACACACAGCTCAGTAATTGTTCATTGTTGGTGAACTCTCCAGAAGTTTCCCTTCCTGTGGAATCTTTACTGTGCCACGATACTTCTGGTCATGCAAATTCTGTATTATCTCTTTTTAATTCCTGGAGAACAAAAATAACCATTCCATCCACACGCTTTTAGGACTAAGATTGGATGCACATTTGTATAAATATCTTTGCCTGAATAGTTTCACTGAATCTCTCCAGTCCACACCATGAAAACAATACCAGGTGTAGAAGAGATCATGTAGCTTTAGTATCTAACATCTTTTGTTGTTTCTCCAGATCCTACTTCATTTTCACATTCTACATTTTCTGTCTGATTTATGATGAACAGGATACAAACACTCTACCCATGATGTGATCTAAAGAGATTGGACTTCTACTGCCCTCCTTACCCTTACATGCTTGTTTTCCCTCATCCATTAATCCAATTTTCTGGTGAGTTCAGTAAGTAATGAGTTCACAATAGTAGTCTACATTGGTGCATGCCTAGCTAAGAATTTACTGATTACACATGAGTTTCCTATGTTGGCATAACTGAGCTCGAGTGTCTTCTCCTATTCTTGGGCATCCCTATGGTCACAAAGCAGCTGCCCTAGACTTCCCTGTTTAGAATTCCCAAATAAAACCTCAATTTTGTTATGTCCATTTTCCAGGACAGTGTTTCTTCAGAACTATCTGCTGGATCACCATTTTTGACAAAGATTGCCTGGCTTTGAAATTCTCAGAATGTTTGGATTCTGTTACCACTGGAATCTTGCCTCTTTTTTTCATCAGATTCAGTACTATGTGGACCATGCTGCCATATTCTTCTTCCAGGTGTGGTAGATCTTTACAATGATGGCCTGTCTTTTGGTAACATGACACAATCTAGAATACTTTGAGAAGAGGTAACTTCAATTTAAACCACTTGCCTATAAAATCATTTCTAAAAAGTCTTGACAGATCTTTGAGTAATGATTCTTGAGGTTGCTTGGAGGCCTCTCTGAGTGTTGCCACATTTCAGAAGTGGTTCTGTGTTGTACAAGTACTAAGCTGAGGTACCTGCTGTGGGCAAAGCATTATGTAGTATTCCTTAGTGTTATGTGCTTTTATTTTTGCCTATAGGTTTCTTCCTTGACTCCTAAAATTTGTTCTCTCAGTGATGAAATGTGCTTAATATGGTAAGTTTCCCCAAATTAAGCACAACTGTGCTATTCCAAATAAGTGCATATATATTTATCTCATAAATTTTCTCTTGTTGGTATGCTCACATAAACCTTGTTTTCTAGTGCCATCATCACTGTTGCAGGTTAGTTCTGGTCTCACACATTTTTTTATTCCCTCTTGAATTTCTGTAGATCCAAGATATCCTTTCTACACAAGGAAGCTAAAGTCTAATTGTGGGTGTGGATTCCTCTTAACATTGTTACCTGAGTAGCTTTCCTGAATCTCTCCCATCTATACCATGCACAGAATCCCAGGCATATGTTCTATTATGTAGCTTTTGCATCTAAGTACTTCATTTGGTTCTCTTTCCCTCAGCTTCCTATGCCATCCCAACATTTCAGTTTTGTTTTTGTGGATAGTGTTTGTACCACGTTTGCGTGAAGAGATCTACAAGTCTCTGCTGCCCGTACCTTCTTCATCCTTTTGAGCTTGGCTTCAGGAATCCAGCATTGTACTCAATTTCCTGGTGAGTTTGAGCACTAGTTTGTCCACAGTTTTAATGGAAGAAGTTCTAACTAATTATGTGCAGATTATATACATGGATTTATTTTTTTGGGCAAGTTTCAAAGTGTCCCTCCAGTGACATCTCCTATTACCAGCCTTCCCTGGGTCCTAGAGCACTTCCACTTCATTTCTCTGTATATTATTGACTAATACTCACCAACTTCTGCTCTGTGCATTCTTTCTGACCATGCATATGCTTCATTTCGTTGTCATCATAGTCTTTGTTGAAAGTGTAGTTCCTTTGTGTCAAGTATGTAACTCCTGTCACATAAGAGGTACCCTGGATTTTTTGGGGGAGGGGAGATTTCTCCCATCCTCAAGCATAATTGTGACAATTTTATACTCTAAAATCTAGCTCTCTTTTCCCGGGGGTACTATTTGGGCCTTACCTGTTGAGCTCCAATGATTCAGGACCACCATTGCATGGTTGTCTAATGTCAAGTAGCCCCTAAACCAAATTTTCTTGGATGGTCTTTCAAGAACCATTTCCACATGTCAGGGCCATTTTTGAAGCAAATGTCTTGTAAGTATTCTGATTTTACTCTTCAATTCCTCAGATTAACACAGGTAAAATTTTTCTATGACAGAAACACTAAGAAGAGCTCTCATGCCCCATTGAAAAGTCTAGGCTTAGATCAAGATGTTCTGAAGAAAGATTGGCTTTTCTTAGAGGCATTGTTTTGGAGCTTGGGTACCACTCACTACCAACCAAAACTCTAGTCATAAATCTTCTGTAAAGCTTCTCAAGCCAGTTCACCAAGAAACAAGCAAATTGTCACCATCTCTACTGCTAATGTTCTTAATCTGTATTCACAGGTTGCATAGCCAGTTTGATAGATCACAAGACCTGGAAACACCCTCCAACTTCAGTCCATGTTTCAGATGCTCCAATATTCAGCTTCAAATGATCAAAGCCTGTTGGGAGCCAACTTTTAACAGAAAGCGGCTAGAAAGCAGCTATCCATGCCTCTAAGACACAAGTGCTAGCCATGCCTCCAAGGCATATATCATATTTATGTGGCTACAAGGGGCGTGGTAAAAGTGTATAAATACCCCAGATTTCCCGTTAATAAAAGACTCAAGACTAAAATTGAGACTGGATCAGAACCTCTGTCTTGTCTTCTTTCCTAGCACCTCTTCCCCTTATCCCCATTTCTCTTTCCCTCTAGACCCTGACCCAAAGACCCAAGCAAGATGTAACATTTTTTGTTAAGTCTATTATCTCAAACCAGGTAGAGCAGAGTCAGATGCAACAAAAGCCTACAGAAGTTTTACATTGTAAAATCCAGGGCGACGTTACCACCACCCTTATTGTCCTTAAACTACCTCTTCTGTAGAAGTTCTACTTTGCATTTCCTGTTAAAAACTGCCTAAATATAGAGTGTCTGTGCCATTTCTTCATTACCACATACACTTCTGAATAAACACCTATCTTTCCATATTTGCCTATGAGCTTCAAGGAATTGTGGAACAACCTTCCTCATCCTCCCAGATGTAGCTCAGTCAAGCAATTGCTGAAGCCCCTCCAATCAGGTGCCAGTTGATATTCTGGTTATACCTACATATCTGCCCATAATGTCCTATTACAATTTCATAACTAGACTGACAAACTTACAGCTGTTCACTAAGGTACTGCCACAATTTTCAAGATGTTATTACAAAACCAAAGCCTGCCAACTCTATCTCATCTTGTCAGCGTCTAAGTGTAGTTGCATAGTTCTAGTACTGGTTTGAATTCTGCGTGTTCTAAGACCTATGTGCCAGCAACATCTTAATACTCCCAGGCATAGCTATGTCCATGAATCTTGTGCAGACTTTCCTGGTGAGCTCCCCAAGCCAAGCACAACTGTAACATCTCCAATGTGTAGTGACTATCTCTGGATGCACAGAGAGCATTTTGAGGTATGCATAAGAATCTACCAAGAATGCTCTAAGTGCACATAAGGAAATACACAGGACCTTGTTATTTTTGAGGTTGGACCTTGATGACGACTCATAGGAGCAATCCATTTCCTAAATAAGAGACTAGACACTGGAAATTTGCTTTAGGAATGTAATTTAATGCTCTAGCAAATGAGAAGCAATGGGAAAAGGCAAAACCTGTTGACAGTACTAGAGAGTACCACATCAACCCGTATAACGAAAATCATTAATTTTGGCTGTCTTTAAGTGCAGACATTTAGTCTATTTCCTCATGGCGAGAAGGGAGTGCTCTGTGAGAAGAAGTGATGCTTGAGAAGTAGGTGTGTTTATTTGGATCCTCAGGCAGAAGCTGAAAATTATGAGCCACAAAAGGCATATCTTGAGCATGTGAGACCTCAATATCCATCTCAAAATGATCCAATTTCTCCAACAAGTCCACACCTCCACCAAAAATGACACCCTTTCTAACAGTGCCAAATTCTGGTTACCTAGAATTCAAGTCTATGAGCCTACTAAGACCAACCTTCTTCACACCACCATAGCTGGCTTTCCATCTTGAAATCCAGAGATACAATCCTTCCTGCACCATGTGCACTCTCTCTCCAAGCCTGGCTGCCCATGCACAGAACTCCCATCAGATGTGACACATGGACTGATCCTAACCTAACAAGACAGAGCTGGTCACATTTTCCAGGGATTAAATCTCATGGTCACTCATCAACTGTGGTAACATTTATTCCCTGGTCATTTCTGGAACCATGCCTACCTGGGCCATTGTTACACTGCCAACTCAGAAAATACATTGTTTGGCATGATGATTGTCCTCAAATATCTGCTGCCAGTTCCATGGCCATATTCCTTGGCATTGCTCTGGTGACATAAAATCTTTACTGGACTTACCTATTGAGGGTCTACAGAAATCTCCTTTCCCAGGGTATCTACACTCATAGAGCTAATTCCTGAGTCAACCATCATTCAGCACATTGTATTAGTGAATTGTGTATGTTGTTTTCTCTTAGAAATATTTCTTGTCTTCCATGTGTATCTGTTGTCACAGAGATGCTTTGCCTGGCTAGTACCCCAGCACCACATATACCTTTTCATCTCTGTGATCTAGTGCCTAGGTCTGCCAGCATAGATCAGACTTCTTTTTTGTTGGACATCCATAAGAACATTAGCTGCTACCATCATACTCACATTCCCACACATAGCCTCCTGTCTATGATCTCTTTTATTAGAATTCTTTGTTGATCCCTTGAAAGCCAAGCCAGTGTGTACAGTATAATATGAGGGTAATTTCTAATCCTGTACCAACTATACCTTGTTTTCCTCTTGATCCTCTACCCAAAAGCCAATGCAGACCTTCTATGCACTGTCCAGTCCTAGGTTGGATGAATATATCTGGAAAGAATCTCCAAGATCATTTTCCTTCATTGCATTCTACAGACATCAAGAGTACTGCATAGTCATAATGCAAACCAGTGTTCCCTGCTAATCATTTCAGAATGTTATCCTTCAGTCTCATTTAGGACATTCCAAAAACTACTCTGGTCATTGTTCTGTTGCACTTGTTTCCCTATGGGGAGAAAATCCAGAGATAATTCCACCTGCTCTATCACCCTATCAGGTGTACCTCTTGATGTGTTGATCTTGCACCAGATTTACCAGTTGACATTCTCTGGAAGTGTTCCCTGAATGCCAAGGCAATATTCCCAAGGCTCCAAGGCTAGGACTTGCCATGTCATTCCTGCATGAGCTTTCATTCTTTCTTTTTTCCTTTCTTTCTCTCTTTCTTTTTTTCTTTCTTTCTTTCTTCTTTCTTTTTTCCTTTCAATCCTTCTTTCTTTCTTTTTGTTTTTCTTTTGTTCCTTCTTTCTTTCTTATTTATTCTTTCTTAATTTTATTAGATATTCCCTTTATTTACATTTCAAATAATATCCTTCTTCTGTTTTTTCCCCTCAGCATACCCCAATGGCAAAGCCTGTGGGGAGCCAACCGAAGGCAGCTATCATCCTTGCAGCCATCTTGAGAAATATACCCTGACAAGAGACGATTACAACAGCCTACAACAGCTGAGCACACTCTGATAACATCTTGTTTCAGATACCCAGGATCATCCCTTGGGTGTGTGAGATTTAAAGGTGTGTGACTTAAGGGCGTGTCTTAGAAATCAGATTTAGAAACAAGACCTAAGGGCACGACTTAATGGTGTGACTTAAAGGTGTAGCTTAGAAGTGAGACATATAAAAGTTGAGAAGCAGACAGAAGAGTTTATTAGGTGTTAGGCACAGAGAATTAGGCACTTAGCACTTGGAGGAAAAACTTGGAAAGGCATTAGACACTAGGTTTAGACACTCAAAACAGAGAATTAGACACAAGGCAACTAGGTATTAGACATATGGTATTAGGCATTAGACACTAGTATTAGTTAGTATGTATTAGACACTCGAGATTTGGAAAGAGAAATAGGGACTAGGAACTAGGGACTAGGGACTAGGGACTAGAAACTAGAGACTAGGAACTCAAGACTTGGGACTTGGAATAAGAAGAGAGACTGAAGAATAAATGGGACAAAATCACACTCTGTCTGGTCTCCATTCTTCGAGTCTGTCCTCACTCTCTCTCTTGCTGTACCCCAACCTGCAGACCAGAGCAGCCTGGAGCAGTGCAGGCTGTAACAATTTAGCCCCCAAGGCTTTTGGCAGTGGGGATTTCAATATTGGTAAGTGGTACTCGACATTTTGGCCCCCAAGCATGGGGCAGTGCAGCTCTCAACGTTTTTGGTGCCCAAAGTGGGGCAGCTCGGGCAGCAACAATTGTCCTCACCCTGTTTTTATGAAAGTGTTCCCCTGCGCACCCACCCACTCCAGACTCCTGGACTTGCATTTGCTATAATGGGCATGGAACTTTCCTAGTTCCAAGGACCTCTCCTCCCACTGATGCCTGAAAATGACATTCTCAGCTATATTTCTGGATAGAGCTATGAGTCTCTCCATGTTTACATTTTGTTGGTGGTATATTCCTTGAAAGTTCTGAGGTTTCTGGTTAGTTAATGTTTTTCTTCTTCCTTTGTGGTTTCAAATAATTTCAGTTCCTTGAGTCTTTTCTCTAATTCCATTTTTGGATACCTCTTGATACGTACAATGGTTGGCTATGTGTATCTGCCTCTGTATTTATAACTTTCTGGCATAGCCTCTCAGGATATAGGTATATCAGGCTCCTGTCATCATGTATTTCTTGGCATACACAATAGTGTCTGGGATGGGTGACTGTATATGTGATAGATTCCCAGGTTGGCAGAACTCTGGGTGGCTTTTCCTTAGGTCTCTGCATCACACTGTGTCTCCATATTTCCTACTGTAAGTATTTTGTTTGCCCTAATAAGAAGGTCTGAAGGTTCCACACTTTGGTCTTTCTTCTGTATCTTCATGTGATCTGTGAATTGTATCAAGGGTGTTTCTGGCTTTGTGGTAATATACACTTATCAGGAATTCCATACCATGTGTGTTTTTGTGATTGGTATACTTCACTCAGGATTAAATTTTCTAGTTACAGACTTTTGCCTAAGAATTTCATGAAATCATTATTTTTAATATCTGATCAGTATTACATTGTGTAAAAATACAACGTTAGCTGTATCCATTCCTCTATTGAAAGATAATCTGTGTTCTTTTAAGCTTCTGGCTATTATAAATAAGGCTACTATAAACATAGTATAGCATGTGTCCTTGTAATATATTGAGACAATTTGGGCATATGCCCAGGAGTGGCATACCTGGGTCATCAGGAAAGACAATGTCCAATTTTCTGAGGAACTGCCAGACTGATTTCCAGAGTGTTTATACCAGCTTGCAATCTCACCAGCAATGGAGGAATGTTCGTCTTTCTCCTCATCCAAGACAGCATCTGCTGGCACCTGAGTTTTTTTCTTAGTCATCATGATTGGCCTGAGGTAGAATCTTAGGGTTGTTTTGATATTATTTGAGCACATGGTCAACAGTGGAGTAGTTAGCAAAAGGACTGAAGGAGTTTGCAAGCCATTCAGAGAACAACAATATCAAACAGTAATGATCCCCAGAGTTCCCAGTAACTAAGCCACCAACCATAAAGTACACATGAAGGGACCCCATGACTTCAGCTGCATATGTAGCAGATGATGAACTTTTAGGCCATGACTGGGAGAAGAGAAGGCTTGATGCCCCAGTCTACGTGGATGTAAGGTCAGGAAACCGGGGTGGGTTGGTTGAAGAACACCCTCATAGAATCAGGGGAATGTGGGATGGGATAGGATGTTTCCTGGAATGGGAACCAAGAAATGGGATAACATTTGCAATGTAAATAAACAAAATATTCAATAACAAAAAAAGAGAATATCAATGCTAGGTTCTTGTCTTCAATCACAGCCACACCAGCAATACTGTAGGCCTTTGGTGTCTGTGAATGGTATAGATCCCATTGTGTTGATTTCTGGGTGGACTTTTATTTAGTCCCTGCTCCAAGATTTGTCCCTTTGTTATGCTTAGATGGGAAAAATTCTGAGTTAAAAAATTTGAGATGGGTGTGTGGCTCCATCCTTCTACTGGGGTGCATATCAATATAGTTGAGGTAGTTTCTTCAGATTGTAACTCCATACAGTTGGGCATTTATATTAATGTCATCCCCATTGAGTACTGAGACTCTTGCATCCCTGTTGTCTGGGTCTTTCTGGTGGTTCCCACTCTTTGTCACCCCACACAGCTACATATTTCTATTCATTCTCCTGTTCCTCTGTCCCTTTGTCCTGTCTTCTACAAATCCTGATTCTTCCCCCTTTTATCCCTCTCCCTCGCCTTTTCCACCAAGTCCCTCCTCCCTCTTCCTCCCATGATTGTTTTGTTTTTTCTCTTTGTAAATGGGATTGAAAATCTATACTTTGGTCTTCCTTCTTATTATGCTTCTTATGGTCTGCGAGTTGTATCATGGGTATTCTGAGCTTTTTGAGTAATATTTATCAGTGAGTACACACCATGCATGTCCTTTTTGTTCTGGTTTATAGCGCTCAGGATATTTTCTAGTTCCATCCATTTGCCTGCAAATTTTGTGATATGCTCATTTTTAATAGCTGAGTAATATACTGTGAATATATGCCATATTTTCTCTATCCATTTTTCCATCTGGATGGTTTCTTGTTCTTTTCTCTCATACACTAGGCTGATTTGGACATAACAGAACATTTTGTTCATTTGATATAGTGAATCATCTTTTGGATATATTTCTAGGAACAGTATAGTTGAGTCTTCAGGTAGAACAATTTCCAATTTTCTGAGGAAAAACCAGATAGATTTCCAATTAGGGTTTAACAGCTTGAAATCCCCATTAGTTGTGCCCGGAGCAATCTCGCCAGCAAGAACGCACACGGGCACCAGGATCCTTCTGCAGCAAGTGTTTATTGCAATGAAAGGAGGAAGAGGGAGAGCTCCAAAATGGCACTGCTTATATACACCCTAGGGTGGCGTGGACATATCTGATTGGCTGCTTGCTCATAACCCCGTATGACGCCCTGGGCTGGGCAGTGACTTGGCGCGCTTTCACCACTTGCACATGCGCAATTTACTTGTTTACCCACGGGAGCACCGGATGCCAGCGCCATCTTGTAATGGCAAATGCTGTCACTGCTCGCCATGGCTCTCTACAATTAGTAATGAAGGAGTTTATTTTTTTCTCATTCTAAACTTCCTCAACAGCTTCTGCAGTCACTTGAATTTTCCCTTTTTCCTTTTTTTTTTTTTTAAATATTATCCATTCTGATTAATGTAAGGTGGATTCTAAGGGTTATTTTGAGTTTCCTTGTTCTGAAGACTAAGGAATTTGAACACTTTTTTAATTGCTTCTCAGTCATTTGATGTTTCTCAGTTGAGAAGGATTCTGTTTACCTCAGTAGCCCACGTTTTAATTTGATAATTTGGTTCTTTGAAATCTAACTTGTTGAATTCTTTATATATTTTGGATACTAGCACTCTATTACATTTAGTAAAAAAAAAAAAAAAATCCCAATCTGTAGGCTGCCATTTTGTCATATTGACAGTGTTATTTTATTACAGAAGCTTTTCTGTTTTGTGAGATTACATTTTTCAACTGTTAATCTTAGAGCAGAGTCATTGTATTTCTGTTGAGGAAATTTTTGACACTGCTCATGTATTTAAGGCTGTTTCCCATTTTCTCTTCTATTAGATTCAGTGTATCTGGTTTTATGTGGAGGTCCTTGATCTAAATGGACCTGAACTTTGTATAAAGAGAAAAAAAAATTTGATCACTTTTCATTCTTCTCCATGTAGACTACAGTAAGACCCACATCAATTTTTGAAGAGGTTTACTTTTTCCCAGTGTATGGTTTTGGCTTCTTTGTCAAAGATCAAGTGACCATAGTTGTTTTAGTTTAGTGTGGGGTCTTCAATTCTATTACATTCATCAATTGTCTGTCTCTGTCTCTATTCCAATTCAATCTGGTTTTAATCACTATTGCTGTGTAATACATTTTGGAGTCAGGTATGGTGATTCCCCCTGAAGTTCTTTCTTTCATTTTGAGAACTGTTTTAGCTATCCTTTTGTTGTTGTTGTTGTTGTTGTTGTTGTTGTTGTTGTTGTTGTTATTCCACATAAAGTTTAGCATTGCTCTTTCTATCTTTGGGAAGGATTGAGGTGGAATTTTAATAAGATTACATTGAATCTGTAGATTGCCTTTTTTAAGATGGGCATTTCTACTATGTTAATCCTACCAATCCATGAGTATGGGAGATCTTTCCATCTTCTCAGGTTTTCTTTGATTTCCTTCAAAGGGATTTAAAGCTTTTGTCACATACATCTTTTACTTGCTTAGTTAGAGTTACTCAAGATATTTTATATTATTTGTGAGTATTGTGAAGGGTTTTCTTTTGCTAATTTCACTCTCAACCATTTATTCTTTGTGTAGAAAAAGGCTACTGATTTGTTTGAGATATTTTTATATCCAATCTCTTTTCTGAAACTGTTTATAAGCTGTAAGAATTCTCAAGTAGAATCTTTTCAGTCACTTATGTATCCCATCATATCATTTGCCAATAGTGATACCTTAAATTCTTTCTTTCCAGTCTGTATATTTTGACTTCCTTTTATTGTCTAACACCTGTAGCTAGAACTTCAAGTACTATATTGAATAAATAGAGAGAGAGTGTGCAGCATTGGCTTGTACCTTAACTCAGTGGGATTAATTCAAATTTTTCTCCACTTAGTTTGATGTTAGCTGTAAATGAATTGTTTATTGCTTTTATTATGTTTAGGTAGGTACTTTAAATCCTTTATCTTTACAATCATTTAGCATGAAGGAGTGTTGTATTTTGTCAACTGCTTTTTCAGCTTCTCATGAGATGATCTTATAAATTTTAATTTGAATTTGTTATTTGGCGGATTACTTTAATGGATTTCCATATGTTGTACCATGCCTATATCTCTGGGATGAAGCCTACTGGTTGTAGTTAATGATTGTTTTTGATGGGTTCTTGGATACAGTTTGGAAGAACTTTACAAAACTGTTATTTGTTATTTTTAATTTACATTTTAAATTTTACCCCTCTTCCCAGTTTCCTTTCAAAAAACCACTATCCTACCATCCATCCTTCCACTTCTATGAGGATGCTACCCCCACCAAATTCTGCTTCACAGGCCTAGCATTCTCCTTTGCTGGAGAATCAAGCCTTTCCAGTACTAAGGGCCTCCCCTCCCATTGATGCCAGATAAGACAATTCTCTGCTACACATGCAAATGGAGCCATGGGTCCCTCCATGTGTCTTCTTTATTGGTGTTTAAGTACCCTGTAGCTCCTTGGTGTTTGGTTGGTTGATATAATTTTTCTTCTCTTGGGTTTTATGAGAATTATTTTGAGTATGTTTGTATCGATATCCATAAGAGAAATTGGTCTGAAATTTTTTTCTTGGGTCTTTGTGTGGTTTATTTATGAGGGTAGCACATAAGTTTCATAGAATGACTTAGGCAGTGTTCCTATAGCTCTTCTTTGAAGGCCTGGTAGCTGTGACCCTGATTATGCTAGACATTGTGGGAGTCAGGCTGTCTCTCTGTGTGGGAGATGGACTGGAGCACCCTACCTACCCTCGGCTAAGTTGCAGAATGGAAGGAATATGTCCCAGAAAATATTTTTTAAGAAAATCATAGAGGAAAAATGTCTTATGACATATCCATTAAGGTAAAGGAGCTCATTAAACACAGCATAGATTGAACCAGAAAAATAGTCACATTAACACATAATAATTAAAACACTATGGCTATTTTACATTCTGCTGTAAATGAGAGTCAAGCATACTCTCTTTGGGTATTTTTTTTTTCTGTTTAGCATCTTTGGTTTATTGGAGAGTAACATTGATATTCTACTTTATGGCTAATATCCACTCATAAGTGAGGGCATACCATCATTCTCAATTTGGCTCTGGGTTACCTCACTCAGAATGATATTTTCTAGTTCCATTGATTTATCTGCAAAATTCATGCTGTCCTCTTTTAAAAATTATTACTTTTAGTTAATTTTTTTTACAATTTACTCATTTGTTCCTCTCCTTGTCTGCCCTCCCACAAAGTTCCACATCTCATCTTTCCTCCTGCATGTCTCCAGAAGGATGCCCCAGAGAGACGACCTGACTCCCCAGTGCCTCGAGTATCGTTAGGGATAAGCTTAACTTCTTCCACTAAGGCCAGACCAGATAGTCCTCTGTTGCATATGTGTCTGTGGCCTTGGACCACCTTGTGTATGCTGCTTAGTTAGTGGCTAAATGTCTGTGAAATCTTATGAGTCTGGGTTAATTGGAACTGCTGGTCTTCATGTGGAGTCACCCTTTTCCTCAGCTCCTTGCATCCTTTCCCTAATTCAACCTCAGGGTTCTCTGACTTTAGTAAAATGGTTGGGTGGACTTATCTGCATCTGTCTCAGTCAACTGTTTGTTGGGTCTCTCAGAGGACAGCCATGCTAGGCTCCTGCCTGTAAGCATACCATAGCATCAGTAATAGTCATTCATCCATATGTTCCTGTCATGGGAGCCCTGATTTTTAATGATGGAAAATAATGTGTTTTGTCATCACATAAATGTGTTAATAGTGCACTTGAAACTAGTTGGGATTATAACTAAATTTGCAAATCTGTAATCATGATAAGTATGTTAAAACTATTTATATTTTTAAAATATATACAACATATATTTTCTCTTAAAATCTGAAATTAAGGGCAAAATATATTAAGGTGGTGTCTGGGAAAAAATATTTTTTTCTGAATCACAAGTTTATCTCTGTTGGCCAGTCTATTCTGGTACTTGCTCCGTAGACCGGACTTGCTTCAAATTCGCATAAATACTATGTGTAGCTGGAAAGTCTGGATTTTTCTTCTGTCTCAGCATGTGTTTTTGCATCTTAGTGAGTGTCTCTGGGTTTTGATTTGCATCTCTGGAGTCTGTCATGTGTCTCTGGGTCTTCAGTCAGAGGAGGTGGCTGGGAGAAGGCAGCTAAGCTGGTTCCAGGAGTTGGTACTGTCTCTGAGTCTCAGCATGTCTCTGAAGTCTTCAGTCAGTCTAGATGTCTGGAAGAAGGCAGCCTGGCATCTCAGGCAGGTTCCAGAAGATAGTGGTGTCTCTGTTGGATCTTTGTGTATACCTGCAGAATAACTACAGCAGGTAAGCAGCATCTCAGGCAGGGAGATGTCTGTAAAGGTTGGGTATTGAACATTAAGTCACCTGGGAGCAAGCACATCATGGTCTGTCAATAAGATCCTGGAAAGGCAAAGGTATTTGAAGAAATTTTAGTCCTGGAAGGTATCTTTGACTCCATTTTAGGATGGCTGAGGGAGAACCACATCATGTTAATTGTGTATCTGAGATAGGCAGCAGCACTTTGTCTGTGAAAGAAAATTAGTTGTTAATTAAGGATTAAAAAATGGTGATCAGCATTGTTGATTTGACCTTTGGAAATAGATTAAATGACTTTTGAACCTTGAAGAAGTCTTAAAAAATGGAAAAAAAATGTTGAACATATATAAACAAAAACAAGAAAATGTTTGGTTGAAAAGCAAGAACACTGTTGTTTTAGGTGTTCCTGATAGGGAGAAAAAAAGCATTAGTCATGGGTTTAAAAGCAGTGGGGGTGAGGGACTTGCTCTGCCATGGGGTTGCTGTTCTGCCATGTGGTGACTTAGTGTTTCAGCAGAGAGGCCCCCTCATTCCCTGTTCTTTTTTTTTAAGCGGGTAAATTTTAAATGTAGAGAAGGAGAGGAAAGGTCAACCTTGAAGAAAGACTCAAAGCAAGCAACATCGGTGTTTGATAGGAGAGTCAGAGTCAGAGGGAGTGAAAGTTTGTGTAAAACTGCGCCATGGGGGAGTTGAGCCAAGTGGAAGCTATCATGGGGGAAGCTTGCAGGCAGTGCAGGTTTTCTGGGCTCATTCCAGAATTTTTAGCCACAAGAAAGAAAATTTGAAGAACACAGGGATGAAGGGTACATGCAGGTTTTTAGACCCACTGCTTTAGGAAAACCAGCTAGGCTCAGTACCTCTAGCTGGCTGCAAATGCAAATGACTGAGGAGGAGGGGAAGGGAAAGACTGACCCCTGGGGGAGGGGTGCTGGGGACTAGATTTCAGAGCCAGCACTGGAGAGAGAGAGAGAGAGAGAGAGAGAGAGAGAGAGACAGAGAGAGAACAGTCTCAGCTGCTAGAAGGAGTCTCTCAACCAAGGAAATGAATATTAGAACGAGTGTCACAGCAGGTAATATGGCTTGAAGGACAGCTATTACCTGTGAAGGAGTCCTCTGTGGAGCTAGGGGGATGGGCAGAGTGGGGGGCCAGAGAGCCATAGCCATCTTGGCCTTGAGCAGGATAACACATGGAGCAAGAAAGAAAGAGAGAGAGAGAGACAAAGAGAGAGAGAAAGAGAGAGAGACAGGGAGAGGACTAGGTTCTTTGAACCAGGCAGGGGGTTACTCACTGTCTCATGGAGAGGTTCTTGCATGCCAGGAAGGAGTACTTTTGGAAGTGGCTTTGTAAGCTTCCTCTACCACCTGTGGGAAGTGATGTAGGCCTGTGTGTTCCATGTGAGCATGGATCTCTGTTGTGTTGGTGGTCCATGCAGCTCAGATGGCTGGAATTGCAGCTCAGCATGGGAGAAGCATAGAATCTTGGATGAGTTGGTTTCTCAGAGAAATGGGTGAGCATGGTGGTGTACCACCCAGCATGGGGAATTCTCTCTCTGTCTTGTTCCAAAAGTCGGGGCAGAGCTCTTGAGTGGACTCAGGGATCGACATCTTCATTTGGAACCCCCAGACACCACTGGCTGGGGGGGGGGCACAGCAAAATTGAAATGGGACACATGAGGCTCACACGCCAAGATTGGCCGTCATACTGAGGGTCTCAGGATGCCAGGCAAAACAGAGACAGTGTGTGTGTGGCGTTCTGAGAGGGGCAAGGGGGACAGACAGAGCTCAGGTACCATGCCTCTCAGGAAGTATACTTTCTTAGCTGTCTCAGGCAGCCTGGTTCTTGCAGCCATTTTGTTGTTTGAGCTCACATTGGTCACAAGATATAGGAAAAAGCCACAGTGGACTGGTGGCTGAGTTCGCAGTGAGGTCCTCCATGGTCACATGTTGGCAGGCCACTATAATCAAGAGAAAGTCTGTGGGTTTCCAGGAGTTTGTTATTGATGGTGAATGTAGATGGTCTAAGTGTACCCCACCCCACCCCACCCCCAGTGAAACTCAGGGCAGATCTGAGTTAAATAGGGAGGGAGAAGCTGGAGAAGGATGCTTAATTGGCTATGCACTCTGGCCTTCAGGTAACTCATTAGTATGTAAATTTCTTGAGGCTGAGGACAGTAGTCATGACCTCTACCTGTGCCCTTTGGGAGGAGCTGTATTCTATGTGACTGAAAGATGTAGGTTTAATGGAGATTAGGCCACATGTCTGAACCCTGGCTTCTGGGGATGTGGCCAAACACCTGCCATTTCTACCTTGGAGTCTCAGGGTTCCAGGCCCATACCCACTCAAGAACCAAGATACCCTTACACAGCTCAACTGGTGTATGCTACCACACCAAGTTAAATGTTTCTTTAAGTATGGTGAATGAGATATAAAGATTCTTCAGTTGTACCTTAAATCTATTATTTATTTAAAATGTCTGAAGCAGAATCTGGGAAGTTTAGATTACTTGCTTAGCATGCACAAAGCCCTGAACTTAATCTTCAATGTCATATAGTCCAGTATAATAGCATACATGTCTAATCCCAGAATTCTGGAGGTAAAGGAAGCCAGATTAGTTTAAGCATATTATGATTTTAAATTACTTTATTTTATGCAAATAGATGCTTTGCATTCCTGTATGTATACATAGCATGTTTATGCCCTTAAACTAGAATTGCCAACTCTTAGAGCCACCATGTAGATGCTAAGAATTGAATCCACATTGTTTGGAAGAGTAGGATTGTAGTTCATTTCATAAATATTCAAGTTGACATCCAGAAATAGTCATCACAGTAACCAAAACCAAAATCCTCCAATATCTGGGAAATTACAATCTGTTTCTATCTAATTTATATCTGTATTTAAGGGACAGGTGACATCAAAGTCTGCAATAGAGTCACTTTCTTTTAGAGTGAAACATATTTTTTCTTTCTATTTAATTATATACATGTTTTATTTTATTTTTTTATATTTTTCTCTTTATATCCCTCAAAAATTACAGTAACACTTTGATGGATGCCTTCAAAATTAACTCAGTTTTAGAGACGTTTCACAATTCCAAGGGACAATAAATGCTCTGGTTCATTATGTTTGTACACTGGTCCATTGCTTATAATCAGTTTTTTAGTTTTGTACCAATGGAAACATCAGAATTTCTCGAGTCATATCTCTTAAATTTTCAGTCATTAACTTTTAGTCTCCTTAGAAAAGACAGAGGCTACAATTTGATAGTTTCCATGAGGTTTCTATTAACTATTCCATATCATTATCATAGGAATTGAAAGTACAGCAACCACTGATATGTGATTGATTATCCATTTGTTCACATGCTTTCTGATGGAACTAGGTGTCAGATTCTGAGAAGTCTCACATAGGATGTTTATTAAAGGGATTGGTGAGGAGGATGCAGAGACTGCCTGGGGAGGAAGAATGGTGGGGCTTGAGAAAAAATCCTTGGTTCTTTATAGGGACTGTGGCATACGCACAGGGGCATGCAACAGATGTTACAATGTATTGCCTCTTGGCAGTTGATGATGACATGTCTCATTGTGTTTGGACTGTCTGATGGTTCCATCATTATTACCAGGTGGGGCTTGCAGTGGAGGTTGTCTGAAAATAATATTTTCTATGTGAGTCAATCTTTCTGAAAATCATACCTGCTAGAAACACAATTTGTGAGGACTGTGAAGAGTTCACTGTGTTTTACATTCTTAACTCTTTCTGTAAATGGTTATATGAATTATTCTTTGTGTGGTTTTCCTAGTTATAAAATGAGGATAGTAATTGTACAGGTTTCCTTGGAGGTTCAGTAATATCAAGAAGTGTGAATATATATCAAATGTGTTCCTTTCTTTGTTTTCATATCATAAACTCTGCAGGCCACGGTCATGTGTTCAGATACTGCTGAAAAGAAGTAGCAGGCCAAAGTACAGGTGAACTGCACGTTGCAGGAACATGATAAGCACAACGTGAGACACAGTTGTTTACATAATTTCTAATGAATGTAGGTGAATTTTCTGACAAATGTCACATAAGAGGTTTATTAAAGGGGAGTGGTAGGGGGATACAGAGTGACCAGGGGAGGAAAGAAGGGTTTGGGTTGGGGATAGTACTGGTCACACAGATTCTGTTCTATGTATCGATATTCTGTACAAGCAGGATACCTATTCTACCATCACATATGAAGGCCTGCCTCTGGATAAAGATTTCACTCAACACATTTCAATGAACAGATTCCCTGAATCATTCCTGCCCACACCATGCAAAAAATCTCATACCTAAAACAATCATGCAGCTTCTGTATTAAAATTATTCCATTGCTTGTCTAGTCTCTAGTTTCTTTTGCAAACTCTACACTCCCAGTCCTGTTACTCATGGACAGGACACTTACCTCATATGCATGTTGAGATATACACAACTTGCCATCCCAAACAAAGCTAACTCTTTATTCAACTCCAGCAACCCAGCCCTACACTCAATTTGAAGTTGTGTTCCCCCAATAGTGTGTTTACAATTGCACCATTTATGAAAAGAGATGTAGGTAAATATATATCTTACAAATGGGATTCCCATGTTGACAATTATTAAATTAGCCCATTAGAATACCACCAGGTTACATATCACCAGCATTTGCTTCTCAATTGAGTACTCCCAGATACAATTCCAGTACTGCGCTGTGCATAGTTCTAGACCATGCTATTCTAGAACTATGTGCAGGACTCCCAGCTCTGACAAAGTTTGACTGGCCTTGAGTATCTTAAACTGTTTTTCAGGATCCTATTAGCACTATAATCTTACATCATTTTTTTATCTGATTCAGTACCATGTAGACCATGCTGCCACATTTTTCTGCCAGGTGTGATACAGACTCTTCATGATTGTTTGGGTTTTGTTTCCTTGACACAATCTAGAGTTATCTTAGAAGAAGGAACACTAATTGAGAACATTCCTCCCCATAATGATTTGAAGAGAAATATATTGACCACTCTTATAAGTAGAGATTCATACAGAAAAGTGGAGCCCTCTGTGGTTGTTGCCAAGCTTTGGGATTTGTTATTCTGTTTTACATGGGAAATCAAAGTACCTATGGATTGCAAAGTGTTATGTAGTATTTGTGAGTGCTATCTACTTCAGTTCTTGCCTCTAGGTTTCTTCCTTGATTACTAACCTCTGTTCTCTTACTGATAGACAGTGAAGCTTCTGCCTTCTATTGTAATTTTTCCCTGAATTAAGACTAACTGGGTTGCTCACAACATGTGGTAACTCACGGTGTAGACATTTTTCTTATTGGTGAGCTCTCCAGAAGTTTTCTTCAGTCTGCCATGATAGTTCTGGTTACACTCTTACTACGCCATTCTCTTGAAAGCATGAAGAATGAACATACCTATTCCCTGAAGCTAATACCTAACTTTGGATGCAGAATTCTCTCAACACCTTCCATTGCCAAATATATTCCCTCTGTCTCTCAGGTCCCTACCAAAGGAAAAAAAAACAGGCCTATGTCCTATTGCATCTATCTTTTTCAGATTTGTTTTTGGATATTATACTTTCATTCCTTTCATGATGGACAAGTCTCCTACTTTGTTTACAGGCCAGATCTGTAGATTTTCCACTGTCTTTCTCACTCTTCCATGCTTGCCTTCTGGCAAAAAAAAAAAACCCTCTTCAGGCAACTTCCTTGTGAGTTCCATTCAGTAGTGACTCCTTAAGTAGTACCCCAATGGCAGGAGGCCTACCTAAGTATTTCCAGATTCTGCATGGTCTTCCTGTATGATGTAGACTCATCTGAGAAGAAGGAACCTTATTTGGGAACATTCCT
The DNA here is from genome assembly GCA_030674055.1 of Rhabdomys pumilio. Lineage (NCBI taxonomy): Eukaryota > Metazoa > Chordata > Mammalia > Rodentia > Muridae > Rhabdomys > Rhabdomys pumilio. The sequence continues at coordinate 104,058,082 of JANHMN010000005.1, forward strand.
CCATACAATTGTCTGTAGAAAAGTCTGTTTAGAACTCCTCTAAGGTATGACACTCATGGTACTGTGTAGACATTTGTGGGTGTTGTAATGGTTTTGATGATGGTTTGGGATTGGTCAAGAAGGCAACCTAAAATACCAGTGAAATGCAAAGCAGTATGTAGTACTCTTTAATGGTATCCACTTGTGATCCTGCCTCTAGATTTCTTACTTGATTCCTGACCTGTGTTCCCTTACAAATGGACAGTGAAGCTATTGCACTGCTACCAGGATATGTTTTTACAGAGTTAAATCTAACTGTACTGTTCTAACTGTTTATAGAAATAAAATGCAGTTACCATCCCTTGTTGGTGAGTTTTCCAGAAGCTGACTTTCTATGCCATCTTCACTGTGCCAGGATAGCTCTGGTAACACAAAACCTGCATTCTTTCTTTTGAATGCCTAGTGAATTAAGATATCAATTATACTCCCACATTGTAAGTACTAATTGTGTAGGCAGAGTTCTCTTAAAACTTTTGTCTGAATAACGACCTGTGCACACCATTCACACAACCCTAGGCATGGGTCTTATCATGAATCTTCCTCATCTAAATTTTTCAATATTTTTCTACAGCCTATACTTTCCTTTGCCATCTGTGCACTGCCAGGCCTGTTTCATATGGTCAGGGCACATACCAGGTTTGCAGGAAATGATCTAAAGAAGCTTTTTTTCTAGTTTCCTGCTCACCATAATATGCTTAGCTCCAAGCACTCAGCTGTGCCCCAAATGTCCTGATGAGTCAGCTCTAATAGTGAGTCCAAAAGTATAGTCACAGTGGCAAGAGTCCTACATAAGTATTTCCAGATTTCAAGTGTGTGTCCTTGGTTGGCAAGTCTGAACCATGTCTTCCAGTTCCTTCTTTTATTCTCAGGCCTCCCTCGTGTTACAGACAACCTGCAGTGGGTTTTCTTGTTTACTATTCTCAAATTCTAGCCCAGTGTGCTTTGTTTTATGTTAACCTGACACAATCTATAATTGCCTGAGATCACTCCTCCATAAATGGTCTGTAATAAGCATCTTAAGAGCTAACTAAAGTAAAGATTCTCATGGTAGTGTGGAGCACACTATGGGGGTTACCAAGATTTGGGATATGGTTCTGTGTTGTAGACTAAAGAAACATCTAGGTTTGCATCTAGTTGCATCTAGATTTTTTACTTGATTCCTGATCTATGTCCTCAGAGTAATGGACATTGAAGTTCCTGCATTGCTTACTATGGTAAAGTTTCTCAGAATGAAGCACCACTGTTTCTCATTATACTGGGGGACATACAGCTCAGCCATTTTTCACTGTTGGTGACCTCTCCAGAAGTTGACCTTCCTGTGCTATATTCACTGTGCCAGGATACTTCAGTTCACACAGAGTCTGTATTATTTCTTTTGAATTCCTGGAGAACCAAAATCCCCATTCCCCCACACACTGTAAGGCATAACACTGGATGCAAATTTATATAAACATCTTTGCCTGAAGCATTTCACTGACTTTCTTTTCCAAACCTTGAACACAACCAAAGGCATTTATCATATTGTAGTGCTTTTGTATATAACTTTTAAATTGGTTTTCTAGACCCTGCTTCATTTGCTAGTCTAAATACCCAGTCCTATTTTTGTTGAACAATATGTGTATGCAGTATGGATAATGATATCTATAGATCTTGGACTTCTAGGACCCTACTTATACTTTTATCATTGGCTTCCCTCATTCAACCTTGGACCTAAGGTGATTTCCTGGTGATTTCAATGAGGAGTGAGGCCACAATAGTTGTCCCCATTGGTGGTGCCCAAGGAAAATATCTACAGATAACCCATGAGTATCCTATATGGGCAATTATGAACTTTGTCTTACAGTGTCAACTCCTATTCCCAGGCATCTTAATGCTTACACAGCAGCTGCACTGGACTTACCTGTTTAGAATTCCCAAATAATAACTCAATTTTTCTAGGTCATCCTTAGCAGACTATGCTTCACCAGACTGGTCTGTGGAATTTCCCATTCTGGACAAGATTGCCTGGATGTGAGACTCTCAGATTGTTTTTCTGGATTCTCTTAATCTTGGAATCTTGCATCATTTTTCATCAGATTCAGTATCATATAGATCATGCTACTACATTCTTCTTCTATGTATGATACAGTCTCACAATGATAGCTTTGTTTTGGTAATATGACAAGATCTGGAATCATTTGTGAAGAAGGAACCTCAATTTAAACTATGTGACTATGAAATGATAAGTACAAAAGCCTTTTGACAGCTCCCTTTAGTAATGATTCTTAAGGTACTTTGGAGGTCTGTCTGAGTGTTGAGACATTTGTGAAGTAGTTCTGTGTTGTACAAGACTGCAATTTGAGGGAAAACATTATAGAGTATTCCTTAGTGTTATGTGATTTTATTCTTGACGTTTGGTTTCTTCCTTGCCTCACAAAATTTTTTTCTCTCAGTGATGTAGTTTGAAGTTCCTTTCTTGCTTAATATGGTAAGGTTTCCAGAATTAAGCTCAACTGTGCTATTCACAATATGTGGATATATTTAACCCATCCATTTTCTCGTGTTGTTAGGCTCTCATGAATCTTCTTTTTCAGTGCCATCATCACTGTTCCAGGTTTGTTCTAACCACACCCATTTTGTACTGTCTCTTGAATTCCTGGAGAACCAAGTTGTTCTTTCTACCCCACATGCTAAAGCCTAATTGTAGACTTGGATTACTCTCAACATTCTTACCTGAGTAGCAGTCCTGAATCTCTTGCATTCATAACATGAACAAAATCTCAGGCTTATTTTTAATATGCAGCCTTTGCATTTAAGTTCTTCATTTGGTTCTCTTACCCTCTGCTTCCTGTGCCATCTCTATACTCCCTACCTTATTTTTGATGGACAGTGTATGTACCAGGTTTGCCTGATGAGGTCTACAGGCCTTTAGATTCCAGTGCCTTCTTCATATTTTTATGCTTGGCTTCAGGCACCTGGCATTGATTATACCCAATTTCCTAGTGAGTTCCCCCAGCAATTATTCCACAAACATAATCTTATGGAAAGAATTTCTACCTGAGTATGTACAAATTATACATGGGGGTCCTTTGTGACAAAGTTTGAACTTGACTCTCCAATGACATCTCATATAACCAGCTCATTCCCAGATTCTAGAGTACCTGCATTGTATTTCTCTGTTTATAATAATCTAATACTAGTTAAAGTCTGCTCTGTGTATTCTACCTAACCATGCATGTGGTTCATCTATTTGTCACCATAATCTTTGTTGAAATTATATTCACTGTGTTTCCAGTCTTCAATTCCAATCACAGAAGTGTTATATTGGTTTGGCTTAGGTATTTCAAACCTGACAGAGCCTGACTGTGGGAATTTTATACTCCAAACTTTATCTCCGTTTTTACAGGTCTACTACACTGGCCTTACTTACTGAGCTCCACTGATTCAGGTCCATCATTGCATGGTTGTCAAATGTCATGGAGCCTCTATACTTTTAATGGCAGGTTTTGCATGAAATTAGATCAAATGTCAGGATTATTTTTCAAGCCAATGCAGTGTAAGCATTTTGGTTTTTCTTTTTAGTTCCTCAGATTCTTAACTGCCAAATATATATCTGGTCACACTCATGCCTACATCCTGTTCTGCATCACAGGCAAAGCTTTTCTATGATAATTATACTAAAAAGCAGCCATGAACCATTTACCACACATAGGGTTAGATCTTGATGTTCTGATAAAAGATTGGCTTTTCCCAGAGGCATTCTCCTGGACATTTGGTAACACTCACTACCAGCCCTAACACAAGTCATTCATTTCCTGTAATGTTTTATGAACTCAGGTCTCCCAGAAACAAACACATTGGTTCCTTCTCAAGTTCTTATGTACTTAATATGGATTCAAAAGTTGCAAAGATGTTTTGATGAATCACAGGAACTGCAAACTCATTTTCCAGCTTTAGATGCTCCAACATCCAAATTCAGATGTTCAAAGCCTACAACAATTTTACCATGTGAAGTCTAGAGTAACTTTATCATCATCCTCATAGTTCACAATCTACTACTTGTATGAAATTACTACTCTTGTGTTTTCTGTTCCATACTTACTGGATACAGATTGTTTGTGGCATCTCTCTATTCCCACATGCACTTCTGAGTGAACACCCTTTTTCCATATTTGCCTCATGAGTTTCAAGGAATTATGGAACAACTTTCCTCATCCTCCCTCACCTAGCCAAGTCAAGCAGTTGATAAAGCCCCTCCCTTCAGATTCCAGATGATATCCTGGCTTTAACCACTTATCTTTCAATAATGTCCCACTACAGTGTCATAACTACAATTCCAGATATTCCTTTGGTCATTAAGCTACTGTAGTAATTTTCACGATGTTACTACAATATGAAACCTATGTACTCTATCTCAACTTATCAGCTTCTAGCTGTTGTTGCATAGCTCTAGTATTAGATGAATGCTGAGTGCTCTATGTCTAAGTCCTATGTGACAGCACCATTTGTACACTGCCAGGCATAAGTATGTCCACAAAACTTCTGCAGACTTTCCTGGTGAGCTCTTTGAGGTAAGCACAACTATGCCATCTCTAGTCCCATGTGAATATCTCTGGACGCAGAGAGAGCAGTTTCAGGTATGCCTGAGAAACTACCAAGAATGTTCATGTTACACATAAAAAGACACACCCGGGACCTTATTTTTGAGGTTGGACCTTGGTATTCAGTTCCAGGAAAATGACTTTTTACAAATAAGAGTCTAGACATTGAGATTATACTTTGGAATATAATTTAATGCTTTAGCGAGTAAGAGCCAACAATTCTAGAGCTATTACAGAGCAATTAATCAACATCAACTCTTTTAAATAAAAATCTTTAATTGAGGGTGCTTTAAGTTCAGGAATTTAGTCAATTTCCTCATGGCAAGAAGGCAGGTACTGTGTGGGCAGATGTAATGCTTGAGAAGTAGGTGAGAATATTAATCTGGATCCTCATGCAGAAGCAAGAGATTATGAGCCACAATAGGTATAGCTGGTGCATGTGAGACCTCAAAGTCCTCCTTAAAATGATACACTTCCTCCAACAAGTCTAAAATCCTCCAAGAATGACACCCCTCCTAATAGTGCCCACCCCTGGGTACCTAGAATTCAAGTCAATGAGCCAACCTTCCTCACAGCACCATAGATAGCTTTCCCTGTTGAATTTTCCAGAAAAAAATCCTCCCTGTATGACGAGAACCCTCTAAGCCTGGCTGTCTATGCACAGAACTCACATCTGATCTGACACATGGACTGACACTAGCCTAAATAGACACAGATTTTCACATTGCCCAAGGATTAAATCCTATGATAACTCAGCAACTGCAGTAGCATTCATTCCCTGGACATATCTGGAACTGTGCCCATCTTGGACGTCAGTACACTGCCACAATATAACTCTGTAGGCCCAGAAAATACACTGGGTTTTGATGATTCTACAGAGAACTTCTCTTTCCTTGTCTATGGCCCTATTCTTTGACCTGTCTCTAGTGACATAATATGTTTACTGGACTGCCTTGTTGAGAAGTTCCCGAACAAACCTTCCCCAGGTATCTACACTCTGAGAACTATTGCCATAATTCAGCACATTGTGCTAATGATTTGGGAATACTATTTTCTCTCAGAGAATCTCCTACTCTTCCAGGCTTAACTGTGATAACAGAGTACCTTTGTCTGGCTAGTGGCCAAGAAATTCATGAGCCTGTTCATTTCTACCATCCAGTGCCTATGTCTGCCAGCATAGATCAGACTTCTTTTCTACTGAGATAACCTTAGAGACATTGTCTGCTACCACCATCCTCATACTCCCAAACTTATTCTCCTGTTTATGATTTCTTGCAGAGAAATTCATTTTTGATTACCTAAAAATCAAGCCAGTTATTATACTATATATAAGAAATATTAGGTTAATTTTTAGTCTTGCAGCAACTGTACCTTCTTTTCCTCTTGATTGTGCACACAAAAACACACCTGGTCCTTCTGTACACTTTTCAGCCCTATATTGGATGACCATATCTGGGAATGATCATCCATGTCATTTTCCTCCACTGATTTCTACAGACATCAAAACTACTTCGGCATTGTCAGAATGCACGTAAGTTTTCCCTGCTAATCACTGCACAATATGATTCTTCAGCCTCACTTACAATACCCCAAAGCTTCTGTTCATTGTTCTGAAGAACAGATTTCTCTTGGGGACAGCCTCTGTAAATAATCCTGCCTGCTCTATCTCACCATCATGTGTACCTCTTGATGTTTAGAACTTTTACCAGATTTACCTGGTAACCTTCTCTGTTAGACCACCATGAATGCCAAAATAAAACACCAAAGGCTCAGACCAACCACACCATTCATTCATGAGCTTTCATGTATCATTACTAAAAACCTAGTTTACTTTGTTCTCAACCACACTTGCAGGTCTATCTCTGTTTTATTAGTAGTACAAAACTTGCAAGATAATTTTTTCATGCTACCTTAATTCCTACAACCCCATGGCTACATATTGTCTTTTACTTTTTGAATTATATACCCCTGTTTTGTGTCTCTGGAACAAAGCCTTCAATCTTCTTCTGTACACTGTCCACACCTTTCTTTGAGTGCAATGGCCATGTAATGTCTTTGTCTGCTCTGCTACCCAAGCCTTGAATAAGAAAGACTGTTTGTATATAAGCTAACACTTCAATAGAAAACCGTCATCACATTTAATAGTAGAAATACATAAGTAGTCATATTTCTGGTATGTGATGTTGGATGTCTTAGCTTTGAATATGCTGATAGTGTGTGATACTATCTTGGACTGTGGAGCTATGCTGTACACTGTGGATGCTTTTGCCTTCTGCATGATGTCTCTTGTATAATGCAGCAAAAATCTTTTATTACCCTGAATGTAAGTACCACAAATGTACAGGTATTTATAATGTGCACTGTGACCCAAATATTGTGTATATGAGAGGACTGCTCAACACAATAGATTTCCTTGTTTAATGACAGAGTTCATACTCATGCCAAGCTGCTTGTCGGTAATTACCATCACTCAGGAGAACATTTCACAAATCTGAAACATACAATTTGTAGTATATAATACATCTGCAATTCTATCTGTAAGTTGAAGTCAACTGCATCATACAAAATAAATATAAGCCAACCTCAGATTATCCAGAGTTTGTAACAGTCCAAAGATGGTTCAAAAATTCTGTCTCTTTGGTACTCTGAACAGCTGTTCTACTGTGACACACTGAACAATGTTAAAATAGCTTACATACTCCTCATATAAAAGGTACAGAGTAAGTGTGACCATCAGAAAATAGAGGAATAGTCAAACTCCAAGGAGAGATCATCTTGAAGGAAGACCTAAATTTATGAGGGCAACCTCTGAATCTAGGAATGATGGACCTGTCATCTAGGAATATGATACAGTCATTTTCATTTCATAGTACTTATGGATAGGTGACATTCCAGCTGTGTTGGCTAGAGCCTGAAGTGTATGTTATGGAATTTTCTTATCATACATTGGTAAATTTCTATACCAGTCATAAGACGTCATGAACTCTACAACCTCATAGCTACACAAGTACAGCATAAACTTATTTCATAGTTTCATTCAGGACCCTCTCTGTGGGGCCCATCTCCAGCTGGGTCCCACAAAGTCTCTGGTTCAGCAGGAGATAGGGTGTAGACAGCTGCCTTCTCTGTCTCTGTAGTTGCCCCTGCCCACGGGTGGTCCAAGGCAGAGTGTCAGTGGGGAAGGTCTGCTTCTTCCTGCCCTGAAGTAATTCGGGAGAGCCAGCGGGTTCTGAAGTATTACAGCTGTTTGATAAGCCAGGAAGTGCTGGCTAGGTAGCAGGGAAAGAGAGTAGATCTTTTGCCCAGTGTTAACAGCTCTGGAGCCGGCTAGCAAGCAGAGAGGGGAGGGTCTGAGACAGAAGCTCTCTGATGACAGGATAGTTCTTGTGCACTTTATTTCTCAATTAAGCTCAATATATACAGTTTGGGATGGGTGAAGATTTTAGCAGCAGGTAATCCCATTGGCGTAGTCTGAGGTTTTGGGAATGCCTCATATGCATGTGGGGAGAGCTGTGGGCACTATTCCTACATGACCCGATGGTATTAGACATCCCAACCTCTCTCTGTGAAAGGGGCTGTGAAGGGCAGAAGCTGGGAGAGACAGGGGGCCAGGAACAGAGCTGAACGCCTGCCTTCCCAAAAGGGTCTCCGGGGTTCAGAAGCTCATTCAACTGGGCACCTGGTTGTCTCTCATAGCTCAGCACCCCACAGCTCTCTAGACCTTCTCTTTGTATATCTACTTCTGACTCACGTTACATGGCCTTAGAGCTTCTCAAAACTTCTACCATGTTTCTACAGTAATTTTGCTATTTCAAAACTGTTTGGACCATCATGCCAATTTATTTGACAAAGTTTGATGGAGAATAGTTATTTTGATTATAGGGTTTATGTTACTTGAAAAAGTGTAGACTTTTATGAATACAGTGAAATTCAGATGAGAAAATGCCTCTGGGAATATGGCTTATCCAGTCCAACAGTGCTTCATTTAATGATTGATTTTGGAGGATGTAGCTCATGGTGAATGGTAATGATTGATGTAGGATAGCCCGGCTCACCGTGCATGATATCAACCCTGGGATGATGACTTGGAGTATATAAGAAGGCTTTCTTAGATTGGTTCATTACTGTGAACAGAAACATAATTATGGCAGATCTAAAAAGTACAACATTAAATCAGGGGCTAGCTCACAGGTGCAGAGGTTAGGCCTGTATCAAGTCACAACATGAAATATAGCAGCATCTGTCCAGACATGATGCTGAGAAAAGCACTGAGCATTTTGCATCTCTACCTCACTACAACAATGAGAGCTATATTTAAGGGAGCTATGTGCAGGGTATCAAAGCCCACCCCTACAGTGACCCATAATCTCCAACTAGGACCAAGGCCTTATCTATTCCAACAAGGTCACACCTCTTAAAGGTTCCATTCTCTTTCCCATGCATATTCAAACCACCACCAATGCCACCTGTGGTACTTCTGAAGAATCAGACCATAAGCAGTGTACCCTCATGGTTTCTGCTTCATTACTTGCTCCAGAGTCCAACATTTATTCCTGGCTTAAGGTCCTTCTGGAACATGCTGTGAAGCTCCTATACAGTGGCAATTTGGGAATTTTGAATTCTTTGAAAAGTACAGAAATACTATAAGTTATTTTTTTTACTCTCAGGTGCCTGATACATAACTGCTTCTGATTATCTACAGCAAATATGTTTGCATCATGCTCTAGCAGGGATGTAATGTTGTTGACTGTTGATTGTTTCTGTGAATTTTTAATGTTTTTAATTCTAGTGGCTTTTCAGATGGTATAATAATTGTAGGGGTCTGAGAAGCAGGGTGGGGTATTGTTTGATTTCTGTTATTGCTGTTCATTGTGGTTGTTTGAAGTTGGTTCATTACACAGGAGCAAAGAAGAAAGAAGAAATTAAACATCCTGATAACAATCAAGTTGTCCAAAAGAGATTGATGCCCCTAATGAGCATGAAGTAGTCTTCAATAATGCCCATTTCTTTCCCCTGTATCCATTTTTGCTCTCCAATCTTTTGTTAGGAAATCAAAAGGATGGATAACATATGGGAAAGAGTGGAAGAAAGAAGAAAACACAAACTACTAAACATCAGCTACATTCATGGACTATTTTCTCTGGTGAAGTATCCAAGAATCAATCCCAAGTACACTGTCTCCATACATGAATCTTAGCACACCATGGATGCCATTGTCTTTACCCAATGAGATCTGTAGAAATGTCCCTGCAAGTCTCATCCACAGTATGACAGGAGTCGACCAGGAACACAGATTCAGCACTGACTATCTCTTGTGAATTTCTCCCAGAATCAAGAAATCACTATTATCTGCACACTATAATGTGTAACTCTGTATACAAACTGAATGCCAGTTTTTCCCAGAGAGCATTTTCAAGACTCTCATGCACATGGTCCCACAATAAGGTCCCACCACGCAATGCCTATACCTACTTTTCAATATGTAGAGTCCACAGATCCAAGTTTTGTTGTGTCATCTCAACATACCCATTGCTAGTGTCTTATGACAGATCACGTATCATTGGAATGATGAGTTTTGTGGACTTAGGCACACAAAGGCTCTGTGAGTTCTGGCTCAGTAACTCAGTTTATGTGTATTATCTGGTGAATTTCCTCAATAGTGAACCTGCATGTGCTGTTTCCATAGTAAGAGAATTTGCTGAATATTTCTAAATCACACAAAGTGTTTACTTTGTTACCAACTCTGACCAAGGTCACAGCACTATCCTCAAACCCATTACCTTGTTCATGAGTCACAGAATCTGCACTGGATTTTCTGTACTGTACTATGATACCATATCACACAACTTCTCTCAGCAGATTCCTGTTCTTTCTTTTGTCAAGTCTTCTACTGGCAAACTTTCCTGCCACTGTCAATGATTATGTCCAAGCCTTGCTCCAGTCACCCAAGTGCTGCACTTGATTTTCCTGGTGACTTCTCTAGTGAACAAATTAACTTAATGAACAAGGAATCTCTGTATGCACCCCAGCACTTTCTCCTTATTCTCCAGGTCTTCATCTACCAGAATATTACATTAACTTCCATGGCTATTTCCTGTTGTGCTGCTCAAGTAACACCTGTCTATTGTAGTTTTTCATGATACAAAAATACAATTACCATCTTCATAGAAAGTTGCCTGTATCTGGATGCATAGATTAAAGATTGGCTAGGGGTTGTGAGACTCCCCTGAAACTTACTTCCAGAGCCTTTCAAACACTTCCAACCTTAGATCAGAATATTCGGGATCTGCCATAGTTTTCCCAGGTGACTTATGCTAGAGCTAAACACACTTGTGCCACCTGCACACTCCAAGATCTAGTTTTGTGTGCACTGATCACACATTAGTCTTGCCTGATGATGGTTCCCTGAACTTCAATTCCAGTATCAACCTAATAAGCCCTTCATTAGATGTCTACCTCATAATGCACAGATCCCATAAGTGCTCTGTCTTGTGATCTCCACTGAGTGGTGCACTTCATCATCGTTCCCATATTCCTGAAACTAGATGTGTTCAGACAGATTTTTCAGTCACTTCACCTGGACAATACCAGTTATAGGCTCACGTTGAACTGTGCCATCAACCACCCAAAGATGCTATTGTATGCCTTCAGACAATCAACAAAGCCTCATTAAGTATAACTAACAATTGTAGTATCTACATAAAATTTTAATGGTTCTTCTGAGAACCAGGTTTCTTGTGCCATCTTCACAATTCCTAAAAATTGGTGAGACCAGAACAAGCTTCCTAATCTCTGCAAGGCTTCATGAATTTCAGTCTTTTGATTATGTGGGCCCTGTTTTTATGGTGTCTCTGACTTCTGTGATTCTTATGGTCCTTTTCCCTGCATCACAGGATGCCCTAAGTGCTACCTATCATCTGGCTATGAGATTCTGGGTCAGCTTCCATCAGTTGCTATATTAAAACCCTTTGGTCTCTCTTATGATAATTATGCTTGTCTCCTTTTCTGGAACACTCTTCAGGCATAATGGACATCTGTTCTAAGGTTTTGTGGATAAGTTGCTATCTCTAATCCTTCACTAAAAGCCAAGCTGGTCACAGAAATGTCTTTTAAATTCTCTGCATCACTAAATGCTAGGAGTTTTTAAAAAGCATTTTTTTTTCTTTTTGACATTTTATGCAGTTTCTATTGTACTGCTGCTGGACATATGGCTCTATTTTTAAAGAATAGGCTACTAACCAAATTAACAGTTTATAGCCCAGCACCACCTGAAGATGATTTGGCACTGTGTGTTGTGAGCTCACTGCCTTTAAATCAAACAATTAAGCAAATGGCAAAGAGATTGCTTATATTTGAGTGTTGGGAATTCAGTTTTTAACTTCAGGTTCATTGTTTCCATGTTCCATTGCTTTGATTCAATTTTAACTGATGTGTTCACAATCATCACATAGATTTTCAGCAGAGATCTCAAACTGAAACAATGTTGTGTAGACCAGTTCAGGACCAATTCCCTGGGTACCTGAATGTTGCTTCTCAAGGCACATTCATTTGCACTAGAGTCTATAGTGAGTCACCAATGGTGATTTCATTCTTCTATCCAAGATTGCAAACTCTAGAAACTTCTGCCTTGTTCATATACACAAAAACACCAAGAGTCTCTTTTCTGTAGTAAGGATACATCATTGTCTCCTTTACCATTCTACTCTCATCCTTGATACACTCACAATTTCCAAATGTTGCTCTCAGAATTTCACCCTGGTGGTGGCCTCAAAGTGATGTGGAAGCAGAAACAGGAGAAAAGGCAAATTTTGTCCTAATGGTTTTGAGTTGGGAAACATACTCATCTTGAAGATTTAGAATTTTACTGAAGGTAGAATTCCAGAGTCCTGAAAACTCTCCAGGCATGCCTTGGTGATGCACTTTGACATCCTGAGTGCTGCCTCTGCATATTACCTTTTCAACACAGAGAAGAAACCCTTTTTAAATAGATTATTTTGAGGAGCCTTTGGACATCCAGAAGCCAGTGACATGTGCTTCAGTTATGTTCAGGTCCAGTAGGCATGCTTCAGTCAAGTGTTTTTAGTTTTAGACCACAAGGCCTGTTCAGTCCTTAAAACTTTACTGTCCTAGTACTCTGAATGTGAGCTATTTATGCTTTCTAAATTTTTTCCTGTTAGGTGGCTTAAATGATGTTATAATTTAGTAGCATTTTTACCTATGGCAATAAATTGTGAATAACCAAGTAGATATAAGGGAAATTATTTATAAAAGGAAAACTACATTTTCTTGGTTTTTTTTTTTCTGTGCTCACTTTATTCCTGCAATTCGTTGTTACCTGTGTACTATTCCATTGATGGAAGGTTCTAAAAATATGACTATGTTTAAGAAGCAAAATTTTGAATTCATTAATTTTAATAGCTGAGTAATACTCCATTGTGGAAATGATATAGCTGTCTCCTTAGAGGTCTGCCTGAGTCTGATATATTCAGAGGCAGATGCTCACAGCTAACCACTGATCTAATCAAGGGTGCCCAATGAAGACGTTAGAAGCATGGAGGAGCTGAAAGGGTTTGTGGCCCCATGAGGAAAGCAACAATACCAACCAACAAGAGCTCCCCGCCTGGGATCACATATGGAGGGACCCATGACTCCATCTGTATATGTAGGGGAGGATGGCCTTATCGATCCTAGGTGGAAGAGGAAATACTTGGTCCCATGAAGGTTGAACACCAAGTGGGGGGGATTTGAGGGTGGGGAGGTGGGAGTGGGGGGTAGGTGGGGGTACATTCTCATAGAAGTAGGAGGAGGGGGGAGACATAGGAGATTCCAGGGTGGTGGGGCAAATGGGGTAAGGGGATAAAATCTGAAATGTAAATATAAGATCCAAGAAAAAAAAAGAAAAAAAAGAAGCAAAATTTTATTCATTTATAATTTTTTATAAGTATATTATAGTCTTAGTTAAACTATGAAGTACAAAGAATGAAGGTATAATTCTTTGTTATACAAATATTTCCCAGAAGCTGTGCAAGTACAGATATATTTTCTATAGAATTTGGTCTTGTGTCTAAGAGACTAATGAAATTCCCTCTGTACCAAAAGTCTTCAAGAGAAAAAAGACAGTTTATATAGTGAAAAATTTCTCTCTCATTTTAAAGGTAATTCATGTTTGTTCTTCATAGCTATGTGATGGATAACAGTCATCCTGAGTGAAGACTGCATGGCCCCAAATGACACATGTTGTCTTCTTTATAAATGCTAGATTTGAAATTTCTATATGTGTGTTTCAATCCAATTACCACAAAGTTCAAACAGCTAGAAAGAATCAAGATGGAATGATTATCCAAAAAAGCTGAAGTACAATATAGTCTCCTAGTGAGAAAAACAGGAATGTATAATATTATGGGAATGGGAGAGAACACTGAAGGCAGGAATATGGAAATGCACACTCACCCCCACCCTCGCTACACACACACATACAGACACACACAAATTTAATAAAGGCTGTTTGAATAACTTAATGGGAATCCTCTAATGTAGAAGCTTCTTAAATATGTATATATATGAAAAGATATTTACATGGAGTCACGGTATAGTGGGAGAAATAATTCCCTAACAGGACATTATATGTCATCAATAAACCTCCTGAGTCAGGAATAGGTTATATCATTTTAAATTAGTGGCCAAATTGTTTCAAACACTGAGTCCCACCAACAATACAAACCACCATAGGCTATTTCAATGGTATTGGTAACTGTACAATATGATGCTTTTGCACTAATGCCAAAGGTATTTTTATTTATGATTCTGAACATTGAGAAAATGGGGCTTATGTCCAAATACATCATTCACATCTAATGAGTAGACTTCATGGTACTGGAAGTTACATATTATGAGAGCAGGATCCTAATAGTTGAGGTTGATCTGCTTAAAATCCTGAGAATTAAAACAGTGAACTACAAGGAGATATACTACTATAATAGTGTCTCAAATGTTTTGTGATTAACCACAACCACATCTTGGTTGGATTTAAGGCCCACTCAATGAGACAGCTGATAGAAGACACTGCTGAAGTTCAAAAGACCCTCAGATTTTATAGGTCATGAAACAACTTCGACTATTATTCTGCTAAAGGATCATTGAAATGAAATGATTGACACACAAGGAAATATTGCTATACACATAGATTAGTACATCACTCTACAAACATGATAGAAGCATTTTCAAGCAATTGATGGTAATTAATACCACATCACACAAATGGACAATATGCAGAATGTGAGAGACATTGTTGTATTCAGTTCTAAATAGGATGCCTTCATCAGTCTGTCCCTGTGAGACTTGGGGATCTATAAAGATGAATTAGGAAAACTAGAAACCAGAGATTGTGGGTGAGTTACAAAATAATGTACTTCAAACACAATAGGTCTGATACCATATAAGAGCTCAGGGCATCTTTGACAGTACATACAATTCCTCTACTTGATGAAACCAGACAATATGCCTGTATGTAAAAGGGTAAAGTACACAGAGAGTAGCTACTCAATAGGATATTTATAATTGATACCTGCAGTGCAAAACATATTAAGATTTGTACATTGCCATTAAACTGGGAGTGTGCAGCACACTCATTGGAATGTTCCATGGCCAGGAATTGAAGATCAATACAGAATTGACAGCCTGTATTTCTTCTGTATTATTTTTCTTTCTAGAATTTGTATGTTTTACATTTTTTATACACACACATATATACATAAAAACATACATATAAACATGCACACATTCAGAAACTAGATTGGTAGATATGTGTGGAGGTATGGAAATGAGAAAGTTGTTGATAGGAAAAATTTTCATTAAAGTTGTTGTATGAAGAAATATTTATAAGTAATAAATTGAATATCTTAATTGTATCTCTAAAATTTGTCACTAATAATGTGGATAAAAACCTCCTCTGATACTTTCTAGCTTTTTGACTTGACTAGCGATCTATCACTCATAATCTGCAAATCATTTCTGTTACCCAAAGGAAACATGAGAATTTTTAGACTTACAGTTGGTAATCACTGCTCTTGATATACAGAAGATAAAAATATGCAAGAATTTTATATTTTCTACATAGTTTTTGTTGATAGTTTTCAATTTCTAGCACCGTAGATGCCATTCACATAATATTACGCTATTTCTTGAAATCTTTCCAGAGTGAATAAATTCTGAATACTATCATATGTGCTGGGAAGTACAATGTGTTTTATCAGGGCTATGAAGAATGCCCTGTCCATTATACCTGTGTAGATTCCTGTAGTTGAGTATTTAAATTACCTGTCTGTTATTTTTATATGTATAAAATGGGAATAAAAATTGTATCGATCTCATTGGAGTGCCAGGAATGTGAGGAGCTTATAGCTTTGAAGTGTATAAATAAGGTTTCATCTAAGGACAGCATAAGAGAAGATATAAAAGGTTCATGTAAGACTGTGGATGGTTGGGAAGAAAATGTTCTCAACTGAAATAGTTGACAAAAAAAACTTCTGCTGCTGAATACGGTTCAACGCCTGTGTGATTCTTATCTCTGGTCAACATTTTCTGCTATTTGGAAGGTATATATGATTTAGGCATCTTTCAAATGGATCTCTTCACCCTGGTAAATAAAGTAAAAACTTAAAAATTAGATGGGGGCCGGTGAATTGAATGTTTCTGGAACAAATATATCTTCTCCATGGGATTTAACATGGGAAGAACCAGATCCTTCCATGTTATACCTCATTTGTCAACCACAACAGCTTTCTCCATAATGATTCCAGTTGACCTTGAAAATCAATCAGCAGTGCTAACACAGGCTTAGACCTGCCATTGCAAAGAGAGAGGATAAGGGCAGCATGTTATACAGGTCATCATCACTTGCAAACTGATGGTTTCTAGCTTGCTCATGTAACTTCCCCAGTGGTATGACTATTGTCTTCTGTCAGTTAGGAAGCACATTTCACAGAGATTGTGGAGTAGTTTAGAACTAACTGTTAGGGAGGTTGTCCTGCAAAGAGATTCAGTTTGTTGTTGCTTTAATTTTTTTTACATGAGCAGAGGCCATGCCATTTTCTAACAGTCTTAGTGTTCTTTATTTTTAAAATACCATTAGTATCCAATAGTGAATATACTTCTTGAGCATTAATATCATATACAAAGATATTAACTGAAAAGTGATCTAAATAACTTTGTATATACAGTATAAATGAAATTACAGTTACATTCTAAAGAATATATTCATTCATATAATGTAGTCATGATACTTTAAACATTTCAACCAATATAAAAAATTTCTCAGGAAGTGGAACATTGAGTATATTGTTGGAAATAATGAAAATATCCATCATTCCATGTCTTACATACAGAATTTATTTTGATAATGAGGAGTGAATTTAGCTTGTTACACATGATGGAAAAGCATACACACATAAGCTCATGAGTGAATATATATATATATATATATATATATATATATATATATATATCCTCATAAAAATTTCCTTGTCAATGTATGTAGTAAGTGGATGATTTTTCATCTTGCTTGGATTGTTCAGCAGATACTATATGGGTGTTTAGTTTATCTGAATTTGTCTACTAACATGATTTAGAAATGCAATTTTTCTGAACAGTATCTGTTCTTATGACTATTTAAATTATTAACACTACTTATGTATTGCAAACACTGTGCAAATAAGTGTTGCCTATTATATGACTTTGGAGTTTTTTACTATTAATTTCAAGCATTAATATTCATAAGTAGAGCAAAATTGCTGTTCAGAACATCTTGCAGTCTATATTCCTTTCATTGTCATATTTTTCCAGGCCACCTATACTGTTGCACATACTATGTTAAACACTGACACATAAACTACATAAATGCATCTATTCAGTGGAAGAGACATGGTGTGAGAGCTCAGTGTTGTATATACACTGATCTATGTTGTTTTCCCACATTCACTTTGGACCTGGTTAAATGTATATTCATGTCAGCCTCAGATTAACCAATAGGAAGGTGTACCTCAACAAGCTCAGCAGTCTCCTCAGGATCAAATCAGCTTTTGTGTTTGAAATAGTCATTGTAAGCAGCTTTTGATGGGACATGTGGGAATCTGACAACACTGTTGTGCGGGTTCTTTCCATTGGACTATGAGACACAAATTACCTTCAAGAATTTATCTTCTCAGGGATCCCAACTAAGATGCTGCTGTACATCCTTATTGATTTAATTTGTATCATTTCTAATGAATTGCAGGATATACCATACCTGAAAGTGTAGGCCATTGTGATAAAGTCTGTCATTCTAGTTTTCAGTGCAATGGCCTTTAAGATCATTTGTATGAAAAAGCTATTGTTGGAGATGCAGATATATTACTAAAGGGTCTCTGTGGGACCTTGAAAAGGATATCTTGGTTTCTGGTAGAGCACTGGCTAGAAATGGTTGGAGACCCTGGGAGGGACAGCAGGCAATTTGCCATGCTCCTAGACTCCAGGCTTCTGACAAGTGTTCTAAGACATTCATTGATCAGCCCCTTTCAGTCTTATAGGGCAAGGCCCCTCGCAGCCCCTCCACAAGTAGAGGGTGTGACTACAGGCCTCAACCTCAAGAGATTTTCATATTAATACATTACCTGAAGGCCAGACGGCATAGCCAATTAAGTATTCCTTCCCAGACCCTCCTCCTTACAAATAGTATTTAACCAAAGGCCTGCCCTGAAAGTGTGGGAATACAACCAAATTCATTCACTTTCTGACATGACAATAAACTTTTTAGACCATAGACTTCTTTCTTGTCTTTGGGGAGCAAACATGGGGAACCATGGAGAAGGCCTTTGACTAATGAGCCCCTGCTGCTGCCTAATCTTCCACCAGAAGACTTCTCTACTTTTCACCATGGAGGCCACCAATTCAAGCAAGGTAGCTGACCCAGCCAAGTGAGTCCCAGTAACCAAGAGTCCCTCCTCATCGTTTCTCTTGTCCACTGTCAGGTACAACCTGTTTGCTCTTGCATCTCTGTTCTTCTGCTGCTTCCAGTGGTATCTGGGAGCCCAGGAATAGAGAATACTTTCCAACAGGTCAGCTGCCTAAGCGCAAAGATCCCCCCACTCAGGAGCCCTGCCCCCACAGGACCTCAGACTGAGATCTCCCCATGCCCAGGCAGAGCCCTCTAGCGTCCTTTGGTGGTGCATGGAACGAACTCAGTCAAATTCCCTTGCTTCTGCTCCCTGGAGCCACAGGATCCACAACTCTGGCCAAACAGGACCCACACTCCCCCAAACACAAGCTAACAGACCCACAAGTCTCTACCTTAGTTTTGACTGCTGGTAGCTGTTGTTATGAGCTGAAACCATATGGTAGATTTTTATGTCCGAGCCACTCTTGACTCCTCTACTGATTTTCCTGTTAAGAAGGATACATTTAGAAGCAAATACTTAACTTCTATGTTCCTGACAGTGGTCCTGAGAGCAAACACATCACTCATTGCTATAATCATTTTCTTTCTGAGATAAGCTGTTTGAAACTACAGTCCTCTTTTGGCCAAGTGTGCTTTCAAAGTAACTCTTCTAGAGGATTGGAGTGATGGCTTCTGCATTTGCAACATTGCTCAGAAGAAATTGCCTAGATAAAATACCCTATTCATACACAAAGCTCATGTAGTCAACAATTTTTACTAAACAAACCATTCTCTAGGTATATGTTTAATATTTCCATTCACATGTGTGAAATGCATTCTTTTTTTTTTTAAATATTTCACATTTAAACTCTGAATGGCAAGACCTCATGTTTATATTTTTCCAACAGAAAGTAGCAGACAAATGTACAGGCATAAATGCATGTTTCAAAAATAAACACAATTATCAGCATGTTAAAGCATTCTGTAAAGAAGTTCACACATAAACAAAGAAAGTTAACCTTATCCCTTTTTTCAGATCCTTAGCTTTTCATGGATGATGAAGACATAATAGGAGTTTATAGTGTTGGTTCTTTGGATAAGTGCAGTTTTCATAGAACAAGAATTCTATTCTGTACACTAGTCAATGGGAATCTCCTATCTACCTGTGTGTGAATATCAAAATGACTAGGTCCTTGTAGTATGCTCCAATGAAAAAGAGTTTTGAACATCAGAAAAATGTTTTTCCAAGTTGGCTGTATATGTTTTAGCTTCTGAATCAATGCATTCAAAATCATGTTAGTCTGATGACAAACATAATTATCTACTAACAAAACCAGTAACACAAAACATGCCATGTTTAAACCAAGACTCAAAAGGACAGTGATGTCACATACTCAATGTAAAAATGGATATTAGCTTAAAGTAGATTATACCCAAGCTAATCTCCATTGCCCAAAAAAGTTATAGAAGAAGAGAGGCCTAAGTGAGTATACTTGCATATAATTTAGAAGGGGGAATTTAACAGTCATTGGACAAAGATGCAGAGACTGAATTGAATGGGACATTGGATGGGAAAGGAAATGGAAAAAAATTCTGTATCACATGTAAGGAGATACAGGAGAGAGTGTCAGAGAGCCGCAAGTAAGCACCATAGTTTCGAGGTTGGGGAGGCTCCCAGGATTGAATTAAGCTCAGACTCTTAGCACTGCAGATATCACCTGTAAAGTGGTCACCTTCTCTAGATATGCAAGGCCCTCCGTGGAGGGATAAACACACAGACCCACCCACAAAACTCTCACCCAAAATGTGTCATGTCTACAGGAAATTCAGGCACATAGATTGATTTGAAACTGAGAAACAGAACAACGAATAATTGACACTAATGTTGACCTATCCTATGGACAAAACCAATCCCTGACACTGTTAATGATACTTTGATATCCATCAGACAGGTGAATAGCATAATTGTTTTCTTAGAATCTCCACAAAGCAAGTGACTGAAAGAGATGAAGAGACACATTGGTTCATGCACATGGACTTTTATAGAAGTGTTGAGTGTATTTGTGAGTATGGTGAAACCTTTATGTCTGATTTTAAATAAAATATGTTGTAAAGCATTTATATCTGTCATTTAAATGAAATATAGAGCAAAGCCTTTGCATCTGATGTTGAGTGAAATGTTTCAGCAAAGTTTTTCCTTTCTTTGTTCCAATTACTAGAGATTGAGCTATTGTTATGAGAATGTTTTACCCTCAAGGAAATGTCTTGCTGAAATGTCTTGATGCCATGTGAGAGCTTGAAAATCTAGATGATATGGATGATTTTTAGAGAGATATCCCTCACCAAACTTAAATCATAATCAAGTAAAATATCTAAACATTTCTATAAACTCTAATAAAAATTAAAGCATCCATTAAAAGCCTCCCAATCAAAGAATGCCAGTTCTGGGTGAATTTAGATCAGAATTCTACCACACTTAAAAAAGATAGTACCCACATTCCCTAATGTATTCCAAAAGGTAGAAACATAAGGAACAATAATTCATTCTGCAAGGCCACAATTAGCCTGATAACTAACCCAAACAAAGTCTCAAGTGAGAAAGAGTACTTTACACTAATTTTGCTTATAAACGTAGACACAAAAATACTCAGTAAAATTCTCAAAAAAAAAAAAAATTCAGGAACACAGAGCTGATACCACCTGAGCCATCACCACATTGCAGGTTCGAACATCCTTATAGATATTGGATAGGTTTTCCCGATACTGGTCACTAGAAAGTTGTCTACCAGTACATATCCTATCTCCTTGAGTATTGTGATAAAATGATATAACCACCAACAAGTCATTTAAGAGTGGGTCTATACTACCTTTAACATTGCACACCATGCAGAAGACTAAAGGCTCTAACTGACCCGAATTTTATGGAGAAACACTGTTCCTTTTGTTTCTACCTATTGGTCTCTATTCTTCCTTTTTATATAATTCATTAAACCCTGAGTAAGAGTGATAACACCACTAGTAGGTTGAGCTCATCAATACTAATTATTAATCAGAAAAATGTTCCTCAGTCAGTCTTATAGGGCAATTAGATAAAAACAATTTTTTCTTTTATGGTTCCCTCTTTCCAGATGACACTATTTTATGTCATGTTCTCATAAAATCTACTTATTTGATCACTTATCAAAGACAAATATCTAGTAACTGAATAAGGTGGTCTATGTTCCAGCCCCAGCAAGCAGAACATGGTAGCTATGGAAATGTGATTCTGGATTTAGAGGCAAGAATAGAAGTGACTACTGGCACAATTGATGCAGTTTATCTGGAGCTAAGAAATTTGCAGTGATTAAGAAGAGACCAGCTTTACTGAGGTGAAATCTGGAAAGCGTTTTCTGAGAGTACAACAGAATCATGTTTCATAGATAGCCAAGGCTGTATTTCCTGCTTTAGCTGGACTTGCTGGTGTATAAGAATCACCCAGATAGTACTGATTTTGAAGGAATAAAGGGGTCATTGAGGTAATCTGAGTACTGGCACTGAGAGAGACCAGGAAAAGCCATTGTTGACGATAAAGCCTAAATCTTTGGCACAGGAGTGAAGAGGTTATGCCAAGAATTTGAGGTTTGGCACCATGAAGTGAACCTATTAGAGGATATTGGTAAATCCCAGTTTCAGCAGAAGACCACAGTGTATTGGAGATGGCAGTACCATGGGATGACAACCAAGAAAGCACAGCAATGAAGTATAACAAACCAGATCCTAGAGTGTGGCAGAGGGCAGAGCTGGAGAAGTGATACAAGCCTTTTAGAGGAGCCCAGGAGATGATGTATGGATCTCATACACTGGATCAAGAAAATGTGAAGTGGAAGTTTCCTTGCAGACCACAAGATATTAAAAATGTGAGAGCTGTAGGATACCTGTCTAGAAAAGCTGATAACAGAGAGTGGAACCAGTATAGGAGAAGAAAGTTTGTTGTATTCTACAAAGATGAAAAAGCATTTGGACGTCTGAATACTGCATTGTTATAAGACATGGAGATTCAGAGTTTGGAGTTTACCCAGATGATTTTCTGTCTTGCTCTGGTGATAACATTAAAGTAATTTGATTTGTCTCAGAAGAGACTTTGAACTTAGGACTTTTAACATTGTTGAGATCTTTTTAGACTACAGCAACTCTGGAAAGTGGAGTAAATATACTTTGCTTTATGCTTTGTTTATGTATGTCTCCCATTGCCTTATATATTTGAAGAAAACTATGGGGGTCAAATGTGGTGATTTGAATATGCTTGGACCAAGAAATGGTACTATTTGGAGTTTGGCCTTGTTGGAAGAAGTGTGTAACTTTTGGTGTGGCACTTAAAACCCATGTCTTATTTTCTGGAAGCAATTATTCTCCTGTCTGCCTTTGAAATAAGATGTATGTAGAACACTAAGTTTGTCAAGCCCTCATCCACCTGAATGATGCTCTGATTCTGCCTTGATGATAATGGCCTGAAACTCTAAACCTGCATGTCTACCCGAATTAAATGACCTTATAAGAGTTGCCCTGGTCATGGTGTATATTTAGAGCCATAAATCTCTAACTAAAACAGAGATCAATGGCCGCATTGCTTTCTAATATACTTTTTCCTTTATCTAGATTTGGGAACTTGGATGAGATAAGGGGGAAAAAGAGAAGCAGAAAAAAATAGCCTATTAAATAAGCCAAAGTCTGGCTACAATGTTGCTAATTATATGTTATGTATACTATATAAATTTTAAATTATTGTAGTAACATTCAAACATCTGAAAATTTGTCTCCTTAGTATAATTAGAATCACTTCAGATTCTACATCACTCATTTGTGGATCTCTGTAAAATAAAATCAATACTATGTTAGACTAAGAAGGAAGAATGAGGTCACAATTAAAATCAAACCAAAGCAATAGATAACTATAGCATTTTAAACAATTTATTGTCCAATATCTGGGACTCATTTTAAATCGTCTGGTCTTAAAAGGGTTTGGGTAGTTCTGGCTCTTTCATCAACAGTACAATATGGTTTTCTCAATGGTCAGAAATTTTCATTATAGCATGTACTTACAGTCCTGCAAGAATATAAAGCATATGTTAAGAGTCTTAAAAAGTGCTTAAACAAGCCATGTGAAACAAAACAGTAGGAAGATTTCTGATTCTGCTCTCAGCTGGAATTCTTTTAAATTTTTCATGATAATTCACTGTGAAGGGTGGCAGTAACTCAAGTAAAGGCTTTCCTCCTATGATGCCTTTGAATATTCTTGGACCAAGAAGTTGTACTATTTGGAGTTTGGCCTTTTTGGAAGAATTGTGTAACTTTTGGTGTGGCACTTTAAACCCATGTCTTATTTGCTGGAAGCAAATATTTTCCTGTCTGCCTTTGAAATAAGATGTAGAACACTAAGCTTGTCAAGCCCTCATCCACCTGAATGATGCCCTGATTCTGCCTTAATGATAATGGCCTGAAACTCTAAACCTGCATGTCTACCCCAATTAAATGACTTTATAAGAGTTGCCCTGGTCATGGTGTCAATTCAGAGCAATAAAACTCTAACTAAAACAGAGATCAATGGCTGCATTGTATTCTAATATTCTTTTTCCCTTATCTAGATTTGGGGAGTTGGATGAGATAAGGAAGAAGGAGAGAAGCAGAAAAAAATAGCCTATTAAAAAGCCAAAGTCTGGTTACAGTGTTGCTAATTACATGTTATGTATACTATATAAATTTTAAATTATTGTAGTAACATTCAAACATCTGAAAATTTGTCTCCCAAGTATAATTAAAATCACTTCAGGTCCCACATCACTCATTTTTGGATCTCTGTAAAATAAAATTAAATACTATGTTAGACTAAGAAGGAAGAATGAGGTCACAATTAAAATCAAACCAAAGCAATAGCTAACTATAGCATTTTAAACAATTCATTGTCCAATATCTGGGACTCATTTACAATCGTCTGGTCTTAAAAAGGCTTGGGTTGTTCTGGCTCTTTCATTAACAGTACAATATGGTTTTCTCAATGGTCAGAAATTTTCATTATAGCATGTAATTACTGTCCTGCAAGAATATAAAGTATATGTTAAGAGCCTTAAAAAATGCTTAAACAAGCCACGTGAAACTAATCAGTAGGAAGATTTCTCATTCTGCTCTTAGATGGAATTATTTCTAAATTTTCATGGTAATTCACTGTGAAGGGTGGCAGTAACTCAAGTAAAGGATTTCCTCCCATGATGCCTTTGGTCATTATGTTTGTCATAGCTCCAAAGTGTCAAATTGGGAATTTTCTGACTACATGGAAGCCATATGTTTTATTTTGGTTCTGAAGTTAAAGAAAGCCACAAGATAATTTTGCATTTCAACTCCTGATAACAGGATTAGACACAGTCAATTCCTGATACTAAATAGTGATTTTTGTTATCATGGTTATAGTATCATCTAAACAGACACTTCTGACATTCTTACATCTGAGAGTAAGAAGTCGTAATAAGAGAAAAGATCTTATGTATAACCTTGACCCTGCTATTATTATTGTCTAAACTTTTGGGGTTTTTTGTGTCTATTTAATCTAGTTTGTCAATGTGACATCACAACACTCCTCTAGCATCCTCCTTTCCTTGGTTGTCAAACCTCTGCAGGACCAAGCACATCCTCTCCTTCTGAGGCCAGATGAGTCATCTTCTATATATGTAGCAAGAGTCATAGTAGTGCCCATTGTGCTCTTTGTTTGTTGGTTTTGTCCTTGGGAGGCCTGAGGGTTCTGAATAGTTAATACTCTTGTAATTCCTATGAGGTTGCAGGCTTCCTCAGTTCTTTCATTCCTTTCCCTAAGTCTTCAACTAGGGTCCCCATGCTCAGTCTAATGGATACCTGTAAGTGTCTGCATGTGTCTTACTAAGATGCTAGCAGAGCCTCTAAGAGGACAATGATGCAAGATTCAGGCTGCAAGCACTACATGGTATCAGCAGTAGTTTTGGCCTTTGGTGTCTGCGTATGGGATGGATCCCAAGATGTGTTGGATTCTGGATGACCATTCCTTCAGACTCTGCTCCATTTTTATCCATGTGTTTCCATTAGACAGGGACAATTTTAAGTAAAAAATTTTGAGATATAGTGTGTGGATCCATCTTTCAACTGTGGGCCATATCCATGTAGTAGAAGTTGTCTCTTCAGATTCTATCTCACCACAGTTGAGCACTTACGGTAACGTCATCCCCATTGGGTACTGGAAGCCTCTTGTATTCCTGCTCTCTAGATCTTCTTAGTGATTCTCCCTGTTTGACACTCAACAGAGCTACAAGGTTTTATTCATTCTCCTATCACTCTGTTCTTCTGTCTTGTCTCTCTCAATGTTTGATCCTTCTCCCCATTTTGCCTGCTTTTACCTTTTCCACCCGTGTTCTTGCTTCCCTCTTCCCCCTGGGATTATTTTTTTTTCACCTTATAAGTGGGATGGAAAGATCCATACTTTAGCCTTCTTTCTTATTAAATTTCATATGGTCTGTGAGTTGTATCATGGGTCTTCTGAGCTTTTTGACTACTATCAACTTATCATTGAGTACATACCATGTATGTCCTTTTGGGTCTGGGTTACCTCACTCAGGATATTTTCTAGTTCCATCCATTTGTCTGCACATTTGTGATGTTCTTCTTTTAATAGCTGAGTAATATTGCATTTTACAAATATGCCACATTTTCTTTATCTGTTCTGCCACTGATAAACATTTGTGTTCTTTCCAGCTCTAGGCCATTATAAATTAGGCTGGTTTTAATATAGTTGAGCATTTTGTTCTAGTGATATTGTGGAGCATCTTTTGGGTATATTCCAAGTAGTGGTATATCTGTGTCTTCAGTGAGAACTATTCCCAATTTTCTGAGGATATCCACATCAATTTCCAAAGTGGTAGTACCAGCTTACAAGCCCACCAGCAATGGTGGAGTGATTTTTCTCTTTCAACACATCCTTTGTATCATCTGTAGTCACATGTGTTTTCATCTTAGCAATTCTGCTTGGTGTAAGGTAGACTGTAAAGGTAGTTTTGATTTTCATTTCTCTGATGACTAAGGACTTTGAACATTTCTTTAACTGTGTCTCAGCCATTCATGATTTCACAGTTGGAATTCTGTATATTCTACTTATAGTGCAAGCCAGGGCCCTGAGCAGACCTTGGTCGCTAACTCTGTACCCAGTCCCAAACACCCAGAGCTAGCTCAACTCTTAGATGATCTAGCATGCCTGGGATCATAGGTGAGGAGGCAACAACATTGGGCCAAATCCTAGAATAACTGGGACCAGCTTGACCCAGGGATGCAGAAATTCCTGCCTGAATAGTGGCATGGGTTCCTTATTTTCTGAGCAGGAGGCCTGAGCAGATATTGGGTGCTAGTTCCAGAACTAGTTCAACAACACCCAGAGGAAACTTGAATCCCAGGTACTCTAAAACACCCAGGATTATAGATGCTCTCCTAAAATCCTGAATAGCAGGATTTCAGGAGCTTGATAACACCAGGATTTCAAAATCTCAGAGGCTGCTTTACACCCCTGGAGCTCTGACACACCCAGCCTTTCAGGATCACAGAATCAGAATCACAGTATCAAAGAGACAGCTGAATTCTGAGAAGTTTGGATGTAACTAAGATCACAGGAGAGATAGCCTCTAGTCATCAAGAGCAAGGGACAGTAGCACTAGAGATAATCAGATGTCAAGAGACAAGGATAAGAACATAAGTAACAGAAACTAAGGTGAACTGTCATCATCAAAACCCAGTTCTCCCACCATAGCATGTCATAGACACACCATTACTCTGGAAAACGAAGATTCAGAATTAAAATTACTTCTAATTATGATGGTAGAGGACTTTAAAGCCTTTGACTAACATTTAAAAAATTGTATAAAAGCCAAATGGAAAGGGGGAGGCTCAGGATAGGGGTTTTCTAGGGAGGGGAAATGGGGAAAGGGATTGGCATCTGAAATGTAAATAAAATATCTAATAAAAAAAAGGACAAAAATAACTGATTTAAAGAAATAGAGGAGAACACAGATAAAGAGCCCTTAAAGAGGATACAGAAAAATTCCTTAAAGACTTACAGAAAAACACATCCAAAGAGGTGATGGAATTGGACAAAACAATCTATGATTTAAAATTGCAAATAGAAAGGATATAGTATTCACAAAGGGAGAAAGCACTGGAAATAGAAAACCTAGAAAAGGGATCAGATCAGATGCAAGCATCACCAAAAGAATACAAGAAGTTAAGGAGAGAATCTCAAGTGCAGAAGATAACATAGAAAACATAGACAAAACAGTCAAAGAAATGCAAAAAGGAAAAGGCTCCTAACACAAAGCATCCAGGAACTCGAATACACAATGAGAATACCAAACATAAGATTAATAGGTATAGAAGAAACTGAAGATTCCCAAATTAAAGGGCCAGTAAACTTATTCAACAAAATTATGGAGAAAAACTTCTCTAACCTAAGGAAAAAGATGCGCATGAACATATAAGAAGCTTACACAACTCCAAATAGACTGGACCGGAAAGAAATTTTTTCCTGTCACATAACAGTCAATAGACTAACTGCACAAAACAAAGGTATAATATTAAAAGCAGTAAGAGAAAAAGGTCAAGTAACAATTAAAGGCAGGTCTATCAGAATTACACTAGATCTCTCACCAGACAGTATAAAAGCCAGAAGATTCTGAGCAGATTTCATACAGACACTAATAGAACCCAAATGCCATCCCAGCGTACTATACCCAACAAAACTCTCAATTACTATAGATGGAAAAAACCAAGACATTCTATTCCAAAATGAAATTTATACAATATCTTTCTACAAATCCTCCCTACAAGGAAAATAGATGTAAACTTGCAACACAAGGAGGGAAACTCCACCCTAGAAAAAGCAAGAATATAATCTTCTTTTCACAAACCCAATAGAAGATAGCCACACAAACATAATTCCAATTATAACAATAAAAATACCAGAAACAGCAATCACTTTTTCTTAATAACTCTTAATATCAATGGTCTCAATTCTTCAACAAAAGACATAGACTAAGAGAATAGACATGTAAATAGGACATGGCAGCATCCAGGCAGGCATGGTGCAGACACTTCTGAGAGTTCTAAATAGTCATCTTAAGGATGCTAGCAGAATATTGCCTTCCAGGCAGCTAGAATGAGAGTCATATAGCTCATACCTACAATAATATACCTACTCCAAGAGGGCCACATTCTCTAATAGTGCCAATTCTATGCTGATTATATATAAATGACAACATTGCCCTTATCATTACTGAAACATGATACAACATTAGTAGCTATGTGATTGGTAGTCATTATCTCTCTGGTAAACTTGCAAAGGAAGGCAGTCCAACTATGTATCAGAGATGTAAAGCAGGCTACAGAATCTACCAATACTTCAGTGACTCTACATTTATCATGTTAGACAGAAACAAAATCCTGATGAAATTTGTAGAACCCAAAATTCACCTGTACCATGAGCATGAACACAGGTAATAAATGATGCAAAGACCCTCACAGTGACTATCTTACTGCTGAGCATGTGTTCCTACTCTAAACTATTGGATTCTATAACAACTTGGGTTACTTTTAGTATGAATCATGAAACCTGGTGATAAAACAATTTTACACCTTGGCAACAAAGTCTTTCTAAGTAGAGTAGAAATAAAATACAATTTATATGGAATATAATTGAGAAGACTAGTTGGAATCTACGAAGTTAATAGCCTGTATCTTTAAAATGGGAGGCACAGTCAACATCATTTAAGCCGGATCTATGTGGGGTGCCAATGTCAGAGTCTCTGAAGGTCTTCATATTTTCTTTTCTAATCCTCCAAATCAAAGCTGTGTCTATTTTTCCAATTGCTTCTTTATTGTTCCATTGATTTCTTAACCAATAATGATTTGTGTGTTATAGTGCAATATTATGCCTGAAATAAAATGTGAAGTACCAAGAGGGAAACCACAGAAGAATATCATATGGACCCTTGTCTTTCTGATAAGCTTGACTCTCTGGCTAACTTTAACTTTGTCTATATGGTATGGTAAATTCTTAAGTTTCTATCAACATTAAAAAGTAATATTTATAAACTTCTTCATAGACAAGAGTACTAGGGTTTTATTGCTATGAAGAGAAACCATGATCACTATAACTCTTATAAAAGAAGACATTTATTTGGGATTAATTAACAGTTTCAGAGGTTAAGTCTATTATTATTTTGTTAGGAAGCATGACAGAGAGTTCTTTATTTTGATCACCAGACAGCAGAAGAAGTGTGTGGGCCACACTTGGCTTAGCTTGGGAATAGGAGACCTTAAATCCTGTTCCTACAGTGAGACAATACCTTCCAAAAGGACATGCCTATTCCAAGAAGGACACTCCTCTTAATAGTTCCCACCTCCTGTGGCCAAGCATTCAAAAACAATCTGACTATAAGGGCCCATTGTATCCAAAACGCTATAACTGTCATGTTGAAAGAAAAATAGAGAAGAAAATACTGTGGATTTGTTTGTGACTGTATTAGGCAGGATTCTCTAGAGTCACAAAACTTGTGGAATTTCTGTATAAATTAAGAAAATTTATTGTACTGACTTAAAGACTGTTGTCCTATTATTCCAAGAATGGGCAGCTGTGAATTTGAAGTCCAAGAATCTAGTAGTTGCTCAGTCTTCTCTAGGCTAATTGTTTCAGCTGGTCTTCTTTATATGCTGTTTCTCACTCAGGGTTTCTATTCCTGCACAAACATCATGAACAAGGAGCAAGTTGGGGATGAAAGGATTTATTTAACTTACACTTCCACATTGCTGTTCATCACCAAAGGAAGTCAAGACTGGATCTCAAGCAGTTCATGAAGCATGAGCTGATGCAGAGGCCATGGAGGGATGTGACTTACAGGCTTGCTTCCCGGAGCTTACTCAACTTGATTTCTTACAGAACACAGGACTACCATCCCAGGGATGGCACTGTCCATAATGGAACCTGGAAAACTTGTTCACCAATTGATCAAATGCCTTACAGCTGGAACTCATGGAGGTATTTCCTCAAGGGAGGCTCCTTTCTGTGTGATAACTCCAGCTTGTGACAAGTTAACACACAAAGCCAGTCAGTATAAACTGGAATACTAAAGAAGTAGGTTCCAAAATATGTACTGGTCAGTAAGTGCAAGCAGGCAGATAATAGTGAGTCTTCTTTCTTCCTTTGTCCTTATGTAAGCCTCCAGCATAAGATATGGGCCAGATTAAAGGTGTGTAACTCCATGTCTGTATTTGGAACTTGCTCTGTCTTAGGCTCACCTTGAACCCACAGATCTCTATGCTTCATTTTCTGGGAATATAGGCAGGTACTATACCATTTGGGTATAAGATTTTCATGGTCACTGTGCCTCAATATCTGGATCAAAAACATGTGTAATCCTATGTCAAGATTTTGATCAGAAGTCTGTATCTCCCAGCCTCAAGCACCGGACAATTGGTGTACCTGCCATTTCAAGAATGTATTTTATTTCTTATGTATGAAATTTGACAACCAGGAATACACATCACAGTAACCAAAACAAAAATACTTTAGTGTCTTGGCTATTACAGTTGGTCACTATCTCATTTACATCTGTGTTTAAGAGCCAGGTGACATCAAAATCTTTAGGGGACACACTTTCTTTTAGAGTGAAACATAGACGTTAATTCTATTGAGTTACTTAATTTTTCATTTTATTTTTAAAATTTTGCTTCTTATGGCCCTAAAAATTTACAGTGATTGTCTGATGAATGCTTTCAAAAGTAACTTAGTTATTAGGGACTTTACACAAAATCAAGGGACATTAAATATTCTGGTCCATTATGTCTTGACACTGGTTGTTATCTCATAATCTCACATTCAGTTTGGTAGCTATGGAAACACCAGAATTTTTAGAGTCACTTCTCTGAGCTTGGCAGTCATTAACATTTGGTCTTCTTAGAAAAGACAGAGGCAAGTATTTGATATTTTATACGAGGTTTTATTAAATAATTTCTTTCAATTTCACAGGTAATGGAAGGACAAAGGCCACTGATATATAATTAGACATTTGGTCACATACATTCTGATGGAACTAAGTGGCAGGTCCTGGTAACTTTTAAATAGGAGTTTAAATGAAAGGGGGGGCTATATATTTCTAAAAATCATAAATGCTGGAAGCCCAATATGTGAGGGCTGTGGTGAATGCACTGTGATTTATAGCCTTGTATTTTTCTGAAACTGAATGTAGGAATTATTCCCTGAGCGTTGTTACCTTGTGTCTAAAATTAGGACCATGATATTATGGGTTTCATTGAAGTGTCAGTAACATGAGATGTGCTAATATATATCAAATATATTCCTTTCTTTGTTTTCACATCATAAACTCTGCAGGATATGTTCATGTGTTCAGACACTGCTGGAAAGAAGTAACAGGCAGTAGTACAGGCAAACTTCAAGTTGCACAAACGTGAAAAACACAAAGTGAGAGAAGATTTGTAAGTAAGTTGACACTACAAATGTGAAATGTCACTCTCTTTTTGTATAGAGACACTTAAGTCCTCCTGTCTCAGGATAGAAGGGCTGTATGTCTTAGCCTTCACACTGCCAACAATGTTAGCTGTTTTCTTGGAGTAGGAAGACAATTGTTCTTCTGGTCCCTAGGTTCTGTTGCCAACCTTACACTCCCAAACCTGTTTCTGACAGGACATGTACCTGATATGCATGATGAGATGCACATACCTTTGCCAGCACAACCAAAGCTGACTCTTTGCTTGAATGTAGGCACCCAGCCCTACACCCAGTTTAAAGCTGCGTTCTAGCAGTAGTGAGTCCACAGTTGTAGCATACATGAGACAAGGTGTAGGTAAATGTGTGTAGATTTCAAATGGGTTTCCAAGTCTGAAACATGCCCTCCAGTGCCATATCCTATTCCTTGGTCTCCATGATGTCACATAACATCAGCTCTGGTCTTCCATGTTTGCTCCTCCCAGATCCCAATCAAGTTTTGCTCTGGGCATGCTTCTAGACCACGCTTTTCTAGATCCATTTGCTGGACTTCCAGCTTTGATATAGATTGCCTGGCTTTGGGGATGTAAGACTGTTTTTTAGGATACTGTTATCATAGTAATCTTACATCACTTTCAGTAGCACATGGACTATAAAGCCACATTCTTCTGCCATGTATAGTAGAGCCTCACCATGATGGTATGTGTTGTGTTACCTTTATACAATCGAGAGTCATCTGAGAAGAAACCATAATTGAGAACAATCCCCCATGAAATAGTCTTTAGAAATCTGTTTAAATCTCCTGTGAGTAGGGAAGTTTTTATGTTTATTTTTGATAATTTTTATTGGATATTTTATTTATTTCCATTTCAACTTAACTTTTGTAAACCTCCTATATCATCTCCCCTCACTATCCTTCTCTAAGGGTGCTCCCCTAACCACCTATCTAATTTTACCACACCATCAAGGCATTCCCCTACATTGGAGGATTGAGCCTTAACAGGACCAAAGGCCTCTTCTCACATTGATGTAAGATAAGGCCTTCCTCTGCTATATATGTTGGAGCCATAGGTCTCGCCTTGTGTATTTTTTCATTTGTACTTTAGTCCCAGGGAGCTCTCGGTGTCTGGTTAGTGTTACATTCCCCATAAGTGGTGACTCACAGCTTAGCCATTTTGCCTTGTTGGTGGGCTTACAGTAGCTCCAGTTATGTGTGCCTGGATAGTACTGGTCACAATCATACTGCACTATATCTTTGAATTTCTGGAGATTGAAAGAACCTGTTCCATAGTCCACGTTAATGCCTTAACATGGATGGAGATTTCACACAACGATATTCTTTGCAAGAATATCTTCACAGAATCTCTCCTGTCCATTCCTTGAATACATCCACAGGTCTAGGTACTGTCGTGTAGATTCACCATCTTACTTCCTCAGTTGGTCTGGCTTATATGTGATTTGTTTATGAATTATACACTCTCAGATTTTTCCTGTGAAAGACAGGTCTTATACTGGTTTGCAGACCAGATATATAGACATTTTCATACCAATGTCTCCCTCACTCTTCCATGCTTCTCTTCAGGC
Organism: Rhabdomys pumilio; assembly: GCA_030674055.1. Classification (NCBI taxonomy): domain Eukaryota; kingdom Metazoa; phylum Chordata; class Mammalia; order Rodentia; family Muridae; genus Rhabdomys; species Rhabdomys pumilio. The sequence goes on from JANHMN010000005.1 coordinate 104,091,731, forward strand.
AAAATGCTAATCACACAATATCCTTGTGAGATTCTCTCTAGTAGTGAGACTTCATGCATAGTCCTAATGGAACAAGGTCTTCCTAAGTCTGTTCAGATTGCCCATGAGCTTCTTTTTGGCAAGTCTGAACCCTGATTTCAATTATTTTCTTCTATTACCAAGCCTCCCCCAGGTCACAAAACACCTGGAGTGGGCTTCCCTGTTTAATATGCCCCAAGAGAGCCCCAATTCTGCTCTGTACAAACTCTGAGACCTTGCTTCTCTAGTCCGTTTTGCTGTATATTTGGTTTGACTCTGATTACCTAGCTTTGAGTTTCTAAGACAGTTTCTCAGTCTTATGTTAACCTTGAAATTTTGTATCTTTGTTTGTCAGCAGAATCAGTAGTATATGGACCACAATGCCTCATTTTTTGCTACCTGGAATGTTAGAGCCTCATCATAATGGATTTTTTTAAATTAATGTGACACTATCAAGATTCTTCTGAGAAGGAACCTCAATTGAGAAGATTCCTTCATGAAATGGTCTGTATAAATGCTTGTTTAGAGATCCCTGGAGCTATGATTCTTATGGTAGTGTGCAGTCGTCTGTGGGTGTTGCCATGGATTTGGAGGCAGTTCAGGGTTGCTCAAGAATGCAAGCCAAAATACCAAGGGAGTGCATAGCATTATGCAGTACTACTTAATGGTATCCAATTGTGTTCTTGCCTCTAGATTTCTTACTTCATTCCTGACCTGTCTTCTCTTACAGGTGGACAGTTAAACTACTGCTCTGCTACTATTGTGTGCTAATCCAGAATGAAGACTGTGATGTTCCCAATGTGTGTAAACACAAATTTCAGTCATTGTCTATTCCTTGTTGGTGAGCTCTCCTGAAGATGCCTTTCTATGGCAACTTCACTCAGCCAGGAGAGTTCTGGTCACACAGATTCTACACTACTTCTGTTGTTATCCAGGAGAAGTAAGATATCCCTATACTCCCCGACTCTAAGTTCTAACTCTCTATTCCAATGTCTCTTAACACCTTTGCCAGAACAAATATTTTAAAACAGTCCTGTCCACACCATTTACAAAACCTGAGGCATCTGTCCTACCTTTCATGCAGATTCCTCATCTAACTTTCTCAATTATTCCTCTACCCTTCAGCTTACTTTGTAATTTGGGCACTGCCATTAATGTTTCTTATGGACAGGTCTCATCCCAGGCATGAAAAAAGCGATATACAGAAGTGGTTTTCCAGTTTCCTGCTCACCATTTCATGCTTGAATCCAAGCACTCAGCTCTGTACACAATTTCCTGGTGAGTTTGCCCCAATCGTGAGTCCACAAGTATAGTCACAGTGGCAGTATTCCTACCTAATTATGTCCACATTTCACATAGGTGTCTTTGGTGGGCAAGTCTGAACCTTGCCCTCCTCTCCCTTCTCCAAATCTCAGGTCTTCCTTAGGTTACAGCGCACCTGCACTAGGCTTGTTGTATAGTATTCCTATATACTACATTATTGTGCTCTTGGCTTACTCACAAACAGTGCTTCTTTAGGCCCATTTACTCAATTTCCAGCATGAAAACCAATTGCCTTGGTTTGAGCCTTCAATTTTCTTTCTAAGGAATCTATTACATTTCTAATCTTGCATCTGATTTTTTCAGTAGAATCAGGACCACGGATCATGCTGCCACATACATCTGCCAGGTATGATAGAGCCTCACCCATGATGGTTTATGTTTTGCTATGTTGACATGTTCTAGAGTTATTTAAGAAGGAACCACTATTGATAACATTGCTCCATGAAACAGTATGTAGAAAAGTCTATTGGGTTCTTCTCTTCAGTAAAGATTCTTATGGTAGTGTGGAGCTTTCAGTGGGTGTTGTCGAACTTTGGGAGGTGTTTCTGGGTTTTACAAGCAGACAAGCTGAGTTATCTATGAAATACAGAGCAGTATGTAGTATTCATTATTGGAAACAGCTTCAGGCTTTTAGGTTTCTTTCTTAATTCCTAACCTACATTCTCTGAATAATGGACAATGAAGAGCCTGCCCTTCTTACTATGGTGAGTTTGCCCAGAATTAAGTCCAACTGTGCTGTTTTTAATATGTGGATACATGCTTCTCAGCCATTGTCTCCTGTTGGTAAGCTCTCTAGAAGCACTCCTTCCAGTAGTCTTTGTTATTCTTCCAGGATAGCTCTAGACACACAGATCCTATACATTCTCTGTTGAAATCCTGGGGAAACAAGAGACTCATTGTATTCCCACACATGAATGACTCAGTCTGCATGTAGATTTCTCCCAACATTTGTGCCTGAAAAGCGTCCCTGAATCTTGTCAGTTCACACCATGAACAAAGCTTGAGGACTATTTCCATTATTCAGCTTCTGCATCAAAATTCCCCATTTGGTTATCTAGCCCAAGTTTCTTTTGCCATGTTGATATTCGATTCCCAGTTCTCTTTCTGATCAAGGTGGAACATACTAAGTATGCATGTTATGATATATGCATAGCTTTCCTTCCCGTGCTCTTTTAATCTATGATGTCTGTCTCCAACAGCCAGCTTTTCACTGTTGTTCCACTGATGTTCCCTCAGTAGTAAGTTCATAAGAGTGGTGTCCTGTGGAGGAATACTAACTAATTATGTGCAGAATACACATGGACATCCTTTGTGTGCAAACACAAATTTGCTCTTCATTGCCTTCACCTATTCCCAGGCCTCCTTCCTGTCACACAGTACCTCCACTAGGACTCCCTGTTTTTTATTTTCAAAGACAAGCCTAATTCTGCTGTGTGATCACTCCCAGATAGTTCTATCTAGAGCCTTTTGTTGGTCTTCCAGTTTTTACAAAGATTTCTTGGCTTTCAAGCTCTCAAACTATTTGTTAACAATCTATCAACTCTGTCCTCTTGCATCACATTTTCATCACCACCCTGCCATAGTTTTCTGCCAGGTATAACAAACCATCATTAACAAGATTTCTATTGTGTTAACTTAACACAATGTAGACTCATATGAGAAGGAGGAACTTTAATTGAGAATATTTTTCTATGAAATAGACTGTATAAATGTGTGTTGTTAGCTATGGTGAGTAATGTATTTATGGTAGTGTAGAGACCTTTGTGGAAGGTTCCCATTTTCGGTAGGTGATTTTCATTGTACAATAAGTCAAGTGTAGTTACCTATGGAGTACAAAGTACTGTGTATTATTATGTAGTGGTATCTCTTTCAGTTCTTAACTCTATATTTCTTCCTTTTTTCTAGACCTGGGCTCTCTCTGTGACAGTAAGTGAAGTTTCTGCTCTGCTCACTATGATACATTTTCCCAAAATGAAGCCAAACTGTAAGCATCTAAATAATGGGAAGCCTACAGCTCAACCATTGAGTCTTTTTGGTGAAATCTTCAGAACCTCCCCTTCTACTGACTGTATAAATATCTTTTAGCTACTCTGATTAGTAATGATACATATAGCAGTGTAGAGACCATTGTGGGTGTTTTCCATCTTTGAAAGGTGGTTTTCCTTGGCCAATAAGGCAAGTGGAACTGCCTATGTATGCTGTGTGGTTTTATGTAGTAGTATCTCTTTCATTTCTTACCTCTAGATTTCTTCCTGTTTCTGGACCTGTGCTCTCTCTGTGATGGTAAGTGAAGTTCCTTTTCTGCTTACTATATGATAAGTTTTCTCATAATAAAGCCAAACTGTAAGGATCTAAATAATTGGCAGCCTAGAGCTCAGCCATTGAGTCTTTTTGGTGAGATTTTCAGAACCACCCCTTCTAGTGCCATCTTCACTGTGCCAGGATAGTTCTAGTCACACAGATGTGCAACATCTCTGTTGAATCCCTGGGGAACCAATATACACAATTTACCCCTGTACTCTAAGATGTAATTCTGAGTAGAGTCTTTGTTTACTGTTTTTCCCATAATAGCTTCTCTGCATTCCTCCAGTCTGCACCATGGCCATAATACAAGACCTTTGTCCCATCATGCAGCCTCTGCATCTCACTCTGTCAGTTGGTACTCTACCTTCCAGCTACCTTTTCAATCTCTCTACACCCATTCCTATTTCTTATGCATACAGCAAAAACCACACAAAAATGCACACAGTGATGTGATCTACAGACCTCTGCATTTCAGTCCACTCCTTGCCCTTTTTTGATTGACTCCTGGCACCCAGTTTTTCACTAGATTTTCTGCTGAGTTCCTTCAGTAGTGAGAATAGAATTGGAATCTGGTGTGGAGGATGCCTAGCTAAGCATGAACAAATTACACATGGTTGTCCATTGTGTACAAGACTCAACTCATTCCTCCAGTGACATTTCCTATTCCTAGCCCTCCATCAGATCACACATTACTTGCACTGGGCTTCCCTCTTTAGTATTTCAAAAACAACTCCAATTTTGCTGTGTGTAAACTTGCAGACCATGTTTTTTAGACATATTGTCTGTATTTCCATATCTGAAACAGATTGCCTGGCTTTCAGGCTCTCAGATTGTCAGGATTCTATTAAATCTTGCATCATTTTTTTTATCATATTCAGTACTAAATTGACTTTGTTGCCACATTTCTCTATACTGTGTGATAGTGTGTCACTATGGTTTTTGTGTTGTGTTAACTGTTGTGACCTGAGCTGCCCCACGTTGGTCACCAAAGATGTTGAGGGTTGCATTAGCCCATGCTTGGGGTCTAAATTGTTAGCACCTGCACTGCCTCAAGCTGCTCCAGTTCACAGTTTGGGGTTCAGCAAGAGAGAGTTACAATGGATGCAAAGAATGGAGACCAAACAAAGAATGATTTAATCCCATTTATTGTTCAGTCTCTCTTCTTCTCTCCAAGTCCCTAGTTCCAAATCCCTAGTTATTAGTACCTAATCCTATTTCCAGTTGCTAGTCTTGTTCCCAGTTCCAAGTTCTTTCACCAAGTGCTAAGTGCCTAATACCTAATGCCTAATACTTAACTCACTTCTTCTGTCTGCCTTTCACCTTTTATTTGTCTCACTTCTAAGCCAGGCCTCTAAGTCATTCCCTTAAGCCATGCCCTTAAGTGTTATCTCTAAATCACGCCTTTTATTCTGACACACCCAAGGGAAAATCCTGGGTATCTAAAACAAGATGTTATCAGAGTGTGCTCAGTTGTTGTAGGCTATTGTAATCAAGTCTCTTGTCATGGTCTATAGCTCAAGATGGCTGCAAGGGTGATAGCTGCATTCTCTCAGTTCCCACAGTTAACATGACAAAATCTAGAATTATGTGAGAAGAAGGAGCATCAAATGAGAAAACTCTATTTTGAATTAGCCTGTAACAAAGCTTGTTAGCCCTCTGTAGGTGGTGCAAACTTTCAGAAAATGTTCATGGTTGTAGAAGAAGGCAAGCCTGGGTATCTATGGAATGCAAAGTATTATTTACTATTCCTTAGAAATATCTGCTTCAATTCTCACCACTAGGTTTGTCCCTGATGACTGACTTTTATTCTCTGAATGATGGACCATCAAGCTTCATAATTGCTTGGACAATTAGGTAAGTTACCTAAATGTCAACACCACTGTGTTTTTCTCAATATGTGGAGTCTTACAGATCTGTCATTGTCTCTTGTTGGTGAAGCTTTCAGAACTTCTCCTACCAATGCCATTGTCAATATGCCAGGATAGTTCTGGTCAAACAGATACTATACTATATGTGTTGTTATATTCTAACCAAACATACTAGGGACTACTTATTGATGCATATTTCACTCAACACATCTCCCTGATTAGATTCCTGGAATCTCTTTTTTTATTATTTTTTTATTTTTTAATATCAAATCATAATTTTTACTTTTTAACATGGCGGTTATAAACACGAAAAATGCAGGATGTGGGGAAGGGGATGACACAGGAGCATAGATGCTCAGGGGAGTACAGATGTCTTTCAGAACAGGGTATCAGCTGGATGAAGGTTCAGGGGACAGATCACTATGACTCTGCCTATGATTCACTTGTCCTTGTCTAATTTGGTACTATCCACCAGGGCTGCCTATTTACAAGGTCTATGACTACTCAGTCTGGTAGATTTCCACAAAAGTGGCCTGTTTATAATAGTTTATAGCCATCTGTTTCAGTGTTTTTCCATAGAGACAGAAGACTTTGTGTTAGCAGGCATGTATGTCAGGCCTACCGCTAGTTTTAGGCTTGTGGCTAATTTTAGGCCCTCAGTGTATAAGCAGGGCTGCCCCTGACATCTCTTTCGTTCTCCAAGTGTAGAAGAGCTGTGGTGATTCTAATCTTGCCAAGGTGACGATAGAGGCTTGAACTCCAGTAATTAAAGGGGACCTTGAAGTGGCTGCGGTCCTTTTTCAGATCACCAAAATCTCTCCTTTCAACACAATGAACAAAAACAAAGGATTATGTCTTTTGTATATTTTCTTATGTCCACTTGTCCTCTAGTTCCCTGTTTTGTTTGCAAACTCTACACTCCCAATCTGGTTTCTGATGGACAGGACAGGTATCTGGTATTAATGACACCCAAGGCTACCCCTTAGCTTCACTCCAATTAACATGCCTTATATCCAATTCAAAGTCTTGTTTCCCCAGTAGAGAGCCCACAGTTGTAGCCCTCATGAGAAGAGGTATAGGTAAATATGTACAGATTACAAACAGGTTTCCTACATTGGTAAGTCTGAAACTTGCCCTCCAGTGCCACCTTCTATTCCCAGGCCTCCAGCTGATCACATCACACTAGTACTGGTCTACCCTTTTTAGTATTCCCAGATAAAACTCAATTTCTGCTCTGTTCATACTTTCAGACCAACCGTTCCTAGAAACATTTCCTGAACTTTCATCTTTGACAGAGATCTCTAAGTTTTGAGGATCTCAGACTGTTTGTGAGGATACTATTAACACTGTAATCTTATATTATTATTTCATCAGATTTAGTAACATGTAGACCATGCTGCCATATTCTTTTGCCAGGTGTCGGAGAGCCTCAGCATTTTCTTTCGTGTTGTGTCCCCTTTATAGAATCAAGAGTCATCTAAGAAGAAGGTACACTAATTAAGAACATTCCACAATGAAATCGCCTGTAGAAAATGCTGTTTATATCACCCATTTGTAGGGATTCTTCAAAAAGTGTGGATCCCTCTGTGATTGATGCTAAACTTTGTGAAGTGGTTTTGCATTTTACAAAAATGCATTCCATTCTACCTATGGCATGTGTAGAATTATGTATTATTTCTTAGCAGTATCTAATTCATTTCTTGCCTCTAGGATTCCTCCTTGATTACTGACCTCTGTTCTCTTACTGATGGAAGTGAATCTCCTATTCTGCCTTCTATGGTAAGTTTTCCCTGATATAGAACAACAGTGATGTCCTTAATATGTAGTGACTCAAAACTTAGCCAATTTATCTTAACAGTGAGGTTTCCAGAAGCTCTCCTTCCATGTCCCTGAATAGTTCTTGTCACATTGATATTGGAGTATTTCTCTTAAATTTCTGGAGACTGAAGTTACATATTCCACTACCCATGATAATGCCTAAACATGCAGATTTCTTCCAAAAATATTCTTTGTCTGAATACATTCTCCGAATTTCTCCTGTGCATACCACACATACAAACACAGGCCTAGAGCTTGTCCTGTAAATTCTATATCTGACTTCTTCAGTTGGTCTGCTAGAACCCAGATATGTTTGTGATTTCTGTGCTTCCAGTCCCTTTCAAGATTGAAAGTCACATACCTGTTTCTAGACCAGATCTACAGACCCTTGCCTTCCAGATTTTTGCTCATTTTTCCATGCTTGTCTTCAGTCAAAATGCTCTGCACACCACTTCCTGGTAAGTTTTTTCCAGTAGTACATTCTCAAGTAGAGTCTCCATGGCAGAGGGCCTACCTAAGTATGTTCATTATTCTCATTGGCTTCCATTTTTGGCAAATCTGAACCCTGCCCTCCAGTCCCATTTCCTATTACCACTCCTCCCCCAGATGACAGAGCACCTGAACTGGCATTCCTTATTTATTATTCCCAAATACAACCCAAATTCTACTCTGTACAATCTCTCAGACCTTGCTGCTCTAGACCCATTTGCTGGATTTGTGACCTAGATTGCCTGGGCTTGAGGCTCTCAGACTGTTTTTCAGGATTCTATTGATCCTGAAATCTTGCATCATTTTTTTTTCATCAGATTCAATACCATATGGAACATGCTACCACATTCTTCTCCTTGAATGTTAGAGCCTCACCATGACTGTGTTATAGTAATGTGACACAATGTAGATTCATCTGAGAAGAAGGAACCTCAGTTGACAACATGCCTCCTTGAAATGGTGTGTAGAAAAGCCTTTGAGAGCTCTGTTGAGCTACGACTCTTATGGTAGTGTGCAGTCATTTGTGGGTGTTGCCATACTTCAGAGGTCATTTGGGCTTGTTCAACAAGTCAAATGGAAATTCCAATGGAGTGCCAAGTAATATGCAGTACACCTTAATGTTATCCAATTCTTTTCCTGCCCATAAATTTCTTCCTTGATTCCTGACCTATATTCTCTCACAGTCAAGCTAATTAAAAGCTTCCCAAATCGACACTCAAGCTACTCTCCTGCTACTATGGTATGCTATTACAGAACTAAGCCCAACTCTGATACTCCCAGTATATATAGACATAAAATTCAGTCATTGTCCCTTATTGGTGAGCTCTCAAGAAGCAATCTGTCAAAGGCATCTTCACTGTATCAGGATAGTTTTTTTCACATATATCCCACACTATTTCTGTTGTTATCCTAGAGATCTAAGATATCCCTTATACTCCCACACAGTAAGTACTAACTCCCAATGCAAATGTCTCTTAACACCTTTGCCTGAACAGCATCCCTGGATCAGTCCTGTCCACACCTTCCACACTACCTGAGGTATCTGTCCTACCTATCATGCAGCTTCCTCATCTAACTTTCTCAATAATTTCTCTAGCCTCCAGGTTACTCAGTCATGTGTGCACTGCCATTCCTGTTTCTTATGGACAGTTTACATCCTAGGCTTTCATGAAGAGATCTAGAAAATATGTTTCCCAGTTTCCTGCTCGCCATAACATGCTTGGACTGAAGCAATCAGCTCTACAACCAATTTTTTGATGAGTTTTCTCCAATAGTGAGTCCACATGTACAATCACAACTGTAGGAGTTCTATCTAAGTATGTCCAGATTTTACATGGGTGTCCTTGAGGGGCAAGACAGAAACATGTCTTCCAGTCTCTGTCCTATTATCCTGTCTACCTTATGTTCCAGAAACGCAGAAGTGGGCTACTTGTTTAGTATTCCCAAATACTAATGCATCGAGCTCTGTGCTTACTCCCATATCATGCATCTCTAAGCACTTTTATTGTATTTCCAGCACTGACACACATTTCGAGGCTTTGATCCTTTAACACTTTTTCTCAGGATTCTATTAATCATGTAATCTTGCATCACTTTTTCAACAGATTCAGTGCTATGTGGACCATGCTGCCACATATTTCTGTCAGTTGTAATAGAGCCTCACGATGAAGCTTTGTGCTGTGTTATTGTGTCATATTCTCTAGTCACCTGAGAAAATGTAACCTCAATTGTGCCCATTTCTCCATGAAATGCTGTGTAGACGATCCCTTTGAGAGGTCCCTTGATGAATGGCTCTTAGGATAGTATGGATCCCTATGTGGGTGTTGCCAAATTTTGGGTTACTCTGGTTGTACAAGATGAGTGCATAGATATCAATGTAGTCTCATGCATTGTGTAGTATTCCACAGTGGAGTCTCTTCTAGTTCATGCCCCTCAATTTTCTCTTTGATTCCTTACTTGTGTTCCCTCTATGATGGAAAATGCTTACCCTACTTAATAAGGTAAGTTTCCCCAGAACTAAACCCAACTGTGTTGTTCCCTACATGGGGAGACAATCAGACCAGGCATTGTCCCTTATTGGTGTGCTATCCATAAGCTTCACTTCCAGTGCCATCATGACTGTGCCAGGATTCTTCTGGTCAGACACATAATGCACTACCTTTGTTGAATTCCTGGAGAACCAAGATACCCTTTCCACTTCACACACTCATGCTTAACTGTGAATGCATATTCCTCTCAACATCTTTGTCTAAATGACTTCAGTGAATCTCTCCTTTCCTTACCATGTATACAACCCCATGCCTAGGTCTTATCTTTCAGCTTCTTCATTTAACATCCTCAATTGTTTTTCTAGACCCTAGCTTCCTTTCTCATGTCTATACTCCCAGTTCTGTTTCTGATGGAAAAAGTACTCATCAGTTATATATGATGACATTTATCAATTGTGGTGCGCCAACGTCATTGGGTGTGGTGTGCCAACGTCATCACGCACTATCACACCGCCGCCATTGGAAGATGGCGCCGACATCAGCCCGGACTCACCCCGCTTAACTAGTAAACAAGTGTTCAGAGCATGCTCAGAGTCCCTTGAACCAGCCTACATGTGACGCATCCCGAGACGTCATATGCTCCTGAGCTCTGCTAGCCAATCACAGAGGTACACGCCAACACGCTGACCTAATAGGTATTTAAGGACATATCCCTTTGTTATCGGAGTCTTCCCTTCCATTTCGGCTGCAATAAAGCCTGCTGTAGAAGGATCCTTTGTGTCCGCGTGAGTTCCTGCTGGCGGGAAGATCGTGCGCGGATTACAATTGGTGCCGAAACCCGGGAAAATCCATCTGTGGGTACCGAGGGAGACCCCCATCTCTGGGAGGATTCAGAACTACAGCTCTGGTACGGATCAGAAAGGTATGCTCTCTTACTCGCTTGAGGTCGGCCTTGCTTTCATCTTGGTAGCAGCGGCCCTCCTTCTGGTTCTTCTTGTATTGTAAAATCTCAGGAAAGGCATTTATTCTATTTACTCGTGTTTGAAGGACGAGCAGTGTAGTGCAGAAATACGTGCAGGCCAGGAGACCCTCCAGGGAGTTCAGCAGAGCATGTCAGAATCTGACCGGGAAACGAGAAGTGGTGCGCGCAAACGGCTTAGAGCCCCCAAGTATTCAGTCCCCTCAGACAAGATTGTTGAGGAGTCAGGGAAGAGCAAGGACGCTCTGGGAGAGAAAGAGATTGCTATTTAAAGAAAGGTGAAAAATAAGGTCTAAACTCTTTATCCATTTAAAGAATTAGAAGCTCTTAAATTAGATTCCTCTAAAGAGGAAAATTTTTATTTCTCCGAAAAGGAGGATTTGAAAGAGGAGTTAGAAAAAGTCAAAGAGAGGGGAGCTGAGTGCTCCCAGGGAGATAAGGAAAGGAACGAAGGGAATAAAGAGGCAAGAAAGATTTATCCCAGCCTTAAGACCAGCAAGGGGTTAAGTAAATAGTTTTGTGCTATCTTAAAAACTTCTGAGGGTAAGATTAGGCAATGTGGCCTTTGTTCTATCTCAGCAGGAATTGCTGGGCTCTAACTTACTACTGGGTCACAGAAAGAAAAGACACTTAGAAAAGTTGCTACAAACTTTTTTTTCTTTCATTAATATGACCCTTGAAGGAACACAGACAGTATGGTTTCCCCACATTCCATAGTTTTAGTTGGCTATCTGTAGAGACAAAGACAATTTCTTCACAACTTACAAAGTTGGCATAAGACACTGCTTTCTGAATGTCCTTGAAGAATGGCCCTGACTCATGAGGAGCTCAATCTCACTAGAGAGCTGTGGCGAGGGGGACGTGGCTGCAGGGTTAGCAGTGACACCTCCACCTTGTTAATAGCTACTTGCTTTTCGTTCTGAGTTGATCCTCCGAGGGAATGGTTTGGAGAACAACTTTGGATATATAATATTTCTGCTGTCAGAAATGAGACTAACACCACGACTAGCCTATCTAATATCACCTATAATAATATGTTTGCCTATCATTCATTTAGCCCAGCACCTGTATGTGTACAGGCACCGTTCTTCTTTTTATTAAACAATAATGTGAGTAGTAATGTTCTAGCTTGTAACAATAGTGATATACAATGCTATCTAGCAGAATGCTGGAACGGGCACAATGATACGGCTCTATTGGTAAAGCTTCCCACATTTGCTCCCATGCCAGTTGAGGCGGAGCCAAATAATTTCCCACTTCTCACTCTACTCAGAGAAAAATGAGATTTTGGAATAACAACAATATAGCTATAACCCAGCAAGTGCAAACTGCTGAGACTATTAATAGTGTGGTAGAGCAAACAGCTACAGCTCTAGCCACTCAACAGGAGCATAATGCTCATTTGGTCTCAGGACTCCTATTGGTTAACCAAAGAGTAGATTTAATTCAGGACCAAGTAGAAGACTTATTTAGGATTGTCCAATTGTCCTACATTTCTCCCATAAAAGGCTTATGTATTACCCCTATGAAAGCTAACTTCTCTCAGTCTATCAAACAGAGTTGACTCTTATCAGACTTCCTAAAGGGCAACTGGACGGCGAAATCGGAACGACTATCTCGAGAATTGCTCTTTCAGATTGCCACCCTAAATGGCAACCCGCTTGCCCAGGTTTGTTCCCGTGCCAGTTGAGGCACCCAATAGTTTGAGTCGTTTCAGGGTGCAGAGAGATTTTGGCATCTCAGCTATCATTGTGGGCATTATTGCAGGAGCTGCAGTAGTGGGATCAGTTATGGCCTCTGCTCTTGCCTTATCTACCTCAGTACAAACAGCTGATACTGTAAACCAGCTGTCTGCCTCAGTAACTTCAGCCCTTGATGTCCAGGCCTCGGCTAACTCACAAATAATGGGAGGCCTAATGTTGGTAAACCAACGCATAGACCTGGTCCAAGAACAAATTGACACCCAGTGGCAGCTGGCCCAATTGGGCTGCGAACAAAAAATGCCAGGATTATGTATCACTTCCATACAATATAAAGATTTTACTCGTGCAGCAAATTTGTCTAAAACTCTTTCTCAGTTTTTATTACAGAATTGGACTTTGGAATTTGAAGAAACGCTTTGCCAGCTACGTTTTGCCATCATTGAAGTGAATTCGACTCGCCTTGATTTATCCCTAACTGAGGGGCTGTCCTCTTGGGTCTCTTCAGCTATTTCTTATTTCAAAGAATGGGTGGGAGTGGGTCTTTTTGGAGCAGTCCTATGCCTTGGTCTGGCAGGTACTCTCTTCTTATTGTGTAAATTACGAGCTCAAAGGAAAAGAGATAAAGTAGTGCTGGCTCAAGCCTTTGCCGCTCTGGAAAATGGAGAGTCTCTGGGAATCTGGATGTCTATTTTAAAAGATTGATGCCTCTTACCCTATTAGTTCTTAGATTTGGCTTTTATTGCTTTTAGCTTTGGCTTTTGCTATTGAAAACACACAGAAGAACACTAGGAACCAACCCAGGCATCTAGTCCATCCAACACTTGTCAACCCCAGAGGGCACAGGTTCCCATTGCACCTGGGGGAGTGTGGACACAGTCTGGAGTTAAGGTTGCCCCTACACTCATTAACCTTGGGAGGGCTCAAGTTCCCATTGCACCCCTGGGGAGTGTGGAGGCCCGGGCCTGCCTCGTTGATTGGAGATGAGTCCTATCAAAACCTCGTCTCTTTGATCATTGAGTGTCTGCCTGGCCCATCATGTCCTTCTGTTGTGCGTACGTATTGGGCTTGGGCCTCAGAGAGAGCCCACAAAATTTATTAAAACAATTAGGGGGAGATGTGGTGCGCCAACGTCATTGGGTGTGGTGTGCCAACGTCATCACGC
>JANHMN010000005.1:104105392-104116750 GCA_030674055.1 Rhabdomys pumilio
CAACACGCTGACCTAATAGGTATTTAAGGACATATCCCTTTGTTATCAGAGTCTTCCCTTCCATTTCGGCTGCAATAAAGCCTGCTGTAGAAGGATCCTTTGTGTCCGCGTGAGTTCCTGCTGGCGGGAAGATCGTGCGCGGATTACAATCAATCCTTTTCTTTCCAGTGATCTCCCCACCCTGCCTTGGGTCACTGCACGTACCAACTGGCAGTGAAGACACAATCCAGTAGAAACATCCAGGCATCTTCCAAATGGGTATGAGTCAGCAGGAGTAACCAGGCCCAGCAGGGATGCCAGAAGTTTTCTACAATGCCTGTCCCCAGGAAGTGGAGAGCTTTGAAGAAGATGTGAGCCCAACACAGTGTTGTAAAGGGCCTTCGACACTGTCAGTTGAGTAGTATTTATTGTCCCTCTAAGTATCATTTGTCTTCCCATGGGTCTTTGCTCAGCAAAACACCATGTAACTCTGTCTTGGCAAAACTCTATGTGAATCTGACATCACTCTGACAATTGGCCTGAGTATGTAGAAGCAGCAAGAAGTCTTTATAATATTGTCAGAATTATTTTTGTGTTTCCTTGTATAACATCATGACAAATGGTGGCCATTAAGGAATGGCAAGGCAAAGCAAAACCTTCTACCATCATCTACCATTGCATTGGTTCATATTAACATCATGTGTCCTTTCACATGTTAGCTTTAGCAACATATGTAACCCATCCAAACATCATTTGCCATAAGTGACTTTCCAAAGAACCCACAAGTTTCCAGTTAATATGCTTCTTTATGTTAAAGAATTTTCTTTCTCTAACATGAATGATCTATACTCAATAGAAAAATATAAAAACTTTCACTTTTTAAATAAATAGCTTGTGTAAAATATTGTCAAAAACAGTCTAAAAAACAACATTAAATTTCTATCAATATTAATGATTAAATATAAGCTTTAAACTTTTATTAATATACAGTAATTGAACAAGAACTTTAAATTTCTATTAATGTGCAGAAATTCAAACTGATTTCTTTTGTTTTGAACAACATAAATAACAAAACATATCAAATTCTTTTAATATACAATAATTTACAAAAACCTAAAAGTGCTATTAATATACAAGAATTAATAAAAATAATTTAAATTTCTACTGATATATGATAGTGATCAAAACCAATAAATGCTTCTTAATATGCAATAAAAGAAAACAAGTTTAAATTTCTATCAAGAAACAATAATTAAAAGCCATTAAAGTATTATTAATGTATTTTAATTCAAACAAAATGACTTTAAATTTCTTTCAATATACAATAATTAAACAAAACATAAAATTCTTATTAATATATAACACTTAAACCTTGAATTTCTATTAATACACAATAATTCAAACAGAATGACTTTATAAATATCTATTAATATATAATATTAAACAAAATTGTAAATTTCTATTAATATGCAATAAAATGAAACAAATTTTAATTTTAGGCAATAAACAGCAATTAAAAATACTAAATTGTTATTAATATAGTATTATTTAAATAAACTGACTTTAAATTTCAATCAATATAAAATAATTAAATAAAAACATGAAATTCCCCTAAATATACCATACTTAAACATAAACTTAAAGTTTTATTAAAATGCAATAATTCAAACAAAATGACTTCATAAATATATATTAATATACAATATTTTAAAAAGTAAATTTATATTTATATGCAATAAAACAAAACACATTTTAACTCCAGGCAATAAACAGCAATTAAAAAAAATCTAAATTTTTATTAATATACCCTTATTGACTTTTAATTTTTATCAATATAAAATAATTAAATAAATATACAAAATTTCTATAAGTTTACAATATTTAAACAAAAACCTAAAGTTTCTATTAATATACTATAATTCAAAAAATGACTTTAATTTTCTATTAATATAAACTTATTAAACAGAAGCATAAAGTTTCTATAAATATACAATACTTCAACAAAACCTTAAATTTCTTTTAACATACAATAATTTATACAAAATGACTTTAAATTCTGTTAATAAACAATAATTCCAACAAATTTACTTTAAATCTATCAATATACAATAATTAAACAAAACATAAAATTTCTGTAAATATACAATACTTAAACATAAAACTTTAATTTTAATTAATATACAATAACTCAAACAAAATGACTATATAAACATCTTTTAATATACAATATTAAACAAAAGCTGTAAATTTATATTAATATACAATAAAAAAACTTAAATTTTAGGAAATAATCAGTAGTTAGTAAACACTAAATTTTTATTAATATACTGTAATTTAAACAAATTGAATTTAAATTTTTATAAATATATAATAATTTAAAAAATACATAAAATTTCTATAAGTATAAAATATTTAAACAAAACAAATGTTTTTATTAATATACTATAATTCAAAAATGACTTTAAATTTCTTTTAATATAAAATAATTAAACAAAAATATAAAATTCTTATAAATATACAATACTTCAAAAAAAACCTTAAATTTCTCTTAATATACAATTATTTAAACAAATGATCGTAAACTTCTAAATTTTATTAATATACAGTAATTTAAACAAAATGATTTTAACTAATTTTAATAAACAATACAAAGAAAATGACTTTAAACTTCTATGAATATGTAAATTAAGCAAAAGCTATATATTTCTATTAATACACAATTAAAGAAATCAACTTTAATTTTCTATCATAAAATAATAAATAAACAATAAATTGCTGTTAACATAGTATAATTCAAAATATTATTTAATGTTTCTATAAATATAAAATAATTAAAAAGCCAAATTTCTACAAATATATGCTAATTAAAGTAAACCCTTAAATTTCAATTAATTTATGCTCTCTTCCATCAAAATGACTTTCTTTTCTATTAATACACAAAAATTCAAACAAAATGACTTTAAATTTCTGTTAATATACAATATTATGTAAAAGCTGTCAATTTCTTTTACTATGTAATAAAACAAAACATATTTAAATATTGATAAATATACAATAATTAAACAAAACAATAAAAGATCAATAAATATACAGTACTTAAACAAAAACCTTGTTTCTATTAAAATACACTAATTTAAAAAGACTTTAAATTTCTACTAATATACAATAATTCAAACAAATGGCTTTAAATTTCTATTAACATACAACCATTTAAACAAAATGAATGTAAATTTCTATTAATATGCATTTAAAACATAAATTTCTACTAATAACAATAATTCAAACAAAGCAACTTAATACATTTTAATATACAATAATGAAAGTAAACCTTTAAATTTCAATTAATATATACTAACTCAAAAAGAATTTAGATTCCTATCAATATATAATAATTAAACAAAACACTAAATTTTTCTTAATACACATTAATTCAAATAAAACATCTTTAAATTTTTATTAATATTCAATAATTAAACAAAACAAAGTAAATTTTCTATAAATATGGAATTACTCAATCAAAATGACATTAAATTTTTATTAATATCCAATAGTTAAATAAAAACCTAAATGTTCAATGAATGTACAGTAAACAAAAGCCTTAAATTTCTATCAATATTCAACAATTAAACAAAAAGCTTACATTTCTGTTAATATGTGTTATTTCAAAAAAACAATTTTAATGTTCTACTAATATACAATAATTAAAAATACCTTAAATTTCTGTTACTATATTCTAATTGAGAAAAATACATTAAATTTATATCAATATACAATAATTAAGAAAACAAACCACCACCCTAGATGATAACAAACATAACACATCAAGCCACCTAAATCACTCACACCAACTTAAGTATTTGGGATGATGGTATTCTTATATATATGCTTTATATATATATAAATAATATTAATATTTATAATATTATAAGGTAAGTTTATAAGATATATATATCTTATAAAGCATATATATATATTTGCTTCTTGCTGAATTGGGGCAAGGAATTCAAATTTTTGGTTTCCAAGGAAAATTATGGTTAGTCTGAAAAAAAAAAGGTAACTGTTGCATTTATTGCCCAGTGTCTGTGTTTATCTAGTCTTTGTACTGCCAGTCCTGCCTACCTATTGTCCAGTCTCTATGTTTATCTAGTCTCTGTGGGATTAATCATTAGGTCTAGCCCATTTGAAGTTAATTTGCTTGCAAACTTTGAATAAATCAGTAACTGTGACAGTCTTTCATTTACCTTGGCTATTTTCTTTGTGAAGACATTCTTGTCTCAGCTGATAAGACAATTCATTGGTCAGATATAGTTTTTATTAGTTTTGTTGCTAAACGTAATTTTTTATTCTCTGTAGATATATAAACCTAACCACATCATATCCCCACCTTAAAAAATTTCTGGTTTTCATTTTAATGTCGAAATACCCTTATAGTATATAGGTTGGTTTATTTCCTCTATGGTTTTGATAACCATATGTCTCTCAGCAGCTTTTTTTTTTATTAAAATTAAAAAAAATTAGTGTTAACAAAACATTATTTAGTATGTTCCAGATGGTTTTATTCTCTTTTGTAGTTTAGTAAGAGTTTCCTTTAATGTATTATTGGCTCTTTCTATAACTGCTTGTCTTGTGTGATTGTGTGTTTTAGAAGTAACATGATTCATGTTATACTATGCAAAGAATTTTATCATGTTATTGGGAACATATGTGGAAGCATTATCAACTTTAATTTTTTCAGATTTCTCCCTAATTGACATCATTTCCAATAAACATGTTAGTACAAAATCAGCCTTTCAGAACTTAAAACCAGGTGCACATTGAAACCCTGAGTGTGTGTAAATGGTATGTGGTATAATCCTTTGTTTTCCAAATTGTGCAAGAGGAATTGGGTGTTGTAAAACTAGATATGCAGGCCCCTGTCACGTCAATTGAATTGTATTTATACTCCGTGGAAAAAGAACATGTTCTACAATGTTTCTTTCCTCAGAAAAACACCATGTGAATCTGTCTTATCAAAACTCAATATGAGTCTGTATCAGCTGTAGTAATCCAGTTATAGGTCCACAAGTGTAAGCACCATTGGTCAAGTCTAGAAAAGTTTGTGGAGATGATACATGGGAACAAGATGATACATAAACAAGGTTCAGTTGTTCATTTGTGGCAATGACTGAAACTTGCTCTACAGTGTAATCTTCTATTCATAGGCCTCCTGCAGGTCACATAGAACCTGTTCTGGTCTTCCCTCTTTAATGTTCCTCAAAACAACTCTTCTGTGTGTACACATCCAGATCATGGTTCTCTAGAGTCATTTGCTGGACTACCAGTTATGACATAAAGTGCCTGATTTTGAGACTCTCAGAATGTTTTTCTTGATTCTATTAACCTTGTAATCTTGCATTGTTTTTCTTCAGAATTATATCACGTTGAACGTGTTGCCACATTCCTCTACTAGATGTGATAAAGCCTCTCCAAGATGGTTTGTTTTGTATTAATGTGACATAATCTAGAGTCATCTGTGAACATTCTTCTGTGAAACGGTCTGTTAAAAGCCTTTGGACAGCTAACTGGAGTAATGACTGTCATGGTAGTGGGGAGCACACTATGGGTGTTTCCAAGATGTAGGAGTTAGTTCTGTGTTGTAGACGAAGGGAAGACAAGTTACCTATTGAGTGCAAAGCATTATGTAGTATTCCTTACTGGTATTTTCATTTGTTTTTGCCTCTAGATTTCTTACTTGATTCCTGATCTGTGTACTCACAGTAATGAAGACTGAAGGTTCTGCCCTGATTACTATGGTAATGTTTTCCAGAATAAAACCCCACTGTTTCTCACTATATTGGGAGACACACAGCTCAGTAATTGTTCATTGTTGGTGAACTCTCCAGAAGTTTCCCTTCCTGTGGAATCTTTACTGTGCCACGATACTTCTGGTCATGCAAATTCTGTATTATCTCTTTTTAATTCCTGGAGAACAAAAATAACCATTCCATCCACATACTGTTAGGCCTAAGACTGGATGCACATTTGTATAAATATCTTTCCCTGAATAGTTTCACTGAATCTCTCCTGTCCACACCATGAAAACAATACCAGGTGTAGAAGAGATCATGTAGCTTTAGTATCTAACATCTTTCATTGTTTCTCCAGATCCTGCTTCATTTTCACATTCTACATTTTCTGTCTGATTTATGATGGGCAGGATACATATACTCTACCCATGATGAGATCTACAGAGATTGGACTTCTACTTCCCTCCTTACCTTTCCATGCTTGTTTTCCCTCATCCATCTGTTGATCCAATTTTCTGGTGAGTTTAGTAAATAGTGAGTCCACAATAGTAGTCTACATTGCTGCATGCCTAGCTAAGAATTTACTGATAACAGATGAGTTTCCCATGCTGGCATAACTAAACTGTGCTCTCGAGTGTCTTCTCCTATTCTTGGGCATCACTATGGTCACAAAGCAGCTGCCCTAGACTTCCCTTTTTAGAATTCCCAAATAAAACCTCAATAAAGTTATGTCCATTTTCCCGGACAGTGTTTCTCCAGAACTGTCTGCTGGATCACCATATATGACAAAGATTGCCTGGCTTTGAAACTCTCAGAATGTTTGGATTCTATTACCACTAGAATCTTGCCTCTTTTTCATCAGATTCAGTATTATGTGGACCATGCTGCCATATTCTTCTTCCAGGTATGGTAGAGCTTTACAATGATGGCCTGATTTTTGGTAACATGACACAATGTGGAATCATTTGAGAAGAAGGAACTTCAATTTAAACCACTTGCCTATAAAATGATTTGTGCAAAAGTCTTTTGACAGATCCTTGAGTAATGATTCTTGAGGTAGTTTGAAGGCCTCTCTGAGTGTTGCTACATTTCAGAAGTGGTTCTGTATTGTACAAGTGCCAAGCTGAGGTAGCTTCTGTGGGCAAAGCATTATGTAGTATTCCTTAATGTTATGTGCTTTTATTTTTGCCTATAGGTTTCTTCCTTGACTCCTAAAATTTGTTCTCTCAGTGATGAAATGTGCTTAATATGGTAAGTTTCCACAAATTAAGCACAACTGTGCTATTCCCAATAAGTGCATATATATCTATCTGAGACATTTTCTCTTGTTGGTACGCTCACATGAACCTTACTTTCCAGTGCCATCATCACTGTTGCAGGTTAGTTCTGGTCTCACACATTTTGTATTCTCTCTTGAATTTCTGTAGATTCAAGATATCCTTTCTACACAAAGAAGCTAAAGCCTAATTGTGGATGTGGATTCCTCTTAACATTGTTACCTGAGTAGCTTTCCTGAATCTCTCCCATCTATACCATGTACACAATCCCAGGCCTATGTTTTATTATGTAGCTTTTGCATTAAGTACTTCATTTGGTTCTCTTGCCCCCAGCTCCCTGTGCTATCCCAACATTTCAGTTCTGTTTTTATGGATAGTGGGTGTAACAGGTTTGCATGAAGAGATCTACAAGCCTCTGCTGCCAGTGCCTTCTTCATCCTTTTGAGCTTGGCTTCAGGAACCCAGCATTGTACTCAATTTCCTGCTGAGTTTGAGTTCTAGTTTGTTCACAGTTTTAATGGAAGAAGTTCTAGCTAAGTATGTGCATATTTCACATGGGGTTCCTTTGTGGGCAGGTTTGAAAGTGTCCCTCCAGTGACATCTCCTATTACCAGCCTTCCCTGGGTCCTAGAGCACTTACACTGCATTTCTTTGTTTATTATTGACTAATACTCACCAACTTCTGCTCTGTGCATTTTATCTGACCATGCATATGTTTCATTTCCTTGTAATCATAGGCTTTGTTGAAAGTGTAGTTCCTTTGTTTCAAGTATGTAACTCCTGTCACATAAGAGGTACCCTGAAATTTTTTTTGGGGGGGGCAGAATTTCTCCCATGACCAAACTTGATTGTAACAATTTTATACTCTAAAATCTAGCTTTCTTTTCATGGGTGTACTACTTGGGTCTTTCCTGCTGAGCTCCAATGATTCAGGACCATCATTGCATGGTTGTCTAATGTCAAGTAGCCCCTATACCAAATTTTCTTGGATGGTCCAGCAAGAACCACTTCCACATGTCAGGGTTATTTTTGAAGCAAATGCCTTGTAAGCATTCTGACTTTCCTCTTCAATTCCTCAGATTAACACAGGTAAAATTTTTCTATTACAGAAACACTAAGAAGAGCTCTCATGCCCCATTGACAAAGTCTAGGCTTAGATCAAGATGTTCTGAAGAAAGATTGGTTTTTCTTAGAGGCATTGTTTTGGAGCTTGAGCACCACTCACTACCAACCCTAACTCCAGTCATAAATCTTCTGTAAAGCTTCTCAAGCCAGTTCACCAAGAAACAAGCAAATTGTCACCATCTCTACTGCTCATCTTCTTAATCTGGATTCACAGGTTGCATAGCCAGTTTGATGGATCACAAGACCTAAAAACACCCTCCAACTTCAGTCCATGGTTCAGATGCTCCAATATTCAGCTTCATTTGATCAAAGCCTGTTGGGAGATGACTTTTAACAGAAAGCAGCTAGAAAGAAGCTATCCATGCCTGTAAGGCACACGTGCTAGCCATGCCTCCATGGCTTATGTCATATCCACCTGCCTACAAGTGTATAAATACCCCAGATTTCCCGTCAATAAAAGACTCAAGACTAGACTTGAGACTGAATCAGAACCTCTGTCTTGTCGTCATTCCTAGCATCTCTTTCCCTTATCCCCATTTCTCTTTCCCTCTAGACCCTGACCCTAAGACCCGAAAAGCAGCAATATTTTTTGTTAAGTCTTTTGTCTCAAGCCAGGTAGAGAAGAGCCAGTTGCAACAAAAGCCTACAGAAGTTTTACACTGTAAAATCCAGGGCAAAGTTACAAGAATCCTTATTGTCCTTAAACTACCTCTTCTGTAGAAGTTCTACTTTGCATTTCCTGTTAAATACTGCCTAAATATAGAGTGTCTGTGCCATCTCTTCATTCCCACGTACACTTCTGAATAAACACCCATCTTTCCATATTTGCCAATGAGCTGCAAGGAATTGTGGGACAACCTTCCTCATCCTCCCAGTCCTAGCTCAGTCAAGCAATTGCTGAAGCCCCTCCAATCAAGTGCCAGTTGATATTCTGGTTATACCTACATATCTGCCCATAATGTCCTATTACAGTCTCATAACTAGACTGACAGATTTACAGCTGTTCACTAAGGTACTGCAACAATTTTCAAGATGTTATTACAAAACCAAAGCCTGCCAACTCTATCTCATCTTGTCAGCGTCTAAGTGTTGTTGCATAGTTCTAGTACTGGTTTGAATTCTGCATGTTCTAAGACCTATGTGCCAGCAACATCTTAATACTCCCAGGCATAGCTATGTCCATGAATCTTTTGCAGACTTTCCTGGTGAGCTCCCCGAGCCAGGCACAACTGTAACATCTCCAATGTGTAGTGACTATCTCTGGATGCACAAAGAGTATTTTGAGGTATGCATAAGAATCTACCAAGAATGCTCTAAGTGCACATAAGGACACACACAGGACCTTGTTATTTTTGAGATTGGACCTTGGTGACCACTCCTAGGAGTAATCCATTTTCCAAATAAGAGACTAGACATTGGAAATTTGCTTTAGGAATGTAATTTAATGCTTTAGCAAATAAAAGGCAATGGGAAAGGGGAAAACCTGTTGGCAATTCTAGAGTTGATAGAGAGTATCACATCAACCCATAGAAAGAAAATCATTAATTTTGGCTGTCTTTAAGTTCAGACATTTAGTCTGTTTCCTCATGACCAGAAGGGAGTGCTCTGTGGGCAGAAGTGATGCTTGAGAAGTAGGTGTGTTTATTTGGATCCTCAGGCAGAAGCTGAAAATTATGAGCCACAAAAAGCATACCCTGATTATGTGAGACTTCAATATCCATCTCAAAATGATCCACTTTCTCCAATAAGTCCACACCTCCTCCAAAAATGACACCCTTTGTAACAGTGCCAAATTCTGGTTACCTAGAATTCAAGTTTATGAGCCTACTAAGGCCAACCTTCTTCACACCACCATAGCTGGCTTTCCATGTTGAATTCCAGAGATACAATCCTCCCTGCACAATGTGCCCTCTCTCTCCAAGCCTGGCTGCCCATGCACAGAACTCCCATCAGATGTGACACATGGACTGATCCTAACCTAACAAGACAGAGCTGTTCTCATTTTCCAGGGATTAAATCTCATGGTCACTCATCAACTGTGGTAACATTCATTCCCTGGTCATGTCTGGAACCATGCCTACCTGGGCCATTGGTACACTGCCAACTCATAACTATGTGGGCACAGAAAATAAATTGTTGGCATGATGATTGTCCTCAAAATGTCTGCTGCCAGTTCCATGGTCATATTCCTTTGCATTGCTCTGGTGACATAAAATCTTTACTGGACTTACCTATTTAGGGGCTACAGAAATCTCCTGTCCCAGTGTATCTACACTCATAGAGCTAATTCCTGAGTCAACCATTATTCAGCACATTTTATTAGTGAATTGTGTGTTTTGTTTTCTCCCAGAAAAATTTCTTGTCTTCCAGGTGTATCTGTTGTCACAGAGATGTTTTTCCTGGCTAGTGACCCAGCACAACATATACCTGTTCATCTCTGTGATCAAGTGCCTAGGTCTACCAGCATAGATCAGACTTCTTTTTCACTGGAACACCCTTTAAGTACATTAGCTGCTACCATCATCCCCACACTCATACACATAGCCTCCTGTCTATGACCTCATTTACTAGAATTCTTTGTTGATCCCTTGAAAACCAAGCCAGTATGTACAGTATAATATGAGGGTAATTTCTAATACTTCACCAACTATACCTTGTTTTCCTCTTGATCCTCTACCCACAAGCCAATCTGGACCTTCTGTGCACTGTCCAGTCCTAGGTTGGATGAATATATCGGGAAAGAATCTCCAAGATCATTTTCCTCCAGTGCTTTCTACAGACATCAAGAGTACTGCATAGTCATAATGCAAACCAGTGTTCCCTGCTAATCATTTCAGAATGTTATCTTTCAATCTTATTTAGAACATTCCAAGAACTACTCTGGTCATTGTTCTGTTGCACTTGTTTCCCCGTGGGGAAATAATCCAGAAATAATTCCACCTGGTCTATCACAGTATCAGGTGTACCTCTTAATGTGTTGGCATTGCACCAAATTTACCTGTTGACATTCTCTGGAAGAGTTCCATGAATTACAACCCAATATTCCCAAGGCTCCAAGGCTAGGACTTGCCATGCCATTCCTGCATGAGCTTTCTTTCTTTCTTTCCTTCTTTCCTTCCTTCCTTCTTTCTTTCTTTCTTTCTTCTTTCTTTTTTCTTCTTTCTTCTTTCTTTTTTCCTTTCAACCCTTCT
>JANHMN010000005.1:104116760-104263978 GCA_030674055.1 Rhabdomys pumilio
CTTTCTTTTTTCTTCTTTCTTCTTTCTTTTTTCCTTTCAACCCTTCTGTTTTCTCTCTCTTTCTTTTTTCTTCCTTTCTTTTTCCTTTCTTTCCTTCCTTCTTTCTTTTTGTTTCTTTCTTTTGTTCCTTCTTTCTATCTTATTTTTTCTTTCTTAATTTTATTAGATATTCCCTTTATTTACATTTCAAATAATATCCTTTTTTCTATTCTTTCCCTCAGCATCCCCCAATGGCATTGCCTGTGAGGAGCCAATAGAAGGTGGCTATCATTTTTGCAGCCATCTTGAGCCATATACCCTGACAAGCTACTTGATTAAAATAGCCTACAACAGCTGAGCACACTCTAATAACATCTTGTTTTAGATACCCAGGATCTTCCCTTGGGTGTGTGAGATTTAAAGGTGTGTGAATTAAGGGCGTGTCTTAGAGATCAGATTTAGAGACAAAACTTAAAGGCGTGACTTAAAGGTTTGGCTTAGAAGTGAGACATATAAAAGGTGAGAGGCAGACAGAAGAGATTATTAGGTATTAGGCATCGAGAATTAGGCACTTAGCACTTGGAGGAAGAACTTGGAAAGGCATTAGACACTAGGTTTAGACACTCAAGACAGAGAATTAGACACCAGGCAATTAGGTATTAGACATATGGTATTAGGCATTAGACACTAGTATTAGTTAGTATGTATTAGACACTCGAGATTTGGAAAGAGAAATAGGGACTAGGAACTAGGGACTAGGGACAACAATTGTCCTCACCCTGTTTTTATGAAAGTGTTTCCCCCACGCACCCACCCACTCCAGACTCCTGGACTTGCATTTGCATGACTTAAAAGCATGACTTAAAGGTGTGGCTTAGAAGTGAGACATATAAAAGGTGAGAGGCAGACAGAAGAGATTATTAGGTATCAGGCATAGAGAATTAGGCACTTAACACTTGGACTGAGAACTTGGAAAGGCATTAGACACTAGGGTTAGACACTCGAGACAGAGAATTAGACACCAGACAATTAGGTATTAGAAATTAAGTATTAGGAATTAGACACTTGTATTAGTTAGTAGGCCTTAGGCACTCGGGACTTGGAAAGAGAAATAGGAACTAGGAACTAGGGACTAGGAACTCAAGACTTGGGACTTGGACTAGGAAGAGAGACTGAAGAACAAACTGGATTGAATCACACTCTGTCTGGTCTCCATTCTTGGAGTCCGTTCTCACTCTCTCTTGCTGAACCCTGACCTGCAGACCAGAGCAGCCTGGGGCAGTGTGGACTCTAACAATTTAGCCCCCAAGGCTTTTGGCAGTGGGGATTCCAATAGTGATAATCGGTCCCTGATATTTTGGCCCCCAAGTATGGGGCACTGAAGCTCTCAACATTTTCAGCTCCCAAAGTGGGGCAGCTTGGGCAGAAATAATTGCCCTCACCCAGTTTTTATGAAAGTGTTCCCCCACGCACCTACCCACTCCAGACTCCTGGACTTGCATTCTCTATAATGGGCATGGAGCCTTCCAAGTATCAAGGACCTCTTCTCCAATTGATGCCTGAAAATGACATTCTGAGCTATATTTCTGAATAGAGCTATGAGTCTCTCCATGTGTACTTTTTGTTGGTGGTATATTCCTTGAAAGCTCTGAGGTTTCTGGTTGGTTGATATTTTTGTTCTTTCTTTGTGGTTGCATATGATTTCAGCTCTTTCAGTTTTTTCTTTAATTTTTTTTGATACCTCGTGATAAATCCAATAGTTGGCTATGTGTATCTGCCTCTGTATTTATAACTTTCTGGAAGAGCCTCTCAGGACATAGGAATATTAGGCTCCTGTCATCATGTATTTCTTGACATCCACAATAGTGTCTGGGATGGGTGACTGTATATGCGACAGATCCCCAGGTTGGCAGAACTCTGGGTGACCTTTCCTTAGGTCTCTCCACCACACTTTGTCTCCATATCTCCTATGAGTATTTTGTTTGCCCTAATAAGAAGGTCTGAAGGTTCCACACTTTGGTCTTCCTTCTTCTACAGCTTCATGTGATCTGTGAATTGTATCAAGGATGTTTCTGGTTTTTGTGGTAATATCCACTTATCAGGAATCCCATACCATGTGTGGGTTTTTTGTGATTAGTATATCTCAATCAAGATTATATTTTCTAGGTATAGACTTTTGCCTAACGATTTCATGAAATCATTGTTTTTAATATCTGGTCAGTACTACATTGTGTAAATACACAACATTATCTGTATCCATTCCTCTATTGAAAGATAATATGTGTTCTTTTCAGCTTCAGGCTATTATAAATAAGGCTGCTATAAACATAGTATAGCATGTGTCCTTGTTATATATTGAGGCAATTTGGGCATATGCCCAGGAGTGGTATAGCTGGGTCATCAGGAAATACAATGTCCAATTTTCTGAGGAACTGCCAGACTGACTTCCAGAGTGTTTATACCAGCTTGCAATCTCACCAGCACTGGAGGAATGTTCATCTTTCTCCTCATCCTATACAGCATCTGATGGCATCTGAGTTTGTTTCTTAGTCATAATGATTGGCATGATGTAGAATCTTAGAGTTGTTTTGATATTATTTGGTCACATGGTTCACAGTGGAGGAGTTAGCAAAAGGACTGAAGGAGATTGCAAGCCATTCAGAGAACAACAATAAGGATACTCAAACAATAAGGATACTCAGAGCTCCCAGGGACTAAACCACCAACCATAAAGTACACAAGAAGGGACCCCATAGCTTCAGCTGCATATGTAGCAGATGATGAACTTATAGGCCATCACTGGGAGAAGAGACTCTTGGTCCTTTGAAGGCTTCATGCCCCCAGTCTAGGTGGATGAAAAGTCGGGAAGCTGGGGTGGTTGGGTGGAGGAACTCCCTCATAGAAGCAGGGGGAGGGGGGATGGGGGATGGGATAGGATGTTTCCTGGAATGGGAACCAGGAAATGGGATAACATTTGCAATGTAAAGAAACAAAGTACCCAATAACAGAAAAAAAAAGAGAGTATGAATGATAGTTTCTTGTCTTCCATCATAGCCTGACACTAGCAATACTGTAGGCCTTTGGTGTCTGTGAATGGTATAGATCCCATTGTGTTGATTTCTGGGTGGCCTTTTATTTAGTTTCTGCTGCAAGTTTTGTCCCTGTGTTATGTTTAGACTGGAAAACTTCTTAGTTCAAAAATTTGAGATGGGTGTGTGGCCCCATCCTTCAACTGGGGTGCATATCTATATAGTGGAGGTAGTTTCTTCAGATTGTATCTCCATACAGTTGGGCATTTATATTAATGTCATCCCCATTGAGCACTGCAATTCTTGTATTCCTGTTGTCTGGGTCTTTCTGGTGGTTCCCACTCTTCGTCACCCCACACAGATACACATTTCTATTTATTCTCCTGATCACTTTTCATTCATCTCCATGTAGACTACAGTAAGACCCACATCAATTGTTGAAGAGGTTTACTTTTTCCCAGTGTATGGTTTTGGCTTCTTTATCAAAGATCAAGTGACCATAGCTGTTTTAGTTTATTTCAGGGTCTTCAACTCTATTACATTCATCAACTTTCTGTCTCTGTCTCTGTACCAATTCAATCTGGTTTTAATCACTATTGCTGTGTAATATATCTTGAAGTCAGGGATGGTGATTTCCCCAGAAGTTCTTTCATTTTGAGAACTGTCTTAGCTATTCTTTTTTTTTTTCTTTTTTTTTTTTTTTTTTTGCTGTACCATATAACGTTGAGCATTGCTTTTTCTATGTTTGTGAAGAATTGAGGTGGAATTTTAATAAGATTACATTGAATCTGTAGATTGCTTTTTTTAAGATGGGTATTTCTACTATGTTTATCTTACCAATCCATGAGTATGGGATATCTTTCCATCTTCTCAGGTTTTCTTTGATTTCCTTCACAGGAATTTGAAGCTTTTGTCATATACATCTTTTACTTGCTTGGTTAGAGTTACTCAAGACATTTCATATTATTTGTGAGTATTGTGAAGAGTATTCATTTGCTAATTTCTCTCTCAACCCATTTATTCTTTGTGTAGAGAAAGGCTACTGATTTGTTTGAGATACTTTATATCCAGTCGCTTTTCAGAAACTGTTTATAAGCTGTAAGAATTCTCAGGTAGAATTTTTGTGGTCACTTATGTATCCCATCATATCATTTGCAAATAGTGATACCTTGAGTTCTTTCTTTCCAGTCCGTATATTTTGACTTCTTTTTTATTGTCTAATAGCTGTAGCTAGAACTTCGAGTACTATATTGAATAAATAGGGAGAGGGTACACAGCATTGTCTTGTACCTTAATTCCATGGGATTGATTCAAATTTTTCTCCACTTACTTTGATGCTAGCTATTAATGAATTATTTATTGCTTTTATTATGTATAGATAGGTACTTTAAATCCTTTATCTTTCCAATCATTTAGCATGAAGGAGTGTTGTATTTTGTCAATTGCTTTTTCAGCTTCTCATGAGATGATCTTGTAAATTTTCATTTGAATTTGTTATTTGGGGAATTACTTTAATGGATTTCCATATGTTGTACCATGCCTGTATCTCTGGGATGAAGACTACTGGTTGTAGTTAATGATTGTTTTGATGGGTTCTTGGATACAGTTTGGAAGAACTTCTTTAAAACTGTTACTTTTTATTTTTAATTTACATTTTAAATGTTATCCCTTTTCCCAGTTTCCTTTAAAAAGACCGCTATCCTACCATCCATCCATCTGCTTCTATGAGGATGCTCCCCCCACCAAGTTCTGCTTCACATCCCTAGCATTCTCCTTTGCTGGGGAATCAACTCTCTTTGGTTACTTTTTTTTCTGTTTAGCATCTTTGTTTTATTGGAGAGTAACATTGATATTCTACTTTATGGCTAATATCTACTTATAAGTGAGGGCATACCATCATTGTCTATTTGGCTCTGGGTTACTTCACTCAGAATTATATTTTCTAGTTCCATCCATTTATCTGCAAAATTCATGATGTCCTCTTTTAAAAATTATTACTTTTATTTGATTTTTTTTATATAATTTACTCATTTGTCCCTCTCCTTGTCTGCCTTCCCACACAGTTCTACATCTCATCTTTCTTCCTGCATGGCTTCAGAATGTTGCCCCAGAGAGGCCACCTGACTCACCAGGGCAGCAAGTATCTTTAGGGTTAGCTTTAACTTTTCCCACTAAGGCCAGACCAGACAGTCCTCTGCTGTATATGTGTCTGGGGCCTTGGACCACCTTGTGTATGCTGCTCGGTTAGTGGCTAAATGTCTGATAAATCTTATGAGTCTGGGTTAATTGCAACTGCTGGTCTTCATTGTTTTATTGGAAAACAACACCCTCCTCCTCAGCTTCTTGCATTTTTTCGCTAATTCAACCTCAGTGTTCTCTGACTTTAGTAAAATGTTTGGGTGAAAATATCTGCATCTGTCTCAGTCAACTGTTTTTTTGGGCCTCTCAGAGAACAGCCATGCCAGGCTCCTGCCTGTAAGCATACAATAGCATCAATAATGGTCATTCATCCATGTGTGCCTGTCATGGGAGCCCTGATTCTCAGTGATTGAAAATAATGTGTTTTGTCATCACATAAATGTGTTAATAGTGCACTTGAAATTAGTTGGGATTATAACTAAATTTGCAAATCTGTAATCATGAAGAGTATTTAAAAATATTTATATTTTTAAAGTATACAGAACATATATTTTCTCTTAAAATCTGAAATCCAAGGCAAAACATATTAAAGTAACGTCTGGGAAAAATGTATTTTTTTTCTGAATCATGAGTTTATCTCTGTTGGCCAGTCTATTCTGGTACTTACTTGGTAGACCGGACTTGCTTCAAACTTGCATAAATACACCTGCTTCAGTCTCCTGAGTGCTGGGTCTAAAGGGGTATGTATGAAAAAAACACTGCAGCAGACCAGCTGCTAGATACACATTATGTTTTCTTCACTAACATGTAATTTTCCCTATTTGACTTTGACAAAAGAGTTCATCTGTAGCTGGAAGGTCTGGATTTGTTTTCTGTCTCAGCATGTGTCTCTGTATCTTAGTGAGTGTCTCTGGGTTTTGATGTGCATCTCTGGAGTCTGTCATGTGTCTCTTGGTCTTCAGTCAGACAAAGTGGCTGGGAGAAGGCAGCTAGGCAGATTCCAGGAGTTGGTGCTGTCTCTGGGTTTCAGCGTGTCTCTGGATTCTTCAGTCAGACTTGATGGCTGGGAGAAGGCAGCTTGGCATCTCAGGCAGGTTCCAGAAGATGGCAGTGTCTCTGTTGGATATTTGTGTATACCTGCAGGATACTTACAGCAGGGAAGCAGCAACTCAGGCAGGGAGATGTCTGTAAAGTCTGGGTATTGAGCATTAAGTCACCTAGGAGCAAGAACATCATGGACTCTCAATAAGATCCTAGAAAGGCAAAGGTGTTTGAGGAAATTTTAGTCCTGGTAGGTATCTTTGAGTCTGTTTTTGGATGGCTGAGGGAGAACAACATCATGTTAATTGTGTGTCTGGGATAGGCAGCAGCAGTTTGTCTGTGAAAGAAAATTAGTTGTTAATTAAGGATTGAAAAGTGGTGATCGGCATTGTTGATTTAACCTTTGGAAGTAGATTAAATGACTTTTGAACTTTGAAGAAGTCTTAAAAATTGGAAAAAAAAAGTTGGACATTTATAAACAAAAACAAGAAACTTTTTGGTTGAAAAGCAAGAACCTTGTTGTTTTAGGTGTTCCTGTTAGGGAGAAAAAAAGCATTAGTCATGGGTTTAGAAGCAGTGGGGGTGAGAGACTTACTCTTCCATGCAGTTGCTGTTCTGCAATGTGGTGACTTGGTGGTTCAGCAGAGAGGCCCCCTCATTCCCTGTTCTTTTTTTTTATGCTGGTAAATTTTAAATGTAGAGAAGGAGAGGAAAGGTCAACCTTGAAGAAAGGCTCAAAGCAAGAAACATAGGTGTTTGATAGGAGAGTCAGAGTCAGAAGGAGTGAAAGTCTGTGTAAAACTTAGCCATAAGGGTGGGGGGAGACATGTGGAAGCTGGCCTAGGGGAAGCTTGCAGGCTGTGCAGTTTTTCTGGGCTCAGCCCAGATTCTTAGCCACAAGAAAGAAAATGTGAGAAACATAGGGATGAAGGGTACATGCAGGTTTTTAGACCCACTGCTTCAGGCAAACCAGCTGGGCTCAGTACCTCTAGCTGGCTGCAAATGCAAATGAGTGAGGAGGAGGGGAAGTGAAAGACTGACCCCTGGGGAAGGGGTGCTGGGGACTAGAGTTCAGAGTCAGCACTCCTGTGAGAGAGAGAGAGAGAGAGAGAGAGAGAGAGAGAGAGAGAGAGAGAGAAGTCTCAGGTGCTAGAAGAGTCTCTCAACCAAGGAAATGAATATTAGAGTCTCACAGCAGGTAATATGGCTTGAAGGACAGCTATTAGCTGTGAAGGAGTCCTCTGTGCAGCTGGGAGGATGGACAGAGTGGGGGGGGGTAGAGAGCCATTGCCATCTTGCCCTTTAGCTGGATAACATGTGGAGGGAGAAAAAGAGAGAGACAGAGACAGAGACAGAGAGAAAGAAAAAGAGAGAGAGAGACAGGGAGAGGCCTAGTTCTTTGAACCAGGCAGGGGGTTACTCACTGTCTCATGGCGAGGTTCTTGCATGCCAGGAAGGAGTGCCCTTGGAGGTGGCTTTGTAAGCTTCCTCTACCACCTGTGGGAAGTGATGTAGGCCTGTGTGTTCCATGTGAGCATGGATCTCTGTTGTGTTGGTGGTCCATGCAGCTCAGATGGCTGGAATTGCAGCTCAGCATGGGAGAAGCATGGAATCTTGGCTGAGTTGGTTTCTCATAGAACTGGGTGAGCATGGTGGCGCCCCATTCAGCATGGGGAATTCTCACTCTGTCTTGTTCCACAAGGTGGGGCAGAGCTCTTGAGTGGACTCAGGGATTGACATCTCCATTTGGAGCCACCAGACAACACTGGCTGGGGTTGGCACAGCAAAACTGAAATGAGACACATGAAGCTCACACACCAAGATTGGCTATCATTCTGAGGGTCTCAGGATGCCAGGAAAAACAGAAACAGTGAGTGTGTGCCATGCTGAGAGGGGCAAGGGGGACAGAGACAGCTCAGGTACCATGCCTCTCGGGAAGTATAATTTCTTAGCTGACTCAGGCAGCCTTATTCTTGAGCCAAGTTGTTCAAGCTCAGGTTGGTCTACAGATATGGGAAAAAGCCACAGTGAACTGGTGGCTGAGTTCACAATGAGGTCTTTCATGGTCACATGGTGACAAGCCCCAATAGTCACTAGAAAGTCTGTGGGTTTCCAGGAGTTTGTCATTGATGGTGAATGTAGATGGTCTAGGTGCACCCCCTGTGAAACTCAGGGCAGATCTGAGTTAAATAGGGAGGGAGAATCTGGAGAAGAATGCTTAATTGGCTATGCACTCTGGCCTTCAGGTAACTCATAAGTATGTAAATCTTTTGAGGCTGAGGACAGTAGTCATGACCTCTACCTGTGCCCTTTGGGAGGGGCTCTTTTCTATGTGACTGAAAGATGTAGGTTTAATGGAGATTAGGCTACATGCCTGGACCCTGGCTTCTGGGAACGTGACCAAACACCTTCCATTTCTACCTTGGAGTCTCAGGGTTCCAGGACCATGCCCACCCAAGACCCAAGATACACTTACACGGTCCAATTGGTGTATGCTATCTCACCTGGTTAAATGTTTCTTTAAGTATTGTGAATGAGATATAAAGATTGTTCAGTTGTACCTTAAATCTATTATTTATTTAAAATATCTGAAGCAGAATCTGGGAAGTTTAGAATACTTGCTTAGAATGCACAAAGCCCTGAACTTAATCTTCAGTGTCACATATCCCAGTCTAATATCATACATGTCTAATCCCAGAATTCTGGAGGTAAAGGCAGGCAGATTAGTTTAAGCATATTATTTTTTTAATTACTTTATTTTATGAATATAAACGCTTTGCCTTCCTGTATGTATATGTAGCATGTTTATGCTCTTCAACTAGAATTGCCAACTCTTAGAGCTACCATGTAAGATGCTAAGAATTGAATCCACATTGTTTGGAAGAGTAGGACTGTAGGTCACTTCATGAATATTCAAGTTGACATCCAGAAATAGTCATCACAGTAACCAAAACCAAAATCCTCGAATGTCTAGGAAATTACAGTCTGTTTCTATCTAATTTATATTTGTGTTTAAGGGACAGGTGACACAAAAGTCTCCAATAAAGTCACTTTCTTTTAGAGTGAAACATATTTTTCTTTCTATTTAATTATAAATTTGTTTTATTTTTTTTTAATGTTTTTCTCCTTATATCCCTCAAAAATTACAGTAACAGTTTGATGGATGGCTTCAAAATTCACTCAGTTTTAGAGACGTTTCACAATTCCAAGGGACATTAAATACTCTGGTTCATTATGTTTTTACACTGGTCCATTGCTTATAATCAGTTTGGTACCTATTGAAACAGAGTTTCTCGAGTCACGTTTCCTAACTTTTCAGTCATTAACTTTTAGTCTCCTTAGAAAAGACAGAGGCTACAATTTGATAGATTCCATGAGGTTTCTATTAACTAATCTATTTCATTATCATAGGAATTGGAAGTACAGCAACCACTGACATATGATTGATTATCCATTTGTTCACATGCTTTCTGATGATACTAGGTGTCAGATTCTGATAAGTCTCTCATAGAATGTTTATTAAAGCGATTGTTGAAGAGGATGCAGTGACTTCCTGGGGAGGAAGAATGGTGGGGTTTAGGAAAAAATCCTTAGTTCTTTATAGGGACTATGGATTATTCACAGGGGTCATGCAACAGATGTTACAATGTATTGCCTCTTGGAAGTTGATGATGATATGTCTCATTGTGTTTGGACTGTCTGATGGTTCCATCATTATTACCAGGTGGGGCTTGCAGTGGAGGTTGTCTGAAGCTAATATTTTCTATGTGAGTCAATCTTTCTTAAAATCATACCTGCTGGAAACACAATTTGTTAGGACTGTGAAGAGTCCACTGTGTTTTACATTCTTAACTCTTTCTGAAAATGATTATATGAATTATTTTTTGTGTGGTTTCCCTAGTTATAAAATGAGGATAGTAATTGTATGGGTTTCCTTGGAGGCTCAGTAATATCAAGAAGTGCTGATATATATCAAATGTGTTCCTTTCTTTGTTTTCATATCATAAACTATGTAGGCCAATGTCATGTGTTCAAATACTGCTGAAAAAAAGTAACAGGCCAAATTACAGGTGAACTGGACGTTACAGAAACATGACAAGCACAAAATGAGACACAGTTGTTTGCATAATTTCTGATGAATATAGGTGAATGTTCTGACAAATGTCACATAAGAGTTTTATTAAAAGAGTGTGGTTGAGGGATGCAGAGAGTGACCAGGGGAGGATAGAAGGGTTGGAGCTGGAAATAGTATGAGTCAAACAGATTCTGTACTATGTATCAATATTCTGGAGAAGCAGTGTACCTATTCTACCATCATATATGAAGGCCTGCCTCTGGATAAAGATTTCACTCAACACATTTCAATGAATAGATTTCCTGAATCACTTCTGCCCACATCCTGCAGAAAAACTCATACCTAAGACAATCATGCAGCTTCTGTATTAAAATTATTCCATTGCTTGTCTAGTCCCCAGTCTCTTTTGCAAACTCTACATTCCCAATGTTGTTTCTCATGGACAGGACACTTACCTGGTATGCATGTTAAGATATACACAACTTGCCATCCCAAACAAAGCTAACTCTTTACTTGACTTCAAAAACCCAGCCCTACACTCAATTTGAAGTTGTGTTTTCCCAATAGTGTGTTTACAATTGTACCATTTATGAAAAGTGGTGTAGGTAAATATATATCATACAAATGAGATTCCCATGTTGACAATTATTAAATTAGCCCTTTAGTACACCACCAGGATACATATCATCAGCATTTGCTTCTTGATTTAGTACTCCCAGATACTATTCCAGTTCTTCTCAGTGCATAGTTCTAGACCATGCTTTTCTAGAACCATTTGCAGTACTTCCAGTTCTGACAAAGTTTGACTGGCCTTGAGTATCTTAAACTGTTTTTCAGGATCCTATTAGCACTGTAATCTTACATCATTTTTCTTATCTGATTCAGTACCATGTAGACCATGCTGCCACATTTTTCTGCCAGGTGTGATAGAGACTCATCATGATTGTTTGTGTTTTGTTTTCTTGACACAATCTAGAGTCATCTTAGTAGAAGGAACACTAATTGAGATCATTCCTCCTGATAATGATCTATAGAGAAATATATTGACCACTCTTATGAGTAGGGATTCATACAAAAGTGTGGAGTCCTCTGTGGTTGTTGCCAAGCTTTGGGATTTGTTTTTCTGTTTTACAAGGGAAATTAAAGTACCTATGGATTGCAAAGTGTCATGTCGTATTTGTGAGTGCTATCTACTTCAGTTCTTGCCTTTAGGTTTCTTTCTTGATTACTAAATTCTGTTTTCTTACTGATAGAAAGTGAAGCTCCTGCCTTGTATGTTAAGTTTTTCCAGATTTAAGACCAACTTGGTTGCTCAAAATATGTGGTAACTCACAGTGTCTACATTTTTCTTGTTGGTGAGCTCTCCAGAAGTTTTCTTCAGTGTGCCATGATAGTTCTGGTCACACTCTTACTACACCATTCTCTTGAATATCTGAAGAATGAACATATATATTCCACCTACAACCCTGAATCTAATACCTAACTTTGGATGCAGAATTCTCTCAACACCTTCCGTTGCTGAATATATTCCCTCTGTCTCTCAGGTCCCTACCATGCAAAAAAAAAAAAAAATTCCACAGGCCTATGTTCTGTCATGTAAATTCTGCATCTATCTTTTTCAGGTGGTCCGCTAAACCCCAGATTTGTTTTTGGATTCTATACTCCCAGTCCTTTCATGATGGACAAGTCTCATACTTTGTTTACAGGCCAGATCTATAGATTTTCCACTGTCTTGCTCACTCTTCCATGCTTGTCTTCTGCCAAAAAAAAAAAAACCCTCTTCAGGCAACTTCCTGGTGAGTTCCATCCAGTATTGAGTCCTCAAGTATTGCCCCAATGGCAGGAGGTCTACCTAAGTATTTCCAGATTCTACATAGTCTTCCTGTATGATGTAGACTCATCTGACAAAAGGGAACCTCATTTGGGAACATTCCTCCACGCAATTGTCTGTAGAAAAGCCTGTTTAGAACTCCTCTGAGGTATGATTATTATGGTCCTGTACAGACATCTGTGGGTGTTGTAATGTTTTTGGTGGTGCTTTGGGATAGTTCAAGAAGGCAACCTGAAATACCAGTGAAGTGCAAAGAACTATGTAGTACTCCTTAATGGTATCCACTTGTGGTCTTGCCACTAGATTTCTTACTTGATTCCTGACCTGTGTTCCCTTACAAATAGACAGTGAAGCTACTGCACTGCTGCCCAGATATATTTTTCCAGAATTAAGTCTAATTGTCATGTTCTAAATGTTTATAGAAATAGAATGCAGTTACTGTCCCTTGTTGGTGAGCTTTCCAGAAGCTGACTTTCCATGCCATCTTCACTGTGCCAGGATAGCTCTGGTCACACGAAACCTGCATTCTATTGTTTGTGAATGCCTAGTGAATTAAGTTATCCATTATACTCCCACATTGTAAGTACTAACTGTGTTTGCAGATTTCTCTTAAAACATTTGTCTGAATAACTTCCCTGGAAAGTGCCTGTCTACACCATTCACACAACTCGAGGCATGGGTCTTATCATGCATCTTCCTAATCTAAAATTTTCAATTTTTTTCTACAGCCTATACTTTCCTTTGCCATCAGTGCACTGCCAGTCTTGTTAAATATGGTAAGGGCACATACCAGGTTTGCAGGAAGTGGTCTAAAGAAGCTTTTTTTCTAGTTTCCTGCTCACCATAATATGCTTAGCTCCAAGAACTCAGCTGTGCCCCGAATGTCCTGGTGAGTCAGTTCCAATAGTGAGTCCAAAAGTATAGTCACAGTGGCAGGATTCCTACATAAGTATTTCCAGATTTCAAATGTGTGCCCTTGGTTGGCAAGTCTGAACCATGTCTTCCAGTTCCTTCTTTTATTCTCAGGCCTCCCTCGTGTTACAGACAACCTGCACTGGGTTTCCTCGATTAGTATTCGCAAATACTAGCCCAATGTGCTTTGTTTTGTTAACATGACACAATCTAGAATTGCCAGAGATCACTGCTCCATAAAATGGTCTGTAAAAATCCTTTTGAGAGCTAACTGGAGTAATGATTTTCATGGTAGTGTGGAGCACACTATGGGGGTTACCAAGATTTGGGATATGGTTCTGTGTTGTAGACTAAAGAAACATCTAGATTTGCATCTAGTTGCATCTAGTTTCTTACTTGATTCCTGATTTGTATCCTCATAGTAATGGACATAGAAGTTCCTGTGTTGCTTACTATGGTAAGGTTTCTCAGAATGAAGCACCACTGTTTCTCATTATACTGGGGGACATACAGCTCAGTCATTTTTCACTATTGGTGACCTCTCCAGAAGTTCACCTTCCTGTGCTATATTCACTGTGCCAGGATACTTCAGTTCACTCAGAGTCTGAATTATCTCTTTTGAATTCCCTGAGAACCAAAATCCCCATTCCCCCACACACTGTAAGGCATAACACTGGATGCAAATTTATATAAACATCTTTGCCTGAAGAGTTTCACTGAATCTTTCTTGTCCAAACCATGAACACAACCCAAGGCATTGATCACATTGTAGAGCTTTAGTATCTAATTTTAAATTGGTTCTCTAGACCCTGCTTCATTTGCTGGTCTAGATACCCAGCACTATTTTTGATGAACAATATGTGTATTCAGTATGTTTAATGATATCTACAGATCTTGGACTTCTAGGGCCCTCCTTATACTTTTATCATTGGCTTCCCTCATTCAGCCTTGGTCCCAATTTCCTGGTGATTTCAGTGAGTAGTTAGGCCACAATAGTAGTCCCCATTTGTGGGGCCCATGGAAAATATCTGCAGATAACACATGGGTATATTATTTTGGCAGTTATGAACCTTGTCTTACAGTGTCATCTCCTAACCCCCGGTATCCTCACACAGCAGATGCACTAGACTTACATGTTTAGAATTCCCAAATAAAAACTCGATATTCATGGGTCGTCCTTAACAGACTATGCTTCACCAGACTGGCCTGTGGGAGTACACATTCTGGACTAGATTCCCTGGATTTGAGACTCTCAGAATATTTTTCTGGATTCTCTTAAGCTTGAAATCTTGCATCATTTTTTTTCTTCAGACTTACTATCACATGGACCATGCTGCCACATTCTTCTTCTAGGTATGATACAGCCTCACAATGATAGCCTTTATTTTGCTAATATGACACAATTTGGAATCATTTGTGAAGAAGAAACCTCAATTTAAACCATGTGACCATGAAATAATATGTACAAAAGTCTTTTGACAGCTCCCTTGAGTAATTATTCTTAAGGTACTTTTCAGGTCTGTCTGAGTGTTGAGACATTTGTGAAGTATTTCTGTGTTATACAAGACTGCAATTTGAGGGAAAAACATTATAGAGTATTCCTTAGTGTTATGTGCTCTTATTCTTGCCTTTAGGTTTCTTCCTTGCCTCACATTTTTTTTTCTCTCAGTGATGTAGTGTGAAGTTACTTCTTTGCTTAATATGGTAAGGTTGCCAGAATAAAGCCCAACTGTGCTATTACCAATATGTGGATATATTTAGCTCATCCATTTTCTCGTGTTGTTAGGTTCTCATGAATCTTCTTTTTCAGTGCCATCATCACTGTTCCAGGTTTGTTCTAGCCACCCCGATTTTGCACTGTCTCTTGAATTTCTGGAGAACCAAGTTCTCCTTTCCACACCACATGCTAAAGCCTAATTGAAGATGTTGATTACTCTCAACATTGTTACCTGAGTAGCATTCCTGAATCTCTTGCATTCATAACATGCACAAAACCTCAGGCTTATGTTTTATTATACAGCCTTTGCATTTAAGTTCTTCATTTGGTTCTCTTGCCCCCTGCTTCCTGTGCCATCTCTACACTCCCTACCTTATTTTTGATGGACAGTGTGTGTACCAGGTTTGCCTGATGAGGTCTACAGGCCTTTAGATTCCAGTGCATTCTTCACAGTTTTATGCTTGGCTTCAGGCACCCAGAATTGATTATACCCAATTTCCTAGTGAGTTCCCCCAGCAATTAGTCCACAAACATAATCTTATGGAAAGAATTTCTACCTGAGTATGTGCAAATTATACATGGGTTTCCTTTGTGGCAAAGTTTGAACCTGGCCTTCCAATGACATCTATTATAACCAGCTCATCACTAGATCCTAGAGTACCTGCATTGTATTTCTCTGTATATAATAATCTAATACTAGTAAAAGTCTGCTCTATGTATTCTTCCTAACCACGCATGTGGTTCATCTATTTGTCACCATAATCATTGTTGAAATTATATTCACTTTGTTTCCAGTCTCCAATTCCAATCGCAGAAGTGTTACACTGGGTTTTCTTAGGTATTTCAAACCTGACAGGACCTGACTGTAAGAATTTTATAGTCTGAACTCTATCTCTGTTTTCATGGGTCTACTACACTGGCCTTACTTACTCAGCTCCACTGATTCAGGACCATCATTGCATGGTTGTCTAATGTCCAGGAGCCCCTATACTTTTAATGGCAGGGTTTGCAAGAAACTACATCACATGTCAGGGTTATTTTTTCAAGACAATGCCATGGAAGCATTCTGATTTGCCTTTTGAGTTCCTCAGATTCTTAATAGCCAAATATATATCTGGTCACTCTCATGCCTACATCCTGTTCTGCATCACAGGCAAAGCTTTTCTATGACAGTTATACCCAAAAAGCAGCCATGTACCATTTACTACATGTACAGTTAGATTTAGATGTTCTGAGGAAAGATTGGCTTTTCTCAGAGGCATTCTCCTGGACATTTTGTAACACTCACTACCAGCCCTAACTCAAGTCATTCATTTCCTGTAGTTCTTTATCAAGTCATGTCTCCCAGAGACAAACACATTGGCCCCTTCTCAACCTCTCATTTTCTTAATCTGGATTCAAAGTTTGCAATGTTTGATGGATTGCAGGAACTGGAAATTCATCTTCCAGCTTCAGATGCTCCAACATCAAAATTCAGATGGTCAAAGCCTACAACAATTTTACCATGCGAAGCCCAGAGTAACTTTACCATCATCCTCATAGTTCACAATCTACTACTTGTATGAAATTCCTACTGTTGTGTTTCCTGTTCTATACTTACTGGATACAGATTGTCTGTTGCATCTCTCTATTCCCACATGCACTTCTGAGTGAACACCCTTCTTTCCATATTTGCCCTATGAGCTTCAAGGAATTATGGAACAACTTTTCTCATCCTCCCTCACCTAGCCATGTCAAGCAGTTGCTGAAGCCCCTCCCTTCAGATTCTAGATAATGGCCCGGCTTTACCTACTTATCTTTTAATAATGTCCCACAACAGCCTCATACCTACAATTCCAGACACTCCTTTGGTCACTAAGCTACTGTAGTAACTTTCACGATGTTATTACAACATGAAACCTATATACTCTATCTCAATTTATTAGCTTCTTTTCGCATAGCTCTAATATTGGATGAATGCTGAATGCTCTAAGTCCTATGTGACAGCACCATTTGTACACTGCCGGGAATAAGTATGTCCACGAAATTTCAGCAGAATTTCCTGGTGAGCTCTTTGAGGTAAGCACAACAATGACATCTCTAGTCCCGTGTGATTATCTCTGGATGCACAGAGCGCAGTTTCATGTATGCCTGAGGAACTACCAATAATGTTCATTTTACACATAAAAACACACACACAGGAACTTATTTTTGAGGTTGGACCTTGGTATGCAGTCTCAGGAAAATGACTTTCTACATATAAGTGTCTAGATATTGAGATTATCCTTTGGAAGGTAATTTAATGCTTTAGCAAGTAAGAGCCAATGGTAAAGGGCAAAACCTGTCAGCAATTCTAGACCTATATATTACAGAGCAATTAATCAACATCAACTCTTTTAAATAAAAATCTTTAACTGAGGGTGCTTTAAGTTCAGGAATTTAGTCAATTTTCTCCTTGCAAGAAGGCAGGTACTGTGTGGGCAGATGTAATGCTTGAGAGGTAGGTGAGAATATTAATCTGGATCCTCATGCAGAAGCAGAAGATTATGAGCCACAATAGGTATAGTTTGTGGATGTGAGACCTCAAAGTCCTCCATAAAATGATACACTTCCTCCAGCAAGTCTAAAATACTCCAAGAATGACACCCCTCTTAATGGTGCCCACCCCTGGGTACCTAGAATTAAAGTCAATGAGACAACCTTTCTCACAGAACCATAGAAAGTTTTCTCTATTGAATTTTCCAGATAAAATCCTCCCTGTACCATGAGAAGCCTATAAACCTGGCTGTCTATGCACAGACCTCACATCTGATCTGACACATGGACTGACACTAGCCTAAATAGACACAGATTTTCACATTACCCAAGGATTAAATCCCATGATAACTCAGCAACTGGAGTAGCATTCATTCCCTGTCCATGTCTGCAACTGTGCCCATCTTGGACATCGCTACACTGCCACATTATAATTCTGTAGGCCCAGAAAATACACTGGGTTTTGATGATTCTACAGAGAACTTCTCCTGCCTTGTCTATGGCCCTATTCCTTGACCTATCTCTAGTGACATAATATCTTTACTGGACTGCCTTGTTGAGAAGTTCCCAAACAAACCTTCCCCAGGTATCTACACTCTGAGAACTACTGCCATAATTCAGCACATCGGGCTAATAAGTTGGGAATACTATTTTCTCTCAGAGAATCTCCTACTCTTCCAGGCTTAGCTGTGATCACAGAGTACCTTGCTATTGACCAAGCAATTCATAAGCCTGTTCATTTCTACCATCCAGTGCCTATGTCTGCCAGCATAGATCAGACTTCTTTTCTACTAAGATAACCTTAGAGACATTGTCTGCTACCACCATCCTCATATTCCCAAATTTATTCTCCTGTTTATCATTTCTTGCAGAGGAATTCATTTTTGATTACCTAAAAACCAAGCCAGTTACTATACTATTTATAAGAAATATTATGTTA
The DNA here is from genome assembly GCA_030674055.1 of Rhabdomys pumilio. Classification (NCBI taxonomy): domain Eukaryota; kingdom Metazoa; phylum Chordata; class Mammalia; order Rodentia; family Muridae; genus Rhabdomys; species Rhabdomys pumilio. Next base: position 104,134,938 of record JANHMN010000005.1, read on the forward strand.
AGTTCTAGTCTTGCACCAACTGTACCTTCTTTTCCTCTTGATTATGCACACAAAAACCCACCTGGTTCTTCTGTACACTCCTCAGCCCTAGATTGGATGACCTTATCTGGGAATAATCATCCATGTCATTTTCCTCCACTGATTTCTACAGATATCAAAATTACTTCGGCATAGTCAGAATGCACAGAAGTTTTCCCTGCTAATCACTGCAGAATATGATTCTTCAGCCTCATTTACAATACCCCAAAGCTTCTGTTCATTGTTCTAAAGAAGAAGTTTCTCTTGGGGTCAGCCTCTGTAAATAATCCTGCCTGGTCTATCTCACCATGAGGTGTACCTCTTGATGTATAGAACTTTCACCAGATTTGCCTGGTAACATTCTCTCTTAGACCACTGTGAATGCCAAAATAAAACACCAAAGGCTCAGACTGGCCACACCATTTATGCATGAGCTTTCACGTATCATTACTAAAAACCCAGTTTACTTTGTTGTCAACCACACTTGCAGGTCTATCTCTGTTTTATTAGTAGTACAAAATTTGCAAGATAATATTTTCATGCTACCTTAATTTTTACAATCCCATGGCTACATACTGTCTTTTATGTTTTGAATTGTGTACCCCTGTTTTGTGTCTCTAGAACAAAGCCTTCAATCTTTTTCTGCACACTGTCCATACCTTTCTTTGAGTGCAGTGGCCATATAATGTCTTTGTCTGCTCTCCTACCCAAGCCTTGAATAAGAAAGACTGTTTGTATATAAGCTAACATTTCAATAGAAAATCGTCATCACATTTAATAGTAGAAATACATAAGTAGTCATATTTCTGGTAGGTGATGTTGGATGTCTTAGCGTTGAATATACTGATAGTGTGTGATACTATCTTGGATTGTGGAGGTATGCTGTACACTGTGGATGCTTTTGCCTTCTGCATGATGTCTCTTGTATAATGCAGCAAAAATCTTTTATTACCCTGATTGTAAATACCACAAATGTACAAGTATTTACGATGTGCACTGTGACCCAAATATTGTGTATATGAGAGGACCGCTCAACACAATAGATTTTTTTGTTTGATGACAGAGTTTATAATCATGCCAAGCTACGTGTCTGTATTTACCATCACTCAGGGAGACATTTCACAAATCCCAAACATATAATTTGTAGGATATAATACATCTGCAATACTATGTCTAAGTTGAAGTCAACTGCATCATACAAAATAAATATTAGCCAAACTCGGATCACCCAGAGTTTGTAACAGTTCAAAGATGGTTCAAAAATTCTGTATCTTTGGTACTCTGAACAGCTGTTCTACTGTGACACACTGAACAAAGTTAAAACAGCTTACATACTCCTCATATAAAAGGTACAGAGTAAGTGTGACCATCAGAAAATGGAGGAATAGTCAAACTCCAAGGAGAGATCCGCTTGAAGGAAGACCTAAATCTACAAGGGCAACATCTGAATCTAGCAATGCTGGATCTGTCATCTAGCAATATGATACAGTCATTTTCATTTTGAACAGCTTATAGATAGCTGACATTCCAGTTGTGTTGGCTGGAGTCTGAACTGTATGTTATAGAATTTTCTAACCATACATTTGCAACTTTCTATACCAGTCATATCATGGACTCTACAACCTCCTAGCTACACAAGTACAGCATAAACTTATTTCATAGCTTCATTCAGGACCCTCTCTAGACCTTCTCTTTGTATATCTACTCCTGACTCACATTACATGGCCTTAGAGCTTCTCAAAACTTCTACCATGTTTCTACAGTAATTTTCCTATTTCAAAACTGTTTGGACAATCATGCCAATTTATTTGACAAAGTTTGGTGGAGAATAGTTATTTTGATTATAGGTTTTAGGTTACTTGAAAAAGTGTAGACTTTTAAGAATACAGGGAAGCTCAAATGAGAAAATGCCTCTTGGAATATGGCTTGTAGGAAATCCAGTCCAACAGTGATTCATTTAATGATTGATCTTGGAGGATGTAGCTCATGGTGAATGGTAATGATTGATGTAGGATAGTCCTGCTCACTGTGCATGATATCAACCCTGGGCTGATGACTTGAAGTGTATAAGAAGGCTTTCTTAGATTGTTTATAGCTGTGAAGAGAAACATGATTATGGCAGATATATAAAGTACAACATTAAATCAGGGGCTAGCTCACAGGTGCAGAGGTTAGGCCTGTATCAAGTCACAACCTGAAGTATAGCAGCATCTGTCCAGACATGATGCTGAGAAAAGCACTGAGCATTTTGCATCTCTACCTCACTAAACCCATGAGAGCTATATTTAAGGCAGCTATGTGCAGGGTCTCAAAGCCCACCCTGACAGTGATACATATTCTCCAACTAGGACCAAGGCCTTATTTTCTCCAACAAGGTCACACCTATTAAATCTTCCACTCACTTGGCCATGCATATTCAAACCACCACCAATGCCACCTGTGGTACTTCTGAAGAATCAGAACATAAGCTGTGTTCCCTCATGGTTTCTGCTTCATTACTTGCTACAGAGTTCCACTTTTGTTTCTGGTTTAAGATCCTTCTGGAACATGCTGTGAAGCTCCTATACAGTGGCAATTTGGGAATTTTGATTTCTTTAAAAATACAGAAATATTCTTAGTTAATGTTTTTATTTTACTCTTGGGTGCCTGATACATGGCTGCTTCTGAATATCTATAGCAACTGAGGTTTGCATCATGCTCTAGCAGGGATGTAATGTTGTTGACTGTTGATTGTTTCTGTAAATTTTTAATGTTTTTAATTCTAGTGGCTTTTCAGGTGGTATAAAAATTGTAGGGCTCTGAGAAGCAGGGTGTGGTATTGTTTGATTCCTGTTCATTGTGGTTGTTTGAAGTTGGTTCAGTAATCAGGAGCAAAGAAGAAAGAAGAAATTAAACATCTTGACAAAAAACAAGTTGTCCAAAAGAGATTGATGCCCCTAATGAGCATGAAGTAGTCTTCAATAATGCCCATTTCTTTCCCCTGTATCCATTTTTGCTCTCCAATCTTGTATTAGGAAATCAAAAGGATGGATAACATATAGGAAAGGGTGGAAGAAAGAAGAAAGCACAAAGTAGTAAATATCAGCTACACTCATGGCCTATTTTCTCTGATGAGGTATCCCAGAATCAATCCTGACTACATTGTCTCCATACATGAATCTTAGCACACCATGGATGCCATTGTCTTTACCCAATGAGATCTGTAGAAATGTCCCTGCAAGTCTCATCCACAGTATGACAGGAGTCGACCAGGAACACAGATTCAGCACTGACTATCTCTTGTGAATTTCTCCCAGAAACAAGAAATCAATACTATCTGCAGACTATAATGTGTAACTCTGGATACAAACTGAATGCCAGTTTTTCCAAGAGAGCATTTTCAAGACTTTCATGCACATGGTCTCACAATAAGTTCCCATCACACAATGCCTATAGCTACTTTTCACGATGTAGAGTCCACAGATCTAAGTTTTGTTGTGTCATCTCAACATACTCATGCTAGTGTCTTCTGACAGATCATGTATTATTGAAATGATGAGTTTTGTGGACTTAGGCCCACAAAGGCTCTTACCATTCTCTGAGTTCTTGATCATTAACTCAGTTTATGTGTATTATCTGGTGAGATTTCTCATTAGTGAACCTGTATGTGTTATTTCCATAGTAAGAGTATTCGCTGAATATTTCTAAATCACACAAAGTGTTTACTTTGTTACCAACTCTGACCTTGCTTCACAGCACTATCCTTAACCCCATTACCTTGTACATGAGTCACAGAATCTGCACTGGATTTTTTTGTACTGTACTATGATACCATATCACACAACTGCTCTCAGAAGATTCCTGTTCTTTCTTTTGTTTAGTCTTCTACTGGCAAACTTTCCTTTCACTGTCACTGATTATCTCCAAGCCTTACTCAAGTCACCCAAGTGCTGCACTTGATTTTCCTTGTTATTTCTCTACTGAACAAACTAACTCAATGAACAAGGAATCTCTGTATGCACCCCAGCTCTTTCTCCTTATTCTCCAGGTCTTCATCTACCAGAATATTACATTAACTTCCATGGCTATTTCCTGTCGTGCTGCTCAAGTAACACCTGTCTATTGTAGTTTTTCATGATACAAAATTACAATTACCATCTTCATTGAAAGTTGCCTGTATCTGGATGCATAGATTAAAGATTGGTTAGGGCTTATGAGACTCCCCTGAAACTTACTTCCAGAGCCTTTCAAACACTTCCAACCTTAGATCAGGATATTTTGGATCTTCCAGTTTTCCCAGGTTACTTATGCTAGAGCTAAACCCACTTGTGCCACATGCACACTTTAAGATCTACTTTTGTGTGCACTGATCACACATTAGTCTTGCCTGATGATGGTTCCCTGAACTTCAATTCCAGTATCAACCTAATAAGCCCTTCATTAGATGTCTACCTCATAATGCACAGATCCCATAAGTGCTCTGCCTTGTGAGCTCCACTAAGTGGTGCACTTCATCATCATTCCCATATTCCTGAAACTAGATGTGTTCAGACAGATTTTTCAGTCACTTCACCTGGACAATTCCAGTTATAGGCCCACGTTGAACTGTGCCATCAACTGTGAGGAGCGGGTGCAGCAGCACAGACAGCTAAAATGGTGCCTGGGCCAAATCTTATGAATGGCACCTGTCAAATCTTATTAATGGTGCCACTTCTTGGCAGTTTGCACGACACGCACCTTTCCCTAACTGAGCCACAACCAGGAACTACTGCGCAGACTCACTGCCATGAGAATCGGGCTGTTTGAGGTGCACCAATGAGGCATGCCCACGAGGCAGGTGCTGATTGGGACAGGCAGCGGTATAAAAGGGAGGCTGTTAAGGAGTTGGAAGAGAGGGCTTCCAGTGAGGAGATTGTAAAGAATCCTGAATAAACTGCGTTGAGAAGAACTCCGACTTGCTTTGTTCCTGTCTGCCTGTCAGATAGAGAATTGACAAATGGTGGCCTGTACCAGGAGTTCAGAACTCAGTGCAGTCAGGGCAGCTAGCTGGTAATTTTCCAGGTAATTGAGACAAAAGAAAGTTCTCGGTTCAGAGACTATAAAGTTCCCAGGCAAGAAGGACAAGGGCAAGTTCTCAGTTCAGAGACTATAAAGTTCCCAGGCAAGTGGGACAAGGGCAAGTTCTTGGTTCAGAGACTATAGAGTTCCCAGGCAAGTGGGACAAGTTAAGTTCTTGGATAGGAGACAATATAAGTTCCTGGTATTGGGATGAGATGAAAGTGAAAGTATTAGTTCCCGGTTTGGGGGCTAGATAAAAGTGAAAGGAAAAATTCTTACAGGCTGTGGATAAGGTTTCAGATTTGGGAAAGGACCTTAAGACTGCTGAGGAACGAGGGGTACTAATCACAGGAGTAAAAGGCACTTGATACCAACCACAGAAGATTTTTCCAGTCATATGAAACCATCTTTGTTTCCTTTTCCCCCTCTATTAGTATCTATTGAAGGAATGAGGTCAGCAAAAGTTTGGGTGTTTATAAATTGGCTTAAGAAAGGGTAGTGAATTGATGCACCCCTCTTAATTTTCAGTAAACTTTGGTACTAGCCTAGCCCTTAAATAAGAAGAACACACAGCATTTAAGGGATTTTTTTAGTTGCATTAAAAATAAGAGGCCCTTGTGCTTCTAATATTTGATTTCTTAACTTTTAAGACAAACATCACATCAAGCAGGAGAGTGAAAGTTCAGGTCATCTGTTCATTATTAATAGTATCAAATTGACATTGTTAAGACAAGCAATACACAAATTAGTCCTAGGGACCACTGAGGAAGCTCTTCCCACATCGTGGAAGTCTGAGGAGCCCACATGGATTCCTCAGTGGCCCCTCCCCTCAGAAAAATTACAAATTGTACAAGAGCTGGTAATAGAACAATTATTGTTAGGTCATCTGCAGCCATCTACATCACCTTGGAATACACCCATTTTTGTGATAAAGAAAAAATCTGGGAAATGGAGGCTTCTACATGATTTAAGAGAAATTAATAAACAAATGGTTTTGATGGGACCGGTACAACGAGGTCTGCCTTTACCCTCTGCATTGCCCAAAAATTGGCCTGTCATAGTTTTAGATATTAAAGATTGTTTCTTTTCAATCCCATTGCATCAAAAGGATATGGCTAGGTTTGCTTTTACAGTCCCTTCCATGAATCATGCAGAGCCAGATCATCTATATGAATGGGTTGTATTGCCACAAGGCATGGCCAACAGTCCCACTATCTGTCAACTGTATGTTGATGAAGCCTTGAAAGAAGTCAGATAGAATTTTTTGAAAATCAAATGTTATCATTATGTGGATGATATTCTTGTTGCTGCCCCTACTGAGCAGATGCTTGATGAAATTATTAACACTACTTATGTATTGCAAACACTGTGCAAATAAGTGTTGCCTATTATATGACTTTGGAGTTTTTTACTATTAATTTCAAGCATTAATATTCATAAGTAGAGCAAAATTGCTGTTCAGAACATCTTGCAGTCTATATTCCTTTCATTGTCATATTTTTCCAGGCCACCTATACTGTTGTACATAGTATGTTAAACAAACACTGACACATAGACTACATAAATGCAACTATTCAGTGGAAGAGACATGGTGTGAGAGCTTAGTGTTGTATATACACTGATCTATTTTGTTTTCCCACATTCACTTTGGACCTGGTTAAATGTATATTCATGTCAGCCTCAGACTAACCAATAGGAAGGTGTGCCTCAACAAGCTCAGCAGTCTCCTCAGGATCAAATCAGCTTTTGTGTTTGAAATAGTCATTGTAAGCAGCTTTTGATGGAGCATGTGGGAATCTGACAACACTGGTGTGCAGGTTCTTTCCATTGGACGATGAGACACAAATTACCTTCAAGTATTTATCTTCTCAGGGACCCAACTAAGATGCTGCTGTACATCCTTATTGATTTAATTTGTATCATTTCTAATGAATTGCAGGATATACCATACCTGAAAGTGTAGGCCATTGTGATAAAGTCTGTCATTCTAGTTTTCAGTGCAATGGCCTTTAAGATCATTTGCATGAAAAAGCTATTGTTGGAGATGCAGATATATTACTAAAGGATCTCTGTGGGACCTTGAAAGGATAACTTGGTCTCTGGTAGAGCACTGGCTAGAAATGGTTGGAGACCCTGAGAGGGACAGCATGGAATTTGCCATGCTCCTAGACTCCAGGCTTCTGACAAGTGGTCTAAGACATTCATTGATCAGCCCCTTTCAGTCTTATAGGGCAATGCCCCTCACAGCCCCTCCACAGGTAGAGGGTGTGACTACAGGCCTCAACCTCAAGAGATTTTCATATTAATACATTACCTGAAGGCCAGAGGGCATAGCCAATTAAGTATTCCTTCCCAGACCCTCCTCCTTACAAATAGTATTTAACCAAAGGCCTGCCCTGAAAGTGTGGGACTACATCCAAATTCATTCACTTTCTGCCATGACAATAAACTTTTTAGACCATAGACTTCTTTCGGGACTTTGGGGAGCAACCATGGGGAACCATGGAGAAGGCCTTTGACTAATGAGCCACTGCCGATGCCTAATCTTCCACCAGAAGACTTCTCTACTTTCCATCATGGAGGACACCAATTCAAGCAAGCTAGCCGACCCAGCCAAGTGAGTCCCAGTAACCAAGAGTCTCAAACCATCAGGTCTTTCCCCCCCCCCTTGTATCTCTTGTCTGCTGGCAGGTACAACCTATTTGCTCTCGCATCTCTCTTCCTCTTCTGCTTCCAGTGGTGTCTGGGAACCTAGGAATGGAGATTACTGGCCCCCGGGGGTCAGCTGCCTTATCCCAAAGACGTCATACTCAGGAGCCCTGCCCCCAAAGGACCTCAGACTGAGATCTCCCTATACCCAGGCATAGCTCTCTAGCATCCCTGAGGTGCTACATGGAAGGAACTCAGTCAAATTTTCTCTCTTCTGCTCTCTGGAGCCACAGGATCCACAACTTGGCCCAACAGGTCCCACATTCCCCCACACACAAGCTAACAGACCCACATGTCTCTACCTTAGTTTTGACTGTTGGTAGCTCTTCTTATGAGCTGAAACCATATGGTAGATTTTATGTCCAAGCCACTTTTGATTCCTCTCCTGATTTTCCTGTTAAGAAAGATACATTTAGAAGCAAATACTTAACTACTATTTTCCAAACAGTGGTCCTGAGAGCAAACATGTCATTCATTGGTATAATCATTTTCTTTCTGAGATAAGCTATTTGAAACTACAGTCCTCTGTTGTCCAAGTGTACTTTCAAAGTAAATCTTCTAGAGGATTGAAGTGAGTGCTTCTGCATTTGCAACATTGCTCAGAAGAAATTGCCTAGATAAAATACCCTATTCATACACAAAGCTTATGTAGTCAACAATTTGTACTAAAGAAACCATTCTCTGGGTATCTGTTTAATATTTCCATGCATATGTGTGAAATGCATTCTTTTTTAATATTTCACATTCGAAACTCTGAAGGGCAAGACCTCATGTTTATATTTTTCCAACATAAAGTAGCAGGCAAATGTACTGGCATAATGCATATTTCAAAAATAAACACAACTATCAGCATGTTAAAGCATTCCATAAAGAAGCTGACACATAAACAAAGAAAATTAACCATATCCCTTTGTAGAGACCCTTAGCTCTTCATGTATGGTGAAGACAAAACTGGAGTTTATAGTGTTGGTTCTTTGGATAAGTGTAATTTTCATAGAACAAGAATTCTATACTGTATACTAGTCAATGGGAATCTCCTATCTATCTGTTTGTGAGTATCACAAATTTCTAGGTCCTTCTATTATGCTCCAATGTAACAAGAGTTTTGAACATCAGAAAAATGTTTTTCCAGATTTGCTTTTTATGTTTTAGCTTCTGAATCAATGCATTCAAAATCATGTTAGTCTCATGACAAACATAATTATCTACTAACCAAACCTGTAACACAAAATATGTCATGTTTAAACCAAGACACAAAAGGACATGGATGTCACATACTCAATGTAAAAATGGATATTAGCTTAAAGTAGAGAATAAACAAGCTAATCTCCATTGCCCAAAAAGTTATAGAAGAAGAAAGGCCTAAGTGAGTATGCTTGCATATAATTTAGAAGGGGAAATTTAATAGTCATTGGAGAAAGATGCAGAGAAGGAATTGAATGGGACATTGGATGGGAAAGGAAATGGAAAAAAATTCTGTATCACATGTAAGGAGATACAGGAGAGAGTGTCAGAGAGCCGCAAGTAAGCACCATAGTTTCGAGGTTGGGGAGGCTCCCAGGATTGAATTAAGCTCAGACTCTTAGCACTGCAGATGTCAACTGTAAAGTGGTCACATTCTCTAGATATGCAAGGCCCTCAGTGGAAGGATAAACACACAGACCCACCCACAAAACTGTCACCCAAACTGTGTCATGTCTACAGGAAATTCAGGCACATAGATTGATTTGAAACTGAGAAACAGAACAACGAATAATTGACACTAATGTTGACCTATCCTATGGACAAAACCAATCCCTGACACTGTTAATGATACTTTGATATCCATCAGACAGGTGCATAAGCACAATTGTTTTCTGAGAATCTCCACAAAACAAGTGACTGAAACAGATGAAGAGACACATTGGTTCATGCACATGGACTTTTATGGAAGTGTTGAGTGTATTTGTGAGTATAGTGAAACCTTTATGTCTGATTTTAAATAAAATATGTTGTAAAGCCTTTATGTCTGTCATTTAAATGAAATGTAGAGCAAAGCCTTTGCATCTGATGTTGAGTGAAATGTTTCAGCAAAGTTTTTCCTTTGTTTGGTCCAATTACTAGAGATTGAGCTATTGTTACAAGAATGTTTTACCCTCAAGAAAATGTCTTGCTGAAAAGTCTGTACTTGGTGCCATGTGAGAGCTTGCTGCTCTACAAATCATCGAAGAGGAAGACCTAAAAAGAGAAACTGAATAAATTTTTAAAAAGGCCCTACTTCAAAAAGCTCTACTCTAAGAAACTTGAAAATCTGAATGATATGGATGATTTTTAGAGAGATATCCCACACCAAAATTAAATCATAATCAAGTAAAATATCTAAACATTTCTATAAACTCCAATAAAAATGAAAGCATCCATTAAAAGCCTCCCAACCAAAGAATGCCAGTGCTGGGTGAATTTAGATCAGAATTCTACCACACTTATAAAAGATAGTACCAACAGTCCCTAATGTATTCCAAAAAGTAGAAACATAAGGAACACTAATTTATTCTATGAGGCCACTATTAGCCTGATAACTAACCCAAACAAAGTCTCAAGAGAGAAAGAGAACTTCACTCTAACTTTGGTTATAAACCTAGACACAAAAATACTCAGTAAAATTCTCAAAAACAAAATTCAGGAACACAGATCTGATACCACCTGAGTCATCACCACATTCCAGGTTCGAACATTCATGTAGATATTGGATAGGTTTTCCTGATACTGGTCAGTAAAATCTTGTCTACCTGTTCATATCCTATCTCCTTTAGTATTGTGATAAAATGATATAACCACCAACAATTCTTTTAAGAGTTGGTCTATACTACCTTTAACTTTTGCACACCGTGCAGAAGCCTAACAACTCTAACTGACCAGAATTTATGGAGAAACACTGTTCCTTACATTTCTACCTATTGGGCTTTATTCTTCCTTTTTATATAATTCGTTAAACCCTGACTAAGGGTGATATCACCACTAGTAGATTGAGCTCATCAATGCTAATTATTAGTCAGAAAAAATGCTCCTCAATCAGTCTTACAGGGCAATTAGATCAAAACAATTTTTTCTTTTATTGTTCCCTCTTTCCAGATGACACTATTTTATGTCATGTTGACATAAAATCTACTTATTTGATCACTTATCAAAGACAAAAAGCTAGTAACTGAATAAGGTGGTCTATGTTCCAGCCCCAGCACGCAGAAGAACATGGTAGCTATGGACATGCGATTCTGGCTTTAGAGGCAAGAAGAGAAGTGACTACTGACACAAATGATACTGTTTATCTGGAGCAAAGAAATTTGCAGTGACTAAGAAGAGACCAGCTTCACTGAGGTGAAATCTGGAAAGTATTTTCTGAGAGTACAACAAAGTCATGTTTCATAGATAGCCAAGACTGTATTTCCTGCTTTAGCTGGACTTGCTGGTGTATAAGAATCACCCAGGTCGTACTGGTTTTGAAGGAATAAAGGAGTCATTGAGGTAATCTGAGTATTGGCACTGAGGGAGACCAGGAAAGGCTATTGTTGATGATGATGATGACTAAATCTTTGGCCCAGGAATGAAGTGGTTATGCCAAGAATTTGTGGTTTGGCACCTGTAGAAAGCCGCGGTGAGCGGTGACAACATTCGCCATTACAACATGGCACTGGCACCCAACACTCGTGGGTAAACAAATAAATTGCGCATGTGCAAGTGGGGAAAGCACACCAAGTCACCACCCAGCCCAGGGCATGGTTTTGAGCAAGCAGTCAATCAGATATGTCCACACCACCCTAGGGTGTATATAAAGCAGCGCCATCTTGGGTCTTGCTCTCTCTTCCTCCTTTCATCACAATAAACACTTGCTGCAGAAGGATCCTGGTGCCCACATGCGTTCTTGCTGGCGAGAGGATTGCGTGGTCCACAGGCACCATGAAGTGAGCCTATTAGAGGATACTGATAAATCCCAGTTGCAGCAGAAGACCACAGTGTATTGGAGATGGCAGTACCATGGAATGACAACCAAGAAAGTACAGCAATAAGCTGTAATCAACCAGATCCAAGAGTGTGACAGAGGGCAGAGCTGGAGAAGTGATACAAGCCTTTTAGAGGATCCTGGGAGATGATATATGGATCTCAGACAAGGGATCAAGAAAATGTGAAGTGGAAGTTTCCTTGCAGACCACAAGATATTAAAAATGTGAGAGCTGTAGGATACCTGTCTAGAAAAGCTGCTGACAGGGAGTGGAACCAGTATAGGAGAAGGAAGTTTGTTGTAGTCTACAAAGATAAAAAAGCATTTGGACATCTGAACACTGCATTGATATAAGACATGGAGGTGCAGAGTTTGGAGTTTACCCAACTGATTTTCTATCTTGCTCTGGTGATAACAGTAAAGTAATTTGATTTGTCTCAGAAGAGACTTTGAACTTAGGATTTTAACATTGTTGAGATCTTTATAGACTATGACAACTTAGGAATGTGGACTAAATATAATTTGCATTATGCTTTGTTTATATATGTCTCCCATTGCCTTATATATTTGAAGAAAACGATGGGGGTCAAATGTGGTGATTTGAATATGCTTGGACCAAGAAATGGTACTATTTGGAGTTTGGCCTTGTTGGAAGAAGTGTGTAACTTTGGATGTGGCACTTAAAACCCATGTCTTATTTGCTGGAAGCAATTATTCTCCTGTCTGCCTTTGAAATAAGATGTAGAACACTAAGCTTGTCAAGCCCTCATCCACCTGAATGATGCCCTGATTCTGCCTTGATGATAATGGCCTGAAACTCTAAACCTGCATGTCTACCCCAATTAAATGACCTTATAAGATTTGTCCTGGTCATGGTGTCTATTCAGAGCCATAAAACTCTAACTAAAACAGAGATCAATGGCCACATTGCATTCTAATATTCTTTTTCCCTTATCTAGATTTGGGGAGTTGGATGAGATAAGGGGGAAGAAGAGAAGCAGAAAAAAATAGCCTATTAAAGAAGCCAAAGTCTGGCTACAATGTTGCTAATTACATGTTTTATATACTATATAAATTTTAAATTATTGTAGTAACATTCAAACATCTGAAAATTTGTCTTCTTACTATAATTAGAATCACTTCAGATTCCACATCACTCATTTGTGGATCTCTATAAAATAAAATTAAATACTATCTTAGACTAAGAAGGAAGAATGAGGTCACAATTAAAATCAAACCAAAGCGATAGCTAACTATAGCATTTTAAACAATTTATTGTCCAATATCTGGGACTCATTTACAATTGTCTGGTCTTAAAAGGGCTTGGGTAGTTCTGGCTCTTTCATCAATAGTACAATATGGTTTTCTCAATGGTCAGAAATTTTCATTATAGTATGTACTTACAGTCCTGCAAGAATATAAAGTATATGTTAAGAGTCTGAAAAAGTGCTTAAACAAGCCATGTGAAAAAAAACAGTAGGAAGATCTCTGATTCTGCTCTCAGCTGGAATTCTTTTTAATTTTTCATGATAATTCACTGTGAAGGGTGGCAGTAACTCAAGTAAAGGCTCTCCTCCCATGATGCCTTTGGTCATTATGTTTGTCATAGCTCCAGAGTGTCAAATTGGGAATTTTCTGACTACATGGAAGCCATATGTTTTATTTTGGTTCTGAAGTTAAAGAAAACCACAAAATAATTATGCATTTAAACTCCTGATAACAGAATTAGACAAAGTCAATTCCTGATACTAAATAGTGATTTTTATTATCATGGTTATAGTATCATCTAAACAGACACTTCTGACATTCTCACATCTGAGAGTAAGAAGTTGTAATAAGAGAAAAGATCTTATGTATAACCCTGACCCTATTATTATTATTGTCTAAACTTTTGTTTTTTTGTGTCTATTTAATCTAGTTTGTCAATGTGACATCAAAACACTCCTCTAGCATCCTCCTTTCCTTGGTTGTCAAACCTCTGCAGGACCAAGCACATGATCTCCTACTGAGGCCAGATGAGTCATCTTCTATATATGTAGCAAGAGTCATAGTCTTGCCCATTGTGCTCTTTGTTTCTTGGGTTTGTCCTTGGGAGGCCTGAGGGTTCTGAATAGTTAATACTCTCGTAATTCCTATGAGGTTGCAGGCTTCCTCAGCTCTTTCATTCCTTTCCATAACTCTTCTACTAGGGTCCCAGGCTCAGTCCAATGGATACCTGTAAGTATTTGCATGTGTCTTACTAAGATACTGGCAGAGCCTCTAAGAGGACAATGATGCAAGCTTCAGGCTACAAGCACTGCATGGTATCAGCAGTAGTGTTGGCCTTTGATGTCTGTGCATGGGATGGATCCCAAGTTGTGGTGGTTTCTGGATGACCATTCCTTCAGTCTCTGCTCCATTTTTATCCATGTGTTTCCATTAGACAGAGACAATTTTAAGTACAAAATTTTGAGATATAGTGTGTGGCTCCATCTTTCAACTGTGAGGCCATATCCATATAGTAGAAATTGTCTCTTTAAATTCTATCTCACCACAGTTGAGCACTTATGGTAATGTCATCCCCATTGGGTATTGGAAGCCTCTTGTATTCCTACTCTCTAGATCTTCCTTGTGATTCTCCCTGTTTGACACTCCACACAGCTACAAAATTTTATTCATTCTCCTATCACTCTGGTCTTCTGTCGTGTCTCTCCCAATGTTTGATCCTTCTCCCCATTTTGCCTGCTTTTAAATTTTCCACCCAGTTCTTTTCTCCCCCTTCCCGCTGTGAATATTTTGTTTCACCTTATAAGTAGGATGTAAAGATCCATACTTTAGCCCTTTTTCTTATTAAATTTCATGTGGTCTGCAAGTTGTATCATGGGTATTCTGAGCTTTTTGACTACTATCAACTTATCATTGAGTATATACCATGTATGTCCTTTTGGGTCTGGGTTACCTCACTCAGGATATTTTCTAGTTCCATCCATTTGTCTGCACATTTGTGATATTCTTCTTTTAATAGCTGACTAATATTACATTTTGTAAATGTGCCACATTTTCTTTATCTGTTTTTCCACTGAGAAATATTTTTGTTCTTTCCAGCTCTAGGCCATTATGAATTAGGCTGCTTTTAATATAGTTGAGCATTTTGTTCTAGTGATATGGTGGAGCATCTTTTGAGTATATTCCAAGGAGTGGTATATCTGTGTCTTCAGTGAGAACTAGTCCCAATTTTCTGAGGATATCCACATCAATTTCCAAAGTGGTTGTACCAGCTCACAAGCCCACCAGCAATGGTGGAGTGATTTTTCTCTTTCTACACATCCTTTCAATCATCTGTAGTAACATGTGTTTTCTCCTGAGCAATTCTGTTTGGTGATAGGTGGAATGTAAAGGTAGTTTTGATTTTTGTTTCTCTGATGACTAAGGACTTTGAACATAAATCTAACTGCTTCTCAGCCATTCATGATTTCACAGTTAGGAATTCTGTATACCCTACTTATAGTCCAAGCCAGTTCCCTAGGTAGACCTTGGTCGCTAACTCTGTACCCAGCCCAAACACCCAGAGGGAGCTCGACTCTCAGATCATCTAACATGCCCAGGATCATAGGTGAGGAGGCTACAACATTGGCCCCAAACCTAGGGTAACTGTGATCACCTTGACCGAGGGATGCAGGAATTCCTGCCTGAATAGTGGCACCCTGGAGCTCTGAAACTCCCAGCCTTTCAGAATCACAGAATCAGAATCACAAGATCAAAGAGGCAACTGAATTCTGAGGAGGTTGGACATAACTAGGATCACAGGAGAGATAGGCTCTAATCATCAAGAGCAAGGGACAGTAGCACTAGAGATAATCAGATGGCAAGAGGCAAGCATAAGAACATAAGTAACAGAAACTAAGGTGAACTGTCATCATCAAAACCCAGTTCTCCCACCGTAGCATGTCCTGGACACACCATCACTCTGGAAAACCAAGATTCAGATTTAAAATTACTTCTAATTATGATGGTAAAGGACTTTAAGAAGGACAAAAATAACTGACTTAAAGAAATACAGGAGAACACAGATAAAGAACCCTTAAAGAGGATACACAAAAATCCCTTAAAGACTTACAGAAAAACATATCCAAAGAGGTGATGGAATTGGACAAAACAATCTATGATTTAAAATTGCAAATAGAAACAATAAATTATTCACAAAGGGAGAAAACACTGGAAATAGAAAACCTAGAAATGAGATCAGGAGTTATACATGCAAGCATCACAAAAAGAATACAAGAAATTAAGGAGAGAATCTCAGGTGCAGAAGATAACATTAAAAAAGATTGACAAAACAGTCAAAGAAAATGCAAAAAGGAAAAAGCTCCTAGAACAAAGCATCCAGAAACTCAAGGACACAATGAGAATACCAAGCATAAGATTAATAGATGGAAAAACCAAGATATTCTATTCCAAATGAAATGTATATATTATCTTTCCACAAATCCTCCCTACAAAGGATGATAGATGTAAAACTGCAACATAAGGAGGGAAACTCCACCCTAGAAAAAGCAAGAATGTAATCTTCTTTTCACAAACCTAATAGAAAATAGCCACAAAAACATAATTTAAATTATAACAATAAAAATACCAGAAACAGCAATCACTTTTTTAAAATAACTCTTAATATCAATGGTCTCAATTCTTTGACAAAACACATAGACTAGAAGAATAGATTTGTAAGTAGGACCCAACATTTTGCTGCATACACAAAACGCACTTCATTAACAAAGATGGATACTACCTCTGAGTAAACAGCTGGAAAACAATTTTCCAAGCAAATGGTCCCAAAAACAAGCTGGAATAGCCACTTAAATATAGAATAAAACTGACTTTAAACCAAAGGTTATCAAAAAAATAAGGAAGGGCACTTCATACTCATCAATGAAAATATCTAACAAAATGAACTCTCCATTCTCAACATCTGTGCTCCAAGTGCAAGGTTACCCACATTCCTTAATGAAATTTACTGAAGCTGAAAGCATACATTGCACCACACACAATAATATTGTGGGACTTCACTACTCCACTCTGAGAAAAGTACAGATCATGGAAACAGAAACTAAACAGAGACACAGTGAATCCAACAGAAGTTATGAACTAAATGGATTTAACAGGTATCTATAGAAAACTTCATCCTAAACCAAAAAGCATATACCTTCTTTTTAGCACCACATGTTACCTTTGCCAAAACTGCTCATATAATTGGTCAAAAACCAGGCCTCAACAGATACAAGATGATTGAAATAATCCCATGCATCCTATCATATCACCATGGACTAAGACTGGTCTTCAGTAACAACAAACCCAACCGAAAGTTGAATTACACATAAATGCTGAAGAGCTCTCTCCTCGATATCTTGATCAAGAAAAAAATAAACAAATTAAAGACATTTTTACATTTAATGAAAATGAAGGCATATTTTACCAAAACTTATGAATTTAATGAAAGCAGTGCTAAGAAGAAAACTCATAACTCTAAGTGCCTCTCAAAAGAAACTCGAGAAAGTATACACTAGAAGCTTGAAAGCACAACTGATAACTCTAGAACAAAAAGAAGCAAATACTCTCAAGAGGAATATCTGGCAGAAAATGGTCAAACTCAAGGCTGAAAACAACCAAGAAGAAAGAAAAAGAACTATAAAAAGAAACAACAAAACCAGGAGCTGGTTCTTTGAGAAAATCAACAAAATAGATAGACCCTTAACCAGACTAACCAAAGGGAGCAGAGACAGGATCCAAATTAGTAAAATCAGAAATAAAAAGATACAACAACAGAATCTGAAGAAATTAAAAAAAAAATCAACGGATCTTACTACAAAAGCTTATACTCAACCAATTTGGAAAATCTGGATGTAATAGAAAATTTTTAAGACAGATAGCAGGTACCATAGTTAAATCAGGATCAGAGAAACCATCTAAGCAGTCCCAAAACCCCTAAATAAATAGAAGCAGTCATTAAAAGTCTGCCAAACAAAAAAAGCTCAAGACCATAAGGGTTTAATGCAGAATTCTATCAGACCTTCAAAGAAGACATAATAACAATACTTTTCAAACTATTCCATAAAATACAAACAAAAGGAACACTACCCAATTCATTCCAAGAAGCAACAATTATACTTAAACCAAAATGACACAGAGGCCCAAAAAAGAAAGAGAACTTCAGACCAATTTCCCTCATGAACATTGATGCAAAGATACTGAATAAAATTCTCACAAACAGAATCCAAGAACACATAAAAACGATCATTCGACCATATCATGTAGGCTTCATCCCAGAAATACAAGGATGGTTCAATATATGGAAACCCATTAATGTAACGCACTACATAAACAAACTCATAGAGAAAAACCATATGATCATTTCATAAGATGCCAAGAAAACATTTGACAATGTTCAACAACCCTTCATGTTAAAAGACTTATAAAGCTGAAAATCAGCTTCTTTAACCAGCAGTACAAGGAGCAGCTGCACATGGAGGAGACGTCCACTGAGTACCTGCAGCAGAGCTTCAATTTGCCCTACCAGGATGCCCGGAAGTTCTTGGGCCCCTTTGGCCTGGACAGCCACAACCATACCATCGAGATCTGCAAACTCTCAGGTGGGCAGAAAGCCCAAGTTGTGTTTGCGGAGCTGGCATGTCCATAGCCTGATATCCTCATCTTGGATGAACCAAACGATAACTTGGACATAGAATCCATCGATACCCTGGGGGAGGCCATCAACAAGTACAAGGGGGTTGTGATCAATGTCAGCCGTGATGGTGCCTCATCACGGAAACCAACTGCCAGCTGTGGGTGGTGGAGGAGCAGAGTGTCAGTCAAATCGATGGTGACTTTGATGACTACAATTCAGAGGTGTTGGAGGCTTTGGGTGAAGTCATGATCAACAGACCTCGGGATTGAGATCCCCTCCTGGAAGCCTGTTTCAACAAGCTCCTATTGGCTGGAATCCAGGCAGTCTCCCTCTATCCATACCTAGAAGCATGCTGAGTCTGGTGCCAGCTGCAGTCACATGGGCCACGAAGGTGGCCTGTTGCCTTGGTGTGTGTGAGAGCATCCATCATGTGGATTGTGTCCTTCTCACTGGAAGACTGTGTTCCACTTGAGGTAGTTGAGCTGGCTTGCCCACACTGGCTTAGCCTCTGTTCAGACAGAGGTGACCTTTGCTGTGAAGGGTTCCCCTCAGACATAGTAAAGATGGCCTCTTGTCTCTAGACTTTTGCCACTCAGAACTGACCCTGGTCCCTCCTTTTGGAAGGGCACGACTGACTCACCGACACAAACAGCTGGAACCTCAGGACTGGAGGCAAGTGTCTGAGACCTGTAGTGTCTCACACAAGATCTGGTGCCTTTGATCCCTTGTCTCATTGGGACTTGAAGGCAGGAAAGTAAATCTCCTGAACTGAAATCTCCATTGCAAGAAGGGAAATACAGGAGTATGGTGCCGATATCAAAAAAAAAAAAAAAAAAAAAAAAAAAAAAAAAAAAAAAAAAAAAAAGGCTTATAAAGATCAGAAATTCAAGGCCCTTAAACAAACCTTTTAAAATCATTATGTATCAAACCAGAAGCCAACATCAAACTAATTGGAGGGAAACTTTAAACAATCTTTTAAAATCATGGACTAGACAAGGCTGCTCACTGTCTTCCTATATATTTAATATAGTTCTTGAAGATATAGCTAGAGTAATTAGACAACAAATGGAGGTCAAAGGAATACAATTAGAAAGGAAGTAGTCAAAATATCATTATTTGCAGGTGATACAATAGTATACTCATGTGACCCCCCAAATTCCACCAGAGAAGTCCTATACCTGATAAACAACTTCAGAAAAGTCAAGGATATAAAAGTAACTGAAACAAATCAGTAGTTTTCATATGTTCAAAGAATAAACAGGCCATGAAAGAAATTAGGGAAACCACATCCTTCGCAATAATCATAAATAATATAAAATATATTTGTGTGACTCTAACCAAGCAGGTAAAAGATCTGTATGAGAAGAATGTCAAGTCGCTGGAGAAAGAAATTGAAGATATCAGAAAATGTAAAAATCTCTCATGCTCATGTATTGGCAGGGTTAATATAGTAAAAATGGGCATCTTGCAAAAAGCAGTCTAAAGACTGAATGAAATAACCATCAAAATTCCAACTCAATTCTCCATAGAGTTAGGAAGAATATTTTGCAGATTTAGTTGGATTTCCAAAAAACTCAGGATAGTGAAAACTATTCTCAACAATAAAAGTCTTCTGGGAGAAATTACCATCCCTGATCTCAAGCTGTTTTACAGAGCAACATTGATAAAACCTTTTTGGTATTGGTACACAGACAGGCAGGAAGATCAATGGAGTAGAATTGAAGACCCTGAAATGAACCCACACACTGATGGTCACTTGATCTTTGACAAAGGAGTTAAAACCATCCAGTGGGGGGGGGGGGAAGAGCATTTTCAACAAATGGTTCTGGTTCTAATGGAGGTCAGAATGTAGAAGAATGCAAACTGGTCCACTCTTTTTTTAAATTTTTTATTGGATATTTTATTTATTTACAATACAGTTGTCATCTCCTTTACCCATTTCCCATCTATAGAAACCCCTAACCCATCCCCCTTCCTTCTTGATGCTTTTATACCATTTTAATTACATGCATGTATTAAAATCAGTTCTAGGTTCATGGTCTAGCAATAAAATAGATGCAATTAGTCAAGAAATAAGCAAGAAAATAAACACAGATAGTCAAAGAATAAGCAAGGCTAAACACAATTATGTGAACATTCCTGTAATCACTGTTTCTAAGGGCTTAACAGAATGAAAAAAGTATCTGAGCCTACATCCCTGTCCTAGCCCAAGGTCATTTTCATGTCTGGAGACTACTTTCTTGTTCCAGCCTAAAATTTAGATTCCTACCTGAGATTACTTTTTTGTTCTAGTCTAATGTTAGATTCCTGCCTGAAACCAACTTCGTTGACCTTGGAAAAATGTCATATTTCTTCCAAGAAACTCGTTTCCTTGTCTTAGCCCCATGTCAGATTTTTACCAAGCAGCCCCAAAAGCTCTCAGCCTTTTCTCCCTTTTTATTTAATCAACAAGACTAAGTTTGTCCTAGGTCATTCTGCCAAGAATGCCTTCCTTACACATCCTGGAATATGCATTATCAAAAGCAATGCAATTCTGTATTGGGTTGGTAAGGCTCTATGCAGAATCTTACCCGTTTTGGGCTTGCCAGCCTATTAATTTAATAACTCTGACTGGGGGTCCATTTTCAGGTACAAGTCATGTACTTTAGTTGCCAACATATTGATGTTGTAAAAGAAAAGCTTTAGCACAATGGGTAGGAATAAAACTATTCCCAGGACAAAAAGGGCTAGCATGATCAATATAAATATGCCATTTTTGAAGCTTGACCAAAATAGAAATATTGGACTAAGGCCATGGGAAATTTTATCTATAGTATTTAACCAAATCAATGCTCAGCAGAGCAGCATTTGTGAAATTCATAAGCTCCTTATTTATTGTTCAAACATCCCAAAATATTTTTGAATTATGCCAAATACACTGCAAGTGTCATGAAACTTCTTACAAATTACAAAGAATACTACTGTAAATTTTAGAACTAACATGAATCTAAGGGTATATGGCATGACACTCATGATGGCTTCTTATCCTTAAATTCTGAACCTTTTCCAGAAATTTCAAGAAGATAAGAGCATCAATCCATTCTTCC
Organism: Rhabdomys pumilio; assembly: GCA_030674055.1. Lineage (NCBI taxonomy): Eukaryota > Metazoa > Chordata > Mammalia > Rodentia > Muridae > Rhabdomys > Rhabdomys pumilio. The sequence continues at coordinate 104,156,422 of JANHMN010000005.1, forward strand.
AAATACCTATCTAAATCCTCTTGTATATTCAACACATTAGCAACATTATTTGCTAAATAATTAACAGAATTAGCTGACTTAACTCCTTGTTTCACAGGAACTGCAGAAGCAGTGGTGCTAGCACTAAATGCAAATAAAGCTATTATACCAGCAATAAACAAGTCCACTACCCTTTTGCTTTTGCTTAAAGCCTGACTCCATTCTTCCAGTACTTGATAGCTATTTTTAGACTACCAAGGTTCTGTGATACTCAGGACACTAAAACAAAAGCTGATTGATAGACCTCCATAACTGACATGCTGAATTACAAAATACAAACACAATTAGAAGACGTACAATCAATGCAGCTTACAGTAAATACTGTAGAAGAAACAAAATGATTATTAACTGGACAATTAAAAGAGCCTCAACACATGTGCTAACTCCTATTTGAAGTCCAGATCCTGCCACAACTTTATCTCTTGCTAACATCATAAAGAATTGCAAATTAAAACAAGGCTTAGATTCTGCCTCACATCAGTCACAATGTCTAAGATTAAAAACAAAGATGACAGCAAATGCTGGCACAGATGTGGAGAAAAAGGAACGATTGGTCCATTCTTTTCTCCTTGTACAAAGCTCAAGTCCAAGTGAATCAAGGACCTTCACATAAAGTAGATACACTGAAACTAATAGAGGAAAAATTGGGGAAGATTCTTGAAAACATGGTCTCAGGGCAATATTTTCTGAAAAGAACAACAATGGCTTATGCTCTAAGATTAACAATAGACAAATGGGACCTCATAAAATTGCAAAGGTTCTGTAAGTTAAAGGACACTGTCAATAAAACAAAACATCAAGCCAACAGATTGGGGAATGATCTTTACCAATCCTATATCTGATAGATGGCTAATATCCAATATATACAAAGAACTCCTGAAGTTAGAATCCTGAGAATCAAATAACCTTATTAAAAATGGTGTAGAGAGCTAAACCTGAAATTTTAACTTGGGAATATTGAACGGCTGAGAAGCACCTAATGAAATGTACAACACCCTTAATCATAAGGGAAATATAAATCAAAACAACCCTGAGATTCAACCTGAAACCTGTCAGAATGGCTAAGTAAAAAACTCAGGTGAGAGAAGATGCTGGTGAGGATGTGGAGAAAGAGGAACACTCCTCCATTGTTGATGGTATTGCAAGCTGTTCCAACCATTCTGGAAATTAGCATGGTAGTTTCTCAGAAAAATGGACATAATATAACCTGTGGACCAAGGTATACCACTCCTTGGCAAAACCCAAAATATTTTCCAACATTTAATCAGAACACAACATATAACAAGAACACATGCTCCATTATGTTCATAGCAGCCTTATTTATAATAGCCAGAAACTGGAAAGAACCCAGTTGTCTTTCAACAAAGGAATGGATACAGAAATTGTGGTACATTTACCCAATGGAGTACTATTCAGCTATTAAAAACAATGACTTCATGAAATTCTTAGGCAAATGGATGGAACTAGAGATTATCATTCTTAGTGAGGCAACCCGATCACAAAGAACACACATGGTATGCACTAATCAATAAGTTGATATTAACCTAAAATCTAGGAATAGTCAAGATAAAGTTCACAGACCTCATGAAGCTCAAGAAAAAGAAACACCAAATTCTGTGTGTGTTGATCCTTCTTAGAAACAGGAACATAATTCACAAAGTAGCAGATATGTAGACAATGTTTTGTGCGGAGACTCAAGGAATGGGCATCCAGAGATTGCCCAACCTGAGGATCTATACCATATACCTTCACGAAATACAGAGGATATTTTGCATGCTGACAGGAGCCTGATATTGTTGTCTCCTGAGAGGATCTGCCAGAGCCTAGCAACTACAGAGGTGGATTCTCACAACCAACTATTGGACTAATCACTGGGTATCCAATAATAGAATTAGAGAAACGACTAAAGTAGCTGAAGGGGATTGCAACCACATAGGCCCTGACCTTTTTGTTGTAGGGGGTGTTAAGTGTTATTTAATAACTGCTTCTATTTCCTTAGGGATTATGAGACTCTTTACATATCTTGATTGAATTTGGTACCTGGAATCTCAAAATCATTCATTTTATTTAGATATTCCAGTTTTGCAGAATACAGACTGTAGCAGGATCTGATGATTTTTGAATTTTCTCAGTATCTGTTGTTATGTTTCCCTTTTAATTTTAGCTTTTTGTAATTTGCATAATGTCTCTGTGCCCTTTAGTTAGTTTTGTTAAGAGTGTATCTAGTTTGTTGTGTTTCCTCAAATAACCAACTTTAGTTTTGTTGATTCTTTGCTTTTGGTCTCTTTGTTTCTACTTGGTTGATTGTAGTCCAGAGTTTGATTATTTGCCATCTACTGCTCATGGGTGTGTTTGCATATTTTTATTCAAGACATTTCAGACGTGATGTTAAGTTGCTGTTTTAGGATCTGTCCATTTACCTTTTTATTGTATATTTTCTTTATTTACATTTCAAATGTTATCACCTTTTCCAGTTCCCCCCAAAATCTTCTATCCCTCCTCCTCCGCCTTGCTTGTATGAGGTTGTTCACCACAAACCCACCCACTTCTACATTTGGGCACTGAGTTTTCACAGAATCAAGGACCTCTTCTCCCATTGATGTCCATCAAGGCCATTCTCTGCTCCATATGAATCTGGAGCCATGTTTCCCTCCATCTGTAATCTTTAGTTGTTGGTTTCCTCCATGGGAGCTATGGGTATTTTGGTAGGTTGATATTGTTGTTCTTCCTATGGGGTTGGAAACCCCTTCAACTCCTTCAGTCCATTCTCTAACTCCTCCATTGGGGATCCCATGCTCAGTCCAATAGTTGGCTGTGAGAATACACCTTTTGTATTTGTCAGACTCTGGCAGAGCCTCTCAGTAGACAGCTACATCAGGCTTCTATTGGCATGTCATTCTTGGCATCCACAATAGTGTCTGCTTTTGGTGACTGTATATGGGATGGATCCCCACATGGGGGCATCTATGGATGGCCTTTCCTTCAGTCTCTGCTCTACACATTGTCTCTGTATTTTCTCCCTTGTGTATTTTGTTAACCCATCTAAGAATTCAAGCACCCACACATTGGTCATCCTTCATATTGAGCTTCATGTGGTTTTTGAATTTTATCTTGTATATTCTCAGATTTTTGACTAATATCTACTTATCAGTGAGTGTATACAATGTGTGGTTTTTTGTGATTGTGTTAACTCACTCAGGATGAAGGCATTTAATGCTATGAATTTTTTCTGTTAACGTTGCTTTCATTGTATTCCATTAGTTTGGGTACATTATGACTTCATTTTCATTTAATTCAAGAAAGTCACTAATTTCATTCTTTATTACTTCCATCATGGCCATGTTATCATTACATAGACAGTTGTTTAATTTCTGTGAGTATGTGTTATTTCCTTTCTGCTTTTTTCTTTTTTTCTTTTATTCTTTAGTTTTTTTTTTTTTTTTTTTTGGTTATGGAAGATAACCTTATTCCTTGGTGAACTCATAGAATGCATGAGATTATTACAATCTTCTTGTGTCTGCTGAGTCTGATTTTGCATCAATGATTTGGTCAATTCAGGAAAAGGTATCATGTGGTGCTGAAAATAAGGTATGTTCTTTTGTTTTAGGGTTAAATGTTCTGTATATATCTGTTAAGTCCATTTCTATTATTCATAAACTCTTTTTATTATGTCATGAATTTCCTGGAAGTTTTGGGTTACCAGTTTTGTACTTTGTATTTTCTTTGTTGTCTTGGTTAGGGTTTTAATGATATGAACAAATGTCATGACCAAGGCAAGACTTACAAAGGATAACATTTCATTGTGGGTTGCATACAGGTTCAGAGGTTCAGTCCATTATCATTAAGGTTGGAGTAGAGCTTCATTTAGTCAGGCATGGTGTAGGCAGAGGTGAGAGTTCTACATCTTCATCTAAAGGCTGCTAGAGAAATATTGAGTCGCAGGCAACTAGGGTGAGGCTTTAAAGCCCACACTCACAGTGACACACCTATTCCAACAAGACCACCCCTCCAAATAGTGCCACTCACTGGGCCAAGCATATTCAAACTCTAACAACTGTTCTGTCAGTATGTCATCTTCTAGGCATGAGACTCTGTCTTCTATCTCCTGTATTCTGTTGCTGATTCTTGGATCAGACACCCCTGATCTCTTTCTTAGGTTTGCCATCTACAGTTTTGCCTACTTTTGATATTTCCTTATTCTTTCAATTTTCACTCATAGATAGTGGGTGGTTTTGTTTCATTCCTTCACCTGCTGGTTGTGTTTTCCTGTATTATTTTAAGGGATTTGTGTGTTTCCACTTTAAGTGCTTCTACCTGATTCCCTGTGTCCTCCTGCATGTATTTAAGTGAGTTACATATGTACTCCTGAACACTACTATCTTCATGAGATGGAATTTTAGGTCAGAATTTTGCTTTTCAGGTGTGTTAGGATATCCAGGGCTTGATGTGGTGGGAGAACTGTATTCTGATGGTGCCAAGTGGCATTTGTTGTGTATGCTCTTTTGCTTGTCTTTTTGCCATCTTGCTACCTCTCATGTTAACTGGCCTTGGATCTTAGAGTGGAGCCTGTACTTCCTTGTAGGCAGTTGCAGCTCTGTGAGGTGTGTTCAAGCAAGTAGTTCTGGGAGGCACACCATGCTATCTCTGGTAAGACAGCCCTCAAATTTCTCTAGTAGGAAGACCTCCTGTGTCACTAGTTATATATGATCTCCTGTGACCCTGGTTGCAGGAGACTTCCAGGTACACAGATTATCTTCGGTTGTTGGAGGAAAGCTGGAGCACCCAATCTAATTTGGCTAGAGTTGCAGACCAGAAAAAAGATAAGTCTCTATCTGTAGAGTGTATAGTTCTTGCTACACCTGTCCTCTTTTGTAGTCCCAGCTATGGCAAGATTGGGGTGGATTTTTTCACCAGTGACCCTGGTTATAACAGACTTCCTGGGAGTCAAGCTGTCTCTTGCTTGTGGCCAGCCCCAGAGTGGGTCGTGGGTGGAGGAAGTTCTTCTTCCTCCTCCTCCTCCTCCTCCTCCTCCTCCTCCTCCTCCTCCTCCTCTTCTTCTTCTTCTTCTTCTTCTTCTTCTTCTTTTCTTCTTGGTTCTTTTTGAGGCAGTAGAGGGGGATGAGCATCAATGGGGAGTAAGACTTTGGTCTTAGGAAATTTGGGTTAAGACTTTGGTCTTATGAGATATTTAAGGATGCTGTATAATAAAAGTTTAATTATCTATGCTATAAAAGTCTACTTACTATGTTACTGTAGCTGACCTGCTATCTGTGATCCTCTGGCCAGAAACTGCAGCTTCTTGCACTTAGCACCTCAGCCACAAAACAGCAAAAGATTAAGTAAATAGCCTTTTTACTCTCTCAGCACTAAATGCTTGACTTTAACTTATGACTGCTAGTCCTGAGGTCACAGGAAGAAAGACACTTAGAGATGTTGTTGTAGCATTTATCACTAAGTACTTAAAAGTTTCCTGTGAGAGCTATTTAAGAGTAAAGCAGAAAGGTCTTATGTAGAGAAAAGGAAAACTTTTATTCTCTCTGGCAAAAAAGAAAAGTTCTATTCGATATACTACTCTAAATGGGGAAAGGAAAAAATTCTATTCTATCTCTATTCTATCTCTCTACATTAACTCTCTATTTTAACTAACTCTCATCTCTTTGTCCTCAGTACTTATACATCTTTCAGAATACATGATCACATGTTACAAAGTTCATCATAAGTTCACACCAAAAATCAAATCATAAATTGAAATAGAAGTTTACAACAAAGAATGTTTACATGCATATACATTAGGAGTAATTATCTGTCCAAATATCCATCACCTGTATGGCTCCACAGGTTCACTGAAGGTTTAAGACTAAAACTAAAAACTTAGTGAAGTTTTGTATGGATAAACCCAGACAATATTTTATTTTCTGTCCTAGAACCTATAATAAATCATTGTTTCCCATAAGTGATTTCTGGTTAATTGTTTTACAACCTCTTGGAATGTGCTCTGAGTAGGAGAAAGTCTGGTTACTATCTAAGAGCCATTATCTGATGACACTTAGGAGACTATCAGAGTTCTTATTGCAGTTTTGAGTATCAGAAAGAGACCTAATATCAGTCCCCCTATAGGAGAGCTTAATAATAATTGATATAATTTTAATGATTCTTATAGTATTAAGACCTAGAAAGTCATCTATTTGTCTATATAGCAACACTACAAGACAGTACATCGTTATGAATCTGCAGAGATCTGCTCCAAAGGGGTGTGCTATTGCTTAGTTATTCTTATATTTGCTTAATAATAATAATAATAATAATAATAATAATAATAGGAAAAGCATAATAATAGCAGGAATCTTTCCTAAAATAACTCTCTTACAGTCTTGCTGAATAAGGCCTCACTTGTCACAGATTATATAATAATTCTAGGCAAGCCATTTCACGATGATCACCTGCTAATCATTAGCTTATCCCATTATGGCTCCTGACAGTCTCTGAGTGTAGGAAGGTAGCTGGAGCACCCAATCTGCCCAAGGCAGATTTGCAGATTGGAAGGTAGATATATCTCTTGCAGGGCATGTATGTCACGTGTCCACTGGACTCCATGGGGGTCCCAACAAGGGCAGGTATTGTGGTGTGAGTGTCTCAGCTCTGTTCCTGTTTATAACAGACTTCCTGGGAATCAGGTCATTTCTGATAGTGGGTGGTGGGCTAGGTCACCTTATATGCCCTGGGTATAGTTGCAGGCTTGAAGGAAGAAGTCTCAGATAGTATTTTTAAGAAAATAGTGGAAGAAAAAATTTTTAGGACATGACTATTAAGGTACAAGGAGCTTATTGAACACAACATAGATTGAACCAGAAAAAAAAATAGTCCCCTAACCACATAATAATCAAAACAATATGGCTATTTTACTCCTTCTTCTAAATGAGATTCACACATTCTCACTTAGGTTGAATATTCTACATCAGTACATGCTCATTACATGAAATTTAAAGAAATAATGAAAGCAGAACAAAAGAGACTCCAGGACTGGAAGCTCATGTCTGCTATTCTAGCATGTTTAGTCTATATCCAGAGGATTATGTATTTGAGGCCAGCCAGGCCTACACAGAATGACTATTTCTTAGAGATATAAGAAGGAAGGAAGGAAGGTAGGAAGGAAGGAAGGAAGGAAGGAAGGAAGGAAGGAAGGAAGAAACAAAAGAAAGAAGGAGGAATGAAGAAAGAAAAAAAGTAAAAAAGAACAAAAAAAGGAGGATGTGAAAGATAAAGTCAACATATAATTTTGTTGAGCTATATGATTAATTTAATAATATCACTTACTTCTTAGAGAGAATTCTTGGACCAAGGCTCTGCAATACTCTAGGAAAACAGATTTTCTTCTGTTGGGATGCAAACATTGGATCTTATTCTGATACATGATTCTTTGTTGTTAAAACCTATACTTCAGCTTCTTTATTATTACATTTAGTTGATGATTAACATGGTCTGTCAATTTGACTGGATAAAGAATTAATTAAAATGCAAGATATTGTGCATTTCTTTTCTGTGAAAACCTCTCTCTCTCTCTCTCTCACTCTCTCTCTCTCTCTGTCCCTTTGTCGCTCCTCTCCTTTTATTTTCATCAAGACAGGGTTTCTCTGTGTATCCCTGGTTGTACTAGAACAGACTATATAGACCAGGTTGGCCTCAAACTCAGGGATCTTTCTTATGGATTACATGTGTGCTGAGGTTAAAGTTGCTACTATTCCTAGATGAGGCTTTGTCAATAAAAGTAGTCTTTATTTTTATATTATGTATATGGATGATTTACCTGAGGGTGTGTGCATGCAGTGCCTGCAGAAGCCAAAAAAAGACATCAAATTCCCTAGGTCTGGAGATACAGATAACTGTGAGCTGCTTTGTGGGTGTTTCAAATGGAACCTGGTCTTCTAGAAGAGCATCCAGGACTCATTTACACTGACTCATCTCTCCTACCCCAACTTTTTTCATCAGATTCTTTGAAGCAAGAATAAGTGTGAGTGTTACCTTCTGGTGCCAATACAGATAAAAAGATGTAGAAGAAACTTTGTCTTTTGTCTGCTTCTTGCTTCTCACTGGAAATTCCACCTATTCTGTTGCTGCAACATTCCATTTTTGATGTTAGAACTAGCTTCATTGGTGTTCCAATGTAGAAGGAAGACCAACAGTCTTCAGCAATCTTCGCGGTCTTCAGTGTCATATTGGGATTGCTAAGACATCCAGCATTGTGGACTGAGCAATTATCAGATTCTCTAGCATGAGACAAGTGTTGTTGGATTACTGAAACTATATTTTTTCAGTTATATGATAAGTGCTGTTTATATATACATGTATACATAAATACATGCTCAATCAGTTCTGTTGTTCAGAGAACCCTGACTAATACAAATGGTTTAGAAACATTTATTCTCTTATTCCTCCCTTTCATTTCCTACTTCTTTCCTTTTCTTTACTAGCATTAAACCATTTTATGTACTTATCCTGGTGAACCTCTATAAATATTTGTATAGTATAAATTCTGAACAGTCTTTAGTATATACAAATAGTATAAATTTAATAGATATTGTCATATCATCCTTCAAAAAAACAAATCACTTTATACACACCCCAAATATGTGAGAACTCATTTCCCAATCCACTTCTTCAACTGCTTCAAACCAGAAGTGATTGTAGGTTCCCCTGGAGCTGGACTTACTGGTGTTTTGAGAAGCCTGATATTAGTGCTGGATACCAAATTAAGGCCCCCTAAGGAGCATTACATTCTCTTACCCACATAGCCAACTCTCAGTCCTCTAAATAAACATGTGTGTACATTGGAGCATGTATGTATGTGCCTGTATCTTTATTTGTGCATGGAGGAATGCATGCGTGTGTGGTGTATGTGTGTGTTTGTGTGTTTGTGCATGTGTGTGTGTGTGTTTGTTTGGGGATAGCATCTAAACCCCTGTGCACAAAGGTCAAAAGCCACATCCGTATCCCTGACAGAAAGATGTTATATCTTGAAATTTTTATTTGTTTCAGGATTTTCAGTGTGAAAATTCATTGAGTTTTAAGTTTAACACTTGTAGATATTATCTGGAAGGTAAAGGATAATTCTGAGTAACAAGAGTGTCTCTGCTCTGTGTTCAGCCATATTTTAAGGATCCACACAGCAGGGCAATGGGTTACTGTGCACAACCTTGGGCTGGCCACCAGGAGTCAGTGGAAGTTGGTGAGAACACAACTAACTGATTCTGCAGTAGCAGTATATTCTCTTTACTACTCAGCTACCTCTTTCCAGCAATCATACCAGGCTTCACATAACTACCTGTAAGTCTGGCTCCATGGCGATAAGTAACTGCAAATGTGGCTGGTCAATAATCTGCCAGTTTCAGAGCAACAAAGGTCATTCAAAAGCACCTGCTGCTGTGCCCTAGTTCCAGGAGGCTTCTTTTGGTCTATATCCATTCTTTTATACTAGTCTCTCTCTGGAAGAACTGCTGAAGATGCCCGTCTTAGGGTTTTACTGCTGGCAACAAATACAATGATCAAGGAAATTCTCATAAGGACAACATTTAATTTGGGCTGGCTTATGGGTTCAGTCCATTGCCATCAAGGTTGGAGCATGGCAGCATCCAGGCAGGCATGGTGCAGACAGTTCTGAGAGTTCTAAATAGTCATCTTAAGGATGCTAGCAGAATATTGCCTTCCAGGCAGCTAGAATAAGAGTCATAAAGCCCATACCTACAAGGACATACCTATTCCAAGAGGGCCACATTCTCTAATAGTGCCAATTCTATGCTGATTATATATAAATGACAACATTGCCCTTACCATTACTGAAACATGATACAACATTAGTTGCTGTGCGATTGGTAGTCATTATCTCTCTGGTAAACTTGCAAAGGAAGGCAGTCCAACCATGTATCAGAGAATGTAAAGCAGGCTACAGAATCTATCAATACTTCAGTGACTGTACATTTATCATGTTAGACAGAAACAAAATCCTGATGAAATTTGTAGAACCCAAAATTCACCTGTACCATGAGCATGAACACAGGTAATAAACAATGCAAACACCCTCACAGTGACTATCTTACTGCTGAGCATGTGTTCCTACTCTAAACTATTGGATTCTATAACAACTTGGGTTACTTTTAGAATGTATCATGAGACCTGGTGATAAAACAATTTTACACCTTGGCAACTTAGTGTTTCTAAGTAGAGTAGAAATAAAATACAATTTATATGGAATATAATTGAGAAGCCTAATGGGAATCTACAAGTCAATAGCCGGTGTCTTAAAAACTGGAGGCACAGTCAACATCATTTAAGCAGTGTCTATGTGGGGTGCCAATGTCAGAGTCTTTGAAGGTCTTCATATTTTCTTTTCTAATCCTCCAAATCAAAGCTGTGTCTATTTTTTCAATTGCTTCTTTATTGTTCCATTGATTTCTTAACCAATAATGATTTGTGAATTATAGTGCAATATTATGCCTGAAATAAAATGTGAAGTACCAAAAGAGAAACCACAGAAGAATATCATATGGACCCTTGTCTCTCTGATAAGTTTAACTTTCTGGATAATTTAACTTTGTCTATATGGTATGGTAAATTCTTAAGTTTCTATCAACATTAAGAAATAAAATTTATAACATTCTTCATATACAAGTGTATTAGGGATTTATTGCTGTGAAGAGAAACCATGATCACTATAACTCTTATAAAAGAAGACATTTATTTGGGATTAATTAATAGTTTCAGAGGTTAAGTCCATTATTATTTTGTTAGAAAGCATGACAGAGAGTTCTGTGTTTAGATCACCAGACAAGTGTGGGCCACACTGGGCTTAGCTTGGGAATAGGAGACCTTAAATCCTGCCCCTACAGTGAGACAATTCCTTCTACGAGGACATGCCTATTCCAAGAAAAACACTCTTTTAATAGTTCCTACTTCCTGTGGCCAAGCATTCAAAAAAACCTGACTATAAGGGCTGATTGTATTCAACATGCTATAACAGTCATGTTAAAAGTAAAATAGAGAAAAAAATACTGTGGATTTGTTAGTAACTGTATTAATCAGGATTCTCTAGAGTCACAAAACTTGTGGAATGTCTCTATAAATTAAGGGAATTTATTGTAATGATTTAAAGACTGTAGTCCAAGAATGGGCAGCTGTGAATAGGAAGTCCAAGAGTCTAGTAGTTGCTCAGTCTTCTCTAGGCTAATTGTTTCAGCTGGTCTTCTGTATATGCTGTTTCTCACTCAGGGTTTCTATTCCTGCACAAACATCATGACCAAGAAGCAAGTTGGAGATGAAAAGATTTATTGAACTTATACTTCCACATTGCTGCTCATCACCAAAGCAAGTCAGGACTGGATCTCAAGCAGTTCATGAAGCATGAGCTGATGCAGAGGCCATGGAGTGATGTGACTTACAGGCTTGTTTCCCTGAGCTTACTCAGCTTGATTTCTTACAGAACACAGGACTACCATCCCAGGAATGGCACTGTCCAAAATGGACCCTGGAAACTTTGATCACTAATTGAGAAAATGACTTACAGCTGGATCTCATGGAGGCATTTTCTCAAGGGAGGCTACTTTCTGTATGATAACTCCAGCTTGTGACAAGTAAAAACACAAAGCCAGTCAGTATAAACTGGAATCCTGAAGAAGTAGGTTCCAAAAGTTGTGCTGGTCAGTAAGTGCAAGAAGGTAGATAAGAGTGATTCTTCCTTCTTCCATTGTCCTTATGTAAGCCTCCAGCATAAGATATGGGCCAGATTATAGGTATGTAACACCATGTCTGTATTTGGAACGTGCTCTGTCTCAGGCTCACCTTGAACTCAGAGATCTCTTTCCTTCATTTTTGGGAATATATGCATGTACTATATCTTTTGGGTCTAAAATATTCATGGCCATTGTGCCTCAATATCTGGATAAAAATCATGTATAATTCTATGTCAAGGTTTTGATCAGAAGTCTGTATCTCCCAGCCTCAAGCACTGGACATCTGGTGTACCTGCCATTTCAAGATTGTATTTTATTCCTTATGTATTTAATTTGACAATCAGGAATACACATCACAGTAACCAAAAACAAAATACTTTAGTGTCTTGGCAATTACAGTTGGTCACTATCTAATTTACATCTGTGTTTAAGGGACATCTGTGTTTAAGAGCCAGGTGACATCAAAATCTCCAGTAGACACACTTTCTTTTAGAGTGAAACATATATTTTAATTCTATTGAGTTACTTAATTTTTTATTTTATTTTTACAATTTTGCTTCTTATGGCTCTAAAAATTTACAGTGATTGATGAATGCTTTCAAAAGCAACTTAGTTTTTAGGGACTTTACACAAAATCAAGGGACATTAAATATTCTGGTCCATTATGTCTTGACACTGGTTTGTAGCTCATAATCTCACATTCAGTTCGGTAGCTATGGAAACACCAGAATTTTTAGAGTCACTTCTCTTAGCTTGGCAGTCATTAACATGTGGTTGTCTTAGAAAAGACAGAGGCAAGTATTTGATATTTTATACAAGGTTTTATTAAATAATTTCTTTCAATTTCACAGGTAATGGAAGGACAAAGGCCACTGATATATGATTAGACATTTGTTCACATACATTCTGATGGAACTAGGTGGCAGGTCCTGGTAAGTTTTACATAGGAGTCAAATGAAAGGGAGGGTTGAAGGGAACACAGAGACTGTCTAAGGGGGATGAAGTAGGAGTGGGGGTAGGGTGGGAAACCTTGACTCTTTATAGGGATTGTGCCATATGCCCAGGGCAACAAGAGAAATAGATGAAAATGGGAATGTATGACATCTAGGCAGCTAATAATTTCTAGTTGTTTGGGGATTGTCTGATGGTCCCATAATTTCCAGACAGGGGTATCAGTAGAGATTGTCTGATTATCAGCACTTTTTATGTGAGTAATTCTTTCTGAAAATCATAAATGCTGGAAGCCCAATATGGGAGGGCTGTGGTGACTGCACTGTGATTTATAGCCTTGTATTTTTCTGAAACTGACTATAGGAATTATTCCCTGAGTGTTGTTACCCTATGTCTAAATTAGGATCGTGATATTATGGGTTTCATTGAAGTGTCAGTATTATGAGACTTGCTAATATATATCAAATATATTCCTTTCTTTGTTTTCACATCATAAACTCTGCAGGCAATATTGATGTGTTCAGACACTGCTGGAAAGAAGTAACAGGCAGTAGTACAGGCAAACTGCAAGTTACACAAATGTGACAAACACAAAGTGAGAGGTTTGTAAGTAAGCTGACTCTTCAAATGTGAAAAGTCACTCCCTTTTTGTATAGAGACACTTAAGTCCTCATGTCTCAGGATGAAAGACCTGTATGTCTTAATCTTGACACTGCCAACAATGTGTGCTGTTTTCTTGGAGTAGGAAGGCAATTCTACACACTAATGATGCTCTCTGTGCCCTGTCTTTTCCATAAGTCAGCAGCCATTGCCTATTCCCCTACTTGTGAATATTACAAATTTCCAGGCGTGACAATATTCATTGGTCAACCAAATTGAGTGTAGGAGATGACAGCTTGTCAGAATTAGTTTTCAGGTTTCATCATGTTCATCACTGAGTTCAAATTCACATCATTATGTCTGACACTGATACTTACCCAATGAGCCTTTTCATAAACCACAACATTTCCCCTTTAAGGTACAATAGTCTATCTTGTCTCGACATAGGCTGAAGCCAACTTCAAAATGTGTTATTAATTTTTCTAAGATTCTTCATAATAGTTAATACTCCAAAAATATTTCAAATTCTAAAGTTTTATTTCAGGTAGCAGGGAAAATATGTAGATTTCAACAGGTACCTCAAGTTTCTAGCATCTTGAACATAATATTATACAGGATTCAGCATACAGTATTCCTCCCCATGTTCAGGTACAGGTCTTTGAAGGACTTCCAGTTCTGAAAGATTGATTAGCCTTATACATTCTCATGTGTTGTTTTAGGATTCTAATAAAACATTAATCTTGCATCATTTTTTATCAGGTTCAGTACTTTGTGGACCATGCTACCAAATTCTTCAATCTGTTGTGACGGAACTTCATCGTGATGGTTTGCATTGTATTACCTTGAAACAACCTAGAGTCATATGAGAAGAAAAAAACCTCAGTTGAGAACATTCCCCCATGAAGTAGACCTTATAATTGCCTGTTAAGAACTGCATTGAGTAATGATAAATATGGGAGTGTTGAGACCTCTGTGAGTGTTTCCAAATTTAAGGAGGTGTTTTGGGTTGTACAATAAGGGAAGTGGAGTTATCGATGGAATACAAAGTACTATGTAGTATTCCTTAGTGGTATCTTTTTCATTTCTTGCCTCTAGATATTTTCCTTGTTTCCTGACTTGTGTTCTCTTAGAGATGGAAAGTGAAGCTCCTGCCGTGCTTACTCTGGTAAGTTTTCTCAGAATGAAGCCCAACTCTGCTGCTGTAAATAATTTGAGGTGCACAGAACATCCATTGCAACTTGTTGGTGAGTTTTTCAGAACCTCCCATTCCAGTGCCATTGTCACTCTGCCTGGATAGTTCTGGTCAAACTGATCATATACTAAATGAGTTGATGTTCTGGACAAGCTGGGTAACCAGTCCACCCTCACATACGAAGGCCTACATCAGGATCCAAATTTTATCAACACATTTTCCTAAATAGATTTTCTGAATCTCTCCTGTCCACACCATGCCCAAAACTCATGCCTTGGTCTGTCATGCAGCTTCTGTATTTAAATTCTTCCATGGTTTTTATGGTCCTAGGTTCTGTTGCCAACCTTACACTCCCAAACCTGTTTCTGACAGGACATGTACCTGATATGCATGAAGATACACATACCTTTGCCAGCACAACCAAGGCTGACTCTTTGCTTGAATGTAGGCACCCAGCCCTAAACCCAATTTGAAGCTGTGTTCTAGCAGTAGTGAGGCCATAGTTGTAGCATACATGAGAAGAGGTGTAGGTGAATATGTGTAGATTTTAAATGGGTTTCCAAGTCTGAAACATGCCCTCCAGTGCCATATCCTATTCCTTGGCCTCCATGATGTCACACAGCATCAGCTCTGGGCTTTCCTGCTTGCTACTCCCGGATCCAAATCAAGTTTTGCTCTGGGGATACTTCTAGACCATGCTTCTCTAGATCCACTTGCTGGACTTCCAGCTTTGATATCGATTGCCTGGCTTTGAGGATCTAAGACTGTTTCTTAGGATACTGTTATCACTGTAATCTTACATCAGTTTCAGTAGCACATGGACTACACAGCCACATTCTTCTGCCATGTGTAATAGAGCCTCACCATGATGGTTTGTGTTGTGTTACCTTTATACAATCAAGAGTCATCTGTGAAGGAACCCTAATTGAGAACAATCCCCCATGAAATAGTCTTTAGAAATCTGTTGAAATTGCCTGTGAGTAGGGAATTTTTATGTGTATTTTTGACAATTTTTATTGGATATGTTATTTATTTCCATTTCAGTTTAACCTTTGTAAACCTCCTATATCATCTCCCCTCCCTATCCTTCTCTAAGTGTGCTCCCCTAACCACCTATCTACTTTCAAAACACCAGCAAGGCATTCACCTACATTGGAGAAAGGCCTCTCCTCACATTGGTATAAGATAAGGCCTTCCTCTGCTATTTATGCAGTTGGAGCCATGGGTCTCACCTTGTATATTTTTTCATTTGTAGTTTAGTCCCAGGGAGCCCTCAGTGTCTGGTTAGTGTTACAATCCTCATAAGTGATGACTCACAGCTTAGCCATTTTGCCTTGTTGATGGG
Organism: Rhabdomys pumilio; assembly: GCA_030674055.1. Taxonomy (NCBI): domain Eukaryota; kingdom Metazoa; phylum Chordata; class Mammalia; order Rodentia; family Muridae; genus Rhabdomys; species Rhabdomys pumilio. The sequence continues at coordinate 104,172,269 of JANHMN010000005.1, forward strand.
CTTTCAATAGCTCCAGTTATGTGTGCCTGGATAGTACTGGTCACAATCATACTGCACTATATCTTTGAATTTCTGGAGATTGAAAGTACCTGTTCCATAGTCCATGTTAATGCCTTAACATGGATGGAAATTTCACCCAACAATGTTCTTTGCAAGAATATCTTCCCTGAATCTCTCCTGTCCATTCCTTGAATACAAACACAGGCCTAGTTACTGTCGTGTAGATTCACCATCATACTTCCTCAGTTGGTCTGGCATATATGAGATTTGTTTTTGAATTATACACTCTCAGTTTTTTCCTGTGAAAGACAGTGCTTACACTGGTTTGCAGACCAGATATATAGACATTTTCATACCAATGTCTCCCTCACTCTTCCATGCTTCTCTTCAGGCAAAATGCTCAGCACACAATATCATTGTGAGATTCCCTCCAGTAGTGAGTCCTCATGCATAGGCCTAATGGCAGGAGGCCTTCCTAAGTATGTTCAGATTACACATGAGCTTCTTTTTTTTGGCAAGTCTGAAACCTGCCTTCAATTCTTTTCTTCTATTACCAAGCCTCCCCCAGGTCATAAAACACCTGGAGTGGGCTTCCCTGTTTAATATGTCCCAAGAGAGCCCCAATTCTGCTCTGTACAAACTCTGAGACCTTGCTTCTCTAGTCTGTTTTGCTGTATATTTGGTTTGACTCTGATTACCTAGCTTTGAGTTTCTGAGATAGTTTCTCAGTCTTATGTTAACCCTGAAATTTTGTATCTTGTTTGTCAGCAGAATCAGTAGTATATGGACCATGATGCCTCATTTTTTGCTACCTGGAATGTTAGAGCCCCATCATGATGGATTGTTTTAAATTAATGTGACACAATCTAGATTCTTCTGAGAAGGAACCTCAATTGAGATTATTCCTTCATGAAATTGTCTGCATAAATGCTTGTTTAGAGCACCCTTGAGCTATTATTCTTATGGTAGTGTGCAGTCATCTGTGGGTTTTGCCATGGATTTGGAGGCAGTTCAGGGTTGCTCAAGAAGGCAAGCCAAAATACCAAGGGAGTGCAGAGAATTATGCAAAACTACTTAGTGGTATCCAATTGTGTTCTTGCCTCTAGATTTCTTACTTTATCCCTGACCTGTCTTCTCTTACAGATGGACAGTTAAGCTACTGATCTGCTACTATTGTGTGCTAATCCAGAATGAAGCCTGTGATGTTCCCAATGTGTGTAAACAAAAAATTCAGTCATTGTCTATTCCTTGTTTGTGAGCTCTCCTGAAGATGCCTTTCTATGGCAAATTCACTCAGCCAGGATAGTTCTGGTCACACATATTCTGCACTATTTCTGTTGTTATCCAGGAGAAGTAAGATATCCCTATACTCCCCCACTCTAAGTTCTAACTCTCTATTCAGAAGTCTCTTAACACCGTTGCCAGAACAAATATTTTAAAACAGTCCTGTTTACACCTGTTACACAACCTGAGGCATCTGTCAAACCTTTAATGCAGATTCCTCATCTAACTTTCTCAATTATTCCTTTACCTTTCAGCTTACTTTGTCATGTGTGCACTACCATTCCTGTTTCTTATGGACAGGTCAAATCGCAGGCTTGGAGGAAGTGATCTACACATCCCAGGTGTGAAGGAAGTGATCTACAGAAGTGGTTTTCCAGTTTCCTGCTCACCATTTCATGCTTGGATCCAAACACTCAGCTCTGCACACAACTTCCTGGTGAGTTTGCTCCAATCGTGATTCCACAAGTATAGTCACAGTGTCAGGATTCCTACCTAATTATGTCCACATTTCACATAGGTGTCTTTGGTAGGCAAGTCTTAACCTTGCCCTCCTCTCCGTTCTTTTACTCTCAGGTCTCCCTTAGGTTACAGCGCACGTGCACTAGACTTGTTGTATACTAGGCTTCTTATATACTACATTATTGTGCTCTTGGCTTACTCACAAACTATGCTTCTTTAGGCCCATTTACTCAGTTTCCAGCATGAACACCAATTGCTTTTGTTTGAGCCTTCATTTCTCTTTCTAAGCATTCTATTACCTTTATAATATTGCATCTTTTTTTAAAGTAGAATCAGTACCATGGACCATGCTGCCACATACATCTGCCAGGTGTGGTGGAGCCTCACCCATGATGGTTTATTTTTGCTATCTTGACATGTTCTAAAGTTATTTGAGAAGGAATCACTATTGATAACATTCCTCCATGAAAGAGTATGTAGAAAAGTCTATTGGGTTCTTCTCTTCAGTAAAGATTCTTATGGTAGTGTGGAGCTTTCAGTGGGTGTTGTCAAACTTTGGGAGGTGTTTCTGGGTTTTCTAAGCAGACAAGCTGAGGTATCTATGGAATGTAAAGCAATATGTAGTATTCATTATTGGAAAAAGCTTCAGGCCTTTAGGTTTCTTTCTTAATTCCTGATCTACATTCTCTGAATAATGGACAATGAAGAGCCTGCCCTTCTTACTATGGTGAGTTTGCCCAGAATTAAGTCCAACTGTGCTGTTTTTAATATGTGGAGACATGCTTCTCAGCCATTGTCTATTGTTGGTAAGCTCTCTAGAAGCACTCCTTTCAGTAGTCATTCTCATTCTTCCAGGATAGGTCTAGACACACAGATCCTATACTTTCTCTGTTGAAATCCTGGAGAATCAAGAGACCCATTGCATCCCCACACATGAATGACTCAGTCTGGATGTAGATTTCTCCCAACATTTTTGCCTGAAAAGTGTCCCTGAATCTCTTCTGTCCACACCATGAACAAAGGTTAAGGACTATTTCTATCATTCAGCTTCTGCATCAAAATTCCCCATTTGGTTATCTAGCCCAAGTTTCTTTTGCTATGTTGATATTCCATTCCAAGTTCTATTTCTGATCAAGGTGGTACATACCAAGTATGCATGTTATGATATATGCATACCTTTCCTTCAAGTGCTCTTTTAATCTATGATATTTTTCTCCAACAGCCAGCTTTTCACTGTTGTTCCACTGATGTCCCCCTGGTAGTAAGGCCCTAAGAGTGGTGTCCTGTGGAGGAATACTAACTGATTATGTGCAGATTACACATGGACATCCTTTGTGTGCAAATGCAAATTTGCTCTTCATTGCCTTCACCTATTCCCAGGCCTCCTTCCTGTCACACAGTACCTCCACTAGGACTCCCTGATTTTATTTTCAAAGACAAGTCTAATTCTGTTGTGTGATCACTCTCAGATAGTTCTATCTAGAGCATTTTGTTGGTCTTCCAGTTTTTACAAAGATTTCTTGGCTTTCAAACTCTCAAACTATTTGTTAACAATCTATGAGCTCTGTCCTCTTGCATCACATTTTCATCACCATCCTGCCTTATTCTTCTGCCAGGTATAATAAACCATCATCAACAAGATTTCTATTGTGTTAACTCAACACAATGTAGACTCATATGAGAAGGAGAAACTTCAATTGAGAATATTTTTCTATGAAATGGAATCTATAAATGCCTGTTGTTAGCTATGGTGAGTAATGTAAGTATGGCAGTATAGAGACCTTTGTGGAAGTTTCCCATCTTTGGTAGGTAGTTTTCATTGTACAATAAGTCAAGTGTAGTTACCTATGGAGTACAAAGTACTGTGTAGTATTATGTAGTGGTATCTCTTTCAGTTCTTCTCTCTATATTTCTTCCTTTTTTCTAGACCTGGGCTCTCTCTGTGACAGTAAGTGAAGTTTCTGCTCTGCTCACTATGAATTGCTAGTCTCGCTCCCTGTTTCATATTCTTTCTCCAAGTGCTAAGTGCGTAATACCTAATGCCTAATACTTAACTCACTTCTTCTGTCTGCCTTTCCCAGAACCTCTCCTTTCTTTTCTTTATTATTTTTTTTCTTATCAAATCATAATTTTTACTTTTTAACATGGGGGTTATAAACACGAAAATGCAGGATGTGAGGAAGGGGATGACACAGGAGCATAGGTCTTCAGGGAAGTACAGATATCTTTCAGAACAGGGCATCAGCTAAGTGAAGGTTCAGGGGTCAGGTCACTATGACTCTGCCTATGATCTCACTTGTCCTTATCTAATTTTGTAATATCCACCAGGGCTGCCTATTTACAAGGTCTATGACTACTCAGTCTGGTAGATTTCCACAAAAGCTGCCTGTTTATAATAGTTTATAGCCATCTGTTTCAGTGTTTTTCCATAGAGACACAAGACTTTGTGTTAGCAGGCATGTATGTCAGGCCTATTGCTAGTTTTAGGCTTATGGCTAATTTTAGGCCTTCAGTGTATAAGCGGGGCTGCCCCTGACATCTCCTCCCTTCTCAAAGTATAGAAGAGCTGTGGCGATTCTAATCTTGCCAAGGCTGTGATAGAGGCCTGACCTCCAGAAATTAAAGTGGACCTTGTAATGGTTCAAGTCCTCCTTCAGATGGCCAGAGTCTCTCCTTTCTACACCATGAACAAAAACACAGGATTATGTCTGTTGTATATTTCCTTATGTCCACTTGTCCTCTAGTTCCCTGTTTCTTTTGCAAACTCTACACTCCCAATATGGTTTCTGATGGACAGGACAGGTGTCCTCTAGTTCCCTGTTATATATATATATATATATACCTTTACTGTCACAACCATAGCAACTCTTTAGTTTCACTACACTTTCCATGCCCTATATCCAATTCAAAGTTTTGTTTCCCCAGTAGAGATCCTACAGTTGTAGCCCTCATGAGAAAAGGTATAGGTAAATATGTACAGATTACAAATAGGTTTCCTACATTGGCAAGTCTGAAATTTGCCCTCCAGTGCCACCATCTATTCCCAGGCCTCCGGCTGATCACATCACACTGGTCTACCCTTTTTAGTACTCCCAGATAAACCTCCATTTCTTCTCTGTTCATACTTTCAGACCAAATGTTTCTAGAAATATTTCCTGAACTTTCATCTTTGACAGAGATATCTAAGCTTTGAGGATCTCAGAGTGTTTCTGAGGATACTATAAACACTGTAATCTTACATCATTATTTCATCAGATTTAGTACCATGTAGACCATGCTGCCATATTATTTTTGCCAGGCGTCATAGAGCCTCATCATTTTCTTTTGTGTTGTGTCCCCTTTATAGAATCAAGAGTCATCTGAGAAGAAGGTACCCTGATTGAGAACATTCCTCCATGAAATTGCCTATAGAAAAGCCTGTTTATAGCACCCATTTGTAGGGATACTTCAAGAAGTGTGGATCCTTCTGTGGTTGTTGCTAAACTTTGTGAAGTGGTTTTGCATTTTACAAAAAGGCATTCTATTCTACCTATGGAGTGTAGAGAATTATGTATCATTTCTTAGCAGTATCTAATTCAGTTCTTGCCTCTAGGATTCTTCCTTGATTATTGACCTCTGTTCTCTTACTGATGGAAGTGAATCTCCTATTCTGCCTTCTATGGTAAGTTTTCCCCGATATAGAACAACAGTGATGTTCTTAATATGTGGTGACTCAAAACTTAGCCAATTTATCTTAACAGTGAGCTCTCCAGAAGCTCTCCTTCCATGTCCCTGGATTGTTCTTGTCACACTGATATTGCAGTATTTCTCTTGAATTTCTGGAGACTAAAATTACATATTCCAGTACCCATGATAATGCCTAAACATGCAGATTTCTTCCAAAAATATTCTTTGTCTGAATACATTCCACGCAATTCTCTTGTGCATACGACACATACAATCACAGGCCTAGGGCCTGTCCTGTAAATTCTGTATCTAACTTCTTCAGTTGGTCTGCTAGAACCCAGATATGTTTGTGATTTCTGTGCTTCCAGTCCTTTTCAAGATTGACAGGTCACATACCTGGTTTCCAGACCAGATCTACAGACCCTGGCCTTCCAGCTTCTTGCTCATTTTTTCATGCTTGTCTTCAGTCAAAATGCTCTGCACACAACTTCCTGGTAAGTTTTTTCCAGTAGTACATTCTCAAGTAGAGTCTCCATGGCAGAGGGCCTACCTAATTATGTCCAGGATTCTCATTGGCTTCCATTTTTGGCAAATCTGAATCCTGCCCTCCAGTCCCATTTCCTATTACCACTCCTCCCTCAGGTGACAGAGCACCTGAACTGGCATTCCTTATTTATTATTCCCAAATACAACCTAAATTTTACTCTGTACAATCTCTCAGACCTTGCTGCTCTAGACCCATTTGCTGGATTTGTGACCTAGATTGCCTGGGCTTGAGGCTCTCAGACTGTTTTTCAGGATTCTATTAGCTCTGAAATCTTGCATCATTTTTTTCATCAGATTCAATACCATATGGAACATGCTGCCACATTCTTCTGCTGGAATGTTAGAGCCTCCCCATGATGATTTGTGTTATAATAATGTGACACAATGTAGATTCATCTGAGAAGAAGGAACCTAAATTGAAAACATGTCTCCTTGAAATGGTGTATAGAAAAGCCTTTGAGAGCTCTGTTGAGCTAAGACTCTTATGGTAGTTTGCAGTCATCTGAGGGTGTTGCCATACTTCAGAGGTCATTTGGGCTTGTTCAACAAGTCAAATGGAAATTCCAATGGAGTGTCAAGTAATATGCAGTACACTTTAATGTTATCCAATTCTCTTCCTGCCCCCTATATTTCTTACTTGATTACTGATCTGTATTCTCGCATAATCAAGCTACTTAAAAGCTTCCTAAATCAACAGTCAAGCTACTCTCCTGCTACTATGGTATGCTATTACAGAACTAAGCCCAACTGTGACACTCCCAGTGTGTGGAGACATAAAATTCAGTCATTGTCCCTTGTTGAGCTCTCAAGAAGCAGTCTGTCAAAGGCATCTTCACTGTGTCAGGATAGTTCTGGTCACATATATCCCACACTATTTCTGTTGTTATCCTAGAGATCTAAGTTATCCCTTATACTTCCACACACTAAGTACTAACTCCCAATGCAGATGTCTCTTAACACCTTTGCCTGAACAACTTCCCTGGATCAGTCCTGTCCACACCTTCCACACTACCTGAGGAATCTGTCCTACCAATTGTGCAGCTTCCTCATCTAACTTTCTCAATAATTTCTCTAGCCTCCAGCTTACTCAGTCATGTGTGCACTGCCATTCTTGTTTCTTATGGATAGGTTACCTGCCAGGCTTTCAGGAAGAGATTTACAGAAGATGTTTCCCAGTTTCCTGCTCACCATTACATGGTTGAATCGAAGCACTCAGCTCTGCAATCAATTTCCTGATGAATTTTCTAAAATAGTGAGTCCACAAGTACAATCACAAATGTAGGAGTTCTATCCAAGTATGTCCAGATTTTACATGGGTTTCCTTGGTGGGCAAGACTGAAACTTGTCTTCCAGTCTCTGTCCTATTATCTGGCCTGTCTCATGTTCCAGAAATCCAGAAGTGGGCTACTTGTTTAGTATTCCAAAATACTAACCCATTGAGCTCTGTGCTTACTCCCAGATCATACATATCTAGGCCCTTTTACTGTATTTCCAGCACTGACACATTTTGCCAGGCTTTGATCCTTTAACACTTTTTTTCAGGATTCTATTAACCGTGTAATCTTGCATCATTTTTTCAACAGATTCAGTGCTATGTGGACCGTGCTGCCACATCTGTCAGTTGTGATAGAGCCTCAAAATGATGGTTTGTGCTGTGTTGTTACTTTCTCTAGTCACCTAAGTAGATGTAACCTGAATTGAGCCTATTTCTCCATGAAATGGTCTGTAGAATATCACTTTGAGAGCTCCCTTGATGAATGACTCTTATGATAGTGTGGATCCCTGTATGGGAGTTGCCAAACTTTGGGTTACTCTGGTTGTACCAGATGAGGGTATAGATATCAATGTATTCTAATGCATTATATAGTGATCCACAGTGGAGTCTCTTCCTGTTCTTGCTCCTCGGTTTTCTCCTTGATTCCTTAATTGTGTTACCTCAATGATGGAAAATGCTTGCCCTACTTAATAAGGTAAGTTTCCCCAGAACTAAGCCCAACTGTGCTGTTCCCTACATGGGGAGACAATCAGACCAGGCATTGTCCCTTATTGGTATGCTCTCCAGAAGCTCCACTTCCAGTGCCACCATGACTGTGCCAGGATTCTTATGGTCAGACATATCCTGCACTACCTTTGTTGAATTCCAGGAGAACCAAGATACCCTTTCCACTTCACACACTCATGCTTAACTGTGGATGCATATTCCTCTCAACATCTTTGTGTAAATGACTTCAGTGAATCTCTCCTTTTCTTACCTTGTATACAATCCCATGCCTAGGTCTTATCTTTCAGCTTCTTCATTTAAAGTCCTAAATTGTTTTCTAGACCCTAGCTTCCTTTGTCATGTCTACACTCCCAGTTCTGTTTCTGATGGACAAAGTACTCATCAGTTATATATGATGAGACTTAACAATGCTTTTCCTCCAGTGATCTCCTCACCCTGCCTTGGGTCACTGCAGGTATCAACTATCAGTGGAGTCACAATCCAGTAGAAACATCCAGGCATCTTCCAAATGGGTATGAGTCAACAGGAATGACCAGGCCCAACAGGGATGCCAGAAGTTTTCTACCATGCCTGTCTCCAGGAAGTCAACAGGTGTGAAGAAGATTTGAGCCCAACACAGTGTTGTAAAGGGCTTTCGTCACTGTCAGTTGAGTAGTATTTATTGTCCCTCTAAGTATCATATGTCTTCCCATGGGTCTTTGCTCAGCAAAGCACCATGTAACTCTGTCTTAGGAAAACTCTATGTGAGTCTGACATCACTCTGACAATTGGACTGAGTATATAGAAGCAGCAAGAAGTCTTTATAATATTGCCAGAATTATTTTTGTGTTTCCTTGTATAACATCATGACATATGGTGGCCATTAAGGAATTGCAAGGCAAAGCAAAACCTTCTACCATCATCTACCATCACATTGGTTCATCTTAACATCATGTGTCCTTTCACATGTTTGCTTTAGCAACATGTGTAACCCATCCAAACATCATTTGCCATAAGTGAATTTCCAAAGTACTCACAAGTTTACAGTTCATATGCTTCTTTATGTTAAAGAATTTTCTTTCTCTAACATGAATGATCTATACTCATAGAAAAAAATATAAAAATGTTCACTTTTTAAATAAATAGCTTATGTACAATATTGTCAAAAACAGTCTAACAAAACAACATTAAATTTCTGTCAATATTAAGAATTAAATATAACCTTTCAACTTCTATTAATATACAGTAACTGAACAAGAACTTTAAATTCCTATTAATGTGCAGAAATTCAAACTGAGTTTTTTTGTTGAACAACATAAATAACAAAACATATCAAATTCTTTTAACATACAATAATTTTAAAAAACCTAAAACTGCTATTAATATACAATAATTTTCAAAAGGAATTTAAATTTCTACTGACATACAATAGTGATCAAAACCAAAAATGTTTCTTAATATGCAATAAAAGAAAACAAGTTCAAATTTCTATCAAGAAACAATAATTAAAGACCATTAAAGTACTATTAATATATTTTAATTCAAACAAAATGACTTTAAATTTCTATCAATATACAATAATTAAACAAAACATAAAATTCTTATGAATATACAATATTTAAACCTTAAATTACTATTAATACACAATAATTCAAACAAAATGACTTTATAAATATCTATTAATATGTAATATTTAACAAAAGTTGTAAATTTCTATTAATATGCAATGAAATGAGACAAATTTTAATTTCAGGCAATAAACAGCAATCAAAAAATGCTAAATAGTTATTAATATACTATAATTTAAATAAACCGACTTTAAATTTTCATCAATATAAAATAATTAAACAAAAACATGAAATTCCTATAAATATACCATACTTAAATATAAAACTTAAATTTTTATTAAAATGCATTAATTCAAACAAAATGACTTCATAAATATCTATTAATATACAATATTAAAAAAATTTGTAAATTTATATTTATATGCAATAAAACAAAACAAATTTTAATTTCAGGCAATAAACAGTAATTAAAAATCACTAAATTTTTATTAATATACTCTAATTCAAATAAATTGACTTTTAATTTCTATCAATATAAAATAATTAAACAAATATACAAAATTTCTGTAAATATAAAATACTTCAACCAAAACCTTAAATTTCTTTTAACATATGATAATTTACATGAAATGAATTTAAATTTCTATGAATAAACAATAATTCCAACAATATTACTTTAAATCTATCAATATACAGTAATTCAACAAAACATACAATTCCTATAAATATACAACACTTAAACATAAACCTTCAATTTTTATTAATAAAATATAATTCAAACAAAATTACTATATAAATACCTTTTAATATGCAATATAAAACAAAAGCAGTAAATTACTATTAATAAACAATAAAACAAAAGAAATTTAAATTTCAGGCAATAAAGAGTAATTAAAAATACTAAATTTTTATTAATATAATACAATTTAAATAAACTGAATTTAAATTTCCATTAATATGAAATAATTAGGCAAAAACATAAAATTCCTATAAATATACCACACTTAAACATTAAATTTTTATTAATATATAATAATCTAAAGAAACTGATTTTATAAATATCTCTTAATATATAATATTAAACAAAAGCTGTAAATTTATATTAATATACAATAAAAAACAAATTTAAATTTTGGTCAATAAACATTAGTTAGAAAACACTAAATTTTTATTAATATACTCTAATTTAAACAAATTGAATTAAATTTCTGTAAATATATAATAATTAAACAAATGCATAAAATTTCTATAACTATAAAATATTTAAAAAAAACTTATATGTTTCTATTAATATACTATAATTCAAAATATAAATTTAAATTTCTCTTAATATAAAATAATTAAACAAATCATAAAATTCTTATAAATATACAATACTTCGACAAAAATTTTAAATTTCTATTAATATACAATAATTTAAACAAATGATCTTAAACTTCTATTAATAAACAATAATTCCAACAGAATGTCTTTAAATTTCTGTAAATATGCAGTAATTAAACAAAACACAAAATTCCTATAAATATAGAATACTTAAACACAAAACTTAATGTTTTATTAATATTTAATTGAAGCAAAATGACTTACTAAGTACTTATTAATATACACTATTAAGCAAAACCTGTAAATTTGTATTAATATGCAATAAAACAAACCAAATTTAAATTTCAAGCAATATACAGTAATTAAAAAAATGCTAAATTTTTATTAATATACTCTAATTCAAATAAATTGACTTTAAATTTCTATCAATATAAAATAATTAAATAAATACATAAAAATTCTATAAATATACAATATTTAAAAAAACACTTAAATGTTTCTATTTATATACTGTAATTCAAAATATGACTTTAAACTTCTATTAATATAAAATAATTAGACAAAAACATAAAATTCTTATAAATATTCAATACTTCAACAAAAACCTTAAATTTCTATTAATATACAATAATTTAAACAAATGATTTTGAAATTCTATTAATAAACAATAATTTCAACAAAATATCTTTAAATTTCTGTCAATATGCAGTAATTAAACAAAACACAAAATTCCTATCAGTATAGAATAAACATAAAACTTACATTTTTATTAATATATGATAATTGAAGCAAAATGACTTAATATGTATTTATTAATATACACTATGAAGCAAAAGCTGTAAATTTGTATTAATATGCAATAAAACAAACCAAATTTAAATTTCAGCCAACAGTAATTAAAAAATTCTAAATTTTTATTAATATACTCTAATTCAAATAAATTGACTTTAAATTTTTATCAATATAATTAAACAAATATGTAAAATTTCTATAAGTTTAAAATATTGAAACAAAAACTTAAATGTTTCTATTAATATACTATAATACAAAAATGACTTTGAATTTCCATTAATATAAAATAATTAGACAAAAACATAAAATTCTTATAAATATACAATACTTCAACAAAAACCTTAAATTTCTATTACTATACAATAATTTAAACAAATGATTTTGCAATTCTATTAATAAACAATAATTTCAACAAAATGTCTTTAAATTTCTGTCAATATGCAGTAATTAAACAAAACACAAAATTCCAATCAATATAGAATACTTAAACATAAAACTTACATTTTTATTAATATACAATAATTGAAACAAAATGACATTATAAATATTTATTAATATACACTATTAAGCAAGAGCTGTTAATTTGTATTAATATTCAATAAAACAAGCCAAATTTAAATTTCAGGCAATAAACAGTAATTAAAAAACACTAAATTTTTATTAATATACTTCAATTCAAAAAAATTGACTTTAAATTTCTATCAATATTAAATGATTAAACAAATACATAAAATTTTTATATGTATACATTATTTAAACAAAAACTTAAAGTTTCTATTAATATACTATAATTCAAAAATTGACTTTAAATTTCTATTTATATAAAATAATTGAACAAATACATAAAATTTCTATAAGCATACAATACTTCAATAAATTCTTTAAATTTTTACTAACATACAATAAATTAAACAAAATGACTTTACACTTCTATTAATAAACAATAATTCAAACAAAATGACTTTAAATTTCTATGAATATGCAGTATTAAAAGCTATAATTTTCTATTAAAACACAATAAAACAAATCAAACTTAATTTTCTATCATACACTAATAAACAATAAATTGCTATTAACATAGTATAATTCAAAAATGATTTTGTTTCCATCAATATAAATTAATTAAAAACCCAATTTCTACAAATATATAATAATTTAAGTAAACCATTAAATTTCAATTAACATATAATGCTTCAAACAAAATGACTTTAAATTTCTACTAGTACACAAAAATTCAAACAAAATGACTTTAAATTTCTGTTAACATAAAATATTACATAAAATCTGTCAATTTCTTTTACTATGCAATAAAACAAGATGCTTTTAAATATCCATCAATATACATTAATTTAACAAAAAATAAAAGATCTATTAATATACAGTACTTAAACAGAAACCTTAAGTTTCTATTAATATACAATAATTTATAAAAGACTTTAAATTTCTATTAACATAAAATAATTTAAACAAAATGAATGAAAATTTCTATTAATATACATTTAAAACAAATTTCTATTAATAACAATAATTCAAACAAAACAGCCTTAAATATCTTTCAATATACAATTATGAAAGTAAACCTTTAAATTTCAATTAATATATACTAACTCAAAAAGAATTTAAATTTTTATCAATATATACTAATTAAACAAAACACTAAATTGTTTTTAAGATACAATAATTCAATCAAAACATATTTAAATTTTTATTAATATTCAATAATTAAACAAAACAAAGTTATTTTTCCATAAATATGAAATTACTCCATCAAAATGATGTTAATTTTTTATTAATATCCAATAGTTAAACAAAAAATTAAAATTTTCAATTAATGTACAGTAAACAAAAACCTTAAATTTCTATCAGTATTCAACAATTAAACAAAAAGCTTATATTTCTCTTAACATATGATATTTCAAAAAAATAATTTTAATGTTCTACCAATATACAATAATTAAAAATACCTTAAATTTCTGTTAATATATTCTAATTGAGCAAAACACCTTAAATTTATATCAATATACAATAATTAAGGAAAACAAACCACCACCCTTGATAATAACAAACATAACACATCCAGCCACCTAAGTGACTCACACCAACTTAAGTATATGGGATGATGGTATTCTTATGTATATCTTTGCTTTCTGCTGAATCTGGGCAAGGAATTCCCATTTTTGGTTTCCAAAGAAAATGATGATTAGTCTGAAAAAAAGTTAACTGTTGCATTTATTGCCCAGTTTCTGTGTTTATCTAGTCTTTGTACTGCCAGTCCTGCCAACCTATTGTCCAGTCTCTGTGTTTACCCAGTCTCTGTGGGATTAATCATTAGGGCTAGCCCATTTGAAGTTAATTTGCATGCAAACTTTGGATAAATCAGTAACTGAGACAGTCTTTCAATTACCTGGGCTATTTTCATTGTAAAGACATTCCTGTCTCAGTTGATAAGACAATTAATTGGTCATATATACTTTATAAGCTTTGTTGATAAACATACTTTTTTATTCCCTGTATATATATAAACATAACCACATCTCATCTCTACCTTAAAAAATTGCTGGTTTCCATTTAATGTCGAAATATCCCTATAGTATATAGGTTGATTTATTTCCTCTATAGTTTTGATAACCATATGTCTCTCAGTGGATGTTTTTTATTTTTCATTAAAATTAAGAAAATTTAGTGTTAACAAAACATTATTTAGTATGTTCCTGAGGGTTTTATTCTCTCTTGTAGTTTAGTAAGTGTTTCTTTTAATGTACTATTGGTTCTTTCTAAAACTACTTGCCTTGAGTGATTGTGTGTTTTAGGAGTAACACGTTTTATGCTATAATATGCAAAGAATCATGTCATGTTATTGGGTACATATGTGGAAGCATTATCAACGTTAATTTGTTCAGATTTCTCTCTAATTGACATTATTTCCAATAAACATGTTATTACACAATCAGCCTTTCAGAACTCAAAACTAGTTGCCCACTGAGACCCTGAGTGTTTGTAAATGGTATGTGGTATAATCCTTTGTTTTCCAAATTGTGCAATACCAATTGGGTGTTATAAAGCTAGATATACAGGCCCCTGTCACTGTCAATAGAGTTGTATTTATACTCCCTGGAAAAAGTACATGTTCTCCAATGGTTCTTTCCTCAGAAAAACACCATGTAAATCTGTCTTATCAAAACTAATTATGAGTCTGTATCAGCTGTAGAAATCCAGTTATAGGTCCACAAGTGTAAGCACCATTGGTCAAGTCTAGCAAAGTTTATGGAGATGATACATGGGAACAAGATGATACATAAACAAGGTTCAGTTATTCATTTGTGGCAATGACTGAAACTTGCTCTACAGTGTCATCTTCTATCCAGAGGCCTCCTGCAGGTCACATAGAACCTGTTCTGGTCTTCCCTCTTTAGTATTCCTCAAAACAACTCTTCTGTGTGTACACATCCAGATGATGGTTCTCTAGACTCATTTGCTGGACTACCAATTATGACACAAAGTGCCTGATTTTGAGACTCTCAGAATGTTTTTCTTGATACTATTAACCTTGTAATCTTGCATTATTTTTCATCAGAATCATATCATGTTGAAGTGTTGCCACATTCCTCTACTAGATGTGATAAAGCCTCTCCAAGATGGTTTGTTTTGTATTAATGTGACATAATCTAGAGTCATCTGTGAACATTCTTCCATGAAAGGGTCTGTAAAAAGCATTTTGACAGCTAACTGGAGTAATGATTGTCATGGTAGTGTCGAGCACACTGTGGGTGTTTCAAAGATGTAGGAGGTAGTTCTGTGTTGTAGACGAAGGGAAGATAAGTTACCTATTGAGTGCAAAGCATTATGTAGTATTCCTTAGTGGTATCTTCATTTGTTTTTGCCTCTAGATTTCTTACTTGATTCCTGATCTGTGTACTCACAGTAATGAAGAGTGAAGGTTCTGCCCTGATTACTATTGTAAGATTTCCCAGAATCAAGCCCCACTGTTTCTCACTATATTGAGATAAACACAGCTCAGTAATTGTTTATTGTTGGTGAACACTCCAGAAGTATTCTTTCCTGTGGCATCTTCACTGTGCCAGGATACTTCTGGTCATGCAGATTCTGTATTATCTCTTTTGAATTCCTGGAGAACAAAAATAACCATTCCATCCACACACTGTTAGGCCTAAGACTAGATGTACATTTGTATAAATATCTTTGCCTGAATAGTTTCACTGAATCTCTCCTTTCCACACCATGAAAACAACACCAGGTGTCGAAGAGATCATGTAGCTTTAGTCTCTAACATCTTTCATTGTTTCTCTAGATCCTGCTTCATTTTCAGATTCTACGTTTTCTGTCCCATTTATGATGGACAGGTTACATATACTGTAGGCATGATGAGGTCTACAGAGATTGGATTTCTACTGCCCTCCTTGCCCTTCTATACTTGGCTTTCCTCATCCATCTGTGGATCCAATTTTCTGGTGAGTTCAGTAAGTAGTGAGTTCACAATAGTAGTCTACATTGGTGCATGCCTAGCTAAGAATTTACGGATTACACATGAGTTTCCTATGTTGACGTAACTGAACTGTACACTCAAGTGTTTTCTCCTATTCTTGGGCATCCCTATGGTCACAAAGCAGCTGCCCTGGACTTCCCTGTTTAGAATTTCCAAATAAAACCTCACTTATGCTATGTCCATTTTCCCAGACAGTGCTTCTCCAGAACTATCTGCTGAATCACCATTTATGAGACAAAGATTGCCTGGCTTTGAAACTCTCAGAATGTTTGGATTCTGTTACCACTGGAATCTTACCTCTTTTGTTCATCAGATTCAGTATCATGTGGACCATGCTGCCATATTCTTCTTCCAGGTGTGGTAGAGCTTCACAATGTTGGCCAGTCTTTTTGTAACATGACACAATCTAGAACCATTTGAGAAGAAGGAACCTCAATTTAAACCACTTGCCTATAAAATCTTTTGTACAAAAGTCTTTTGCCAGCTCTTTGAGTAATGATTCGTAAGGTAGTTTGGAGGCCTCTCTGAGTGTTGCCACATGTCAGAAGAGGTTCTGTGTTGTACAAGTGCCAAGCTGAGGTACCTGTTGTGGGCAAAGCATTATGTAGTATTCCTTAGTATTATGTGCTTTTACTTTTGCCTATAGGTTTCTTCCTTGATTTCTAAAATTTGTTCTCTCAGTGATGCAATGTGCTTAATATGGTAAGTTTTCCTGAATTAAAAAGAACTGTGCTATTCCCAGTAAATGCATATATATTTATTTCATACAATTTCTCTTGTTGGTGTGCTCACATGGACCTTACTTTCCAATGGCATCATCACTGTTGCAGGTTAGTTCTGGTCACACACATTTTGTATTGCCTCTTGAATTTCTGAAGATCCAAGATATTCTTTCTATCCCAACAAGCTAAAGCCTAATTGTGGATGTGGATTACTCTCAACATTTTTACCTGAGTAGCATTCCCGAATCTCTCCCATGCATACCATGCATACAATCCCAGACCTGTGTACAATTATGTAGCTTTTGCTTCTAAGTACTTCATTTGATTCTCTTGCCCCCAGCTTCCTGTACCATCCCAACATTTCAGTTCTGTATTTATGGATAATGGGTATACCAGGTTTGCATGAAGAGATCAACAAGCCTCTGCTGCAAATGTCTTCTTCTTTCTTTTGAGTTTGGCTTCAGAAACCCAGCATTGTACCCAATTTCCTGGTGAGTTTGAGCACTAGTTTGTCCACAGTTTTAATGGAAGAAGTTCTAGCTAAGTATGAGCAGATTACACATGGGGCTACTTTGTGGGCAAGTTTGAAAGTGTCCCTCCAGTGACATCTCCTATTAACAGCCTTCCCTGGGTCCTAGAGCACCTGCACTGCATTTCTCTGTTTATTATTGACTAATACTCACCAACTTCTGCTCTGTGCATTCGTTCTGACCATGCATATGCTTCACTTCATTGTCATCATAGTCTTTGTTGAAAGTGTAGTTCCTTTGTGTCAAGTATGTAACTCCTGTCACATAAGAGGTACCCTGGATTTTGGGGGGGAATTTCTCCAATAACCAAGCCTGATTGTGACAATTTTTTACTCTAAAGTCTAGCTCTCTTTTCACAGGTATACTACTTGGGCCTTACCTGTTGATTTCCAGCAATTCAGGACCATCATAGCATCGTTTTCTAATGTCAAGTAGCCCCTAAACCAAATTTTCGTGGATGGTCCTGCAAGAAACAAGGCCACATGTCAGGACTATTTTTGAAACCAATGCCTTGTAAGTATTCTGATTTTCCTGTTCAATTACTCAGAATAACAAAGGTAAAATTTTTCTATGACAGAAACACTAAGAAGACCTCTCATCTCATGCACCATTGACAATGTCTAGGCTTAGATCAAGATGTTCTGAAGAAAGATTGGCTTTTCTTAGAGGCATTATTTGGAGCTTGGGTACCACTCACTACCAACCCTAACTCCAGTCATAAATCTTCTGTAAAGCTTCATAAAGCCAATTCACCAAGAAACAAGAAAATTGCCACCATCTCTCCTGCTCATGTTCTTAATCTGGATTCACAGGTTGCATAGCCAGTTAGATGGATTACAAGATCTGGAAACGCCCTCCAGCTTCAGTCCATGCTTTTTTTTTATTAGATATTTTATTTACATTTCAGATGCCATCCTCTTCCCCCATTCCCACTCCCTAGAAAACCCCTATCCAGTGCCCTCTTTTCCTTTTTGCTTTTATACAATTTTTTAAAATGTTAATCAAAGTCTTTTATAAGTATGGTAATGCTCAATCAGAAGTGTAACCCAATTCCCAACCTAGATATATAAACTATCTTTGACTGGGGGAGACAGGTGAACTTCTGCCTCAATGCCCCCTCTCTTTCTCTCTCTTTCTGTCTCTCATCACCTAGCTTCTCCTGTCCTTTACCTTCTCCTCTCCTTACTCCATCTCTTCCTCTCTGTACTCCTTCCCCCTTAGATCCTCCTACATATCACCCTTCTGGTTAAAATAAACAAAATACAATTAGAGCATAATTATTCCTATTTGTACCACTGAGGTACAAGATAGTCCTAATACCCAGTCCATCATTTTGTTGACTAACCAGAACCTCTGTCGTCTCTCCTAACTAAAACACTTAGTTTTGAACCTGGCTTTTTTCTTGGCTTTAGAATGAATGTCAGTTGAAAACCACCCACTCAGATCTTTTCTCTCAGAGTAAATAGCCAGGATTGGCTATGAGACTATATGTCTTCAACCCCATCAGAAATCCAGAATGACTGAGTTAACTGAAATTATGGGAAGCACTAAGCATAGCTTTTAAAACTTAGCAAATTTATAGAGACTGCTGAACACCTGGACAGCCCCTATACTACAGAACATTGGAGCATCAAATCTTCAGCCTTCTGGCCCAAACTCATCTGACAGACCTTAGTGATGCAGAATTATTAAGGGCTAATTACTCTGCCTAGGCAGATATAATCAGTTGACTATTCTGCAAGTGTGACCTTTTCTGGACAGTAATTTGTCTGTAGATGGAAAGAGGCAATTCTTGCCTAGTGGCTGTCTCTGCACAACTGGAGAAACTCCAAGGATGCTCAACTTCTTCTTAGAATCCAAGACAGGAAGCTGTCAGGTCTCTAATCAAAATGAACATTAATATAGAAATATTTGTAACATCAATTCTATGGACATCTGACGTTTTGAAATCCAACTATCCATGTAAGATAACCTGGACTATTGTCTGTTAACTCCTCTCAGCTATTTCTAAATAGAATAAAGAAAACACCCTAACAATAAGCTCAAAGTCATGATTTTTCTATAGTCCCTTAACTCACAGGCTAACCGTCCCAAATCAGTTAAAAAATTAAAGAAGGACTGTGTCTAAGCCTTGTATTCCTAAATGTGTTATACAGGCACAATACCCATGAGGGTGTCAATATTCATCTCACTTTTATATTAATAAGAAGCTCATACCAATGAAAACCTTAAATTTGAAATCAAAGTAAATTTTGAACCATTTAAGAAATTATAACTTCATCTTGATATTAATTATACAGATTTCTACCAATAGGTTATGGCTATGCCATAAATCCTAGCTAATCCTCCCTGTTGCAACAAGACCACTACTTTTCCCTAGAAAGACAGCCCAATATTAGCCACCTTAGTCCCCAAGCCCAGGGAATAGGGCCACTGTCTCTTCCTTAAATTCTTCTAGCTGATCAGTGTCTTCACTGCATCCAAATGGAATTCCAGGACATCAGAGTTTTGAGCAGGTCTGCTAAGTTTTCTTGATGGGTAGATACACCAAGGCTGTGTATTCTGCAATATACAATTCTCAGAACAAGTTTTAGTATCAAGAAAAAAAAGTTTTTCCTAGAGGGCTGACATTTTTTTAAAGACGTTGGTTCTAACAACTTTTCTTCCCCTCCTTTTTTAATTGATTACAATATTTACATTTCAAATTTTATCCTCTTATTCCATTTTTCCCACAACCCAGGAACCCCTTATCTCATCCCCACTCTTTGTGCTTCTATGAGGGTGTGATTTTCCAGTTTCTATGATACTGTTTCCATTAACATAAACTGCCTCCTAGATTTCTAAATCCTTCCATTTGTGTTATTAGATCTCCTATTTTTCTTTCTTTTTCTTTCCTTTTTCTCTTTTTTTCTTTTTTTCCTTTTTTTCTTTTTTTTTATCTCTTTTTTTTAAAAGAAAATAATTGGGTATTATATTTACCTTTCAGATTTTATCCCCTTACCCCACTTTCTCCCACCACCCAGAAACTCCCCTATCCCATCCCCATTACTCATGCTTCTATGAGGCTGTGCCTGCACCTACCACCCGCCCTCACTACCCCCTCCCCACCCTCACATTCCACCCTACTCTGTGTTCATTTTTCATGAGACCCAGAATCTCCTCCTCAACCTATGCCCAACAAGGCCATTCTATCTTACATATACTGCTGGAGTGATAGGTCCCTCCCTATGTGCTCCCAGGCTGGTGGTTTAGGCCCTGAGGGGGCTCTGCTTGTTTGGTATTGTTGCTTTCCTCCTGGGGTTACAAACCCTTTCTGCTCCTTCAGTCTTCTCTCTAAGTTCTCCATTGAGAAACCTTTGAACTTATCAGTGGTCAGCTGTGATCATAGTCCTCTGAATGTGTTAGTCTTTGACAGTCCTCTAAGGAGACAGCTATATCATATTCTTGACAGCATGCACTTCCAGCCATCCACATCAATGTCTAGCTTAGGTGATTGTATATGGGATGGAAACCCAGGTGGAATGGTCTCCTGATGCCCCCTCCTTCAGTTTCTGTCCCATGTTTTGTTTCCATATTTGCTCCCTTGAGTATTTTTATTACTCATTCTAAGTAGAACTGAGGAGTCCCCACTTGGTCTTCCTTCTTCCTGAGATTCATGTGGTCTATGGGTTGAGTCATCGCTATTCTGAGCTTTTGGGCTAACATCCACTTGACAGTGTGTAAATACCATGTGTGTTCTTTTGTGATTGGGTGAACTCACTCAGGATGATAATTTCTAGATCCATCCATTTACCTAAAAATTTCTCTAATTCATTATTTTTAATGGCTGAGTAATACTCCATTGTGTAGATGTACCACATTTTTTGTATCCATTCCTCTGCTGAGGGACATCTTGGTTCTTTCCAGCTTCTGGCTATTATAAATAAGGCTGCTATGAACATAGTGGAGCATATGTCCTTATTATATGTTGGAGCATCTTTTTGGGTATATGCTCAGGAGTGGTATAGCTGGATCCTCAGGTAATGCTATGTCCAATTTTCTGAGGAAGTGCCAGACTGATATCCAGAGTGGTTGTACCAGCTTGCAATCCCACCAACAATGGAGGAGTGTTCCTCTTTCTCCGCATCCTCGCCAGCATCTACTATCACCTGATTTTTGATCTTAGCCATTCTGACTGGTGTGAGATGGTTTATCAGGGTTGTTTTGATTTGCATTTCCCTAATGACTAAGGACGTTGAGCATTTCTTAAGGTGCTTCTCAGCCTTTCGAATTTCCTCTGTTGAGAATTCTTTGTTTAGCTCTGTGTCCCATTTTTAATAGGGTTATATGGTTGTCTGGAGTATAATTTCTTGAGTTCTTTGTATATCTTGGATATTAGCCCTCTATCGGATGTGGGATTGGTTAAGATTTTTTCCCAATCTGTTGGTTGCCGTTTTGTCTTACTGACAATGTCCTTTGTCTTACAGAAGCATTGCAGTTTTATGAGGTCCCATTTGTCAATTCTTCATCTTAGAGCATGAGCCATTGGTGTTCTGTTCAGGAACTTTTACCCCGCGCCTAGCTATTCGAGGGTCTTCCCGACCTTCTCTTCTATTAGTTTCAGTGTATCTGATTT
The DNA here is from genome assembly GCA_030674055.1 of Rhabdomys pumilio. Lineage (NCBI taxonomy): Eukaryota > Metazoa > Chordata > Mammalia > Rodentia > Muridae > Rhabdomys > Rhabdomys pumilio. The sequence continues at coordinate 104,194,259 of JANHMN010000005.1, forward strand.
TAAGTGAAGGTCTTTTATCCACTTGGATTTGAGCTTTGTACAAGGAGATAAGAATGGATCGGTTTGCATCCTTCTATATGTTGACTTCCAGTTGAACCAGCACCATTTGCTGAAAATGCTGTCCTTTTTCCACTGGATGGTTTTAGCTCCTTTGTCAAAGATCAAGTGATCATAGGTATGGGGGCTCATTTCTGAGTCTTCAATTCTATTCCATTGATCTTCCTGACTGTATCTGTACCAACACCATGCAGTTTTTATTGTTATTGCCCTGTAGTACAGTTTGAGGTCAGGGACAGTGATTCCCCAAGAAGTTGTTTTGCTGTTGAGAATAGTTCTTGCTATCCTGGGTTTTTTTTATTCCAAATAAATTTGCAAATTGCTCTTTCTATTTCTATGAAGAATTGATTTGGAATTTTGATAGGGATTGCATTGAATCTATAGATTGCTTTTAACAAGATGGCCATTTTTACTAAATTAATCCTGCCAATCCAGGGAGATTAAAGTTTAAAGATCTCCATGGGAGATCTTTCCATCTTCTGAGGTCTTCTTCTATTTCTTTATTTAGAGACTTGTAGTTCTTGTCATACAGATCTTTCACTTGCTTGGTTAGATTCACTACAAGATATTTTATATTGTTTGTAACTATTGTGAAGGGTGTCATTCCCCTAATTTCTTTCTAGGCCTGTTTATCTTTTGAGTATAGGAAGGCAACTGATTTGAGTTGATTTTATATACAGCCACTTTACTGAACTTGTTTATCAGGGTTAGGAGTTCTCTGGTTGAAATTTTAGGGTCACTCAAGTGTACTATCATATCATCTGCAAATAGTGAAATTTTGACTTCTTCCTTTGCTACTTGTATCCCTTTGACTTCCTTTTGTTGCCTAATCACTCTAGCTAGGACTTCCAGTACTATATTGAATAGGTTGGGTGAGAGTGGGCAGCCTTGTCTAGTCCCTGATCTTAGTGGGATTGCTTCAAGTTTCTCTCCATTTAGTTTGATGTTGGCTACTGGCTTGCTGTATATTGCTTTTACTATGTTTAGGTATGGACCTTGAATTCCTGATCTTTCCAAGACTTTTAACATGAAGAGATGTTGAATATTGTCAAATGCTTTCTCAGTATCTAGTGAGATGATCATGTGGTTTTTTTCTTTGAGTTTATTTATGGAGTGGATTACATTGATGGATTTCCAAATATTGAACCATCCCTGCATTCCTGGGATAAAGCATACTTGATCATGATGGATGATTGCTTTGATGTGTTGTTGGAATCGGTTTGGGTGAATTTTATTGAGTATTTTTGCATCAATATTCATAAGAGAGATTGTTTTCTTTGTTGGGTCTTTGTGAGGCTTAGGTATGAGCATAATTGTAGCTTCATAGAATGAATTGGGTATTGTTCCTTCTGTTTCTATTCCGTGGAATAGTTTGAAGAGAATTAGTATTAGGTATTCCTGGAAGGTCTGATAGAATTCTGCACTAAAACCATCTGGCCCCAGACTTTTTTTGGTGGGAGATTGTTAATGACTGCTTCTATTTCTTTAGTGGTTATGCGACTGTTTAGATGGTTTATCTGCTCCTCGTTTAACTTTGGTACCTGGTATCTATCTAGAAAATTGTCCATTTCATCCAGATTTTCAGTTTTGTTGAGTATAGGCCTTTGTAGTAGGATCTAACGATTTTTTATTTTTTCTCTATTTCTGTTGTTATGTTGCCCTTTTCAGTTCTGATTTTATTGATTTGAGTGCTGTCTCTGTGCCCTTTTGTTAGTCTGGCTAAGGGTTTGTCTATCTTGTTAATTTTCTCAGAGTACCAGCTCCTGGTTTTGTTGATATTTTGTATAGTTTTTTTTTTTGTTTGTTTCAACCTTCTTGATTTCAGCCCTGAGTTTGATTATTTCCTGTTGTCTACTCATCTTGGGTATATTTGCTTCTTTTTGTTCTAATGCTTTTAGGTGTGCTGTCAAGTTGTTAATGTATGCTCTTTCCATTTTCTTTTTGTGGGCACTTACAGCTATGATTTTTCCTCTTAGTATTGCTTTCATGAAGTCCCACAAAATTTGATATGATGTGTCCTCATTTTCATTTAAATCTAAAAAGTTTTTAATTTCTTTCTTTATTTCTTCCTTGACCAAGTTATCATTGAGTAGAGAATTGTTCAATTTCCATGTGTATGTGGGCTTTCCATTGTTTTTATCCATGTCAAAGACGAGTCTTAGTCCATGGTGGTCTGATTGGGTATAAGGTGTCTCCACAGTAGTAGACCAGCTAGATGTTTGCTGCTCTGGGTGTAGTTGCTCCTCCAGAATGCATCAGGATATGGTATCCCCTGCTCTGCAGCTCTGTGGTCTGTGACCTGACTGCAGCTCTGCAGTCCTTGACCTGGCTAGGATGCCACCAGACACAGTTTCCTCAGGGGAGCAGATCAGCTGTGTGGCTGCTCTGTCCACTGGGGTCCGGGCAAGGGGAGGAAGAGGTGTGGTTTTCCACAGGAGCGGGTTCTGGATTCCAGGTGCTCTCTGGGGTCTCCCTACTGCCAGTTGTGTTTCTGGGGCCTAGGGTGGTGTGCAGGTGCTCCTACCTGCAGCTCTGTGGTCCCGTGACCTGGCTAGGATTCTGCCAGATGCAGTTTCCTCAGAGGAGCAGTTCGGCTCTGTGACTGCTCTGTCTACCAGTGTCTGGGCAAGGGGCAGAAGGGCACAGATTGTCACCATCTCAACTGCTCATGTTCTTAATCTGGATTCACAGGTTGCATAGCCCGTTTGATGGATCACAAGACCTGGAAACACCCTCCAGCTTCAGTCCGTGCTTCAGATGCTCCAATGTTCAGCTTCAGATGATCAAAGCCTACAAAAGTTTTATATTATGACATCCAGGCCAACTTTACCATCATCCTTATTGTCCTTAAACTATCTCTTCTGTAGAAGTACTACCTTTGTGTTTTCTGTTAAATACTGCCTAAATATAGATTGTCTGTGCCATCTCTTTATTCCCACATACACTTCTGAATAAACACCTATCTTTCCATATTTGCCTATGAGCTTCAAGGAATTGTGAGACAACCTTTCTTATCTTCCCAGACCTAGCTCAGTCAAGCAAATTGCTGAAGCCCCTCCAATCAGGTGCCAGATGATATTCTGGCTATACATACATATCTGCCCATAATGTCCTATTACAGTCTCATAACTAGACTCTGCCAGGCTTACAGCTGGTCCCTAATCTACTGCCACAATTTTCAAGATGTTATTACAAAACCAAATCCTGCCAACTCCATCTCAACTTGTCAGCTTCTAGGTGTTGTTGCATAGTTTTAGTACTGGTTTGAATTCTATGTGCTCTAAGATCTATGTGCCAGCAACATCTATATACTTTCAGGCACAGCTATGTCCATGAATCTTGTGCAGACTTCCCTGATGAGCTCCCTGAGCCAAGCACAACTGTAACATCTTCAATGTGCAGTGACTATCTCTGGATGCACAGAGAGCATTTTCAGGTATGCATAAGAATCTACCAAGAATGCTTTAAGTGCACATAAGGACATACACAGGATCTTGTTATTTTTGAGATTGGACCTTGGTGACCACTCCTAGGAGCATTCCATTTCCCACATAAGAGACTAGACACTGGACATTTGCTTTCAGAATGTAATTTAATGCTTTAGCAAATGAGAGGCAACAGGAAAGGGCAAAAACCTGTTGGCAGTTCTAGAGCTGGTAGAGAGTCATTGAACCACATCAACCTGTATAAAGAAAAACCTTTAATTTCGGCTGGCTTTAAGTTTAGACATCTAATCTATTTCCTCATGACCAGAAGGGAGTGCTCTGTGGGCAGAAGTGATGCTTGAGAAATAGGTGTGAGTGCTTATTTCGATCCTCAGGCAGAAGCAGGAAATTATGAACCACAGTAGGCATAGCTTGAGCATGTGAGACCTCAATATCCATCTCAAAATGATTCACTTTCTCCAACAAGTCAACACCTCCTTTAAGAATGACACCCCTTCTAACAGTACCAAATTCTGGTTACCTAGAATTCAAGTCTATGAGTCTACTAAGACCAACCTTCTTCACACCACCATAGCTGGCTATCCATGTTGAATTACCGAGATACAATCCTCCCTGCACCATGTGCACTCTCCAAGCCTAGCTGCCTATTCACAGACCTCCCATCAGATTTGGCACATGGACTGATCCTCACCTAGCTAGACAGAGCTCTTCACATTGTCCAGGGATTAAATCTCATGGTCACCCATCAACTGTGGTAACATTCATTCCCTGATCATGTCTGGAACCATGCCTACCTGGGCCATTGGTACACTACCAACTCATAACTCTGTGGGCACAGAAAATACATTAGTTGGTATGATGATTCTCCTCAAAACCTCTGTTGCCAGTTCCATGGTCATATCCCTTGGCATTGCTCTGGTGACATAAAATCTTTACTGGACTTACCTATTAAGGGGCTACAGAAATCTCCTGTCCCAGGGAACCTACACTCATAGAGCTAATTCCTGAGTCAGTCAATATTCAGCACACTGTATTAATGAATTATGTATGTTGTTTTCTCTCAGAAAAATTCCTTGTCTTCCAGGTGTATCTGTTGTCACAGTGATGCTTTGCCTGGCTAGTGTACCAGCACTACATATATCTGTTCATCTCTGCAATGCAGTGCCTAAGTCTGCCAGCATAGATCAGAATTCTTTTCCACTGGAACATCTTTAACAACATTAGCTGCTACCATCATCTTCACACTCCCACACATAGCCTCCTGTCTATGATCTCTTTTAGTGGAATTCTTTGTTGATCCCTTGAAAACCAAGTCAGTGTGTTCAGTATAATATGAGGGTAATTTCTAATCCTGCACCAACTATACCTTGTTTTTCTCTTGATCCTCTACCCAAAAGCCTACCTGGACCTTCTGTACACTGTCTAGTCCTAGGTTGGATGAATATATCTGGAAAGAATCTCCCAGATCATTTTCCTTCAGTGCTTTCTACAGACATCAAGAGTACTGCATAGTCATGATGCAAACAAGTGTTCCCTGCTAATCATTTCAGAATGTTATCCTTAAGTCTCATTTTGAACATACCAAGAACTACTCTGGTCATTGTTCTACAGCACTGGTTTCCCCATGGGGAGAATGTTCAGAGATAATTCCATCTGGTCTATCAAACTATCAGGTGTATCTCTTAATGTGTTGACCGTGTACCAGATTTACCTGTTGACATTTGCTGGAAGAGTTCCCTGAATGCCGACCCAATATTCTCCAGGCTCCAAGGCTAGAACTTGCCATGGTAAATGCCACTCCTTCATAAGCTTTTTTCTTTCTTTCTTTCTTTCTTTCTTTCTTTCTTTCTTTCTTTCTCTCTTTCTTTCTTTCTCTGCTTCTTTCTTTTTCATTTCTTATTTCTTTATTAATTTTATTAAATATTTTCTTTATTTACATTTCAAATGATATCCCTTTTTCTGTTTTTTTTTCCATCAGAATCACCCTATGGCATTGCCCTCACCCTGTTTCTATGAGGGTACTCCCCCACCCACCTACCCACTCCAGACTCCTGCACTGGCATTTGCCTATAATGGGCATGGAGCCTTCATAGTATCAAGGGCCCATCCTCCGACTGATGCCTGAAAATGACATTCTCAACTATATTTCTGGATAGGGCTATGAGTCTTTCCATGTGTACTTTTTGTTGGTGGTATATTCCCTGAAAGCTCTGGTATTTCTGGTTGGTTAGTATTTTTGTTCTTCCTTTGTGGTTGCAAATAATTTCAGCTCCTTAAGTCTCTTCTCTAATTCCTTTTTTGGATACCTCGTAATAAGTCCAATGGTTGGCTGTGTTCATCTGCCTCTGTATTTGTAAGGTTCTGGGAGAGCCTCTCAGGACATAGATATATCAGGGATCAGGGTCTTGTCATCATATACTTCTTGGCATCCACAATAGTGTCTGGGATGGGTGACTGTATATGCAATAGATCCCCAGGTTGACAGGACTCTTGGAGGCCTTTCCTTAAGTCTCTGCTCCACATTTTGTCTCCATATTTCTTTCTGTGAGTATTTTGTTCGCCCTAATAAGAAGGTCTGAAGGTTCCACACTTTGGTCTTCCTTCTTCTTTAGTTTCATGTGATCTCTGAATTGTATCATGGGTGTTTCATGTTTGTAGTACTATCCACTTATTAAGAAGTTCATACCATGTGTGTTCTTTTGTTATTGATATACCTTACTCAGAATTACTTTTTCTAGTTACTGACTTTTGCATAAGAATTTAATGAAATCATTGATTTTAGTATCTGATTAGTACTACATTTTGTAAATATGCCACATTATCTGTATCCATTCCTCTATTGAAGGATATCTGTCTTCTTTCCAGCCTCTGGTTATTATAAATAAGGCTGCTGTGAACATAGTATAGCATGTGTTCTTGTTATATATTGAGGCAATTTGGGCATATGCCCAGGAATAGTATAGCTGGGTCATCAGGAAATACAATGTCCAATTTTCTGAGGAACAACCAGGCTGATTTTTAGAGTGGTTGCACCATCTTGTAACCCCACCAATGATGGAGGAGTGCTCTTCTTTCTCCATATCCTCACCAGCATCTGCTGTGACCTGAGTTTTTTATTTTAGCCATTCTGAATGTGTGAGGTGGATTCCCTGGGTTGTTTTGATTTTCCCTGATGACTAAGAATGTTAAACATTTCTTTAGATGCTTCTTGGCCATTCAATATTCCCCAATTGACAAATTTTTGTTTAGCTCTGCACTCCATGTTTTGATAGGACTATTTGATTCTCCAGAATTGAGCTTCTTTGTGTATATTGAATATTAGCCCTCTATCAGATGTAGGACTGGTAAGTATTTTTTCCCAAATTGTTGTATACTGTTGTGTCCTATATGACAATGTCCATTGCTGTATAGAAGATTTACAATTTTATGAGGTCCCATTTGTAAATTCTTAATTTTAGATCATAAGTTATTGATGTTCTCTTCAAGAACTTGTCTCCTGTGCCCATGTGTTCAGGGCTATTCCCCAATTTCTCTTCTACTAAATTCACTGTATCTGGTTTTATGTGGAGTTCCTACATCCACTTGAACTTTAACTTTGGAGAAGCAGATAAGAATGCATTGATTCACATTCTTCTACATGATAATTGCCAGTTGAACCAGCATCATTTATTTATAATGCTGTCTTTTTTCCACTGGATGGTTTTAGATCCTTTGTCAAAGATCAATTGACCGTTGGTGTGTGGGTTCATTTCTGGGTCTTCATTTCTATTCCATTTATCTACCTGCCTGTCTCTGTACCAATACCATACAGTTTTATTTTTATCACTATTGCCCTGTAATACAGTTTGAGGTCAGGGATGGTGATTTCCCCAGAAGTTTGTTAATTGTTGAGAATAGTTTTTGTGATCCTGTTTTTTTTGTTATTCCAAATGAATTTGAGAATTGCTGTTTCTAACTTACTATGAAGAATTTAATGGGTATTTTGAAGGGGATTGAATTGAATCTGTGGTTGTTTTAAGCAAGATGGCCATTTTTAATATATTAATCCTGCCAATCCATGAGTATTTGAGGACTTTCCATCTACTGAGATCTTCTTCAATTTAATTCTTCAGAGACTTGAAGTTCTTGTCATACAGATCTTTCACTTGCTTGATTAAAGTGACATCAAGATTTTTATATTATTTGGGACTATTGAGAAGGTTGTTGTTTCCCTAATTTCTTTCTCAGCCTGTTTGTCTTTTTAGTATAGGAAGGGTACTGATTTGTTTGTGTTAATTTTATATCCAGCTACTTTGCTGAGTTTGTTTATCAGGTTTAGGTGTTCTTTGGTAGAAATTTTGGGGTAATTTAATTATATTATCACATTATCTGCAAATAATGATATTTTGACTTCTTCCTTTTCAATTTTCCCTATGACCTCCTCTTGTTGTCTAATTGCTCTGGATAGGACTTCCAGTACTATATTGAACACATAGGGAGAGAGTGGGCAGCCTTTTCTAGTCCCTGATTTTAGTGGGAGTGCTTCAATAGTTTAAGAGTTTATTTGTATTACATCTTCTCTGAAGGTCTGATAAAATTCTGCACTAAAAGCATCTGGTCCTTGGCTGTTTTGTTAGGAAAGTTTTAATAACTAATTCTATTTCATAGTAGTTATAGGACTGTTTAGATGGTTTGTGTGATTCTGATATAATTTTGGTCCCTATTATCTCTCTAGAAAATTGCCCATTTCATCCAGATTTCCCAGTTTGTTGATTATAGGCTTTTGTCCTAGGATCTGATGATTTTTTGAATTTCCTAAGTTTCTGTTGTTATGTCTCCCTTTTCATTCTGATTTTATTAATTTTGATACTGTGTCTGTGCCCTTTGGTTACTCTGGCTAAGGGTTTATCTATCTTGTTGATTTTCTCAAAGAACCAGCTCCTGGTTTTGTTGATTCTTCGAATAGCTCTGATTGTTTCTACTTGATTGATTTCAGCCCTGAATTGGTGCATATGCTTGTTTTTTGTTCTAGAGCTTTCAGGTGTGCTGTCAAGCTACTAGTGGATGATTTCTCCAGTTTTTTTGTTTTGTTTTGATTTGTTTTGTTTTTGAGACACTTAGAACTATGAGTTTTCCTCTTAGCATTGCTTTCATTGTGTCCCATAAGTTTTGGTATTTTGTGCTTTCACTTTCATTGAATTCTAAAATGTCTTAAATTTATTTCTTTATTCTTCCTCGACCAAGTTATCTTTGCATAAAGTATTGTTCCTTGTCCATGTATATGTGAGCTTTCCATTGTTTTTGTTGTTATTGAAGACCAGTCTTAGTCCCTGGTTATCAGATAATTATCCATAATATTCCACATTTGAATGGAATTATTTAAATATTCTTGTATCTGTTGAGGCCTTTTTTTTTTTTGACCAATTATATGGTCAATTTTGGAGAAGGTACCATGAGGTGCTGAGAAGAAGATATATCCTTTACTTTTAGGATGAAATGTTCTCCAGATATTTGAGAATTCCATTTGGTCTATAACTTCTGTTAGTTTCCCTATTTCTCTGTTTTTATTTTCTATTTCCATGATCTGTCCATTGCTAAGATTGGGGTGTTGAAGTCTCCCAGTATTATTGTGTGAGGTGCAATGTGTGCTTAAGCTTTACTAATGTTCCTTTTATATATGTGGTTGCCCTTGTATTTGGAACATAGATGTTCAGTATTGAGACTTCTTCTTGATTCCACTTTTTTTTTAAAGTGTCCTTCCTTATGTTTTTTGATAACTTTTGGTTGAAATCAATTTTATTTGATATTAGAATGTCTACTCCAGCTTGTTTCTTGGGACCAAATGCTTGGAAGTTTTTTTCTAGTCTTTTACTCTGAGGAAGTGTCTGTCTTTGTCACTGAGGTGTATTTCCTGTATTCAGCAAAATGCTGGGTACGGGTCACATATCCAGTCTATTAGTCTATGTCTTTTTATTGAGGAATTGAGTCCACTGATGTTAAAAGATATCAAGGAAAATTTATTGTTGATTCCTGTTATTTTGGGTCTTCTGAGGTAGAATTATGTTTGTGTGGTTATTGTTTTTTGGGTTGTTGAAAGATTATTTTCTTTCTTTGTCTAAGATGGAGTTTCCCTCATGTGTTGTAGTTTTACAGCTATTATTCTTTGTAGGTCTAGATTTGTGGGCAAATATTGTATAATTTCATTTTTGTCATGGAATATCTTGCTATTTCCATCAATTTTAATTGATTGTTTTGCTGGATATAATAGCCTGGGCTGGCATTTGTGTTCTCTTAAGGTCTGTATAACATCTGCACAGGGTCTTCTTGCACTTAGAGTTACTGGTGAGAAGTCTGGAATAATTCTCTTAGGTCTTACTTTATATGTTACTTGACCTTTTTTTCTTAAGGCTTTTAATGCTCTTTCTTTCTTCTGTGCATTTTCTGTTTTGACTATTATGTGACAGAAGGAATTTCTTTTCTGGTCCATTCTATTTAGAGTTCTGTAGGTTTCTCTTATGTTCATTGGCATCTCTTTCTTTAGGTTCTGGGAGTTCTCTTCTATAATTTTGTTGACAATATTTACTGGCTCTTTAAGTTGGGAATCTTCACTGTCTTCTATATCTATTATGCTTAAGTTTCTTCTTCTCATTGTGTCTCTGGATTTCTTGGCTATTTTGAGTTAGGAGATTTTTGCATTTTACACTTTGTTTGACTCTTGTGTCGGTGTTTCCTATGGTATTTTTTACACCTGAGATTCTTTCTTCTATCTCTTGTATTCTGTTGGTTATGCTTGCATCTATGAATCCTGATCTCTTTCCTAGGTTCTCTATCTTCAGATTTGTCTCCCATTGTGGTTTCTTTATTGTTTCTATTTCCATTTTTATATCCTGGATGGTTTTGTTGAATTCCATCACCTGTTTGGTTGTGTTTTCCTGCACTTATTTATGGTATTTTTTTGTTTCTTCTCTCAGGGCTTCTACCAGTTTACCTGTTTTTCCCTTTTTTTTGTTGTTGTTGTTGTTTGGGGGAGAGTTATTTGTGTCCTTCTTAAAGTCCTCTACCATCATCATGAGATGAGTTTAAATCTTAATCTTGCTTTTCTTAGTTTCTGTTGCTTATATTCCAGTGATTGCCTCTCACCCTTTGATTATCTCTAGTTCTACCTGCGCTTGTTTTCTCTGAATGACTCCTGTCCCACCTGTGATCCTGTTTGTGCCAGAACTCCTCAGAGTCCAACTGTCTGTGTGATACTGTGATTCTGGATTCCTGTGATTCTGAGATTCTGAGTGTGTCATAGCTGCTCCAGGGATCCTGAAATGTTTGTGTAACCCAGAACCTAAATTTTGTATCCTGGGCGTGTTAGAGTACCTGTGATCCTGGGCATGTTAGAGCACCTGAAAGTCAAGATTCCTCTGGTTTCGTGGAACTCGGTGTGTAGCTTGTGCCCAAAGTCTGCTCAGGGCACTGGTTCAGACTTGAAGAAACCTGTGTCATTGAATGGGCAGGGGTTAATGCGTTCTGGATCACTCGGGAGACAGTTACTCCAGGTGTTGGGGCCAATGTTGAAGCCTCCTCACCTATAATCCTGGGCATGTTAGAGCAAATGAGAGTCAAACTTCAGGGTGTTGTGAGACTGGGTGTAGAGCTAGCGCCCAAGGTCTGCTTAGGGCACCCGCTCAGACCAGAAATTTTTTTTCTTTTTTTATTGGTTATTTTATTTATTTCATTTCAAATGTTATCCCCCTTCCAACTTTCCACTCCACAAGCCCCTATTCCCTCCTCAATTGCCTTGCCTCTATGAGGGTGCTCCCCAAACCACTCATCCACACCAGGGTCAGCACCCAAGTGTTTCCTCATCCTGGGCCATCATGCCTCCACAGGACCAAGTGAATCTCCTCCCATTGATACCAGATAAGTCAATCTTCTGCTACATATACAGCTATAGCCATGGGTCCCTCCATGTGTACTCTCTGGTTGATGGTTTAGTCCCTGGGAGCATTTAAGGTATTTGGTTGGTTGATAGTGATGCTTTTCCTACAGGGTTACAAACCCCTTGAGCTTCTACAGTGCTTGCTTGAACTCCTTCATTGCAGCCCCCACGCTCAGTCCAATGTTTGGCTTTGTACATTGGCATATGATTTTCTGTGGTCTGTGAGCTGTATCGTGGGTAATCTGACCTTCTTTTTGGCTAATATCCACTTACTAGTGAGTTCATACCATGTGTCTTCTTTTGTGATTGGGTTACCTCATTCTGGATGCTATTTGCTAGTTCCATACATTTGCCTGTGAACTTTAAGAAAACATCAGTTTTAATAATTGAGTAGTACTCCATTGTGTAAATGTGCCACATTTTCTCTATCCATTATGTTGAGGGACAGCTCAGTTGTTTCCAGCTTCTGGCTACTATAAATAAGGCAGCTGTGAACATAGTGGAGCATATGTCCTTGTTATATGTTGGAGCATCTTCTGTGTATATGCCCAGGAGTGGTATAGATGGGTCCTCACGTTGTACAATGTCCAGTTTTCTGAGGAACTACCAGACTGATTTCCAGAGGGTTTATACTAGCTTGCAATCCCACCAGCAATGGAGAAATATTCCTGTATCTCCTCATCCTAGACAGCATCTGCTGTCACTTGAGTTTTTGATCTTAGTCATTCTGACTGGTATGAGGTGGAATCTGAGTGTTGTTTTGATACTATTTGAGCACATGGTCTACAATGGAGAAGTTAGAAAAAGGACTTAAGGGGTTTGAAATGCCATTCAGAGAACAGCAATATCAGACAGTCAGAATCTGCAGAGCTCCCAGGAACTAAACCACCAACCAAAAAGTACACATGAAAGGACCCCATCGCTCCAGCTGCATATGTAGCAGAGGATCACACTGTAGGTCATCACTGGGAGAAGAGTTCTTGGTCCTTTGAAGCCTTGATGCCTCAGTGTAGAGGGATTTGAGGTAGGGGAAGCTGGAGAGGATGGGTGGAGGAACACCCTCATAGAAACAGGAAGAAGGCTATGAGATAGGAGGTTTCCTGGGATGGGAACCTGGAAAGAGGTTAACACTTGAAATGTAAATGAAGAAAATATCCAATAACAAAAAAGAGAACATCAATGCTAGGTTCTTGTCTTCAATCACAGCCTGACCTCGGCAATAGTATAGGGCTTTATTGCATGTTCATGGAATAGATCTCATTGTGTCGAATTCTGGGTAGCCTTTTATTCAGTCTCTGCTACAATTTTTGTCCTTGTGTTATTTAGACAGGAAAAATTCTGAGTTCAAAAATTTGAGATGGATGTGTGGCCCCATTCTTCAACTGGGGTGCATATCTACATTGTGGTGGTGGTCTCTTCAGATTGTATCTCCACACAGTTAGGAATTTACATTAATGTCATCCCCATCGAGCACTCAGACTCTTGCAACCCTGTTGTCTTGGTCTTTCTAGTGGTTTTCTCTGTTGATCACCCTACTCAGCTACACGTTTCTATTCATTCTCCTGTCCCTCTGTTCTTATTTCCTGTCTTCTACAATGCCTGATCCTTCCACCCTTTTTTCTTCTCCCTCTCCTTTTCTACCAAGTTCCTCCTCACTCTTCCTCCCATGATTGTTTTGTTTCCCTTTGTAAGTGGGATTAAAAGATCCACACTTTGGTCCTCCTTCTTATTAAGCTTCCTATGATCTGCAAGTTGTATCATGGGTATCCTGAGCTTTTTAAGTAATATTGACTTATCAGTGAGTATATACCACGTATGTCCTTTTAGGTTTGAGTTATGGCACTCTGAATATTTTCTAGTTTCATCCATTTACCTGCAAATTTTGTGATGTCCTCATTTTTAATAGTTGAGTAATATTATTTAGTGAAAAATGTGCCATATATTATTCTCTGTCCATTTTTCCATTGAGGGACATCTGGGTTGACTCTAGCTCCTGCCTCTCATACACTAGGCTGATTTGAAAATAGCAGAGCATTTGGTTCTTTTGATATGGTGGATCATCTTCTGGCTATATTTCCAGGAGCAGTATACCTGGGTCTTCAGACAGAACAGTTTCCAATTTTCTGAGGAAGAACAAGATGGATTTCCAATGTGGATATAACAGCTTGCAATACCCAGTAGCAATGAAGGAGTGAGTGCTTTTTTTCTCTTTTTACACATCCTTGACAGTCTCTGCAGTCACTTAAGTTTTTCCTTTTTTCTTTTCTTTTTTTTTTATTCTTAGCCATTCAGATTAGTGTAAGGTAGAATCTAATGGTAAATTTGAGTTTCATTGTTCTGATGACTAAGAACTTTGAACATTTCTTTAACTGCTTCTCAGCAATTTGAGGCTCCTCAGTTGAGAATCCTGTTAACCTCAGTAGCCCATGTTTTAATTTGATTATTTGGTTCTCAGAAATCTAATTTGTTGAATTCTTTATATATTTTGGATACTAGCCCTCTATTACCTTTAGTAAAAATTTTTTCTCAATCTGTAGGCTGCCATTTTTTCATATTTACAATGTCATTTAATTACAGAAGCTTTTCTGTTTCGTGAAGTCACATTTTTCAACTGTTAATCTTAGAGCTGAACCACTGTATTTCTGTTGAGGAAATTTTTGACTGTGCTCATGTATATAAGGCTATTTCCCATTTTCTCTTCTATTAGATTCAGTGTATCTGGTTTTATGTAGAGGTTCTGGATCCACTTGGACCTGAACCTTGTATAAGGAGAAAAAAAAATGGATTACTTTTCATTCTTCTACATGTAGACAACCAGTTAGACCCACATCAATAGTTAAAGAGGTTTTCTTTTTTTCTAGTGTATGGTTTTGGCTTTTTTGTCAAAGATCAAGTGACCATAGTTGTGTTGGTTTATTTTGGCATCTTCAACTATATTCCATTAATCAATTTTTCTGTTTCTGTCTCTGTACCAATTCAATATGATTTTAATCATTATTGCTGTGTAGTACATCTTGAAGTCAGGGATGGTGATTTTCCCAGAAGTTCTTCTATTTTTGAGAATTGTGTTTGCTATCCTATTTTTTTTTTTAGTTCTTCCATATGAACTTAAGCATTGCTCTCTCTAGCTTTGGGAAAAATTGAGTTGGAATTTTAATAAGTTTACACTGAATCTGTAGACTGCTTTTATTAACATGGCCATTTTTACTATGTCAATCCTACTAATCCATGAGTATGGGAGATCTTTCCACTTTCTCAGGTCTTTTTTGATTTTCTTCTCAGGAAATTGAAGCTCTTGTCATATAGATCTTTCACTTGCTTGGTTAGGGTTACACCAAGACATTTTATGTTATTTGTGAGTATTGTGAAGGGTGTTCTTTCCCTAATTTCTCTCTCAAACCATTTATTCTTTGTGTAGAGGAAGGCCACTGATTTGTTTGAGATACTTTTATATTTAGTTACTTTTCTGAAATTGTTTATAAGCTGTAAGAATTCTCAGGTACAATTTTTGTGGTCACATATGTATCCCATTATATAATCTGCAAATAGTAATACCTTGAGATCTTTCTTTCCAGTCTATATCCTTTGACTTACTTTTATTGTCTAATAGCTGTACCTAGAACTTTGAGTACTATATTGAACAAATAGGGAGACAGTGTTCAGCCTTGTCTTGTCCATTAATTCAGTGGGATTGATTCAAGTTTTTCTCCACTTAGTTTGATGTTGGCTGTTAACTAATTGTATATTGCTTTTATTATGTTTAGATAGGTACCTTAAATTCCTTATCTTTCCAAGAATTTAGCATGAAGGAGTGTTGTATTATGTCAAATGCTTTTTCAGCTTCTAATCAGAGGACTTTGTGATTTTTTGGGGGGTTTGTTATTCAGGAGATTACTTCAGTGGATTTTTATATATTGTATCATGCCTATATCCCTGGGATTAAGCCTACTGGATTGTGGTGAATTATTGTTTTCATATGTTCTTGGATTCAATTTGCAAGAATTTTTTAAAAAAAACTTTTATTGGTTATTTTTTAATTTACATTTCAAATGCTATCCCTCTCCCCTGTTTTCTTTCCAAAAAACACCTATCCTACCATCCATCCTTCTGCTTCTATGAGGATGCTTCTCCAACCAAGTTCTGCTTCACAGCCCTAGCATTATTCTTAGCTGGGGCATCAAGCCTTCACAGGACTAAGGTCCTCCCCTCCCATTGATGCCAGATAAGGCAATATACTGCTGCACATGGAGCTGGAGCCATGGGTCCCTCCATGTGTCTGCTTTATTGTTGGTTATTTACCCTGTAGCTCCTTGGTGTCTGGTTGGTTAATATTATTGTTCTTCATTTGTGGTTTGTGAGAATTTTTTGAGTATTTTTGCATCAATATTCAGAAAAGAAAGAGGTCTGAAATTTTTTTCCTTGGGTCTTTGTGTGGTTTAGTTATCAGGGTAACTGAGAATTCATTGCATGAATTAAGCAGTGTTTCTTCTCTTTCTATTTCATTGACTACGTCTGGTAGCTGTGAACCTGTTTAAGTTTGACCTTGTGGGAGTAAGCCTCTCTCTGTTTGTGGAAGATGGACTGGAGCACCCTATCTACCATTGGCAGAGTTGCAGGTTGGAAGGAAGATGTCTCAGAAAATATTTTTAAGAAAATCATAGAAGAAACATTTCTTAGGACATATCTATTAAGGTACAAGGAGCTCATTGAACGCAACATAGATTGAACCAGAAAAATAGTCACATAAACACATAATAATTAAAATATTTTGGTTATTTTACTCCTTCTTCTAAATGAGATTCAAGCATGCTCTCTTTGGCTGTTTTTCCTGTTTAGCTTCTTTGGTTTATTGGAGAGTAGCATTGGTATTGTACTTTATGGCTAATATCCACTTATAAGTGAGGACATACTATCATTGTCTATTTGTCTCTGGGTCACCTCACTCAGAATGATATTTTCTAGTTCCATCCATTTATCTGCAAAATTCATGATGTCCTCTTTTAAAAATTATTACTTTCATTTATTTTTTTTACAATTGACTCTTTGCCCCTCTCTTGGTCTGCTCCTCCCCCTCTGTTCCTCATCTCATTTTTCTTCCTGCATGTCTCCAGGAGAATGTCCCCAGACAGGACACCTAACACCCCAGGGCCACAAGTATCTTTAGTGTTAGGCGTATCTTCTCCCACTAAGGCCAGTCCAGACAGTCCTCTGCTGTATATGTGTCTAGGGCCTTGGACCACCTTGTGTATCCTGCCTGGTTAGTGTCTCAGTGTCTGAGAAATCTCAGGAGTCTGGGTTAATTGCAACTGTTGGTCTTCATATGGAGTCACCCTCCTCAGCTTTTGCAACCTGGCCTGAATTCAGCCTCACTGTTCACTGACTTCAGTACAACTGTTGTGTGAAAGTATCTGCATCTGTCTCAGTCAGCTGTTTGTTGGGCCTCTCAGAGGACAGCCATGCTAGGCTCCTGCCTGTAAGCACACCATAGGATCAATAATAGTCATTCATCCATGTGTGCCTGTCATGGAAGCCCTGATTCTCAGTGATTGAAAATAATGTGTTTTATCATCATATAAATGTGTTAATAGTGCACTTGAAATTAGTTGGGATTATAACTAAATTTGCAAATCTGTAATCATGATAAGTATGTTAAGAATATTTATATTTTTAAAGTATACAGAACATATATTTTATTTTAAAATCTGAAATCAAGGACAAAAATATTAACTTAATGTCTGGGAAATTTTTCCTTTTTTTCTGAATCAGGAGTTTCTCTCTGTAGACCTGTCTATTCTGGTACTTGCTCTGTAGACCAGACTTGCTTCAAACTCACATAAATACATTTCTTCAGTCTCCTGAGTGCTGGATCTAAATGTGTATACTACCACGGCTGGTTAAATGTTTCTTTAAGTATGGTGAATGGGATATAAAGATCCTTCAGTTGTACCTGATTTATTATTTATTAAAAATATCTGATGCAGAGTCTGGGGAATGTAGAGTACTTTCCTAGCATACACAAAGCCCTGAATTTAATCTTCAATGTCACATAAACTAGTTTTGTGGACTACAGATTTAATCCCAGAACTCTGGATGTGAGGCAGGCAGATTAGTTTAAGCATATAATTTTTTAAATTACTTTATTTTATGTATATAGATGTTTTGCCTTTCTGTATGTATATGTAACATGTTTATGCCATGAAACTAGAATTGCAGACAGTTGAGAGTCACCATGTAGATGCTAAGAATTGAATCCACTTTGTTTAAATGAGTAGAACTATAATTCATTTCATATGTATTCCAGTTGACATCCAGGAATAGTTGTCACAGTAAGTCAAAAGAAAATCCTCCCATATCTGGGCAATTACAGTCTGTCACTATCTAATATACATCTGTGTTTAAGGGCCAGGTGACACCAAAATATCCAATAAACACAACTCCTTTTAGAGTGAAACATATTTTTTCTATTTAATTACATGATTGTTTTCTTTTCTTTTTTTATATTTTTTCTTCTTATATCCCTCAAAAATTACAGTGAAGGTTTGGTGCATGCCTTCAAAATTAACTGAGTTTTAGAGATGTTTCACAAATCCAAGGGACAATAAATACTCTGGTCTGTTATGTCTTGCCACTGGTCCATTGCTCATAATCACATGTTCAGTTTGGTAACCACAGAAACATCCGAATTTTCAGAGTCACTTCTCTTAACTTCTAAGTCATTAACTTTTTGTCTCATTGTAAAAGACAGAGGCAAGTATTTGATAATTGCTTTAAGGTTTCTATTAACTAATCCATTTCAGTTTCACAGGTAGTAGAAGGACAACATCCACTGATATATGCTTATACTTTTGTTCTTATGCTTTCTGATGGAACAAGGTATCAGATTCTGATAAGTCTCACATAAGATGTTTATTATAGGGATTGGTGAGGAGGATGCAGAGATTGCCTGAGGTGGAAGAATTGGTGTGGGTAGGGAGGAAAACCTTGGTTGTTTATAAGTACTGTGGTTTATGCACAAGAGTCATGCAACAGATGTTACAATGGGAATGTATCACCTCTTGGCAGTTGATGATGACATTTCTTGTTGTTTTTGGATTGCCTGATGGTTCCATCATTATTACCAAGTGGGACTTACAGTAGAGATTGTCTGATGTTAATATTTTCTATGTGAGTAAATCTTTCTGAAAATCATACCTGCTGGAAGCACAATTTGTGAGGGCTCTGAAAAGTCCATCTTGTTTTACATTCTTAACTCTAAAAATGATTACATGAATTATTCCTTGTGTGGTTTCTCTAATTATAAAATGAGCATAATAGTTGTATGGGTTTCCTTGGAGGGTCAGTAATATCAAGAAGTGCTAATATATATCAAATGTGTTCCTTTCTTTGTTTTCATATCATAAACTCTGAAGGCCACGGTCATGTGTTCAGATACTGCTGAAAAGAAGTAGCAGTAAAAGTACAAGTGAACTGCAGGTTGCAGAAACATGACAAACACAAAGAGAGACACAGTCATTTGCATAATTTCTGACGAATATAGGTGAAGGTTCTGACAAATGTCACATAAGAGGTTTATGTGGAGTGGTGGGGAGTGGTGGGGGATGCAGAGACTGACCAGGGGAGGAAATAAGGGTTGAGGGTGGTTATAGTACTGGACAAAGAGATCCTGTACTATGTATCAATATTCTGGACAAACATGGTACCTATTCTACCACCACATATGAAGGCCTCTGGATGAAGATTTCACAAACATTTTACTGAATAGATTCCCTGAATCACTCCTGCCCACATTATGCAGAGAAACTCATACCTAGGACTATCATGCAGCTTCTGTATTTAAATTATTCCATTGCTTGTCTAGTCCCCAGTTTCTTTTGCAAACTCTACACTCCCAATGCTGTTTCTCATGGACAGAACACTTGTCTAGTATGCATGTTCAGATATAAACATCTTTGCCATCCCAAACAAAACTAACCATTTACTTGACTTCAGCAACCCAGCCTTACACTCAATTTGAAGTTGTGTTCCCCCAACAGCAGTGTGTGTTCACAATTTCACAATTGTACCATTTATGAGTGTGTGTGTGTATATATATATACATATATATACATGTGAGATATATATATATATATATCACCAGCACTGGGCTTCCAAACTTAGTACTCACAGATGCAATTCTAGTACTGCTCTGTGCATAGTTCTAGAACTATTTGCAGGACTTCCAGCAATGAAAGTGTTTGCCTGGCTTTGAGGATCTTAAACTGTTTGCCAGGATTGTACTAGCACTATAATTTTATATCATTTTTTCATCTAATTCAGTACCATGTAGACCATGCGGTCATATTTTTCTGCCAGGTGTGATACTGACTCATCATGATGGTTTGTGTTGTATTACCTTGACACAATCTAGAGACAACTGAGAAGAAGGAACACTAATTGGGAACATTCCTCCCCAAAATGATCTGTAGAGAAATATATTGACCACTCCCATGAGTAGAGATTCATACAGAAGTGTGGAGCCCTCTATGGTTGTTGCCAAGCTTTGGGATTTGATTCATGGTTTTTCAAGGGAAATCAAAGTACCTATGGAGTACAAAGAGTTAGGTAGTATTTGTGAGTGTTGTCTACTTCAGTTCTTTCCTCTAGTATCTTCCTTGATTACTGACCTCTGTTCTCTTGTTGATGGACAGTGAAGCTCCTGACTTCTATGGTAAATTTTCCCAGAATTAAGACCAACTTGGTTGCTGACAATATGTGGTAACTCACAGTGTAGACATTTTTCTTGTTGGTGAGCTCTCCAGAAGCTTTTCTCAGTGTGCCAGGGTAGTTCTGGTCACACTCCTACTGCACTATTTTCTTGAATTTCTGGAGAATGAACATACCTATTCCAACTCCACCCCTGACACTAATACCTAAACTTGGATGCCAATATCTCTCAACATCTTCCATTGCTGAATATATTCCCTCAATCTCTCGGGTCCATACCATGCAAAAAAAACACAGGCCTATGTCCTATCCTGTAGATTCTGCATCTAACTTTTTCAGGTTGTCTGCTAGACCCCAGATTTGTTGTGAAATCTATACTCCCAGTCCTTTCATGATGGACGAGTTTTATACTTTGTTTACAGGCCAGATCTATAGACCTGTCCACTGTCTTGCTCATTCTTCCATGCTTGTCTTTAGGAAAAAATTCTTCAGGCAACTTCTTCGTGAGTTCCCTCCAGCAGTGAGTCCTCAAGTATCATCCCAATGGCAGGAGGCCTTCCTAAGTATGTCCATATTTCACATGGACTTCCATTGTTTGCAAGGCTGAATTGTGCCCTCCCATCCCTTTTCCTATTACCAGGCCTTCCCCAGGTCACAGAGAACCTGGACTTGGATTTCCATGATTAGTATTCCCAAATAACAGCACAATTTTCCTTCATTCGTTCTTCTAGACCTTGCTTCTCTAGACACATTTGCTGTATATCCAGTTTGACAGAGTGCCTTCCTTTGGGCCTCTCAGACTGTTTCTCAGGTTTCTATTAACTTTGAAATATTGCATTATTTTTTTCATGATAATCAGTACCATATGGACCATGCTGCCACATTCTTCTGTGTGGAGTGTTCAAGACTCACCATGATGGTTTGTGTTATATTAATGTGATATGATATAGATTCATCTGAGAAGAAGGAAACTCATTTGAGAACAATGCTCCATGCAATTGTTTTTAGAAAAGCCTGTTCAGAACTCCCATGAGATATGATTCTTATGGTACTGTGCAGGCATCTGTGGGTGTTGCAATGTTTTTGGAGTTGGTTCAGAATAGTTCAAGAAGGCAACCCAAAATCCCAATGGACTGCAAACCACTGTGTATTAGTCCTTAATGGTATCCACGTGTGTTCCTGTCTCCAGATTTCTTACTTGATTTCTGACCTGTGTTCCCTTACAAATGGACACTCAAGCTATTGCCCTGATACTATAGTATGTTCATCCAGGATTAAGACTAATTGTGATGTTCTAACTGTGTGTAGAAATAGAATACAGTCACTGTCCCTTGTTGATGAGCTCTCCAGAAGCTGACTTTCCATGCCATCTTCACTGTACCAGAATAGTTCTGGTCACACAGATCCTTCACTCTTACTTTTGAATTTGTGAAGAATTAAGATATTCATTAAACTCTTACACTCTAAGTACTAACTGTGTATGCAGATTTCTCTTAAAATTTTTGTCTGAATAACTTCCCTGGAATTCTCCTGTCCACAACATCCACACAAGCCAAGGCATGGGTCCTATCATGCATCTTCCTTATCTAACTTTTTCAATTGTTTCTACAGCTTACACTTTCCTTTGCCATTTATGCACTGCCAGTCCTGTTTCATATAGTCAGAGCACATACCAGGTTTGCAACAAGAGGTCTAAAGAAGTTTATTTTCCAGTTGTTTGCTCATCATAATGTGATTGGCTCTAAGCACTCAGCTGTGCCCCAAATGCCCTAGTGAGTCAGCTCTAATGGTAAGTTCAAAAGTATAGTCACAGTGGCAGGAGTCCTACATAAGTATTTCCAGATTTCAAGTGTGTGTCCTTGGTTGGCAAGTCTAAACCATGACTTCTAGTATTTTCTTTTATTCTCTGGCCTCCCTCATGTTACAGACAACCTGTACTGGGTTTCCTTGTTTAGTAATCCCAAATACTAGCCCAGTGTGCCTTGTTTTATGTTAACCTGACACAATCTAGAATTGCCTGAGAACATTCCTCCATAAAATGGTCTGTAAAAAGCATTTTGAGAGCTAACCTGTGTAATGATTCTCATGGTAGTATGGAGCACACTATAGGGGTTACCAAGATTTGGGATGTGGTTCTGTATTGTAGAAGAAGGGGAAGACAGGGTACATATTGAGTGCAAAGCACTATGTAGTATTCCTTAGTGGTATCTACTGTTCTTGACTCTAGGTTTTTTTTTTTTACTTGATTCCTGATCTGTGACCTCAGAGTAATGGACATTATAGTTCCTGCTTGCTTACTATGGTAAGGTTTCCCAGAATGAAGCCCCAGTTCTCCCCATTATACTGGAGGACTTATAGTTCAGACATTATTCATTGTTGGTGACCTCTCCAGAAGTTCATCTTCCTGTGATATCTTCACTGTGCTGGGAAACTTCTTTTCACACATTCTGGATTATCTCTTTTGAATTTTCTGAGAACCAAAATACCCATTCTACCCACACACTGTAAGGCCAAGCACTGGATGCAGATTTCTATAAACATCTTTGCCTGAATAGTTTCACTGAATTTTTCTTGTCTAAACCATGAACACAACCCAAGGCATTGATCATATTGTAGAACTTTAGTATCTAACATTTTTTGTTGTTCTTGTTTTGTTTTAGTGTTCACCACTTTCTTTACATTTATTTTATTTTTAATTGAATATTTCATTTACATTGCAGATGCCATCTCCTTTCTCCATTTACCCTACCTAGAAAACTCCTATCCCATGCCCCTTTCTCCTTTTTGCTTTTATACAATTTTTAAATGTTAACCAAAGGTTTTATAAGTTTGATAATGCTCAATATCAATCAGAAGTGTGACCCATTACCCATCCTAGATATATCAACTTTCTTTGACTGGTGGAGATATATGAACATCTGCCTCCATGTTCCCATCCCCTCTTTCTTACTCTCATCACCTAGCTCCTTCTCTCCTCCTCCTCCTCTCCTTACTCTTCCTCTTCCTCTCCATACTCCTCCCACCTTATCTCCTCCTACACATCACCCTTCCTGTTAAAATAAAACTTTTTTCTCAAAATACAATTAGAGCATAACTACACCAATTTGTGTCAGTAGGGTGCAATAAACCTAATACCCAGTCCATCATTTTGTTGACTAACCAGAACCTCTGTCATCTCTCCTAACTAAAAGACTTAGTTCTGAATCTGGCTTTTTTTTTTTTTGACTTTAGAATGAATGTCAGTTGAAAACCATCCTCTCAAATCTTTTCTCTCAAAGTAAATAGCCAGGATTGACTATGAGTCTATAAATTTTTAACCCCATCAGAAATCCAGAATGATTGAGTTAACTGAAATTATGGGAAGCACAAAGCATAGCTTCTAAAACTTAGCCAATTTATAGACACAGCTGAACACCTGGACAGTCCCTATACTACAAAACATTGGAGCATCCGATCTTCAGCCTTCTTGCCCAGGA
The DNA here is from genome assembly GCA_030674055.1 of Rhabdomys pumilio. Taxonomy (NCBI): domain Eukaryota; kingdom Metazoa; phylum Chordata; class Mammalia; order Rodentia; family Muridae; genus Rhabdomys; species Rhabdomys pumilio. Next base: position 104,217,850 of record JANHMN010000005.1, read on the forward strand.
CCATCTGATAGACCTAGTGATACAGAATTATTAAGGGCTGATTACTCTGTCTTGGCAGATATAATCAGTCAACTATTCCTCAAGTGTGTCCTTTTCTGGACAGTGATTTGTCTGTAGATGAAAAGAGGCAATTCTTGCCTAGTAGCTGTCTCACCACAACTGGAGTAACTCCAAGGATGCTCAATTTCTTCTTAGAATCCAAGACAGGAAGCTGTCAGGAGCAGACAGATCTCTAATCAAAATGAACATTAATACAGAAATGTTTGTAAAGTCAATTCTGTAGACTTCTGACGTTTTGAAAACCAACTATCCATGTAAGGCAGTCTGAATTGTTGCCTGTTAACTCCTCTCTGCTATTTCTAAATAAAATATAGAAAATACCCCAACAATAAACTCAGAGCCATGAATTTGCTATAGGCCCTTAACTCACAGGTTAACCATCTCAAATCAGTTGAAAAAATTAAAGAAGGACTCGGTCTAAGCCTTGTATTACTAAATGTGTTATACAGGCACAATGCTTATGAGAGAAACAATATTCACCTCACTTTTATATCAATAAGAAGCTCATACTAATAAAAACCTTAAATTTGAAATCAAAGTAAATTTTGTACCATTTAAGCAATTATAACCTCTTCTTAAAAACAACTATACATATTTCCACCGATAGGTTGTGGCTATGTAATAAATCCTAGCTAATCCTCCCTGTTCCAACAAAACCACTACTTTTCCCTAGAAGGACAGCTCAATATCAATCACCTCAGTCCCCAAGCCCAGGGAATAGGGGTGCCGACTCTTCATTAATTTTTTCAAGCTGATTATGGGTGTTGAGATGTTAGAAGTGGGGCAGGGAGGAGAGTAAATTGATAAGAATGTGATGTCCGTGTCTTCACTGTGTCCAGCTGGAATTTCAGGACATCAGAAGTTCCAGCAGGTCTGCTCAGATTGCTTGATGAGTAGGTATACCAACACTGTGTATTCTGCAATATACAATTCTCAGAACAAATTTTAGTATCAAGATAATCTTTTGTTTTAATTCTGGAATCTAGTCTTCTGGACGCCTGCCTCTGTCATGTCTAATCCATATAATTCTGGGAGCTTCTATGAGGGTGTACTCCAACCATCCTCCCATTTTCACCTCCCAGCTCTCAAATTCCCATGGGTATCCCTTTTTGGCAATTATGCACCATCTCCTATTCCCAGGCCTCCCCATGCTTACACAGCAACTGCACTGGACCTACCTCTTTAGAATTCTCAAATAATACTTCAATTTTCCTGTGTCATTCTTAACACACAATGCTTTACCAACATGGGGAACCAAAATACCTTGTCCACAAGGGAATTAAACAGGGTCTGGAGAGATCACCAAAGAAAGAATGGGGAGAAAATGGGCAAATGTAAAGTAACACAGCTTGTCTATAGGCTGATCAAACTAATTTTTACTTTTTTACACAGGGGTTATATACACAAAACTACACGATGTGAGGAAGGCGGTGACATAGGAGTGTAGGTGTTCAGGGAAAGTACAGATATCTTCCAGAACAGAGTATCAGCTGGGTGAAGGTTTAGGGGACAGATCACTATGGTTCTGCCTATGATTCACTTGTCCTTATCTAAGTTGGAATTATCTGCCAAGGTTACCTATCTACAAGGTCTATGATTATTCAGGCTGGTAAATTTCCACCAAAGCTGCTTATTTACAATAGCTTATAGCCTTCTGTTTCAATGTTTTTTCACAGATACCCAAGACTTTGTATTAGCAGGCATATATGTCCAGCCTATTGCTGTTTTTTGTTCTTTAGCTGACTTTAGGCCTTCAGTGTATAAACAGGGCTACCCCTGACAATTCCCTCTGTGTCCAGTCTCTAATTTCTGTCACAAGAGTGCTACACTGGATTTCCTTAGAGATTTCAACCTTGACAGAGCCTGACTGTGACAATTTTATACTCCAAACTCTATCTCTGTTTTCACTGGTCTACTACACTGGCCTTACCTACTGAGATCCACTGATTATAGACCATCATTGAATGGTTGTCTAATGTCAAGTAGCCCCTACACTAACTTTTTGTGGCAGGTTTTGCAAGAACCAAGACCACATGTCAGGCTTATTTTTAAAGCCAATGCCATGTAAGCATTCTGATTTTTAGTTTTCAGTTTTTCAGATTCTTAATTGCCATATGCATCTGGTTGCACACATGCCTAAATCCTGTTCTGCAGCCCGAACAAAGCTTTTCTCTGATAGTTATACCAAAAACCAGCCATGTATCATTTTCAAAGTCTAGGGTTAGATCTTGATGTTCTGACGAAAGATTGGCTTTTCTCAGAGGCATTCTCCTGGACATTTGGTACCACTCGCTAACCGCCCTAACTCAAGTTATACATCTCCTGCAATGCTTTATCAAGTCAGGTCTCCCAGAAACAAGTACATTGGCTCCTTTTCATCTACTCATATTCTTAGTCTGGATTCAAAGGTTGCATAGAAGATTTGATGGATCACAGGAACTGGAAATTCATCTTCCAGCTTCAGATGTTCCAACATCCAAATTCAGATAGTCAAAGCCTACAATTTTACCATGTGAAGTCCAGATTAACTTTACCACTGTACTCATAGTTCATAATCTACTACTTGTATGGAATTTCTACTCTTGTGTTTTCTGTTCCATACTCACTGAATATAGACTATCTGTTGCATCTCTCTACTCCCACATGCACTTCAGAATGAACACCTTTCTTGACATATTGGCCCTTTGAGCTTCAAGAAATTATGGAACAACCTTCCTCATCCTCCCATACCTAGCTCAGTCAAGTAGTTGCTGAAGCCCCTCCAATCAGATGTCAGATGATATCCTGGCTTTACATATTTATCTTTTAATAATGTCCCACTTACAGTCTCATACCTACAATCTCAGACATTCCTCTGGTCACTAAGCTATTATACTAATTTTCACAATGTTATTACAAAATGAAACCTAGGTATATTATCTCAACTTGTCAACTTCTAGCTGTTGTTGCATAGCTCTAGTACTGGATTGAATTCTCGGTGTAATAAGTTCTATGTGCCAGCATCATCCGTACACTGCCAGGCATACTTATGTCCACAAAACTTCTGCAGAATTTCTGGTGAGTTCCTTAAGCCAAGCACAACTGTGCCATTTCCAATTCTGTGTGAATATCTCTGTATGCACAAAGAGCAGTTTTAGTTATACCTGAGAAACTACCAAGAATGCTCCAGTTACACCTAAAGGCACAAACAGGACCTTCTTATTTTTGAGGTTGGATCTTGATATGCAGTCCTAGGAGCATGACATTTGCAACATAAGAAACAAGATATTGGAATTTTCTTTTGGAACGTAATTTAATATTTTAGCAAGTGATAGATAATAGGAAAGGGCAAAACCTGTCAGAATTCTAGAGCTGTTACAGAGCAATTGAACAACATCAACACTTTTAAAGAAAAACCATTAACTGGGGATGCTTTAAGTTCAGGAATTTAGTCAATTTCCTCATGGTAAGAAGGGAGATACTATGTGAGCAGATGTGATGCTTGAGAAGTAGGTGAGAATATTAATCTGGATCCTCATGTAGAAGCAGAAGATTATGAGCCACAGTAGGCACAGCTTGAGCATGTGAGACCTCAAAGTCCACCTCAAAATGATATACTTCTTCCAACAAGTCCACACCTCCTCCAAGAATGACACCCATCCTAATAGTGTCAACCCCTCATTACCTAGAATTCAAGTCTATAAGCCAACCATCTTTGCACCACCATAGCTAGCTTTCCCTGTTGAATTTTCCAGATAAAATCCTCCCTGTACCATGAGAACCCTCCAAGCCTGGCTGTCTATGTACAGACCTCACATCTGATCTGACACATGGACTGACACTAGCCTAAATAGACACAGATTTTCACATTGCCCAAGGATTAAATTTCATGGTAACTCAGTAACTGCAGTAGCATTCATTACCTGGCCATATCTGGAACTGTGCCCATCTTGGACATCACTACACTGCCACGTAGGCACAGAAATTGCGCTGGTTTTTATGCTGATTCTCTACAGAACTTCTCCTACCAGGTCTATGGCCATATTTCTTGCCCTATCTCTGGTAACATAATATCTTCAGTGGTCTGCTTTGCTAAGGAGTTTTAGAACAAACCTTCTCTGGATATCTACTCTCTGAGAACTCTTCCTGAGTTACACATGACTCAGAACATTGGGCTAATGAGTTAGGAATTTTTTTTTCTCTCAGAGAATCTCCTACTCTTCTAGGCTTAGCTGTGATCACAAAGTATATTTGACTGGCGAGTGTGGAAAAAAACTCGCGGGGGAGGGAGGGAGTCTGGCAGTGGAGTCCCACCACAGTCTGGCAGCAGGGTCCTGGGCCTGGGTTTCCCACACTGCTGGCAGAGGGTCCCACATTCACACAGCTGCTGCGGGCTGGCCAGCGGTTGCATCTGCAAAGTTCAGGGTTCCAAAGGCTTGGAATCTGGCAGCAGGAGCAGGAAGGCCCAGGTGACATATGGAGTCCAGTTTTCCAAAGCTTTTATTGTTCGTGGAGTGGTGAATGGGTGTAGATGGTGTGTGCTTCCACTGCCAAAAGCCAGGCTCCCCTGGCCTTTATAGGGAGGGGAAAAAGGGGCGGGAATAACTTAATTAGCTACACCTCCCTGCCTTTAGATAATTCATTAATATTTTAATCTCTGGAGGTGGATACCTGCTAATCATGCCCTCTACCTGTGTGCTAGTGACTGAAGGGTACAGGTTAAATGGAGTTACCTCATCGAAGGCCTGACAGGTGAGTGCCTCAGCACCACATAAACCTGTTCATTTATACCAGCCAGTGCCTATGTCTGCCAGATAGGTCAGACTTCTTTTCTACTGGGATAAACTTTGGAACAATGTCTGCTACCACCATCCTCATACTCCCAAACTTAGTCTCCTGTCTATTATCTCTTGTAGAGGAATTCTTTGTTGATTCTCTAAAAACGAAGCCATCCAGTATAATATTTATAACAGAAGAGTAAGCTCAAGTCTTACATCAACTTTACCTTCTTTTCCTCTTGATCCTCCACCCAAAACCCCACCAGGACCTTCTGTACACTCTTCAGCTCTGGGTTGGATGACCATATATGGGAAGGATCACTCATGTCATTTTCCTCCACTGTTTTCTACAGACATCAAAACTACTTCTGCATAGTCAGAATGCACAAAAGTTTTCCCTGATAATCATGGCAGAATATGATCCTTCAGCCTTATTACAATTTTCCAAAGCCCCTCTTGTTATTGCTCTGCAGAACAGGTTTTTCCTGGGGAGGGCTTCAGAAATAATCCTGCCTAGTCTATCTCACTATCAGGCATACCTCTTGATGTTTTGAACTTTCACCAGATTTACCTGGTAACATTCTCTGTTAGACCACCATGAATGCCAAACTAAAACACCAAAGGCTCAGACTGGCCACACCATTCATGCATGAGCTTTCACTCATCATTACTGAAAACCCAGTTTACTTTGTTCTCAACCACACTTGCAGGTCTATCTCTGTTTTATTAGTAGTACAAAATTTGCAAGATAATCTTTTTCAATGGTGGCATGCTACCTTAATTCCTATAACCACACGTCTACATGATGTCTTCCACTTTTTGAATTGTATACCCCTGTTTCCCCTCATTATAAATACCACAAATGTACAGGTATTTACAATGTACACTGTAACCCAAATATTGTGTATGTTAGAAGACCACTCAACACAATAGATTTTCTTGTTTTATGACAGAGTTCATACTCATGCCCAGATGCTTGATGGCACTTAAGGACACTCATGGAGACATTTAACAAAACCCAAACATATAATTTTTGGGATATAATAGACCAGCCATTGTCTATCTAAGCTGAAATCAACTTCATCATAAAAATAATTATTAGCTAACCTCAGATGATACAGAGTTTCTCACAGTCCAAAGATGTTTCAAACATTTTGGGTTTTTTTTTCTTTTTTGGTACTCTGAACAGCGGTTCTACTGTGACACACTGAACAAAGTTAAAACAGCTTACATACTCCTAATATAAAAGTCAGAAGTATAAATATTTCTATGGATCATCTGCTTAGTGGGGCTTGTTTTGTTGAAGTAGAAGTATAGGCCGAATATTAAAAAAAAAAAAAAAATCCCTTGACATTATGTCCCTTGGCAGCCTTAAATGGCTGGGACAAGTTTGGGGAAACAGAAAAAAGACAAACTATTTTTTCAGGACATACAGGGTATAAAAGAAATATTCCCTGAATTTTTTCAGAGGATGACTTCAGCTGAAGAAAGAAGTACGTGGGTTCTATTAACAAAAATGGCACTAAGCTAAAGAGCTTTTGAAAATGTGAATGCTAAATGCAAAATAGTAATCAGATCATAGAAAGCAATGTTAACAGAAATATATAAGTGGATTAGACATACAGTTGATGTTAGACCTCATTCATCTAATGTGACCTTTATAAGAGAAGTTACAACTAGAAGCCATGAGGCAATACAAAATCTCAAATGTCTTAATTATAGTGACGATGGTCATTTCAAGAGATACTGCAAAGATAACCACGTTGATTACAAAAGGAAGCCTATGCTTCCTGTAATATATGAGATGTGATTAAGGCCAACATTGTATTAGTGAGTATAAATCAATAACAGACAAATGAGTATTTTTTCTAATTCTTTTTTATTGAGTTATATTATTTATTTACATCCCAAATGTTGTCCCCTTCCTGGACCCTCCCCAGAGTTCTTCTACCTATTCTTCCTCTCCTTAGCCTCTTAAAGGGTGATCCCTTACCCACCAACCCTGCCAACCACATTTTTACTTCACTCCTTACCCCTAGAATTCCCCTTCCCTGGGGCATTAAGTTTGTACAAAATTAAGTGCATCCTCTTCCACTGAGGCTAGACAAGGCAGTCCTTTTCTACATAAGTGTGGGAACCATTGACCAGCCCATGTGTGATCTTTTGTAGGTGATTTAATCTATGGGAGCTCTGAGGTCCAGGTTATTTGATACTGTTTTTCTTCCTATGGGTTTGTCATCCCCTTCAGCATCTTCAATCCTTCCCCTAAATTTTACACAGGGGACCCAACCTCAGTCCAATGGTTTGCTGTCAGTATTTGTATCTGGCCCAGTCAGCTGCTGGTAGAGGCTCTCAGAGGACAGCCATGGAAGACTATCTTCTGTGAGTACCACATGACATTAGTAATAGTGTCATGGTTTGATGCCTGCCCATAGGATGGATCTCAGATTCAGCTGGTTTCTGGGTGGTCTTTTCTTCAAAGAAGAGCTAATGCCAATACTCATCAATCTATTCCACAAAATTGAAACAGAAGAAACTCTAATTCATTCTAAGAATTCCAAATTATACTGATACCTAAACCAAATGAAGATCCAATGAGAAAGAGAACTTCAGACCAATTCATCTTATGAATATCAGGGCAAAAATACTCACTAATATTTCTGAAAACTGAATCCAAGAACACATCAAAACCATCATTTACCACAATCAAGATCAAATAGCTTCATCTGAGAAATGCAGAGATTGTTCAATATACAAAATCCATCAGTGTAATTCACTGTATTAAAAAAAAGTCTTCAAAGAAAAATCTCATATGATCAGCTCAGTAGATGCTGAAAAAAGCCCTTGACAAAATCCAACACTTCTTCATGTTAAAATTCTTGGTGACCAAGCGTTCATGGCACATAGTTAGACATAATAAAAGCAATAAATAGTAAACTGACAGCCAACATCATATTAAATAGAGAGAAACTTGTAGCAATCCCACTAAAATCAGGGACAAAACAAGGCTGCCCACTTCCTCATTTTGTATTCAACATGTTAATCAAAGTTCTATCTAGGGAAATCAGAACACAACAAAAGATCAAGGGGATACAGTTTAGTAAGGAAGAAATCAAGGTATCTCTATTTGAGGACATATATGTATACATGCTGTCCATATATGTATATGATAATATACATAAAGGAGTCCAAAAATCTACCAGAGAACTTCTAGAGCTGATAAACTCCTTCAGAAAAGTAGCTTGATATAAAATCAACTGAAACAAATCAGTAGCCTTCCTTTATAGAAATGATAAATGGGCTGGGTTGAGAAAAAAATTAGGAAAACAAAATCTTTCACAATAGCCACAAATAATATAAAATATCTTGGTGAAACACTAACCAAGCAAATGTAAGTTCTGTATGACAAAACCTTCAAGTACCTGAGAAAGAAACCACAGAAGACCTCAGAGGATGGAAAGATCTCCAGTGTTCACATATCTATTGGCAGGATTAACATAGAAAAAGTGACCATCTTATAAAAAGCAATCTACAGATTCAATGCACTCCCCATCAAAATTCCAACACAATTCTTCACAGACATGGAAAGAGCAACTCTCAACTTCATATGGAAAAACAAAACAAAAAAAAAAACCCCAAAATATCTAAAACAATTCTCAAGAATAAAAGATCTTATGGGGAAACAACATCCCTGACTTCTCACTGAACAAGAGAGCAATAGTGAAAAGAACCTGCGTGGTATTAGTAGAGAAACAGGCAGGCTTTATAATGGGGAAACTTTATCAAAAACTCCCTGTGGAGCCTCTCATAGACCCCAGTGCCAAACAGTGAAAATTCTTTTCCTTAAGGCAATGAACCACTGCTCTGATACAGACATTATAAGACAGGATAACATGGACAAGACAGATTATATAGATAATTTTAAAACCCTAAAAAGGACCCAAAAATAAATGTTTTGGCAATGTTTCTTAGAAAATCCAAGACCCAAGCTAAATATATTAATAAATACAATTGAAATTGAAGGAATGGTTAACACTGAAAGAGATGTCATCATTATCTCTACAAAACTGTGGCCTACAGATTGGGTCATTTCAAGAGGTAAACATTCAATTTCAAGGAAATGGCACTTTATCTCAAATAAAGCAAATTACCAGATGTATAAAATGTATAGGACCTGAAGATTAGAGAGAAAAAATAAACCCATATGTGACTGATATAGGCACAAATGTATGAGGAATAGATCTGTTTCAACAATGGAAAACACAAATTAATGTACATTCAGCTTCAGAGGATGGCTACAAAACTGGTCAGGCTCCAAATAAGGAAATAGGATTAGTTAAGGAATATTATTAGAGACAGTTACAGATTTTCCATGCTGTCCATAAACAAGATACACCAGAGACTGACAAGTAAATTTTACATCAGAAAGTCACTGCTAATAAAATATCATCAGCTTTACCACTGAAGTGGTTGCCTAACTAAGCCATTTGGCTTAAACAATGGTCTATGACAAAAGAAGAAAATACAGGTACCAGAACAGCTAATCCAAGAGTAGCTACAGGCTCAGCATATAGAAGCATTGACCAACTCTTGGAATTCTCTAGTACTTGTAAATGAAAAAGAAGTCTAGCATATGAAGGACATCGATAGATCTCAGAGCAATTAAGTAGATTATTGTTCCATTGGGTACCCTACTGCTGGGAATCCTCGTTGTGTAAGAAATGTCCTATCATAGTGATTTATCTAAAAGATTGTTTTTTCACAATTCCTCTACATGAACATCATAAAGAAAGGATTGCTTTCTCAGTACATACCTTTGATAGAATTTTTCCAATAAAAATATATCATTGGAAAGTTCTACTACAAAGAATGTTAAACATTGCTACCTTGTATACCATTTTGTACCACAGCCAATCAAGATGATTCAAAAGCAATTTAATAAATCCATTATTTATCATTATATATGTTGGAGATTACAAATCACCTGTGAAAAAATACAAAGAGGGGATTATATTATAGTGTAAGTCTACAAAACATTAGTCAAGAGAAATCAAACAAGACTCTTAATGATTTTCTGAAGCTACAAGGAAGTATTTTACTTGCTGTAGCCCAAAATGGGATTGGCAACTCAAGAGTTTTGCTGTTTATTTTGAATCTTACAAGGTGAAAAAGTTTTCAGTAGCCCAAGAAAATTATCAGCCAAGGCTGAAAAAAACCTTAAAAATAAACTCCAGGATACATATCTAGATCATAGTGTTTGAATGATAGCCTGCCTCTTAATTATGTTACCTTCTACTAATTTTCCTACAGGAATTCTTGTGCAGAGGAGAGATTATACCTTAGAATAGATATTTTTAGCACAAAACCAGAGTAATATGTTAAAACTCTACCTAGAGAAGGTTTCTGAATAGATACTAAAATATAAAATTACATTGTTAAATACTTTTTCAGTTAGCTGGAATTGATTCAGCTGACATTGTGATACCTTTTACTAATGCTGAGATTGCCTCATTATGGGAACAAGATGAACACTGTCAAAGAGCTTGAAGTAATTTGGGGGTGGGTGAGATTAACAAGTACCCTAAAGTCATGTGAATTCAGATAGTAAAAAGACCTAACTGGATTCTACTTTATATACTAAAAATAACTACAGTTTCTGGAACCTATGCATTTTCACTGATTGACATATATCAAAAAGGCATAATATAAATCAAATGATATATGTAAGATGGTTGAGATTCCTTCCTTATATACAGTTCAAAAATCAGAATTATATGCAATCCTTATGATGTATTAGATTTTCAAGAGAGTTTTAATATAGTAACTGACTCTCAATATGCAGAAAGTACTGTTTTACATATGGAGACTGCTGAACATATTAGGTATGATATTGAATTGACTTCTCTGTTTATTCAGTTACAACAAACAATCTTGAATAGGAATCATCATTGTATATAACACACATCAGATAATTTACCAATCTGCCAGTTCTCTAAAACTAGGTAAAAGTGAAATTGATCAGCTACTGAGAGTAAGCATACTAGTGGCTTCAGAATTCACAGGGAAAATGCTATGGGGATCTTTCCACCTTGATAAAAATTAGACATGACAAAGGGAGACATCTTGAAAATCTGACTAAGGACAAGAAGAAGGGCATGAACAAGATAAACAAGATAGATAATGTATATGTAGATCTCTGTACACAGAAGACAGTTCTGGGACAGAAGGAGAACTGAGTGTCTATATAGAGCCAATAATTCTTATAGAGTGCAAAATACTCATGACTAATTATTACATACCATCTTTTAATATGGCATGAATGGTAATTTATATTGTATTTGGATTATATGATCATACTAACCTCTAAAGAAAGATAGTTATCTTAGTGCTAGAGAAATGGCTCATTGGTTAAAAGTACTGGCTGATCTTCCTGAGGACCAGCATTCAATGGCCAGCACCAATATGACAGCTTAGAACTGTCTCTAACTCCAGTTCCAAGGTATCTGACACCTACACACAGATGTACATGCGGTGAAATCACTAATGTACATAAAATAAATGATCTAAAAAAATAAAGATAATTGTCTTTCATTATTGATCTTTCCTAATTGATCTGTGCACTTTGCACCTTCTGCACAAATGTCTTTGCAAAAGAATGTACTGCTTGTAAGGCATGCATATTGCAGACTGGAAGACGAGAAAGACAGCTTTAACAGGATTCAAACTCTGTGATACAGAGATGTTGGGACTTTCTGTTCCTTCTCTCTGCTTGATCCTATCTCAACAACATCACTGTTGTCTCCTCTAAAGGCTTGCTTCCAGGACATTTTCATAACAGCTAATTCATTCATCCAGACTTTCTGACTGTTATAGTCAGGACTTTGGCTAAACCATGAACTTTCTCAGCACAAAGAGACTGACAAAAAATAATTCAAGCTAATGTCCTTTTGATAAACCTATTTGCTTTTGTGCCCCCCAAAAAACTTGTTCACCCCAGTTTAACAGGAAGCAATTATAAGAGGACCATCATCCCATTCTCTTTAGATGTAGTAGATGGGTTTTTAATATTTTATAAATTATAAATATGTTATCATTTTAATGAATAATTTAAAATCATAGTTTTGAACATAGAGAAAACTAAATGGAGATCTTAGACTCAAAGATTTCTATATTGCCTTTTCTATCTTCTATCCATTCTTTTTTATACAAAGGGAAGGGGATAAAAAAGAAAAAGACAAAAGATAGTAATATTATAGAAATTATGCAAATAGGAATGAATTATTTGATATAGCCTTATAGTAAAGCATCTTATAGTCATAATCTCACATTGATATAGATCTTTTTACTTTGAAGCAAAATTGAGGTCATATTTTGTTGTATTGATATAGAATTTTCTATACTGATAAAGGTTTAAGATTTTTATTTTTATAAATCTTTTTATATTGATACATTTAAATTAATTTTGTTTCTCTTTTACAGGCATTGTGCCTATGCAACTCATTAATGTATATAAGGCTTAGTCTCAATCCTTTTAATAGCCCCTATTACAAAATGATTAAAATAATTAAATACTGCATGTTAAAAAAATAGCTAAAAATAATCAATGTTTTACAATTCTGCAAGGCTACATGTAGGTGAATCATCTTCAAAATCATTAGAGAGCCACAGAATATGGCATTTAAAATCATTTCATTATTAAAAGATCTTTTAACTATAAGACAGTTCTGCTCCTAACAGTATCCCAATTCCACATCAAAGAAGATGGGAATGATCCATGTGGAGTTACTTAGATGGTTCAAGCTAGCTACTATGCAAGAAATGCTCTAGCTTTATCTAGAGACAAAATGTCCAAAAAGGACAAATTGAACATAGGTTAGTCAACCACTAAGCTCTCCTATGACAGGGTAAGCCAGTGCTTTATATTTTCTGCTTCACTTAAGGTCTGTCAGGTGTTCTGGACCAGAAAGCTTAAGATAGATTCTCTGGTGTTATTCCAAATGTTGGGATTGTCCAGGTAGTCAGCTTTATCTGTCATTTTTATTTTCTTTCTTCTTTTATTTGAAGCTGCATTCCTGTGCTTTCTGCATACTCAGGTGTCATGGTTTATATATGTCTGGCCCAGGGAGTGGTAATATTAGAAGTTGTAGCCCTGTTTGAGTAGGTGTGGCCTTTTTGAAGTAGTCATGGCACTGGGGGCTTGGGATTTAAGACCCTCATCCTAGCTGCCTGGAAATCAGTCTTCCACTAGCAGCCTTCATATGATGAAGATGTAAAACTTGCAGTTCTTCCTGCATCATGCCTACCTAGATGCTGCCCTGCTCTTACCTTGATGGTGATGGACTGAACCTCTGAACCTGTAAGTCAGCCCAATTAAATGTTGTTCCTTAGAGTTGTCTTGGTCATAGTATTTGTTCACAGCATTAAATACATTTTCATTCACAGGTATTTGATACTGTTGAAGATTAGATAGTTATAGTTTCACAATCTTCAGTTTTTTTATCATTATAGATGGTCAAGATTTAAAAAGATGTTTTTAGGGTTTTAATAAAATTTAAAATAAAAGATTATCATGTATAAACGTAAACACATTAGTATAGAATAGATGATTAAAGTGCCTCACCTGTTGACAAAATACAAACAGACCATTTTCTGAATATAACTCATACTTAATAATTTTCATAACTGTTTCAAAATAGTTCCTACTATGTATTGCTTTGTAGTATAAGAGAAAGATCATTTTTGGTTGGACAAAAAGAGTGAAATGTAGTGACTTGGCCTGTTGCTGTTGTATTCTAATTCTAATACTCAAACATGAAGAGGAGTTGACCCAGATGAGCACAACATTACATACCAAAGTGATACCATGTGAATCTTTTCCCATTTTAACTTGTGAATAAAAAGTTAGAAACTGTGATTAGTTAGTGGAAGAGAAAGGTGGGACTGCAGGCTTGAGAGGGAGTGGCGGGTAGAGAGAGGTGGTAGAGGATGGACCAAGATGAAGAAAGAGCTTTAATGGACCAAAACTGAGTAACTGAAAGAAACTGTAAGTAACAAGGGTTCTTGTAGCTTGGGAATAAGTAGGTATATGGCTAAACATGTCCAATGTAGGCATCTGGTATATAATTAAAATGTCTGGATTGTATATCTTTTATATGGCCTTCTTAAGGTTGGAAATTCAAGCTGCATGTTCTTCAATGTCTTTTTTATATTTGCAGGATATTTTTATTACATCAAGATGCAAAATAAGATAAAATAACAAATACAGATACCACATGCATACATACTTATATATTTCATGTATGTGATTATGTCTACTTACATGATCATTTTTTCTATCATCATTAATCTGCCTCTGGTTTTAACTATATATTCACTACTTTTGCTACAGTATAGACTCTTTTTTATCATATCAGTAATGTTTATTTTAAAATGTAGTGGCTGTCATAAAATTGGTGAAACAATTTAAACCATTTTAAAGTATTTGACATATGCTTTCAAATAACACTGTTGTTTCATGTATAGAGGGATATCTTATAATACGTATATAAATATTTTGTTGCCATCACTTTTATTGTTGTCTTCATTTTATAATCCTATGCTCTAATCTTTTATTTAACATCTTATTTATTTACATTTCAAATGATATCCTTTCACATTACTGCTCTAAAACCTCCACATCCCATCCTCCTTTTCCCTCTCCCCTTTACCTCTATTGATGTACTCCTCTACTCCTGCCTCATCACTCTAGCATCATCCGCTATAATGGGGCATCAAATTTCCACAGGACCAAGGGCCTACCCTCCCTTTGATATCAGATAAGGTTGCCCTCTACTATATATATATATATATATATATATATATATATATATATATATATATATATATATATATCTGGAGCCATGTTTTGTGTCTTAGTCTCTGAAAGCTCTGGGTAGACTGGTTACTTGATATTGTTCATCCTATGGGGTTGCAATCCCCTTCAGCTTCTTCAGTCCTTCCCCCTTGCTCTTCCATTGTGATTCTCAGGTTCACTCTGATCGTTGGCTGTGAGTATCTGCATCTATATTGGTCAAGTGCTGCTAGAACCTCTCAGTTAATAGCCATACCAGGCTCCTGTCAGCAAGTGTTTCTTGGCATTAGCAATAGTGTCAGGGTGTGGTGTCTGCAGATGGGTTGATCCCTAGGTGGGACAGTCTCTGGATGACCTTTCTTTCAGTATCTATTCTACACTTTGTCCCTTCATTTCCTTTAGACACTAACAATTCTCTGTTAATATTTATGAGATGAGTGTGGACCCCTATACCTTAACCAGGGGCCATGCCTAAACTCTGGACATGGTCTCCACAGGTTCTCTCTCCCATTTGTTGCGTATTTCAGCCAATGTCATCCATGTGGGTCCTGGGAACATCTTGCTATCCTGGCATCTGGGAATTTCTAGGGGCTACCCCCAGTTTCCCATTCCCCACTGCTATATACCTTCATTTCATTTCCTAACCCTCTTTACTTCTCCCAAGTCTACCCCCAAACCCCATCTTGCCCCCATTTTTCCCTCACCCTTTCTTTCCCTTGGAAGGCCCTCCATCCCATGATTATTTTGTTCCCTTGTTTAAGTAGGACTAAAGTTCTTACTGGTTCTTGAGCTTCATATGGTCTGTGAGTTGTTTCATAGTATTTCAACATTTTTTTCTAATATCAACTTATCAGTGAATACATACCATTTGAGTTCTTTTGTGACTCTGTTACCTCACTCCGGATGATATTTTCTAGTCTCATACATTTGCCTGAGAATTTTATGAAGTCATTGCTTTTAATAGCTGAGTAGTACTCAATTGTGTAAATGTGCCACATTTTCTTTATTTGTTCTTTTGTTGGAAGACATCAAGGTTCTTTCTAGCTCCTGGCTAGAAATAAGGCTGTTATGAACATAGTAGAACATGTGTCCTTGTTATATGTTAGAGCATCTTCTGGGGATGTGCCCAGGAGTGGTATATCTGGGTCCTCAGATAATAATATATTGAGTTTTCTGAGAAACCCCCAGATGAATTGCCAGAATGAGTCTACCAACTTGCAATCCCACCAACAATGGAGTAGTGTTCTGCTTTCTCTACATTTTTTTCTGCATGTAGTGTCTCCTGAGTTTTTGATCTTAGCCATTTTGACTGGAGAATGGTAGAATCTCAGGATGGTTTTGATTTGCATTTTCCTGATGACTATAGATCTTGAATATTTCTTTAGGTGCTTCTTGGTTATTCAAGATGTCTCAGTTGAGGATCCCTTGTTTACATCTGTACTCCAGTTTTACAAAGGGTTATTTGTTTCTCTGGTGTATAATTACTTGTGTTTTTTGGTTATATTGGATATTAGGAATCTATCAGTTGTAGGGTTAATAAAGATCTTTTCCAAATCTGTAGGCTGTGGTTTTTTCAATCAACAGTGTCCTTTGCCACACAGAAGCTTTACAGTTTTATGAGATCCCATTTGTCCATAGTTAATCTTAGAGCCTGAACCATTTGTATTTTGTTCAGGACATTTTCCATGTACTTACATATTCCAGGCTATTTCCCAATCTTGCTTCTATTAGATTCAGCATATCTCATTTATGTGGAGGGCCTTGATTCACTTGGACTTGTGCTTTTTACAAGGAGATAAACAATGCATCAATTTTCATTCTTCAACTTGTAAACTGCCATTTGAAACATCACCATTTACTGCAAATGCTTTCTTTTTCCACTGAATTGTTTTGGCTTCTTTGTCAAAGATCAGGTGACCACCAGTGTATGAGTTTAATTCTGGATCTTCAATTCTATTCCATTGATCTACCTGTCTATTTCTGTACCAATACCATGCTGTTTTTATCACTATTGCTCTGATGATGATTTCCTGAGAAGTTCTCTTATTGTTGAGTACAGTTTTGCCATCCTGGTCTTTTTGATTTTCCAGATAAATTTGAGAATTACTCTTTCTGTCTCTGTAAAGAATTGAGTTGGATATTTGATGAGTATTGTATTGAATCTGTACATTGTTTTGGAAAAATGGCCATTTTTACTATGTCAATCCTGCTGATCCATGATCATGGAATATCTTTCCAGCTTTTGAGGTCTTCAATTTTTTTCTCCAATAACTTGAAGTTCTTGCCATGGAGATCTTTAACTTGCTTGGTTGGAGTCACACCAAGGTATTTTAAATCATTTGTGGCTGTTGTGAAAGCTTTTATTTTCCAAATTTCTTTCTCAGCTCATTTAACCTTTGAGTAGAGGAAGGGTACTAATTTGAGTTAATTGTATATCCAGCCACTTTGCAGAAGTTGTTTATCAGGTTTAGGTGTTCTCTGGTGGAATTTTAGTATCACTTAGGTATACTAACATATCATCTGAAAATAGTGATAGTTTGACTTCTTTCTTTCCAATTTATATGCTTTGACCTACTTTTGCTGTCTAATTGCTCTGGTTAGAATGTCAACTACTATATTGATTACATAGGGAGACAGTGGGCAGCCTTGTCAGCTACCTGATTTAGTGATACTGCTTCAAATTTCTCTCCATTTAGTTTGGTGATGGCTATTGGTTTTCTGGATATTGCTTTTATTATGTTTAGGTATGGGCTTTGAATTCCTGATCTTTCTAAGACTTTTAACATGAAGATGTGTTATATTTTGTCAAATGCATTTGCAGCAAATAATCAGATGATTATGTGTTTTTTCCCTTTCAGTTTATTTATATAGTGGATTACATTGATGGATTTCCATATATTGACCCATTCCTGCATGTCTGGGATGAAGCCTACTTGATCACGGTAAATGATGGTTTTGATGCGTTCTTGGATTTGGTTTGTGAAAATTTTGTTGAGTATTTTTGCATCAATATTCATAAGGGAAATTTGACTGAAGTTCTCTTTCTTTGTTGGGTCCTTGTATGCTGTACATATGAGTGTAACTGTGGCTTCATATAACAAATTAGATAGAGATCATTCTGTTTCTCTTTTTTGAAATAGTTTAAAGAGTATTGGTATTAGGTCTTCTTTGAAGGTCTGATAAAATTTTGTACTAAATCTATCTGGTCCTAGGCTTCTTTTGGTTGGGAGACTTTTAATGGTTGCTTCTATTTCTTTATGGGTTGTGGTACTGTTTGGATGGTTTATACTGATTTAACTTTAGTTCCTGGTATCTGTTTTAAAAGATTATCCATTTCCTCTTGATTTTTCAGTTTTCTTGTATATATGCTTTTGTAGTAGGATCTGATGATTTTTTTAATTTCTTCAATTTCTGTTGCTATATCTCTCTTTTCTTTACTGATTTTGTTAATTTGAATACTGTCCCTGTGCCCTCTTTTTAGTTCTGTAAAGGGCTTATCTATCTTGTTGATTTTTTTTTTTTTAAGAACCAGCTTCAAGTGATTTGTTGATTCTTTCTATTGTTCTGTTTGTTTCTACTTGGTTGATTTTATCCCTGAGTTTGATTATTTCCTGCAGTCTGCTCCTCTTGAGTGTATTTGCTTCTTTTTGTTCTACAGCTTTCAGATGTGCTTTTAAGCTGCTAGTGTATGCCCTCTCCTGTTTCTTTATGGAAGCACTCAGAGCTATGAGTTTTTTTCTGAACACTGCTTTCATTGTGACCCATAAGTTTGGGTATGTTGTGCATTCATTTTCATTCAATTCTAAAAGTCCTTTAATTTCTTTGTTTATTTCCTCCCTGACCAAGTTATCACTGAGTAGAAAGTTATTCCTCTTCCATGTGTACTTGGGCTTTCTGTTGTTTTTGTTACTAAAAAACAGCTTTATTGCATTGTGATCTGATAAAATGCATGGGATTATTTCAATCTTCTATAATCTGTTGAGGCTTTTTTGTGACCAATTATATGGTCAATTTTGGAGAAAGAACTATAAATTGCTGAGAAGAAGGTATATTCATTTGTTTCACAGTAAAATGTTTTATAGATATCTATTAAAACTATTTGGTTGATAACTTCTTTTAGACACGGTGTCTCTTTTTAGTTTCTATTTCCCTGTTATGTCCATTTATGAGAGTGGGGTGCTTAAGTCTCACACTATTATTCTTTGAATTTCAATGTGTGCTTTGAGCTTTAGTAACATTTCTTTTACAAATGTGTCTGTAGGTCCCTGTTCTGGAGGGTATCCCATGATGATCTCTGGCCAGACCTGGTATAGGGGTCTGGGCCAAAGGGGACAGATTGTGAGCTAGGAGGTGGATTGGGCTCCATTGTCTCTCCTGCTCCCTCCACCCCTCATTATCACTGTCGCTATCCAGTTGCTCCCAGGTGCTGCACCCATCTCTCCATGCTGAGCCGATGCAGGCTGCGCCAGTGAAGTGCCAGCTAGATAGCAGGGAGAAGAGCAGATCTCTTCCCCAGTGTTACAGATCTTGTTGGGCCAGTGAGGTGCTGGCTAGCTAGCAGGGAAGAGAGCAGATCTCTTCCCAGGGGTTACAGCTCTTGCTGAGCTGGTGAGGTGCTGGCTAGCTAACAAGGAGGGGAGGGTCCAGAAGGCACCTGGTGAAAGCAGATCTCTTTCCAAGTGTTACAGCTCTTGCAACAGAAACTCTTGGACAATGAGATGATTCTTGCACCTTTACTTCTCCTGAGTAGGGCCAGTATATACAGTTTTGTGGTGTTAGGGTCTGGCAGCAGATAACCCCTATTGGCTTGGACTGAGAGTTTGGAGATGACTCATCTACATGTGGAAGAGCCTGAGACACTATTCTTTTGTTTTGTTTTGTTTTTTTCTGAGACACTATTCTTATGTGACCAATGGCCATAGAACTTTCTGTGAGAGGGGCTGTGGGGGGGGCTGAGACTGAGTGAAAAGGGCCAGACCTCAGGAGCAATGCCAAACACCTTCTGTCCCATGAGGGTCCATGGTTAGAAGCTTATGCTCGAACAGGAGCCCAGCTTCTTTTCACAGCCCATGACTCCAAATCCACCAGGCACCAGGCATGCCAGGGCCCTCACTCAGTCTGGTTCCCTGGGCATGCAGGACTCTTGAGTGGACCCGGAGGTTGATGTCTCCATTTGGGACCCTCAGATGCCACTGGGGGGTGCAGCAGAATGGAGACTGTGGGCACACAGGCACATGGCCAGCCCATGCACTGAGAGAGATGAGGGGAGAAGAGAGGGCTCTGGCAGTGCCCTGCAGGAAGTACTCACTTGTTCTCCTCGCTTGGCTTGAACAGCATTTCCCATGGCTGGAACGCAAAGAAGTCCTCCACACTGGCAGCATGATGGCAGGCCCCAATAACATGAGAAAGTCCAGGGTTCTAAGAGCTTTATTGACATGGCAGATGATAGATGGTCATTCATTTAAGTCAGGAAGGACCTGACTTAAATAGGAAGGGAGATGAGGAGAACAGTCACCTAATTAGCTATGTCCTCTGGCCTTTAGGTAACTCATTAATATGGAAATCTCTTGAGGTTGAAGCCTGTAGTCATGCTCTCTAGCTGTGCTCTTTGGGAGGGGGCATTGCCCTACATGACTGGAAGGCGCCGGTTAATGGAGTATGGAGTGGGGGAAGGCCTCTAGGGAGCCTGGAGTCTGGGGGCGTGGCTGAACACCTGCTGTTACCCCATTGGAGTTGGGGTTTGAGACCTGTGCCCAGCCAGAAACTAAGCTATCCTTACAAGGTCCCACAAGTGTCCTTTTATTTGGGGAATAAATTTTCAGAATTGAGAGTTCATCTGGGTAGATTTTTCCTTTGATGAGTATGAAGTATCCTTCTTCTTGTTTTTTGATAACTTCTTGTTGAAAGTCTATTTTATTGGATATTAGAATGGCTATTTCAGCTTGTTTCTTGGAACCATTTGCTTGGAAAATTTGTTCCTAGCCTTGTTGTACTCTGAGGTAGTGTGGGGAATGATTAGCTTGGTGTGTGGTCACAAGGGCATGTGTTTCTGCTGGGCAGAGTTGTGGGTCCATGTGCCTTCTGATCCAAGGAGCTCAGGGAGGTGTTTCTCAGAAGAGAAGCAGAAGCATGGGATCTTTGACTGAGTTGGTTCCACACAGCACCAGGTAGGCTCTGGGCTATAAGAAGCTGCTGAGGTGTCCCTGGGTGGAGAGAGGACTCAGTATGAATTCTCAGGGGGCAGGGACTCTTGAGTGGACCCAGAGAGAGAGCTGCCTGCCTGCTCCGGGTGCCCGGGCAAAGAAGCAGCAGAACAGCCATGACGGGCTGGTGGTCTCTATTCAGGGCTCCCAGATGCTGCTGGGGGTTGCAGACAAACAGATACTGTGTGTGTGTGTTTGGGGCTGTCCCATAGCCGAAAGGAATGAGGGAGAGGAAAGCCCCGACCAGGAAGACTTGGTTATTGTACTTGCTTAGCCGACTCGGAGGCCCAGCTAGCTTGCTTGAAGAAGCAGGCCTCCTTGGTGGAATGCAGAGAAGCTCTCCATGGGAAATTAAATGATGACTTGATACTGGGGGTGGGGGAGGTCCACAGTTCTCCATGGCAGGCCCCAATAACACAAGGGAGTCCACGGTTCCAACAGAGTTTTATTTTCATGTAGATGGTAGATGGATGTTGCTGTACCCCCTTAAAACTCAGGGCATACCTAAGTTAAATAGGGAGGGAAGAAGGAGGTGCACCTGGGAAAGAGTGCTTAATTGGCTCCGCCCTCTTGCCTTCAGGTATCTCATTAGTATGTAAATCTCTTGAGGCTGAGGCCTGTAATCATGCCCTTTACCCCTTTACCAATGTTGAGTAATGCAAACCTCTCTTAGGGAGGGGCTGTATTGCCCTATATGACTGAAAATCATGGGTCAATGGCATGTCAGGAGCCTGGGGTCTGAAGTTGTGGCTGAACACCTGCCATTGTCCCACTAGGGTCCAGGGTTCAAGGCCTGTGCCCGTCCAGGAACCAAGCTATCCTTTCACAGCCCCACAAGGTAGTGTCTGTCACTGAGGTATGTTTCCTTTATGCAGCAAAAAGTTGAATTCTCTTTACATATCCAGTTTGTTAGTCTATATCTTTTTATTGGGGAATTGAATCCATTTATATTAAGAAATAGTAAGGGCTAGTAACTATTGCTGCCTGTTATTTTTGTTGTTAGAAGTGAAATTATGTTTCTGTGACTCCTTTCTTTTGGGTTTGTTGAAAGATTAGTTTTCTGTCTCTTATTAGAGTTTGTCTCTTCTGTGAGCCTGTGAATTTGGGTATGTGCACACTCACTCCTGGGAGACAAGTTTTCTCTGTTCAAGATTGGTGTTAGGATGGCTGTGGGACAGGGCTGTCTCCCTGATGCAAATAGAAACCACAATGATCCTGTCCTAGGCTATGCTGTGTTTCTTGGATCCACTGGGTCCCAAGAGTGTCCTACTTGGGCCAGGTATTGAGGTGGTATTGCTGGTCTCATCTGTGAGCTTAGGTGTGTCCACACTCCTGGGGAACAAGTTTTCTCTGGGTGGGATTGGGATGTGGAAGCCTGTGGCACAGGGCCAGCTTCCGGGCACAAATAGAAACCAGAAGGATCCTGTCCCAGGCTTTAATTCCTGAAAAAAAGCTATAATCTTGTCTGATTGGGTGAAATATTTTGTAGATATTGTTAGGTCCATTTATGTTATATCCTTTGTTAGTTTCATTACTTCTTCGTTTAATTTGTGTATGTCTGACCTTTCCGATGTAAGTTTTGTGTGTTGAAGTCTTACAAAATTAATGTGTGGAGTTCATGTGTGATTTAAGCTTTAGTAATGTTTCTTTTACAAACATGGGTGCCTTTGAATTTTGGGTATAAAAGTAAGAATTAGGATGTTATCTTTGTAAATTTTTCCTTTGATGACTAAGAAATGTTCTTTATATCTCTTTTGGTTATTTTTGGTTTAAAGACTGACTGTTTTGTTAGATATTACAATCTCTATACCAACTTTAGTTTTTATTATTCATTTTAAGTCCCAATAACTGCCCTAACTCTAGGGGACCCCACACACAATCCCTCACACCTTCCCTTGCCTCTTCTCTGCAGAAAGGTTGGAAGTCAACTATCATTGACCCTCTTACCCTGAAACAACAAGTCTCTGCAAGGTTAGGTGCATTCTTTCTGAATGAAACCAAAAAGGGAAGCTCAGCTAAAGGAACATTTCCAAAAGACAGGCAAGAACTATTGGAATAGCCTCCCCTTGAGTTGTTCATGGTCCACTTAAAGACTGAGCTGCATATCAGTCATATATATGTGGGGGATCCAGAGCCTATGTATGCAATTTGGTTGGTGGTTCAGAATTTGAGAGCACCATGGGTCAAAGTTAGTTCATTAAGTTGATCTTTCTATGGAGTTTCTATCCCCTTCAGGTTGTTTAATCCATTCCCAAAGTTTTCATAAGTGTCACCAGGATCAATGCAAGGTAAGTCTGTGGGTCTCTGCATCTAATTCAGCTGCTGGGTGAAGACTTTCAGAGAACAGTTTTACCAGACGATGGTCTGTAAACATAATATTGTATCATCAATAGTGTTATATATAGGTTCTTGCTCATGGGATGAGTCTCTAGTTGGGCTAGTTATTGCTTCTTGGTTCCTTTAGTCTCTGCTCAATTCCCTGCCCTGTAATTTCTTGCAGATAGGAGAGATGTTGGTTTCAAAATTTGTGGATGGCTTGGTGTCCCTATTGATCCAATAAGGTTCTGACCTAAGTACTGGGAACCAAATTTCAGGTTACTTTCACCAATGCCATGAGTCACATGTAAGTTTACCCCCATAGAAGGTTGAGTGCCTCCATTATCTCAGGTCTCTTGAAAGTCCTTGAGATCCCCTGCCTTCTCAGAACACCATAGGTTAAAGCTAGTCTTTAATGACAACAGAAACAACAGAAAGCACTGGGTCAAAAAAGAAACAAAAAAGGCAGGTTGGGGATCTTGTAGTTTCTTCAGAATTGAACTACAACTGCTGTCTTGTGTCGAGTATGTGTTTGCTGAGACAATTGAAAGGTAGATGTTGATTCATGTTTGGTGTTTGATATATGAATTAACTTCTGACAAAGAAGATTGAGTTTTCACCCAAATAACTATTGATAAGCAGGTCCACTAATGCCTAAATCCTAATAACTTTTCTCTTCCACAACCTCTGAAGGGTGGAGGAATAGAGGAGAGTTTTAATCCGTATTCCAGTAGGTAGGAAAAATGTATGCCTATAATCTTATCCAAGAAAACTCAAAAGCAGAGAGACAATAGTCAAATTAACAAAATCATAAATGAAAAATAGGATAAAACAACAGACACTGACATCATTCAATGAATTATAAGTTCATGCTTCAAAATGTTTTGAAAAAACTCAAAGGGGGATTCTCACTCAAGTCTCAGGACGGTGCCCACCCCCCAAAAAAAAACTCACGAGAGACCAGCTTGCTGTAAAAACATGAGGCAGTGTAATATCAGAGCTCTGGGCCAGTCCATATCCCCATATCTCACATAGGGGATAGAGGGACTGACCAGGAGGATCTAAGGATTAGGACTTTTATAGCCAAGGGGTGGGGGAAGTGGGAGATTTTTACATGGGTACACATGATTGGTTGTTTTACATCAGCAGACTGTACTGGTCTAAGTTAGCATAGTATCTAGTTAAACTTAAATTGCAGTTTCTTGGACCTTGAGAAGACCTCAAAAGGGTGGGGGGAAGGGTTTGGAGGAACACCAGATGGCCCATTACTCATTTGGACATATCTCTGTTCTTCTAAGGATGTCCTTGTATACCTTTTTATCTTTCATGGTCAGTCAGTTTCTTTGGATGATTTAATAGGCCTTTGTCTTGTAACTCCACATCTTCTGTAACTAATTAAGTGGGCCCAAACCTGCTGACAGGCATTTTAAACTATTTAGGTTAGAGAAAAGGAATCACAGGCCCTGCTACTTTGTTAGTTTGGGCCTATTTCAAATTTTTCTTTCAGTTTAATACACAATAATGTAAAACTTTAAAAATAGACAATTTTCTTGTTAGATACAACTTTCAAAAGTTAAGTCAAGATTAGAAAAACTATTTAAATAGTTCTATAACCTCTAATGAAATAGAAGTCATCAAAATCTCCCAACCAAATATGATCAGGACAAGGTTTTAGCATTGAATTCTATCAGAATTTAAAAGAAGACATAATACCAGTACTCCTCAAATAATTACTGAAAACAGAAATAAAAAAAAAACTGCCAAATTCACTGTTTCCCCAGTATACAAAATATAGGAAGACTCAAAAAGAAAGAGAAGTTTAGACCAATTGCTGTCATTGATATTGATGTAAAAATACACAATAACATGCTCACAAATCCAATCACAATTTGTATATTTTTATCTTTCTAGTAATTTGAAGTTTTTTCAAAGATAGATAGGGGAAGTGACATATTTGTACAGATTATAAGTACATGTGCACACACACATAGACAATGCCTGTACCAGTTATGTATTATTGGATCTACAGACCTTTCAGTCCTGTGCCTTCTTAATTCTTCTGTGCCTTTGCCAGGGCACTCAGCTCTCCACTCAAATTCCAGGAGATTTTTACCAGCAGTCTGTTCACAACAGTATTCTTGATAAAAAGAGGCCTAGCTAAGTCTGTGCAGACTATACATAGGGTGTAATTTCTAGACAAGCCTGAACCTTGTCATCCAGTGCCTTCTCCTATTCCCATGCCATCCCTATGTCATACAACACCTGTACAAGTCTTCTCTTTATTGTATTCTCAAATGCAGGTCCAGATCTGTTGTGTGCACATTTCAAGACCGTGCTTCTCTATACTATCTGCTAGACTTCCAGTTCTGTCACAGCTTGCCTGAACTTGACTCTCTCAGACTGTTTGTCAGGATTCTACTTACATTGTTATCTTGTATCATTTTTCATCAGATTGACTATGTGGATCATGGTGCCACATACTTCTGACATTTATCAGACATCATGCTGGTGTGTACTGTGTTATCTTGACACAATCAAGCATCATACGAAAAGCAGGAACCTCACATGAGAACATTTGTCCATGAAGCAATCTGTAAAATTGCTCTGAGAGCTCCATTGAGCAATGATTTCTATGGGGATGTAGTCTCTTGTGGGTGTTTCTCAGCTTTAGGAGTTAGTTCTGAGTTCTACAAGAACTCTAGTAGAGATACTTATAGTATAGAAAGCATTATATAATGTTCCTTAATGGTATGTCTTTTAGTTCTTGCCTCTAGGTTTCTTTCTTGACTCCTTTCCTCGGGCTTATCAGTGATAGTATAAAGGTCCTACCTTGCATACTATTATACATTTTCCCAGAATTAAGACCTATTGTACTGTTACCAATATTGAAAGGCTGACAGTGCAGCCATTATCCATTCTTGTTGACCACTCAATAAGTTCCCCTTCCAGTGCCAGTATCGCTGTGCCATGCCAGGATAGTTCTGGTCAAACATATCCTGCACTGTCTCTGTTAAATTCCTGAAGAAACATGATAGCTACTCCTTCCACACATTCTAAAGACTGAGTCTGTATACAAATTTCTCTCAACACCTTTGACTGAATAGCTTCCCCAAAACTCTGCTGTCCATACAGTGCACATAACCACAGCCATATCTCCTATCATGCAACTTTTGTATCTATCTTCCTCACTTTATCTGTAGCCTCCAGGTTCCTTTGCCATTTCTTCACTTTCAGTTCTGTGTAGGAGGCTGTCCTTGCTGACGCCTGTGTGCATAAGGTAACAAACCGCACATGCACAGGGTTTTGGGCACGCCTAATTTCCGACGTCACATCCACCATTAAACTGAGCATGTACAGCGCAGAGGAACCTGGGAGTTTGAGCAAGCAGCCAATCATGATTGTCCACTCCAAGGGCTATATAAACAGGTGCAAGAAGTCCGACCCTCCTCTTGCTCTTCTTCTCTCTTCCTCTCTCTATCTCCCCCAATCAGGTTGAAAGAATAAACACGGCGAAAGAATCCCCACGTGTTCGTGTGAGTTCCTGCGGGCAGGGATACCACGCACGTTACATCTGGTGCCGAAACCCGGGAATCTAACATCACCACAACGAGGGAGCGATCTCTGCTTTCGGAGTGGATTCAGAATCGTGGTGGCGTGATAAGGTAAGCTCTGAGAGACATGTTTGGTCTGGAACTGAGTCAGTTTTCCCCTCAAGAGATAGGAGCTTCGGTAGCCTTAGCTACCGTGGTAGCAGTGCTTGCATTTTTCCTTTTGGTTTTACGGGAGGGGAAAAACCACTTAAAGATCGTGGCAGCTCGGAAAGCATTAGAGGAAAAAGGAGCCAGAACGTCAGAAACAGAGTTGAGAAAAAGGCTAGCTACTCATGAAGAAAATAGGAAAGACGCGCGCGAAAGTACAGGCCCTCCCAAAGACATTCGGTCTGCGGGAGAGAGAATAAGGGGAAAGAATGCCCTGGGAGAGTTTTGTGAGAAGAAAAGATTCCATGCAGACAAGCAGCGGGTGCCACAAGATGGAGACCAGGAAAAGGCAGGAGACGGGAATCGCGTGGCTTCTCAGCCAGCCACGTCCTCCCAACTTCCTATCCCCAGCACTCTTCTGCCTTATGCGGACAAGCGCCGTTCAGATTCCTTCCTTTCAGAGGAAGACAAAAAAAGGATGTTACAAGCTTTTCCGGTGTTTGAGGCCGCAGAAGGAGGCCGCGTGCACGTGTCAATAGAATACAACACAATAAAAGAACTCACTGAATCGGTTAGCAAATATGGAATTGATGCTAATTTCACAGTCATGCAACTCGAGAGACTTGCTGTTGTGGCAATGACTCCGAATGATTGGCAGAATACAGTAAAGGCTGCTCTCCCTAATATGGGACAATACTTAGAATGGAAAGCCTTATGGCACGATGCTTCTCAAGTACAGGCAAAGGCCAACGCTAATGCGGAAGGCAACCAAAAGCAGTGGACATTTGAGTTGTTAACGGGGCAGGGACAGTTTGCTAACAACCAAATAGATTATGATTGGGGGGCTTATAGTCAAATCTCCGCTGCCGCCATTAAGGCATGGAAGGCTCTTTCAAAGAAAGGCGAAACTGGGGGACATTTGACCAAAATCTTGCAGGGTCCCCAAGAGCCATTCTCGGACTTTGTTGCTAGGATGACAGAAGCAGCAGGCAAGATTTTTGGAGATCCAGAGCGGGTTAAGCCATTGATAGAACAATTAGTATATGAAAATGCCTCACCAGAATGTAAGACAGTTATTACCCCTAGAAGAGACAAAGGATTGACAGACTGGATTAAAATCTGCCGAGGACTAGGAGGCCCGCTAACTAATGCTGGTCTGGCTGCAGCCATTTTGCAAGGTCAAAATAATGCAAATCTTAGGGTACGTGAGGTCTGCTATAATTGTGGTAAACCAGGTCACTTGAAACGGGAATGTCGTACTCCCATAAAGAAAAAACCCCCTGGGTTATGCACGAAATGCAGAAAGGGCTATCACTGGGCTAATGAGTGTCGCTCAGTTAAGGACATTCAGGGAAGGATTATTCAGCATGACCCCTCCCCAGCAGGGACTGAAGACAATCCAAAAAACGGGTATCAGGGCCCAAGGTCTCAGGGCCCCAAGAAATATGGGACACGAGCTCAGGGCCGGGGGATGTTTGCAGCCGCAGAGCTAAAAGAGGCTCAGCAGGATTGGACCTCCGCTCCACCTCCCAATTCTTACTAATGCCACTTGAGGGCGTACAGCCTGTCCCAGTTGATTTTAAAGGTTCCCTGCCTGAAGGAAGTGTCAGCCTTATTTTAGGTCGCTCCTCTCTTGCCTTGAAGGGGCTTGTGGTTCATCCTGGTGTGGTGGACCAGGACTATACCGGGGAACTTCAAGTTCTCTGTTCTTGTCCACAAGGCATATTTTCTATCTCCCCTGGGGATAGGATTGCTCAGTTAATTATTCTTCCAAGTTTACATGATTGTTTCCCATCCACCGGGGTGCCCAGAGGTGCCAACGGGCTTGGTTCTTCAGGAACCGACTTTGCTCACCTGGTAGTCGATCTTAAAACTAGACCCACTTTACAATTAATGGTAGAAGGGAAGAGTTTTATAGGAATTTTAGACACAGGAGCTGATAAAAGCATTATTTCCTCCAAATGGTGGCCTAAGGCATGGCCTGTTACACAATCATCCCATTCCTTACAAGGACTGGGATATGAGGCCATCCCTACAGTCAGTTCACGCTCCCTGACTTGGCAGACACCAGAGGGTCAAACAGGAAGTTTTATACCTTATGTGCTTCCTCTCCCCGTTAATCTCTGGGGGAGAGACATCTTACAAGACTTAGGATTAACATTAACTAATGAATATTCTCAGCAAGCTGTTGGTATTATGAAAAGGATGGGATATAAGGAAGGAAAAGGTCTGGGCAGAAAAGAACAAGGAAGGTTAAATCCAGTTTCACAAGAAAGTAATACAGGAAGACAGGGTTTGGGTTTTCTCTAGTGACCATTGAGGGGTCTATGCCCATACCCTGGCTTACAGAGGGGCCTGTGTGGTTTTCTCAATGGTCGTTATCCTCTGAGAAACTGGAAGCTGCTACAAGGTTGATTAAAGAACAAGTACAGCTTGGTCATTTAGAGCCTTCCACTTCTCCTTGGAATACACCTATTTTTGTCATAAAAAAGAAATCAGGGAAATGGAGACTTCTCCATGATCTAAGGGCCATTAATGCACAAATGCGGTTGTTTGGCCCAGTGCAACGAGGCCTACCTCTGCTCTCTGCTTTACCTAAGCAATGGAGGATAATAATTATAGACATTAAGGATTGCTTTTTTTCTATTCCCCTACACCCACAGGATAGGCAAAGATTCGCATTTACCCTGCCTGCTGTTAATCACCTTGAACCAGATAGGAGGTATCAGTGGAGAGTCTTACCTCAAGGGATGGCAAATAGCCCCACTATATGTCAGTTATATGTACAAAGAGCCCTTGAGCCAGTTAGGAAAAAATTCCCTTCCTTATTAGTGGCCCTTTTTATGGATGACATTCTTATTTGTCATAGGGAATCAGTTATTTTACAAGCATCATACCCTCTACTAATTAAATCATTGGAACAATGGGGCCTACATATTGCCACAGATAAGGTCCAAATGTCAGAAGTAGGCTCCTTTCTAGGAACAGTGATTTATCCAGAAAAAATAGTTCCTCAGAAATTAGAGATTCGCAGGGACCATTTACATACCTTAAATGATTTTCAAAAATTATTAGGTGATATAAATTGGTTGAGACCATTTTTAAAAATCCCCTCTGCTGAACCTTTGTTTGACATTCTGGAAGGGGACACCCACCCTTCCTCACCACGGGTCTTAACGCCGGCTGCAAGCCGCGCCCTACAAGTAGTGGAAAAGGCCTTACAAAATGCCCAATTAAAACGTATTAATATAAACAAACCTTTTGATTTATGTGTTTTTAAGACCAGACATTTACCAACTGCTGTGTTATGGCAAGATGGGCCCCTGCTATGGATCCATCCTAATGCATCCCCCCGCAAAGATTATTCAGTGGTATCCAGATGCAGTAGCTCAACTTGCCCTTCGGGGACTAAAGGCAGCTGTTACTTATTTTGGGAAAGATCCTAAAGCGTTAATAGTGCCATATACTGCACATCAGGTTCAAACATTAACTGCTACCTCTGATGTTTGGGCGGTGTTGGTCACTTCCTTTAATGGTCAAATAGACAATCATTATCCTAAGCATCCTATTTTACAATTTGCCTTAACTCAAGCTGTTGTGTTTCCTCGCATTATCTCTCAGAAGCCGCTCCCAGATGGAGTGGTTGTTTACACAGATGGGTCAAAGGCAGGTGTGGGTGCCTATGTAATTGATGATAAAGCCACAGTCAGACAATACCATGAGACTTCACCTCAGGTTGTGGAATGCTTGGTAGTATTGGAGGTTCTTGAAACCTTCCCAGGTCCTTTAAATATTGTTTCGGATTCCCTTTATGTAGTAAATGCAGTTAGGGTTCTGGAAGTTGCTGGGTTAATTAAGCCCTCTAGCAAACTTACAAAGGTCTTCCAAAAGATTCAATTTATCCTAGTCAATAGGAAATCTCCTGTTTTTATCACACATATCAGGCCTCACTCAGGTCTACCAGGACCAATGTCCCGTGGAAATGACCTGGCAGACCGAGCCACAAAGTTAATAGCTGTTGTCTTATCTCCAAAGTGGACCTTGGCCAAAGATTTCCATAAAAGATTTCATGTAACCGCTGAGACTTTACATCAGAGATTTAACATAACCAGAAAAGAGGCTAGGGATATAGTGACTCAATGTAAAAATTGCTGTCAATTCTTACCAGCACCTCGTATTGGAATTAATCCACGAGGAATTCGGCCACTACAGATTTGGCAAATGGATGTTACTCACATCCCATCCTTTGGCAAATTGCAATATTTACATGTTTCTATTGATACTTGTTCTGGAATTATATTTGCTTCTCCTTTGACAGGAGAAAAGGCTGCTCATGTCATTCAGCATTGCCTCGAGGCATGGAGTGCCTGGGGAAAGCCTAAAATTCTTAAAACTGACAATGGACCAGCTTACACTTCGCAGAAATTTAGACAATTCTGCCGCCAAATGGAGGTGACCCATTTAACAGGTCTACCATACAATCCTCAAGGACAAGGTATTATAGAGCGGGCTCATCGCACTCTTAAGTCCTATTTAGTAAAGCAAAAAGGGGGAGTCAAGGAAGCTCTACCCTCAGTGCCACGAGTCACTGTTTCTATAATACTTTTCACCCTTAATTTTTTAAATCTGGACAGCCAAGGCCACACGGCAGCTGACCGTCATTGTTTAGAGCCTGACAGGCCAAAAGAGATGGTCAAGTGGAAGGATGCTCTAACTGGACAATGGAAAGGCCCGGATCCTGTTTTAATAAGATCCCGGGGAGCTGTTTGTGTGTTTCCACAGGAGGAAGACAGTCCATTCTGGCTGCCGGAACGCCTAACACCAAGAATCTTGGAGTCTCAGCCTGATCCTGCCCAGAGAGATGAAGACCCTCCTGCTGTCACTCCTGATGGTGGGACAGACGGAGCTGAGATGGAGATTCCCCTTTTCTAGGTTTTACTGCAGAACTGGGCTCCAGAGTTCGAGGAAAAGCTGAGAGATCTTTGGCCCTCCCCTTCCTTTAAAGATGGGTGGGAATAGGCCTGCTATTAATAAAGATAAAAGGGAGTTTTTTAATAAAGCATGAGGAGAGGTGTGGAGAAGAACAGGCCTGTTTGGTATAACCCTAGGCTGTGGACACATTATTGGTTGGTCTGCAAACTCAAAAAACCCAACAGAAGTGTAATTAGGCGATAATTGCCCAAGTACCTGCTGCTTTAGAACAAAGTCCCTCCCCTAAGGTCTGGCTGTCTGTGCTACAAAGTAGCTAGCGCTTGAGTTCTCAGCTGTTGCACTCCACGGGTTCTACCCATTGCACTGGATCAGTGAGACAAAAGCCTGCGCTCTGCGCATCTCTGGGTAGAGTGTATACTGTGATATACAGAGGATGTTCCTCAGAGATAGATTCCTTGAAGGCATGTCTAGTTGCACAGAGGTCGAATTGCCAAAATCCTCTCCCTGTCAAAGGCAATGGGATGGGTAGGTAAAAGTACACTCATGGACTCAACGACCAGGGTGGAAATTCTTTACAATATCCCAATATTCTGCACAAGGGACTAGACCTCTACCTTCCTCTACAAGAGAGATAATTCAGAGACGCACCAGACACCATCCAGTCTCATTTAATAAACAAAAAGGGGCGGATGTAGGAGGCTGTCCTTGCTGACGCCTGTGTGCTTGCGTAAGGTAACAAACCGCACATGCACAGGGTTTTGGGCATGCCTAATTTCCGACGTCACATCCACCATTAAACTGAGCATGTACAGCGCAGAGGAACCTGGGAGTTTGAGCAAGCAGCCAATCATGATTGTCCACTCCAAGGGCTATATAAACAGGTGCAAGAAGTCCGACCCTCCTCTTGCTCTTCTTCTCTCTTCCTCTCTCTATCTCCCCCAATCAGGTTGAAAGAATAAACACCGCGAAAGAATCCCCACGTGTTCGTGTGAGTTCCTGCGGGCAGGGATACCACGCGCGTTACAGTTCTGCATGAAACAATCTACAGAATTTGCCTTTCAATTTCCTGCTCAACCAAGCATGCTTGGCTTCAGGCACCCAGCTCTGCCCCCAATTTCCTTGTGAGTTACCTGAATAGTGTGTACACAAAGTCTGATTGGCAGGGGGCCTAGTATGTACAGATTTTACATGTGTATTCTGTGAGCAAGCCTGAACCTTGCCCTCCAGTGCCTTCTCCTATTCACACACACACACACACACACACAACCACATATATATATATATATATATATATATATATATATATATATATCCTTCCCAGTCTTGAGCAGGCTGAATAGATCTTGCTTGTCACAATGGACCTTAACACCTTGGTGAAGTCATCAGCTTTATTTAACTTACAACTTCCTACAGGAACTTAGAAGAATAGACTGCCCACTGAGCTTGTTTTGCAACATAATCTAGCTGAAACAAAGGATGGGTTCAGTGGGTAAAGATTCTCATGGTAGTATAGAACCAACTGTGGGTGATTCAAGCTTTCAGAATTGAATTTGTGATGTACAAGAAGGCACATTAGATACCTGTTGAAGAGAGGATGGCATCAATGGGAAGAGAAGCCCTTGGTTCTGCAAAGGCTTAATGCCCCAGTACAGGGAAATGCCAGGGTAGGGGGACAGGAGTGGGTGAATGGGTGGGTAGGGGAACATCTTCATAAAAGCAGAAGAAAAGTAATGAGATAGGGGATTTCTGGGGAAAAATTGGGAAAGGAGTTGACATTTGAAATGTAAATAAAGAAAATATCCAATAAAAAAACATGAAAAAGATACCTCTTGATGGCAAAGCATAATGTAGTATTTCTTAGTTATATGTACTTCTGCACTTGCCTCTAGGTTTCTTAGTGATTCTTGAATTGTGTTCATGCAGAGATTGGCAGTGAAGCTTGTCTCCTGCTTACTATCGTAAGTTTTCCAGGAACCAAGTCCAACTGTGATGTTTCCATTATAGAGAGACATACAGAACAGCCCTTGGATATTATTTCTGGATTCTTCTACAGCTTTCTTTCCTGTGTCATTGTCTCAGAGCCAGGATAGTTCTGGTCACCCAGCTTATGTACTGTCTCTGTTGAATTCCTGAAGAACCAACATAACCTTTCAACTCTCACACTCTATGTCCCAACTCTACATGCAGAATTCTCTTAATATTTTTGTCTGTATTCCATGAGTCTCTCCTATCCATATCCATGTATAAAACCCCAAGGCTCTTTCTAGTCATTGAGATTCTGCTTCTATGTTCTTCAGTATATTATTTAACTCCCAGCTTACTTCACCAACTCTACAGTTCCAGTCATTTCCCTGGTAGACAAGCCATGTACATGGTTTGCATGATGATATGTACAGAACTTTGCATTCTAGTGTCCTACTCACACTTCCATGTTTGTTCTGGGGTCAAGGCTCTGCAACCAATTTCCTGGTAAGTTCCCCCAGTAGTGAGTCTACAATTGTAGTATCCATGGGTCATGGCCTATCTAAGTATGCACAGATTGCACATGGGTGTCATTTGTGGGAAAGTCTTAACCTTGTCCTCCAATGCCTTCTCATATTCCCAGACCTCTACCTGGTCACACAGCACCTGCCACTGGGCTTTCCTGTTTAGAATTCCCAAATAGAAGCATATTTCTTCTGTGTATACACTCCCAGACTGCAGTTCTTTGGAAGCATATTCTGGACTTCCAGTTATAACCCAGATTGCAGAGGTTGCAACCTCTCAGACTGTTTCTCGGGATGCTATTAATCCTGAAATCTTACATCATTTTTTTTTGTCAGATTTAATCCCATGTGTACGACACTACATAATTTTTCTGCCTGGTTTTATAGAGCATCACAATTATTGTTGGTGTTAAGTAAACATAACATGATCAAGATTCATCTGAGAAGAAAGAAACTTCATTGAGAAGTCTATGAAAAGGTCTGTGAAAAATTCTATTGAGAGCTCCCATTGGGTAGAGTGAAGCCATCAGTGTGTTTTGTTGATTTGTGGTGTGAGAATAAATTTTAGGTTACAGCATGAAAGACTCTTAGGTTTGGAGTTTCAATTTACACTCAAGTGTTAGCTGCCCCTGGGGTGCATTCCAAGGGCTTGAATAAACATTTCAAAAGCACAAAAGACCCAAGATAGAGGCAATAAAACACCTGGGTAAATAAAAGTCACTTAAAAGGAATTTTCCAGGAGCAAGATACAGATGTAAATTGGGATGGAGACTGGATGGAAACCAGGCTTGGGAAAGAATGTTTAAAATCTCTTTTATTGTCTAAGAAGCAATTAACTGTCTTTGTGAACTTTGTATATAAACCGTCCTTTTCAGTCACTCAAGGTCCCCTTCTCGCTTGAGAGTGGAGGGCCCTGATGCACCAGCTACTGTTATTCCACCTATTCATCAAATAAATCTCATGTGATCGCAGCAATTCCCTTCAGTGAGTATTTCTGAAGGAGTGCTTCCCATGGGTTGGATCCTTAGAATCCAACATTTTGGAGGTCCCACTGAGATCTGCTCTCTCAGACCCCACGGGGTACAGAGGTCAGAGGTTTATTTCACTTGAGAGTTTATATGTGGTCCTTGTCTAAGTCTCTGTGTACTGTGTCTGTGTGCCCTGGCAGGGGCGACTGTCTGCGTAGCTTGGTTTTTATTCTCATGGCAGGAGCAGGAACTGAGTTAGCCACAGAGAGCAGGACCCTGGGAGAGGGTCAGATTGTGGAAGCAGTACGATAGACGTATCAGCATACTGCAAGCCACAGTTCTCTGGGGATGCCCAGAATTCACTTCTGTGAGAGATAGGGTCTAGGATGACCCTTCTCTGTGTGTTGGTGGTTTTTTGACCACCACCGCCTGGGGCAGTGTCAGTTGCATTCTTGTGGCAGTATATCCATGTCTAATTCTGTCTGTGTGGTTTGTGGTGTTGTGTTGGACTCACAAACCATTATGGGACAGACACTAGCCACCCCACTATCTTTGACGCTCAACCACTGGTCAGAAGTTAAGGCTAGAACTTATAATCTGTCAGTAGGAGTGAAGAAGCAGAGATGGCAAAACTTGTGTTCATCAGAATGGCCATCTTTCCAAACTGGGTGGCCACCAGAAGGATTCTTCTTAGAAAAGGTCAGACAGGTAAAAGAATGTCTTCCAGAGGGGTCCCAGTGAACATTCGGATCAGATCCCCTATATAACTCTCTGGGAAAACCTTATTCTCTCTCCCCCCCATGTGGGTCTGTTCATTTGCTTCACTTTCAGGCCCACTGATGACTGAGGTACTTGCTCTGAAAGATGAAAATGAGGAGACGAAGGCCTCACATCCTGTGAGAGAAAAAGAGATTTTAGCCACAGATGCTGACCACCTCTTATTAGATCCTCCTCCCTCTTATCCACCAGTACTCCAAGCAGCTGCAGGACAAAGAGGCTTTTCCTCAGCAGGGGAATGGGGAGGTATGACAACAGCTGCAGGACAAGGAGGCTCTGCCTCAGGGGAATGGGGAGGTAAGACAACAGGTACAGGACAGAGAGACTCCTAGGAGCAAGGGAATGCTACCATGGCAGAGAAAGGGAGTACAGCCTGGGTGGAACCCTCATCCCCCTTACTTCCTCTGGAGGAGGGAAGCCTAGAGGGTCTAGCTGCTGGGACTCGGAGTAAGAAGGCAGTGACTCCTGACTCTACTGTCTTGCCTCAGTGGGCGTATGAACCCCCTGACGATCAGGGCAACCAGCTTTTCCAGTACTGGTCTTTCTCATCAGCATATCTTTATAATTAGAGAACTCACAACTCTTCTTTTTCTAAGGACCCCCAGGCCTTGATAGGCCTAACCTAATTGATTCCTTCCTTTTCTCACATCAGCCCACCTGGGATGATTGTCAACAGCTCTTGCAGGTACTCTTTACAACAGAGTAGAGACAGCGTATCCTCTTGGAAGCCAGAAATAATGTTCCCGAGACGAACGACAGGCCCACCTCCTTGCAAAATGAAATAGATACAGCCTTCCCGCTGACCAGACCAGATTGGGATTTCAATACAGCAAATGGTAGGGAGCACCTCAAAATCTACCATCAGACTCTGATGGCGGGGCTCAGAGGAGCCGAGAGACAGCCCACAAATTTGGCCAAGGTAAGGGAGACAATCCAGGGTCCTGCTGAATCCCCCTCAGCCTTCCTTGAATGGCCAATGGATGCTTTTCAGCAATTTACACCCTATGATCCAATGTCTGATGAACATAAATTTACAGTGACAATAGCCTTCATTGACCAATCAACCAGTGATATTAAAAGAAAGTTACAGAAGTTAGGTGGATTACAAGACAAATTGTTGAGGGATTTAGTACAGGTGGCTGAGAAAATTCTTTATAACAGAGAGACTGAAGAGCAGAAAAAAAGAGAAAGCAGAAAGAGCAGGAAGCTAGGGAACTAAAGAAAGAAAAGAGACAGGAAAAGAATTTGACTAGAATTTTGTCCACAGTAGTTAGAGAAAGTCGAAGGCCAGGTGAAAGGGTACTGGCAGCCAAAGGAGGCCTTTAGATAAAGATCAATGTGCCCATTGCAGAGAAAAAGGACACTGGGTGAGAGATTGCCCGAAGAAAAGGGGGGATAGACCCCACCGAGCTCTAGAGGAAGCCCCAGATCACAAAATACTGGCCTTGGATGAAGAGAGTGACTAGGGAGGACAGGGTTTGGATCCCTTCCCAGAGCCCAGGGTAACCTTGAGAGTAGAGGGGAAGCCTACCCAGTTCCTGGTAGATACTGGGGCTCAGCATTCAGTCCTTCTGTAAACTACAGGCCCATTGTCTAATAAGAAGTCATGGGTCCAGGGAGCTACTGGCAATAAAGGGTATTCATGGACCACCCGAAGGACAGTAGACCTTGGTGTGGGCCGTGTGTCCCAGTCATTCTTAGTCATTGCAGAGTGTCCCTACTCTCTTCTGGGAAGAGATCTACTTGCAAAGATTGGAGCGCAGATTCATTTTCTTCCAGAGGGCCCCCAAATAAAAGATAGACAAGGAAGTGTGTTACATGTGTTGACTGTGAAACTCAAGGATGAATAGCGCCTCTTTGATCACTCAAAAGATAATCCTGGAGATATGGACTGGTGGCTGAACCAGTTCCCCCAGGCATAGGTGGAAATCACAGGGATGGATGAGGCTAAAAACCAGCCGGTGGTCCATGTAGAGCTAAAGGCCTCAGCTACTCCCGTGGCAGTATGCCAATATCCAATGAGCAAAGAAGCCCGGGATGGAATTAGACCTCATATCCTCAGGTTGTTAGATCTGGGAATACTTAAAAAATGCCAGTCAGCATGGAACACACCTTTGATTACAGTATGAAAGCCATGCACCAATGACTACCAA
The DNA here is from genome assembly GCA_030674055.1 of Rhabdomys pumilio. Lineage (NCBI taxonomy): Eukaryota > Metazoa > Chordata > Mammalia > Rodentia > Muridae > Rhabdomys > Rhabdomys pumilio. The sequence goes on from JANHMN010000005.1 coordinate 104,256,050, forward strand.
CCAGTGCAAGATCTCTGTGAGGTAAACAAACGGTGACAGACTAATATTCCACCGTACCAAATCCACATAATTTGTTGAGCTCTCTTCCCCCAGAAAGGACTTGGTACACTGTATTAGATCTTAAAGATGCCTTCTTCTGCCTCCAATTAAGTCCAAGGAGTCAACCCATCTTCGCTTTTGAATGGAAGGACTCAGAGTCAAGAATATCTGGACAATTAACATGGACTCGGCTTCCACAGGGGTTCAAGAACTCCCCTAGCATCTTCGATGAAGATCTACATCGGGATCTCACCCCGTTTAGAGCAGAAAAACCCCAGGTAACCCTTCTTCAGTTCTTGGACAACCTGCTTCTAGCCACTCATGATAAAGACACGTTGTGCTTCGATGGAACTCGTCAATTACTAACTGAACTGGCAAAACTTGGTTACAGAGCCTCTGCCAAGAAGGCCCAGATCTGCAGAAAATAGGTCAGTTACTTGGGGTATCTGCTAAAAGATAGAAAGCGATGGCTGTCAGAAGCAAGAAAAGAGACTGTGCTTCACATTCCCCCTCCCTGGAATGCCAGACAAATAAGGGAATTCTTGAGGTCAGCGGGATTCTGTCGATTATGGATCCCAGGGTTTGCTGAGATGGTAGCACCCCTCTATCCATTGACCAAAAGTGATAGACCATTTGAGTGGGGAGAAAAAGAGCAGGCTGCTTTTGACTCCATCAAGATGGTTTTAATGTCAGTCCCTGCCCTGGGACTTCCTGACATGTCCAAGCCCTTCCACTTGTAAGTGGCAGAAAATGGAGGGGTAGCAAAAGGGGTCCTAACACAGAAGCTGGGGCCCTGGAAAAGACCAATGGCATACTTCTCAAAGAAATTAGACTCTGTAGCAGCTGGGTGGCCTGCTTGCCTGTGAATCATGACAGCGGTTGCAATCCTAGTCAGAGACTCTGATAAGCTAACCCTGGGGCAAGATTTGGTGGTGACTGCTTCCCAAGCATTAGAAACCATGATCCACCAGCCTCCCGATCACTGGCTCACCAACGCCCAAATGACTCACTATCAGACTTTGTTACTAAATTCAGGCAGGATCAGTTTCACTCCAGCCACTGGACTGAACCCAGTTACCTTGCTTCTGGACTCGAATATTGGAGCACCAGCCCATTACTGCCAGCAAGTGCTTACAGAGGCACACAGCTGGCAAAAGAACTTGAGTGATCAGCCTCTGGCGGATGCAGAGGTAACCTGGTATACTGATGGTAGCAGCTACCTTGAAAATGGAAAAAGGAAGGCTGGGGCTGCAGTGGTAGATGGACAAAAGGTAATATGGGCACAAACACTACCCGAAGGTTCCTCTGCCCAGAGGGCTGAGATGATAGCACTAACAAAAGTCCTGGAACTGGGAAAAGATAAAAAGGTTAATATTTACACAGATAGTAGATATGCCTTTGCTACAGCCCACGTTCATGGGGCTATCTACCAGCAATGAGGCCTCCTCACATCAGCTGGAAAGGAAATTAAAAATAAGACTGAGATTTTAGAGCTACTTGAGACATTACATCTTCCCTCTAAAGTGAGCATCATCCACTGCCCCAGCCACCAAAGAGAGACCTCAATGGTTGCAAAGGGAAATTATATGGCTGACAGAGAAGCGAGGAGAGTAGCAGGTGAAACAATTTTTGCTATGACTATGACAGAAAATAAAGCCGAATCCACACCTCCATTTCTATATACAGCCCAAGATTTGGCCTTAATGATTAAATTCGAAAAGGAGATTGATAAGGACTTGGGAGTGTGGAAAACCCCAGCTGAAAAACTAATTCTGCCCCAGAAAGAGGCAGAGGAGATGGTAAAGCAGATGCACCAATGGACTCACCTTGGAGTTAAAAAACTTGTGGCTACTATGTTAAACACCATATTCCATGTACTTGGGCTAACACGGTTGGTTAAAAATATGGTACAAGTACACGCATGTGTACCCTGTCGAAAGGTAAATGCATGTCAAATCAAAGTTGAACCTGGCAAATGCCCCCAAGGGAACAGAATGGGAACTTACCTGGAAATAGATTTTACAGAGATCAAGCTCACCAGATATGGTAATAAGTACCTCCTAGTGTTTGTAGATACTTTTTCCTGATGGGTGGAGGCTTTCTCAATGAAGAAAGAGACAACAGCAGTGGTGGTGAAAAAGATCCTAGAGGAAATCTTTCCATGATTTGGGGTACCCAAGGTAATTGCCTCAGACAATGGGCCTGCCTTCGTTGCCCAGGTAAGTCATGGAGTGGCCAAATATCTGGGGATCGATTGGAAACTTCATTGCATTTACAGACCCCAAAGCTCAGGTCAGGTAGAAAGAATGAATAGAAATGTAAAAGAGACCCTGACTAAATTATCCATGGAGACTGACGGTACAGATTGGGTGATGCTCCTTCCCTTGGCTCTTTTTAGGGTTAGGAATACCCCTTCAAGGTTTAACTTAACTCCTTTTGAGATCCTGTACAGGCACTGGCTCCTCTGGCTACCATAAAAGAAGTAAATGGACTTAATTGTCATAGTAACAATGATTTATATGCTAGGTTAGGGAGACTCCAAGCAGGACAGAAAGAAGTGTGGACCCAGCTGGCCCACGCCTATGAACCAGGGACCCCAGAAACATTTCACAGGTTCCAGGTCAGGGACTGCGTCTACATCCAGTGGCACTGCACCCAAACCCTGGAGCCATGCTAGAAGGAACCATTTCTGGTGTTGCTAACTACCCCCACCACTGTAAAAGTTGATGGACTATCAGCTTAGATCCACGCCTCTCATGTAAAATCAGCTCCAGGGGGACTACCACCCAAGTGGGCACTCTGATATACTCAAGACCCGCTCAAGATAAAGATCCAAAGGCAGACTATAGCTGACCAACATGATTCCACCTGAGGTACTCGTGGTTTGGGCCATGATCTCGCTTTTGGCGGGAAGGCCTGGACTAGCCCTTGAGAGTAACCCCCATGCCCCCCAGAAGCTAACATCTCACAAAGTGGAGTTGTTGTTTGGTCTATTTCAAAGACAGCAGCTCCATATACCTGGTGGCTCGTGCTCACTCCAGATGTCTGCCAGTTGACTGCAGGATTATCAACCTGGGACATCCCAGACTATTATGCCTCTGAACGTAAAGGCCATGGTGGATACAGACCACCTGAGTGTGGTGGACAAAGATCCTGCTCCATACCTTGCAGCTGGGAAGGTTATAGGGAATTCGGGTGTAGTCACCCACACCTTAGGTCCAAATTGAGACAGATCCCTCTATATGTTTGCCCCCGTGATGGGCTAGCAAGAACAATGAAGCACACCTGCAGGGGGATAAAGGAGTTCTATTGAGCTAGTTGGGGGTGTGAGATGTCTGGAGATACATGGTGGCATCCTAAATCCTCCTGGGATTTGATCGAAGTCACCCGTGCAGCTACTCAGAGGGGTTTATCCAAAGATCAGTGCAATGGGCTCCCCCACACCTGTTGCCTTAGGTATACATGGAGTTGGGATGCACCCAAACAACCAGAGGTGGACTGGAGAGGGCCCTTGCACAACTTTCAAATGCAACCCAATATCAATCCAGTTTACTGAACCAGGAAAATGGGTCACTACAGACTGGACTAAGGGAAGAGCCTGGGGGCTTAGGTTATTCAAGTCTGGATATGATGATGGACTTACTTTTTCTATTAGACTAAAGATTGAAGTCCCAGACTACTCTGTAATAGGTCCCAACTCTGTCCTGCTGCCACCCCCAAATAGTAAGAGAGCAGAACCCCCCTAGAGGCCTACCAAGTCTCCTCAGCACACGGAACTCCCGACCCAAAGAGCTATGACAAAAGAGACCCAGCAGAGTTCAGATAAGTCAGAGCCCCAGCTGGTTCAGATGATAGAACGGGCTTTTATGGTGCTAAATTCTACTAACCCAGAGACCATTCAGGCTTGCTGGCTCTGTTATGATATAGTCCCTCCTTATTACAAAGCTGTAGGCCTTATAGGTAATTACTCCACCTCCAACTCACCCACAAGCTGCCGCTGGACCTCTTGAGGTGCTAAGATCACACTAACAGCAGTCTCTGGACAAGGGCTCTGCCTGGGAAAGGTCCCACATACACATTCTCACCTGTGTAACACCACTGTCCAGGTAACAACAGAAGACAGTGCTAGTTACCTATCCTCCCCCCCCCCCCCACGAAGATGGTTGGTGGACATGTGAGACAGGACTTACCCCCTGTGTTAACTCCACAGTAATGCACCAAAACCAAGACTTCTGTGTCATGGTTCAACTAGTGCCTAGGCTAATATATCATCCTGAGAGTGATCTCTTAGACACCTGGGAAGGGGGACTGCTAAGGCCCAAGAGAGAGCTGATTAGCACTACTCTTGCTGTTCTTTTAGGCCTGGGAGTGACTGCAGGAGTAGCTACCAGGGGAACAGCCCTGGCATTACAGTCTGAGTATTACCGAGGACTTAGAGAGGCTATTGATATAGATATCCAGGCTGTGGAAGATTCGATCTCTAAGTTACAAGAAACTTTGGCTTCTCTGTCTGAGGTAGTCATGCAAAATAAGAGAGGATTAGATCTTCTTTTTCTCCAACAAGGCGGACTGTGTGCAGCCTTGAAAGAAGAATGTTATTTTTACATAGATCATTCAGAGGTAATCAAAGACTCCATGGCCAAGATCTGAGAAAGACTGACTAAAAGAAAAAGAGAAAGGGAACAGAACCTGGGACGGTTCAAGTCATGGTTTAATAAATCTCCTTGGCTCACTACCTTGGTTTCAGCCATAATGGGACCCCTTATAATCCTGTTTTTATTGCTCATCTTTGGCACTTGCACTATTAACCATTCGATTAAATTTGTCAAAGAGCACGTTAGTACTGTGCAAGTACTCATGCTTAGACAAGAATATTATGCTGTACACCCAGATGATGATTCGTAATTCCGAGACTGAAATTTGGGCATGAGAGAAAAGGAAGGAATGTGAGAATAAATTTTAGGTCACAGCATGAAAGACTCTTAAGTTTGGAGTTTCAATTAGCTGTCCCTGGGGTGCATTCCAAGGGCTTGAATAAACATTTCAAAAGCACAAAAGACCCAAGATAGAGGCAATAAAACACCTGGGTAAATAAAAGTCACTTAAAAGGAATTCTCCCAGAGTGAGATACAGATGTAAATTGGGATAGAGCCTGGATGGAAACCAGGTGAGATACAGATATAAATTGGGATGGAGACTGGATGGAAACCAGACTTGGGAACGGATGTTTGAAATCTCTTTTATTGTCTAAGAAGCAATTAACTGTCTTTGTGACCTTTGTATATAAACCATTCTTTTTGGTCACTCGAGGTCCCCTTCTCACTTGAGAGTGGAGGACTCCGGTGCACCTGCTACTGTTATTCCACCTATTCATCAAATAAATCTCATGTGATTACAGCAATTCCCTTCCATGAGTATTTCTGAAGGAGCGCTTCCCGTGGGTTTGGATCCTTAAAATCCAACAGTGGATGGTGGTTCTTGTACAAGAAGGCAAGCTGAAATACCCATGGAGTGCAAAGCATTATGTATAATTCCTTAGTGGTGTCTATTTCAGTTCTCGCTTCTAGGTATCTTCCTTGATACATGACCTGTGTTACCTAAGCAATGGATAGTAAGATCTTGCCCTCTTACTATAATATTTTTTCCCAAATTAAGCACAACAGTGCTGTTACAAATATGTGAGGAGAAAAAGACCAGCCACTGTCTCTTGTTGGCGCTCACAACAGAACCACTCCTTCTAGTGCCATCATCATTGTTCAGAATAGTTCTTGACACACTAAGCCTGCATTATCTCCTTTTAATACTGGAAGAAAAACTTACCGACATCACCCCATACACAGTAAGTCTTAATTTTGCATGCAGAATTCTCTCAGCATGTGAAGGCCCCACTCTGGATGCAGGTTTTTCTCAAAATCTTTGTCCAAATTTCTCCCCATAACCACTACTTATCATATCATGCATATAATCCTAGTCCTGGGTCCTGTTTTGCAGCTTCTGCATCAAACATCCTCAATTGTTTTTCTATTCCTTAACTTCCTTTGTCATCTCTACACTCCCAGTCTTTGTTGTTGGTGGACATAGTGTTCATCAGTAAAATGAGCCTTATAGTTCTTTTTCTTCCAGTGATTGCATCATCCTTCCAGGCTTATCTGTATGTATCCAGCCTTGGATACAATTTTCTGATGATGCCCTTTTATCTCACATTTTCGGAAACCTACTTTTAGTGAGGGTTCTTAAATTCTTTAACCTTCCTTTTAGCTCACCAACCACCAGAGGTAGTAGAAACAAGATGTTATTTGGTATGGGAGAATTGCACATGTTCAGCAAGCAAATCTAATCTGCATTGCCCAGATTCATACCAGTAATCCAGTTAGTAGTGTCAGGATAGCTAACAGAAATCAGCAGATGTGACAAGAACCAGTAAAATCTTCCAGACTCCAGCTGAATTGGCATGTGTCATAAGGATTAACCTACACCAGCAGGAATGTCAGAAGTTGTCTGCAATGCCTATATCAGTAAAGTGAAGATCAGTGAAAAAGATGTGAGACCAAGTGGGTTTTGTAAGCCACCATCACTGTCAGTTGAGTTATATTTATACTCTCTCCAAACATCATGTGTCATCCCATGTGTCCATCCTCAGTCAAATATCAAGTGAGTCTGTCTTAGCAAAACTCCATGTGAGTCTGTATCAGCTGATGTCACTCTGCCAAATGGCCCAAGTATGTGGGAGCTGCAAGAAGTCCACTGAATCTCCACTAGAAGATTTGTGTGTTTGTGTGTGTATGTTTCTATCTATAAAGTCAGGACAAATTATGACCATTAATAAATGTCAAGGTGCCCTCACCCGGATCATGGTGGCTGGAGCAGACATTCAGCTGGTCTGCTCTACCTGTGGAAAAACAAGTACTGAGACATCCTAGACAGGCCACTGCCCTCAGAACTGCAGGTAAGATCAGTAGACCACCGCCCTATGCCCTAGAGGCACAACTGGCAGCAAGGAGCCCCCAGGGCACACCTGGCACCCAAATCCTGCCCCTGCAGAAAACCACTCCCCTTCCTCCACTCACCTGGATCCTGGTGGCCAGAGTAGACACCCAGCTGGTCTGCTCCCCTGTGGAAAACACGTCCAGAGATATCCTAGACAGACCACTGCCCTCAGAGTTGCAGCCTAGAGGAGCCACTGAACTCAGAGCAGCAAACACCATATCCAGAGACATCCTAAAGAAGTGACTACACTCAGAACAGCAAACACCTAGCTGGCCTACTACCGTGGAAACAGCATATCCTGAGATAGCCTAGGGGAGCCACTGTACCCAGAACAGCTGGAGCTCAGGATTACAGACACATGGATGTCAGGAAGTGCATGCAGACAGGAGCCTGATGTAGCTGTCTCCTTGGAAATCTGCCAGAGCCTGACATATCCAGAGGCAGATGCTCACAGCTACCCATTGATCTGGTCAAGGGTTCCCAATGGAGAAGCTAGAGGACTGAATGAGCTGAAAGGTTTGGTGGCCCCAAGAGGAGAGCAACAGTGCCAAACAACCAGAGCTCCCCAGTGTCTAAGTCACCAGCCTGGGAGCACAAAGGGAGGCACCCATGTCTTCAGCTGTATACTTAGGGGAGGATGACCTTGTCAGGCATAGGTGGGAGAGGAGATCCTTGATTTCATGAAGGCTGAACACCAAGTGGGGAGAAATTCAAGGGTGGGGAGGGGAGACGGGAGTGGGGGGTAGATGGGGGCACACCCTTGTGGAAGCAGGAGGGGGGATGGGATGGGGGTACTAGGTAGTGGGGGAAATGGTGTGAGGGGATAAAATCTGAAATGTAAACATAATATCCAATAAGAGAGAGAGAGAGAGAGAGAGAGAGAGAGAGAGAGAGAGAGAGAGA
>JANHMN010000005.1:104263988-104285705 GCA_030674055.1 Rhabdomys pumilio
AGAGAGAGAGAGAGAGAGAGAGAGAGAGAGAGAGAGAGAGAGAGAGAAATGGCAAGACATACTAATACCATACAGAATAGTCCAGCATCTGTTATATTCTTAACATCAAGCATCCTTTCACTTTTTGCTTTAGCACAATATTCTTTCACCTGTGCCTGCTTCAGTGAAAGGTTCCTTCAATTGACTACTTTAGCAAAATATCCTTTCACCGCATGCCCAATAAACTATCATTTGACATTTCAAAGACCTCAGAACTCTCCACTTCATATCCCCATTTATGTTTAAGGAATTTCCTTTTATCTAGCATTAATAATAAATAAACATTAGAAATAAAAGTAAAAAACATCACATTTTAAATAAATGGCTTATGTACAATATAGTCAAAAATTGTCCAACAAAGCAAGCTTAATATATGATAATTAAACAAAAATATAAATTTCTATTAAAATACAGTAATTAAAACTATTTTAATTTCTATAACTATACAGTAATTAACAAAAAACTTAAATTTCTATTGAGATACAATAATAAAGCAAAAACTTTAAATTACTATTAATATACAATAGGGGGATCCTGGGTGGAGGGGAATGAGGAGAGGGGATAAAATCTGAAATGTATTTTAAAGAAATAAAAGAAAAGAAACAGGAAAATCACACCCTCATAGAAGCACAAGGAGAGTGGATGGGATAAGGGGCTCTTGGGTAGTGGCGGGAATAGGGTAAGGGGATAAAATGTGAAATGTAAATATTGTATACAATTAAAAAAGAGGGGGAAAAAGAAAAGTTGTTAGAACCAACATCTTTAATAAAATGTCAGCACTCTTTAAAAAAAAACTATCTTGATGATAAAACTTGTTTTGAGAATTGTATATTGCAGAATACACAGCCTTGGTGTATTTACTCATCAAGCAAGATGAGCTGACCTGTTCAAACCTCTGATGTCCTGGAATTCCATCTGGATTCAGTGAAGACACAGCATCAGAGGCTTATCAATTTACTCTTTCCCCCACCCCTCTTCTAATATCTCAACGCCCATGATCAGCTTGAAGAAGTTAAGGAAGAGACAGCGCCCCTATTACCTGAGCTTGGGGACTAAGGTGGTTAATATTGGGCTGTCTTCCTAGGGAAAGGTATTGGTTTTGTTAGAACAGGGAAGATTAGCTAGGATTTATTGCACAGCCATAACCTATTGGTAGAAATCTGTATAATTAATATCAAGATAAAGTGGTACAAAATTTACTTTGATTTCAAATTCAAGGTTTTCATTGGTACAAGCTTCTTATTGAAATAAAAGTGAGATGAATACCAATACTCTCATGGGCATTGTGCCTGTATAACACATTTAAGAATACAAGGCTTAGACCCAGTCCTTCTTTAACTTTTTTAACTGATTTGAGATGGTTAGCCTGTGAGTTAAGGGACTATAGCAAAATCATGGCTTTGAGTTTATTGTTAGGGTGTTTTCTATATTTTATTTAGAAATAGCTGAGAGGAGTTAACAGGCAACAGTCCAGATTACCTTACATGGATAGTTGGTTTTCAAAACTTCAGAAGTCCTCAGAATTGACATTACAAACATTTCTATATTAATGTTCACTTTGATTAGAGACCTGTCTGCTCCTGAAAGCTTCCTGTCTTGGATTCTAAGAAGAAATTGGGCATCTTTGGAGTTACTCCAGTTGTGGTGAGACAGCCACTAGGCAAGAATTGCCTCTTTCCATCTACTGACAAATTACTGTCCAGAAACGGACACATTCGCAGAATAGACAACTGATTATATCTGTCTAGACAGAGTAATCAGCCCTTAATGATTCTGCATCACTAAGGTCTGTCAGATGATCCTAGCCAGAAGGCTGAAGATTTGATGCTCCAACATTCTGTAGTATAGGGACTGTCCAGGTGTTCAGCTGTGTCTATAAATTGGCTAAGTTTTAGAAGCTATGCTTTGTGCTTCCCATAATTTCAGTTAACTCAGTCATTCTGGATTTCTGACAGGGCTGAAAACTTATAGTCTCATAGCCAATCCTGGCTATTTACTTTGAGAGAAAAGATCTGAGTGGATGGTTTTCTGGTGACATTCATTCTAAATCCAAGAAAAAAAGCCAGGTTCAGAACTAAGAGTTTTAGTTAGGAGAGATGACAGAGGTTCTGGTTAGTCAACAAAATGATGGACTGGGTATTAAGACTATCTTGTAACTCACTGGTACAAATAGGTATAATTATGCTCTAATTGTATTTTGAGAGAAAAGTTTTATTTGAACAGGAAGGGTGATATGTAGGAGGAGCTAAGGTGGGTGGAGTTCCAAGAGGAAGAGAAGAATTAAGGAGAGAAGGAGAGGAGAAGCTAGGTGATGAGAGAGAGAGAAAGAGAGGGGAGGGACATGGTGGCAGATGTTTATGTGTCTCCACCAGTCTAAGATAGTTGATATATCTAGTTTGAGTAATGGGTTACACTTCTGATTGAGCATCACCAAACTTATAATGCCTTCAATTAACATTTAAAACAAATTGTATAAAAGCAAAAAGGAGAAAGGGGCATGGGATAGAGGTTTTCTAGGGAGGGGAAATGGGGAAAAGGGGATGGCATCTGAAATGTAAATAAAATATCCAATAAAAAATGAAAAAAACAATAATTTTAAAAACCTTATATTTCTATTACTGTACAATGATTTAAATAAAACAACTTTAAATTTCTAACAATAGATAATTAAAAAAAACTTAATATATAATAAAAACTTACATTCTAGTAATATTTATTTATTAATTCAAACAAAATTACTTTAAATTTCTATCAATATACAATACTTAAATAAAACCATTCTATTAATATACAATTACTAAACAATAACTTTAATATTCTAATACCGGAGAATAATTCAAAAAGAACAACTTTAAATTTCTTTAATTTAAAACAATTAAACAAAAATCTATGTATATACAATAGAAACAAAATGACTTTAAATTTTATTAATATACAATAATCAAACAAACCTCTTCAATTTTAATTAATTACAATAATTCAAACTAAACAACTTTAAATTTCAATTAATGTGCAATAATTCAAACAATACTACTTTAATTTTCTATTAATATATTGTAACTAAAACGCTTTAAATTCAATTTAATATACAATAACTCATACAAAACAACTTTTTATTTCTATCAGTATACAGTAATTAAATAAAATTACCTTAAATTTCTATCAATATATAACAATTAAACAAAATATCTTACCATGCTAGAAAATAACCATAACATATCAAGTAACCCAAATCACCCACCTAAATTTAAAGGATTGGGATGATGATCTTCTTATATTTGCTTCCTGCTGATTGGGGTGAAGAATTTCTGTTTGGATACCAAAAGAAAAAAATGATTTTTTTTATGAAAGAAACTAGCTGTTGAATTTATTGCCCAATTTCTATGTTTATCCAGTCTCTGTATTATCTGTCCATTCTATGTATTGTCCAGTCTCCGTGATAAATCAATCTCTGTTTGTGATTATTAGTATTAGCCCAGTTAAAGTTAACTTGCATACAAACTTTGGTAAAATCAATAAATGAGAAAGTCTTTGAATCCCGTGGGCTATTTGTCTTGTGAAGGTGTTCATGTCTCATCTAGTGAAAGGTTTTCACTAGCCAAATCAAATCTTTATAAGTTTTGTTTTGTAACCATATTTCTTTCATCCCATGAAGATGCATAAGCATAACCACATACCCCTTTTAAAACTATGGCAGGTTCCATTCTAATGTCAAAATATCCTTATAGTATATAGGTTGTCTTAGTAACTCAGGTTTTTTGACAACCTGATGTCTCCTAGCTGTTATTGTTTGTTTTTCCCAAAAATTAAAAAAACTGAGAGTTAACAAAGCATTGTTACCATGACCCTTTAGGATGTTTATTTTCCCTTTTTGTTTAATAAGCAGATATTTTAAGGTTAGATTGACTCTTTTCTAAAAGTGCTTATCCTGTGGTATTTTGTAGTATACCAGTAACATGGTTTATATTATAATATGCTAATAATTGCCCCATATTATTGGCTACCTATGTGGGAGCATTATCAATTTTAATTTGTGTAGGTTTATATTTAACTATCATTATTTCCAATAACTGTACAATTATGCAATCAGCATTTTGACAATTTAAAACACTTGCCCATTGAACCTGATTACTTGTCCATGTTATAGTGTATAGACCTTTGTTTTGCAAGTTCTGGGAGACCAATGGAGTGTTGAAAATCTAGTTTGCAGGCCCCTGTTACTGTCAGTTGAGTAGTATTTATACTCCTTCCAAATATCACATGTCCTCCCATGATTCATTCCACAGCATAACACCATGTGATTCTGCCTTACCAAAACTCAATGTGAGTTTATATCAGCTGAAGTTCCCCAGTAATAAGTCCATAAGTATAGGAAAAATTGGTCAAGTCTAGGAAACTATGTGAAGATTATACATGTTTGTCCTTTATGAGCAAGACTAAACCTTGAGCTACAGTGCCACCTCATATTCATTGGCTTTCTGCAGGTCATATAGAACCTGCACTGGTCTTCCCTCTCTAGTATTTCCAAACACAAGCCCAATTATACTGTGTGCACACCAACAGGTTCTCTAGACTCATTTGCTGGACTATCAGTTCTGACACAAATTGCCTAGCCTTTAAGGTTTCAGAATGTTCATCTGGATTCTATTAACCTTGTAATCTTGCATCATTTTTTTTCGTCAAATTCAGTATCACATTGAAGAGGCTGCTGTATTCTTCTACTAGATGTGATTGAGCCTTGCCATGATGGTTTGTGTTGTATTAAATTGATATAATCTAGAGTTGTCTGAGAAGAACCTCCTTTGAGAATATTTCTTCATGAAATGATCCATAGAAAAGTAAGTTGAGAGCTAACTGGAGTAATGATTCTTACGTTAATGTGGTAGCCATTGTTGGGTGTTTCCAATATTTAAGAGGTGGTTCTATGTTGTAGAAGGAGGCAAGCCAATGTACCTATTAAGTGCAGTAATATATGCAGTACTCTGTAGTGGTATCTGCTGCAGTTATTTCCTCTATGATTCATACTTGATTCCTGACATCTGTTCTCACAGTGATGGTTAATAAAGTTCCTTCGCTGCTTACTATGGTAAGGTTTCCCATAATTAAACCCAACTGTGTTTTTCACCCTGCCTTGTACTCAATTTCTTGATGAGTACCCCCACTAGTGAGTATACAAGTGTAGTCTCAATGGGGGGATTTACAGAGACATACAGCTTTGCCACTTTCTTTATATGGTGAGCTCTCCAGAAGTATCCCAGTGGTATCTTCACTTTTCCAGGAATTTTTCTGTTCACACAGATCCTGAACTACCTCTTTTGAATTCTTGGCCAACCAAAATACTCATTCCTCCCATACACTGTAAAGCCTAACACTGGAGGAAGATTTCAATAACAATCTTTGGCTGAATAGCTTCACTGTTTTTCTCCTTTCCATACCATATACACATTCCAAGATCTATGACCTATTATAGAGCTTTTGCATCTAACTTCTTCTTTTGTTTCTCTAGCTTCAAACTTCCTTTGCAGTCTCTCTAGACCCCATCCTGTTTTTGATGAGCAGTACACATATCAGGTTTGCATGATAAGATCTAAAGACCTTTGCCTATGAGTGCACTTCTCACCTTTTTCTGTTTAGCTTCAATCACCCTGACTTGTACCCAATTTCCTGATGAGTTCCCCCAGTAGTGAGCACACAAGAGTAGTCTCAGGAAGAGGATTTCTCATGGGTTTCCTTTGTGAGCAAATATGAAACCAGCCCTCGAGTGTCATCTCCTATACCTAGGCCTCCAACAGGTGTTAGCACACATGCAACATGATTCCATGTTTATTATTGACAAAATCAAACCAAACTACATGTGCTTAATTTGGATGTCACCGTAATCTTTTATGACTTTTTTTCTGTCTAGCAGTCTCTAACTCCTGTCAGAAAAATGCCACACTTGATTTCCTTGGGGATTTCCCCAACACTAACCTGGCTGTGACAATTTTATACTCTGAAGTCTAGCTCTATTTTCACAGGTGTAGTACACTGGCCTTGTGTTGGGCCTGACATGGAGTCTAATCTCCATTCCACCTTCACTTTCAGTCATGTACACAGGTGGAGGGTGTGAAGAACAGCCCCCAGGCCTTAGAGAGATTTACATACTAATGAGGTAGCTGAAGGCCAGAGGATGGAGCTAATTAAGCATTCCTCCCCAGCCCCTCCCCCCTTTCCTTCCCTATTTAACTCAGGTCCGGCCTGGGTTTTGTGGGAGGTGTGCATCCAGATCCATCCATGATCTGCCATGCCAATAAACCGATTTGGACACCCAAGGACTTCCTTGTGTGTTGGGGCTGCGCCGTGAGGGACTGTGAGGAACTGTGAGGAACAGTGAGGAACAGTGAGGAACCATGGTGAACACCTGGGCCTAACTTCCAGCTGGAGGAACCCAGGGTATTCTCAGCCAACTACACACAGTGTGGCATGAGAGACCCTGTGGTTCCCTGGACGGTTTTATTTTTTTTTTCAACAGCTGGCGCCCAACGTAGGGCATGAACAGCCACGAGTCTACAAGAACCGTCCTGGCTGAGTCTGCCAAACAGGTATACTTCCTGTGAGGCTTGAAACCAGAGCTCTCCCTTCTCAGCACAAGCCTGCGCATTCCCTGCCTCCATCCTGCTGTGTGTCCAGAGACCCCGGGATGGTGGCCAATCTCGGCTCATAGACCTATTGCCATGCATTCCAACAGTCTTTGTCCTGCTGTGTGCCCACACCCTTGCGACGGCTGGGGCCTAGAACGAAGATTCTCACGAGAGCCCTGTGCCTGCCTTTCCTACCCTGAGACATTCACCCCTGACAAAAGACGACTCTACCAAGCAAGTACAGTAAACTTTCTTCTGCGGGGTGCTGCCAAAGCCTCTTTCTTCTCCCCTCCCCCTCATTTCTCTCAACTGTGGGCTAGCCAGTAGTGCTCCCACATGCCCCCTTGTCTCGGTCCTTCCGCAGCCTCTTGGTGGTCTGAGATCCTGAAGACTTGAGACCAGTACACCCCACTAAACTTCAGACTGAGTGAAAACTTCCTCCACCAATTGGGGCCCATAGTGCCCGCCGGAGCGGTGTGCAACCAACTCAGTAAAAACTCCCACACTTCTACTCCTGCCATGCTGAACCAAGGTTCCAGTCAACGGAGCTGTGACAGACACACAGACCCATAAGACAACACAGACAAACGTGCCCACATGTAAGGCTACATTGTTCCCTACAGGTGGTAGAGGACACGGGAAGAACCAGCTTCAACAGTGCCCTCCCCCACTGGTGCCCACAAAAAAAACCTCTCCACAGAACTCCAGGACAGTGAGTATTCCCCAGCCTAGTTCACAAGACTATGCAGGCTTCTTTTTGTCTCCCCGCTTCTCTCTCCACATGTTCCTTGCTAGTGTCTTCTCTCTAATTCTTAGCTACCACTAGCTCCTGCCTAGTTCAAAAATACTAGGTCCCAACTCCTTCTCTCTCCATGTGTTCCTAGTCAGCTTCTCTGCTTTAACTCCTCTCTTCCTCTTTCTGTCTCTCTCTCCCTCTCCACATGCTCTCCAACTCAAGGGCAAGATGGCGACTCCCTAGCCTCCACTTTGCCCATCCTCCAGCTCCACAGAGTGGGCTCCTTCACAGCTAACAGCTGTCTTTCAAGTCTCAGCACAGCACCTGCTGTGACCCTCCTTCTAAGATTCTTTCCTCAGGTGAGAGATTTCCCTTTAATTTTAAGCTCTCAAGAGTGCAGACTTCAGTCTTTGTGCTGCCTGCTAACATAAGTTTCTGTTTCTCTCTCTCCCCCACGTGTTCTCCAACTTGGCAAGATGGTGGCAACTTCCTAATTTTCGTTCTCTGCCCTTTCCCCCAGGGGTGCCTGCTAACTTTTCAAGAGCACTGACTCTAAACTCTAGTCCCCAGTGTTTCTCCCCTGCCCCAGGGAGTCACACAGCCTGCTAACATAGACTAACATAGGTTTTTCCCCTTTTCTCCATCATTTGCGGCTGACTGCGACAATTTAATTCAGTGGGTTTGCCTGAAAAGCAGTGGGTCCAGGACTCTGTTTGCTCCCTTCCCCACCTTTGCCTTTTTGTCATTTGCGGCCAAATGAGACCATTTAATTCAGTCAGTTTGCCTGAAAAGCAACAGGGCGGGACCCTGCTTGCTACCCAGCCCTGTGTTCCTTAGCCAGCCTTCCTCACAGTTTCTTCCTCAAGCAGCTAAAAACACCAGGCCTGGCCTGGTTGCTGCCTGCTAGCTTACCCCAGGAGCTGCTGACTCCAATCCAGCTTCCATGTGTCTTTCCCATAGACACAGCCTTTCACCCTCTCTGACTCTTGACTCGCCTATCGAGCCTATATGTCTCTTCCTCTAAACGTTTTTCAAGTTAGCCTTTTGATCCTCCTCTACATTTAAGATTTCTAAGTAAAAAAGGGGGGAGGAATACAGGACCTCTCTGCCAGAGCACCCAGAAACCACATGGCAGAGCAAGCCCCTCCCCCACTGCTTCTAAACCTGCCATTACTGCTTCTCTACAACAGGAAGACCTACAACACCGTTCATGTTTTTCAAGCAAATATTTTAAAGGTTTCCTTTTCTCCCTAACAGGAACACCTAAAGCAACAATGTTCGTGTTTTTCAACCAAAAATTTTCTTGTTTTTTTGTTTAAAAGTTTCCTTTTCTCTCTAACACTTGTGAGATATGCCTAACTTTTTTTTTCAATTTTTAAGATTTCTTTAAGATTCAAAAGTCATCTACTCTACTTCCACAGGTTAAATCAACATGCTGATCACCAGTTTCAGCTTTTAATTAACAACTAATTTCTTTTACAGACAAACTGTTGCTGTCTACCCCAGATACATAATTAACATAATTATTTATATATTTATTATAATAATTATATAAATTATTATATAATTATAAATAATAATTTCTTCTTCAGCCATCCAAAGCATATTCAAAGGTGCCTTCTAAGACTAAATTTCCTCAAACACCTTTGCTTTTCTACGATCTCAATGACAGACCACGATGTGCTTGCTCCCAAGTAGCCTAATGCTTGCTACATACACTTTGCAGACATCCCCCTGCCCGGGTGCTGCTTCTCTGTTGTGATTATCCTATAGGTGCTCCCACAAGTCCAGCAGAGACAACGCCATCTCCTGGAACCTGCCTGAGATGCAGCCTTCTTCCAGCCACCTCTTCTGACTAAACACCCCAGAGATGCACATTGAGACACAGACATGCATGCTGAGATCCAGAGACACACGCTTAAGACTCCAGGGACATATGCCAGACCCAGAGACACTCCTACAGAAGACAGATCCAGACCTTCCAGCTACAGATGAACTCTCTTGCCAAAGTCACATAGCTAAAGTTACATGTTAGTAAGGAAAACATAATGTCTCTTTAGATTAATCAGATGTTATTATACTCAAACTTTACAACCTGTGTTTAATTGTTTCAATGATCCCTTGCCTACCTAACCCTCACCCCCAGCTTCCCTTACCCTGTGGCTTAACTGTGCCACACCCTATGGCCTTCATAGTGTTTTCTTTCAACTCCCTCATCCAAAATTTTCACTAAAAGAGTGAGATTAGGGCCATAAAGAGAAGGTTTGGTCTCCCTGGTAGAGCACTGGGTTTGACATAGCTGGGGACCCAACAGGACATTGTCTGTCAGGGACAGCATATATCTCCCCGTGCTCCCAGATTCCAGACTACACATCTCTCATTAACGCTGAGTTGCCCCTCCTTTTATGAAAGAAAAGAGAGTGAGATGTCGGTCCTGACATGAGTTCTAATCTCCATTCCACCTTCACCTTCAGTCATGTACACAGGTAGAGGGTGTGACAACAGCCCCCAGGCCCTAGAGAGATTTACATACTAATGAGGTAGCTGAAGGCCAGAGGGTGGAGCCAATTAAGCATTCTTCCTCAGTCCCTCCTCCCTCTTTCCTTCTCTATTTAGCTCAGGTCCCACCTGGGTTTTGTGGGAGGTGTGCATCCAGATCCATCCACCATCTGCCATGCCAATAAACCAGTTTTGGAAACCCAAGGACTTCCTTGTGTGTTGGGGCCCCACCGTGAGGAACCATGAGGAACTGTGGTGAACAGCAGGGCCTAACTTCCAGCTGGAGGAACCCAAGGCATTCTCAGCTGACTACACACAGTATGGCATGAGAGACCTTGTGGTTCCTCGGACACTTTTATTTTTTATCCTACAGCCTTGTCTGTTGTGATCCACTGATTCAGGACCAAAAGTTAATTGTTGTCTATTGTCAAATAGCCCCTACATAAACTTCTCATGGCAGGTTGTACAAGAAGCAAGAACACCTGTCATGTTTGTTTTTCCAAGCCAATGTCTATAAGGATTCTGATTTTTTTTTTGGTCGATTTACCTAGATCCTTAACTACCATATGAATCTGATCACTCTCATGTCTACATCTTGTCCTGCCGCATAGGTAACAGTTTTCTCTTATAGTTATAGCAGAACAAAGTAACCATGTACTCTTTGCAAAGTCTAAGGCTTAGATCTCTATGTCCAAGTGAAAGCTTGACTTTTCTTAGTGGTACTCTCCTATAGGTTGGGTACCATGGTCATCCTCTTACTGCCAGCCCTAACTCAGTTCATTAATCTCCTGTAATACTTTCCAAACTCAGGTCCTCCAGAATCAAGCACAATGATACCATCTCACCTGCACATGTTCTTAATCTGGACTCACAGTTTGCATAGCAGTTTTGCCTGACCATGAGACCTGGAAACTCATCCTCCAGCTTAAAGCCCATGGGTCTATCTTCAGATGGTTAAAGCTCATAACAGCTTTATCTGGTGAAGTCCCCAGCAACTTTTCCACCGTTCACATAATCCATAGCCTACCCAATTTTATAGATTTCCTATCCTTGTGTTTTCTCTTCAAAATTCACAGACTAGAGCTTATCTGTGGCATCTATTACCACATGCACTTATGAATGAACACATTGCTTGCTACATTTGCCCTATGAACTTCAATGAGTCATGAAATAACCTTCCCCACATTCCTAAGAGCTTGCTCCATGAAGCAGATGCTGAAGCCCCTTCTATCTAATGCCAGAGGGTACCCTTGCTTTAACCTAATTATCTCCCAATAATGCTACCCTACACTCTTTACTACACTCTGAGTCTTACCTCTGATCCCTAAGCTACTTCAACAATTTTCAAGATGATTTTGCAAAACAAAGCCTTTCTGCACGACTTCAAGTTGTCAGCTTCTGTTTTTGCAGATCTCAAATACTGGTTTGACTGCAATTGGTTCAAAGCCTTGTGTGCCAGCAACAACCACATACTGCCAGGCATAGCTATGTCCATGAACTTTCTGTATAAAATATTCCTAGTGAGTTCCCTGAGTTAAGCACACATGTGCCATCTCAAATGTTTAATGACTCTGGATGCACAGAGAAGATTATTGGCTATTCTTGAGGATTCTACCAAGAATGATCCATTGCCACAAACACACACACACACAATTATCTGGATGTCTATTGTTAGATTCACAATTCATCAGCTTTTTTTTCTGATTTCCAGAGTATTTTTCCAATTTACCATTCTCTCAGTCTTAGCTCTGGTCACCCAATTTCTGTATTGATTTCCCCTGGTGAGTGCCTCCAGAATAAATGCCTCTTGTGATATCTCATCTTTCACTGAATTATGTCTAGAGTTTTAACTCTCTCTTGCATTCTACCATGAATACCATCCCAGTACTCTCAAGCCTAAGGTTTGCTACATATATCTTTTGCCATTTGTGCTCCTTTTCATTTCTTGCAACAAATTTGTCAGATATTTTCCAGAGAAATTATAATGCCAGGTCCCTTCTATAGCTGGAACATTGTATTTTTACAGTTGGACCTTGGTGATCAGGCTCAGGAACAAACCAATGTCTGAATAAGGGTCTGGACATTGGGAGTTTGCTTTATTAAAGTAATTTAATGCTGTAGCAATTGAGAAGCAAACGGAAAGGGCAAAACCAGTTAGAAATTTTGGGGCAGCTAGGCAGTCTTTCAACCACAGCAAATCTTATAAAGGACAACCTTTAAATGGGGTTGCCTTACAATTCAAATATCTAGTCATTTATTCCATTTCCTCATTGCAAGAAGGAGGGTGCATGTGGGCAGATATGATTCTGGAGAAATAGGTTAGAGTTTTAGTCTGGATCTCCAGAGAACAGGAGAAAATTATGATACATAACTAGCATACCTTGTCAATGTGAGATCTAAAAATCCACATCAGAATGATGCTCTTCCTTCAACAAGCCCATACCTACAACAAGGATGACACTCCTGCTACAAGTGCCAACACCTGGTGAAAGAAAATTTTGAAATAGGCCCAAACTAATAAGAATAGCAGGGCCCTGTGATTCCTTTTCCCTAACCTAAATAGTTAAAAATGCCTGTCAGCAAGTTTGTTAGGCCAGGGCCCAGTTAATTAGTTACAGAAGATGTGGAGTTACAGGACAAAGGCCTGTTGAATCATCCAAGGAACTGGCTGGCCATGAAGGATAAAAAGTATGCAAGGATATTCTTAAAAAACAGAGAGATGTCCAAATAAATAATGGACCATCTGGTGTTCTTCCACCCTTTCTCCTTTTTTGGGCCCACTTGGTCTTCCAAGAAAGTAGTTTAACCAGATGTTCTGCTAGCCTAGATAAGCATCCGTCTACAGAAACTATACTCTGTCCTGATTGGCCTGCACAGCCTGCTGATGTTCAAAAATATAAAGCAACCAATCATGTGTACCTGCGTGAAAATCTCCCACTTCCCCCACCCCTTGCCTATAAAAGCCCTAAACCTTTGAGCCTCTGGGTCAGCTCCTCTGTCTCCTGAGTGAGATATGTGCTGACCCAGAGCTCTGATATTAAACTACCTCATGTGTTTACATCAAGCCAGTCTCTCGTGAGTCCTTGTGTGCATTCTGTCCTGAGACTTGAGTGGGGATCTCCCTTTGGAGGTCTTTCATGGTTATGTAGAATTTGAGTCTGTGATCCTACAGGGGCCAACCTTCTTCACACCACCATAGATAGTTTTCCATGTTGAATTTCCAAAATATAGTCCTCCTTGAACCATGTGTACCCTCCAAGCCTGGCTGTATGCACAGTCCTCCCATTAGATATGACACATGAACTGATTCTCATATAAATAGGCACTGGCATTTACATTATCCAATAATTCAATCTCATAACTCATCCACTGCAGTAGCATTCATTGCCTGATCATTTCTGGAACCATGCCTACTTGGGCCACTGCTACACTCACAAGTCATAACTCTATGGGCACAGCAAATGCACTGATTTGTACAATGATGTTCCCCAGAATCTCTCTTGTCATTAGCATACCCATATTCCATGGGATTGCTCTGGTGACACATTCTTCATTCTTTCCTGAACTTTTTATTTGAGGACACAAAGAACTAACCAATCCCAGGGTGTCTACACTCTGTGACCTACTTTCATAGTTACTAATTATTCATCACATTGGCCTGTTGATCTGGGAATATTATTTTTTATCAGGGGAAAAAACCTTCATTTCTAGATCTAGCTATGCTCACAGAGCGGCTTTGCCTGGCCAATGTCCCAGCACCACATATACTTGTACAAATCTGCCATGCAGGGCCTAGGTCTGGAAGCATATATCAGACTTTTCACCTTGTAAGCCCTTAGTTAAGTTGGCTGCTACCAACATCCTCACACTCCCACACATAGTATCCTGGAAGTGATCTCCTTTTACTTAATGTTACTGGGAACCCAATGTTCCCTATCCATACCCACACTTGCTGGTCTAGCTCTCTCTTATTTAATGCACAAAATTTGCAAGATAATTTCATCAAAGATGGCATGCTACATCTATTTCCAGAGCCGCAGGTCTACTTACTGTCTTTCAATTTTTTTTAATTGGAAACCTCAGTTGTGTGTCCCGAGAATCAAGCCATCTTCCTTCTTCTGTGTACTGTGTAAATGTTTCTGGTGTAAGGTGGAATGTCAGTGTCATTTTGGTTTGCATTTCCCTGATGAGTATGATATTGAACATTTCTTTACATGTTTCCAGGCCATTATAGATTTCTCTGTTTAAAATTCTCTGTTTAGCTCTGAATCCTATTTTGTACTTGGCTTGTTCACTTTTTTGGAGTCAAACTTTTTGTGTTCTTTATATATTATGGATATTAGTCATCTATCAATATAGGGTTAGTGAGGGTCTTTTCCCAAGCTGTAGTTTGCTAACTTGTTCTTTTGAGAGTGTTGTTTGCCTTGCAGAAGCTTTAGAGTTTCATGAGACAGAGAGGATGTGGCAGGAAAGGAGGGAGGGGGGAGGGGGAGGGAGGGAGAGGGAGAGAGAGAGAGAGAGGGAGAGAGAGAGAGAGAGAGAGAGAGAGAGAGAGAGAGAGAAGTAAATGGTTCAACTTGAAGACAAAGCCTTGATGGGCCAAAACTGCGTGGTTGAAAGAAACCACAAAGAACAAGGGGTCTTATATCTTGGGAACAAGTACATATAATGATAGATCTGCAGAGTATAGGCATGTAGCTTATACTTAAAATATCTAGATTGTGTATCTTTTATACAGGCTTATTAGGGTTAAAATTTCTAGCTATATCTTCATCCATTTCTTTCTCCAGTGACTTGTAGTTTTTTTCATACATTTTGCTCACTTGCTTGGTTAGAATTATAGCAGGATATTTCATATTATTTGTGCCTATTGTGAAGACCGTTATTTTCATGATTTCTTTCTCAGATCCTTTATCATTTATGTAAAGGAAGTCTACTGATTTTCAATTTTCCATCCAGCCACTTTGCTGAAGGTATATATTTATCAGATGTAGGAGTTTCATGATAGAATTTTGAGAGTAGCTTATGTATACTATCATATAATCTTGGAACAGTGACACTTTGACACATCTATTTCCAATTTGTATCTTTTGATAACTATTTTTTCATATTGCTCTAACTAGAACTTCAAGTACTATATTAAGTATGTAGGGAGAGAGTGGGCAAAGATGTCTTATTCCTGATTCTAGTATAATTTGTTTGAAAACTCACTCCATTTAATTTGATATTGGTTTCTGGTTTGCTGTATATTGCATTGATTATGTTTAGCTATGTGCCTTGTATCCCTGATACTCAAATAATTTTGACATAAAAGGGTGTTGGACTTTGTCAAATGATTTTTCAGCTATTAATAAGATGATCATGTGGTTATTTTCTTTCAGTTTGTTTACATGATAGCAATGTTGATAAATTTTTATATATTGGAACACCCTGAAACCCTGAGATAGAATCTACTTTATCAGGTTAAATGATATTTTTGATGTGTTCTTGTATTTGGTTTGTGATTATTTTATTGAGTATTTTTGCAGTGATATAAGTGAAATTGGTCTGATGTTATCTTTTTTGTAGAGTCTTATGTGATTTAGGTATCAGGGTGACTGTGGCCTAATGGAGTGAGTTTGGCAGTCTTCCTTCTGTTTCTATTTTGTAGAATACTTTGGGGAGCATTGGTATTAAATCTTCATTGAATATCTGGTAGAATTCTATGCCAAAACTGTCAAGTCCTAGGTTATCTTTGGTTTGCAGGTATTTAATGAGTGCTTCTATTTCCTTAGTGGTTTTACAACTGTTTAGATAGGTTTTTTGGTCTTGATTTAACTCTGGTAATTGGTATCTGTTTAGAAAGACAGCTGTTTCATTTAGATTTTCTATTTTTGTGGAGTTTAGGCTTTTGAGGTTAGACATAATAATTTTTTTGTATTTTCACAGTTTCTATTTTTATGTCTCTCTTTTCATTTTTAACTTTGTTAATTTGGATGCTGTCTCTGTGCCTCTCAGTTAGTTTGGCTAAAAGTTTATCTTTTTTTATTTTCTCAAGGAACCAGCTCTTGGTTCTGTTGTTTGTATTGTACTCTCTGATTCTACCTTATTAAATTTAAGCCATCAGTTTAACTTTTCCTGCTATCTACTCGTCTTGTGTGTGTTTGCTTATTGACCTTCTTGAGCTTTCAGGTGTGCTGTTAAGTTGCTATTATGAGAGCTCTCCAATTTCTTTATGAAGACACTTTCTTAGTAACATGAATTCTACTCTAAACACTGCTTTCATTTTGTCCAATGATATTGCCCATGTTGTGCCATAATTTTAATTGAATTACAGGAAGTCTTTTATTTCATTCTTTATTTTATCCCTGACTTAGTGCTCACTAAGTAGAACATTGATCAGTTTCTATGATTATGGGTTGGTTTGTAGTGTGTGCATGGGTCCATTGGTGGATTGAATTGTGGGTCCCACATCTGACCCCAACAAGGGGCTAGGGCCACTTCTCAGAGGAACAAAGGTGTAGGAATTTGACTCTATTCACTCCACTCTGGTGCTGAGTATACACTGGGCTATGAGAAGGCAGGACTCCATTTGAGGTGGGGGAACACAGTCTGAGGTCCTGCAGGTAGAGGGAGAGGCTCTGGTTGCACCCCACAGGGAGAAGAGTCTTGGTCAAGGTGACTCGCTTGGCTGGGTCACTGCTGACTTGACTTGCTTGCTTGAGTTGGTGGCTTCTGTGACTGGAAATATAGAGAGGTCATCTGTGGGAGATTATGTGGCAGCTTTGTAGTTGAAAACTTTCTCCACGATTCCCCACAGTGGGTCCCAAAAAAAAGAGAAATAGGCTATGGTCTTAAGATATTTATTGTCAGGGAAGAAAATTGATGAAAACTATACCCTATATTTTCAGGGAAGGGCTGAGGTTAAGTACCATTTTCAAGGAAGAGGGTTTGGGATGGGATGTTTAATTGGCTATGCCCTCTGGCCTTTAGGTATCTTATTAATATAAAGATCTGTCTTGAGGCTCTGTGGTCTGTAGTCATGCCTTCTACCTGTGTAGGAGCTAGTGGGCATTGTCCTAAGTGCCTGAAATGTGCAGATTGATGAATGTCTTCAGACTCATGTCAAGTGCCTGGAGTTTGGAAGCCTGGTGAAAAGCATGCTGTTCCTTGCATGGAAACTTGTGGAGTCTCCAACCTGCAGGATCTCCTGTGATTTCTAGCCAGTGCTTGACCAGAAACCATACTGTCCTATCATGATCCTACAATTATGTAGGCTTTCTGTTGTTTATGTTGTGGTTTAGGTCTAGCTTTAACCTCTGATGTTCTGAGAAGGCAGGGTGTATCTCATGAACTTTCCAGAGACCTGAGAGATTGAAGGCACTCAAGAATCTATGGGGGTGATCTTAGATGAAGCTCACAGCGTTGGTTATATGGAAACTGAAGTTAGGCTTCCTGTACTTAGGTAGGAAAACTAATGGAGCAAGAGGGACATCAAGTCATCCACAAATTTGGGACACAATATGTCTCCTATGTACAAGAAATGTTGGAGAAGGGATGGAGCATAGACTGAGGGATGCTTGAAGCAATAACTGACCCAACTAGAGACACATCCCATGAGCAAGTGCCAATACATGACACTATTAATGATACTATATTATGCTTGCAGACACAAGTCCAATAAAGTTATCCTCTGAGAGTCTTAATCCATCAGCTGACTCAGATGGATACAGAGAACTACAATCTTACATTGCATCAGTTCTGGGACACTTATGGAAGAGTTTGGGAAAGATTAAACAACCTGAAAAAGACAGGAACTCCTTGGTATGATCGATTTAGTGAACTAACTTTGATCCTTGGGGCTCTCAGAGACAGAACCACAAACCAAAGAGCATACACAGGTTAGCCCTAGGACTCTTATACAAATGTAGCATATGTGCAGCTCAGTCTTTAAGTAAGACATGAATGACTAAAGGAGAGGCTATTCCAAAAATTATTATCTGTCTTATGAATATGTTCCTTTAGCTGGGATTTTCCATTTGGCCTCAGGGAAAGGATGCACTTAACCCTGCAGAGAGTTGATGTGCTAGGTTGGGTGGGATAACCATGGCTAATCTTCATCCTGTCAGAGGATCGGGGTGGGGGAAGAAGGGAGGGATTGTGAGAGGTTCAGGCCGAGTTCCCTAGAGTTCAGTCAGTGATTGTGATTTAAAGTGAATAAAAAAGAACAAGCAGGTATAGAAAAAGTAATATCTAACAAAACAGTTTTTAAACCAAAAATTATTAACAGTAATATTGAAGAACACTTCTCAGTCATCAAAGGAAAAATCCACAGGATCACATCCCATTTCTTTTCATCTATGCCCAAAATTCAAAGGCACCCATGTTTGTAAAAGGAACATTACTAAAGCTTAAATCATACTTGAACCCCACACAGTAATAATGGAAGACTGCACTCTCACCAGTGGAAAGGTCATAGAGACAAAAAATAAATAGAGAAATAATGAAACTAACAAAAGTTATGAAACAAATGAAGCTAGCTAATATCTATAAGATATTTCACCCAGTCAGAAAAGATTGTAGCTTTTTCTCAGCACCTCACAGAATCTTCTGCAAAATTCGCTATGTAATGAATTGGTCACAACACAGAATCAGCATATATAAAAAATATTGAAAACCATCTTGTAGCCTATCAGATCACCATGGATTAAAGACAGACTTCAACAACAACAGGAACTACAGAAAGCCCACATACTCATGGAAACTGAACAACATGATCACTGGGTCAGGGAAGAAATAAAGAAATGGAAGACTTTCTATAATTCAATGAAAATGAAGGCACAATATACATAAAATTGTGTGAAACAAAAAAAAGCAGTGCTAAGACTAAAGTTTATAGAACTAAGAGGGTTTATTCATACAGAAATTCTAGAGATCTCATATTAGCAAATTAACAGCATATCTGACATCTCTAGAAGAAGAAGAAACCTCAGGTAGTGCTATGTCCAATTATCTGAGGAACCACCAGACTGATTTCTAGAGTGGTTGTACCATCTTACAATCCCAACAACAATGGAGGACCCAGCTATACCACTCCTGGGCATACACCCAGAAGATGCTCCTCCAACACATAACAAGGACATATGCTCCACTCTGTTCATAGCAGCCTTATTTATAATATCCAGAAGCTGGAAAGAACCAAAATGTCCTTCAACAGAGGAATGGAAACAGAAAATGTGGTACATTTACACAATGGAGTATTACTCAGCTATTAAAAACAATGAATGTGAGAAATTCTTAGGCAAATGGATAGAACTAGAAAATATCCTGAGTGAAGTAACCAAATCACAAAAGAACATACATGGTATGCACTCACTGATAATTGGATATTAGCCCAAAAGCTCACAATACCCAAGATCACATGAAGCTCATGAAGAAGGAAGACCAAAGTGTAGGTGATTTGGTCCTTCTTAGAAGTAACAAAATAATCATGGGAGCAAATATGGAGACAAAGTGTGGGACAGAAACTGAAGAAGGGGTCATCTGGAGACTGTTCCACTGGGGTACCCATTCCATGTGCAGTCACCAAAGGTAGATGCTGATGTGGATGACAGGAAATGTATGCTGACAGGAGCCTGATATAGCTGTCTCCTCCCTAGAGGACTGCCAGAGCCTGACATATTCAGAGGCGGATGCTCACAGCTAACCATTGAACTGATCGTGAGGTTCCCAATGGAGGAGTGAGAGAGAAGACTGAAGGAGCTGAAAGGGTTTGCAGCTCCTTGGGAAGAGCAACAATACTAACCAACCAGAGCTCCCAGGGTCTAAACCACCAGTCTGGGAGCACATAGGGAGGTACTCAGGCATAGGTGAGAAAGTAAGTACTTAGTCCAGTGAAGGCTGAATGCCCCAGTGTGGGGGAATTCATGGGTGGGGAGGTGGGAGTGGGGAGGTGAGTTGGGGCACATCCTCATAGAAGCAAGAGGAGGGGGATGGGATGGGCCTGTGTAGGGGGGAAATGGAGAAAGGAGATCACATCTGAAATATAAATAAAGTATCAAATAAAAAAATGAAAAAAGAAATATACTTGCAAGTTAGGTTAAAAAAGAGAATCTGTTTTTCCCTAGCTGTACTGCTTTGTCTGTCCTCAGTGGGAAACGATGTGGCCTAGTCCTGCTCAGAGAAGAGGAGGGACATTGTGGGGAAGGGGGTCTAGAGGGAGAGAGGTACAAAGGTAAGAATGGTAGGAGAGGAGGGAATGGGGGCTGCAATTAAGATATAAAGTGAATAAATAAATTAAGATACAAAGTGAATAAATAAACAAATGAATAGGGGAAAAGAAGAAGAAACAAACACACACAAGAGGAGTAAATGGCAGGAAGCACTAAAACTGATGGCAGCAATCAATGAAATAGAAACAGAAATAAGTAGTCAAAGAATCAAGGAAACAATGAGGTATTTATTTTAGAAAAATAACAAAATATAAATACTTTTATGAAGTGGAAAGTTTTTGTTTTTTTGAAACTCAGATATGTCAAATGACATTTTACTAGAGCACATATGTAAAAGGATGACTTGGTAAACAAGACAGGTGAAGGAATGTTTTACGGAACAAGATATAGATGAAGGGATGTTTTGCTACAGCAAACACATGAAGGAACACATGAATCATGAGTATAAATATGAACTGCAGACAATGGGAGTTGGAACATTGGTTTGGCTTGGTCCACTTCACTATTCTTTGCAAAAGACATACATGTATTAGTTCATCTTACATAGCATTGTTGAGCTCTTCTTGTGGTGACACAGACATTGGGAGAAACTTACCAAAGAAGTTCTTGTAATTTTCCTGTGGTTTCTTACCACCAGTGTGGCCTTATCATAAGCAGATTGATAAGCTTTGTGATTTTTTGAGTATTGCAATACAGCTTCTGGTTCGTGTTTGATGTGTGCATACTAGAGAATCAGAATGCAGCTGCTGATTAATATATGGTGTTTGCTATATGACTGAACTGCTTAGAAAGAAGATTGAGCTTGCCCCCAAAGAAGTACTGCTAAACCTGTCCCCTTCTCACACATCCTAATAACTTTTAACTTCCACTACATCTGGTGGGTGGTGTGCTAGAGGAGAGGTTGAAAAATTAATAGAGTAGGTGGAAAAGAATGTGTGCCTATATACTTCCTGAAAACAAACTGAAAGGCAAAGCAAACTGAAATGCAGAGAGACAATATTCAATTTAATAAAACATAAAGGAAAAGTAGCATAAAACAACAGACACTGAGTTAATTCAATAAATCATTAGGTAATGTTTCAAAATGTTTACTACACAATATTGTAAAATTTTAAAAAATCATGAAATTTTCCTGGTAAATAGGACTTGCAAAAGTTTAGTCAAGATAAGAAAAACTATTTAAATAGTCCCAATAAAATAGAAGTAATCAAAATCTCCCAACCAAAAAAAATGATCAGAACAAGAAGATTATAGCATTGAATTCTACCAGATTTTCAAAGAAGAACTAATACCAATAGTCCTCAAATAATTACCCAAAATAGAAATAGAAAAATTATTGCAAATTTCATTTTATGAGGCCACAGTTGTGCTGATACCCAAACTATAGCAAAACTCAACAAAGAAAAAGAATTGTATACCAATTTGCCTCATGGACAATGACGTAAATATAATAAAATGCTCACAAACCCCATCTCCAAACAAATAAAAATATTCATATATTTTTGTCTTTGTAGCATTTTTTACAAATATATATATATATGTGTGTGTGTGTGTGTGTGAGAGAGAGAGAGAGAGAGAGAGAGAGAGAGAGAGAGAGAGAGAGAGAGAGAGA
>JANHMN010000005.1:104285715-104409797 GCA_030674055.1 Rhabdomys pumilio
AGAGAGAGAGAGAGAGAGAGAGAGAGAGAGAGAGAGAGAGAGAGAGATATGATGGGTGGGTAGGAATAAGGAGAATAAATAAGTTGCTGAAAAGGAAAGTGATGATGTTCAAATTATGTTTTTAAGAAAATATTTAATATTGACAAGTGAAATGGATAAATTATATTTTGAAAACTTCTCACAAATGAGTGAGAAGTTAACTACTCTGGTCCTTTAAGACTTCTTTTCTGCACTCTGTACTATTGCAGTTCATATCTCATAACCATGGATACATCATAATTTCTAGAGCATTTCCATTCTTACATTTGATAGTAACTTTCATTTGGACTTCATACAAGATTCAAAGAGGCAAGTATTTTGTATTTCTCTTATGGGATTTATTAATACCTTTTTATTTCAGGGGCCATAGGTGGAGGCCACTGTAATATGCTTAGTTTATTTTTTTATAATCATTTCCATGTGAATAAGTCTCATTTAATGTCATAAAGCTGGGAATCCCATGTGAGTCACTGAAGTTTCTGGAGCCTGACATGCTCATTATACCTGTGTAGTTTTCTGAAGTTGAGCTTGTGAATTAGCCTATGTTTTTTTTCCTATCTACAAAATGGGGATAATCATTGTGTGGATCTCAGGGGAGAGTCAGGAACATGAAAAGCACTTACATCCCTGAAGTGAACAAGTGAGGCACCAACTAAGCAAAGCGTAGAAGAGGAATGGAAAGGTTTGTGTGAAGCAGGGGTATTGGTCCACCTTCTGCCTCCCTCGGGGCATGGCCACATGGAAGGTGAAATGCAGAAAATTTGAATGAACTTATCCCAAGCTGCCTCTGAGCTGGAGCTGGACTTTAGGAAAGCACTGAGATACAGCTCTGGGAGTGAAAGAGTACAAGCTGAAGTGTGGGGAAAGCTATGGCTGGTTAAGGAGTCCCTAGGCCTGAGATGATCCCAGGTCATGTGGTTCTTTGATTTTTGGACAACCAGGTCTTTCTAGAAGTGACAGAAATGCCAATAACTGAGTCAGGGCCCACAGGGTGGAGACTGAGGCCTTGCCCAGTGTTGAGAGAATTAAGGGAACTCTGGATTAGCTCAAAAGTGATTGTCCTTAGCTTGGAGGGAGTGGTTTGAAATCACTGATGAGCCTTTAACTGGAGAATTACATGTGGTTTTGTAGGTCAAGATTTTTTTTCAATACTCCACTGTGGGGCTGTAGCATGTGTGGGCACAGGTTTTGTTGGGCTGAGTTGTGGGTCCCACATGTCTGCCACCCCAGGAGGCTGGAACCATGGCTCAAGGGGCTGAAGCATTGGAATTCAACTGAGTTCACTCCATGTGACACCAGGCAGATTTCAGGCAATGGAAGCCACAGAGTTCCACTCCAGGAGTGGGAAGTTCTCAGTCTGAGGTCCCTCAGGGGTGGAGCTCTTGGGTTAGGGGACCCAGGACCAGGGTCCTGGCTGGGAACTGACTGTTCTCAAGCCATAGGGCTTCCAGGCACCACTAAGAGACTGCAGAAGAACTGAGATGGTGGGGGGCATACAAGCTAGACTAGCCTGCAGCCAAAAGGTGTGAGGGAGAGAAGCTCCAGTGGTGGCCCATTGGGTAGATGAGACTCTTGGTCATGGCAATTCACTTGTCTGGGTCATGGCTGGCTCAGTTAGTTTGCTTGAGTTGACAGGCCTCCTCAGTGGCTGGAATGTAGAGAAGTCCTCTGGTGGGACATTAGAGGGCAGCTCATTGGTTGAAGGTCCCCTCTACAGTTCTGCATGGTGGGCCTCAAAGACAAGAGGAAGTACATGATTTTAAAAGGTTTATTGTCATGGCAAAAGTGGATGAAGCTGTACCCTGTGTCCTCAGGGCAAGCCTGAGGTTAAATAGCATTTGTAAGTAGAAGGCGAGTCTGGGAAGGAATGTTTAATTGGCCATGTCCTCTGGCCTTTAGGTATCTCATTATTATGGCGATGTCTTGAGGCTCTGCTGCTTGTAGTCAGGCCCTCTACCTGTGCTACGTGACAGAAGACCACAAACCTTTCTTTGGGAGGAGATGTAAATGGCTAAAGCTAAGTGAAAGGAACCAGGAGGCCCAGGAGTACCGCCAACTCCTACCATCCCTTTAGGGTCTCTGGGGTTAAAAGCAGGCTCAACTGGGTACCCCATTGCCTCTCACAGCCCACTGCGTCACACTCCACATGGAGTTGTTGGGTGAAAGCGACAGTCCAAGATTCAAAATTGTTTATAGATAGTTCATGGCAGAAAAAGGATCCATACTACACCGTCTCAGGGTGAACCTGAGATTAAATACCATTTGCAGCGAGGAATGATTGGGAAGGGAAGCTTATTGCCTAAGTCCTCAGGGCCTATAAGTACCTTATTAGCAAGGAGAACAGTGTTCTAGGACTATGTGACTACAAGTCATGTTTCCTTGTATGAAGGATTGGCATATGTTCCAGGCCTGAATCTGGCAGGAAACAGGGAGTGCCCTAAACTTCAGGTGTGTGCCCACTGATTCTCCTCGGTCTCAGACTCTCTCTTCCTTAATGAGCTTTCTGGAATGGTTTCACCATTCCACAGAGGGGTCGGTTGAGGAGACAATGTTCTTAGCTGAAATGTCTTCCTAAGACAGCACCTGTTTTGCTGAATGTAATTCATTTCTTGTGGAACTTTCTCTCTGGTGAACATTTTCTGCTACTTGTAAGGTATTTATGATCTTGGCATCCTTCAAATTGCATATCATCTATCAGCTTTCCATCTTCAGATCCACAGACATTTGCCTGCCAATGTAATACCCTTCATGCTTACTCTAGGCACACAGCTCCTTTGGGATACTTCCCCATAGATAGAATACACATCAGTTTCCATTTTATGAGGACTAAATAGGCATGTGTAGATCAGGCAAAGAATTTACTTTTTAGAAAGACTGAATCTTGCCATCCAGGGCTAAATCCTACTCAGAGGTCCTTACCATATAACACAGTTTATCTGCTGGGATTCATTTTTTTACAGTCCTAGTGTCAGGCCCACTTCTGCTGTTGTATAACTCCCAGGCCTAGCTTAATATGTCAAAATTGTCCAATTCTTTTCATAGTCAGCTCCTCATAATCTTGCTTCCAAGTGTTATCTATTAAAGTAAATGTAACTTATTGCACACATGTATTGCCCCTGATATCACTACTATGACTAAGACTATAATAACTTTACACATCATAAAGTGGCTCTGGACTCACAGGTCATTACACATTGTATTGCCCTCACTTTTGGCTCTAAAAGACTTCATCACACTTCCAGGACTAGAACTGGTGGGCCAATTCCTGTGAAGACTGCAGGACTGGACCCAATACTGTAAAAAGGGAATTTGAGTGCATAAAACAATTTCTGGTTAATTTTCCATGAAACAAGGCCAACTTTTGCTATGTTCATTCTTCTATGCCAACTTCTCTAGGTATGCTACTGGACTTTTTCACACTCACTGAAGTTTGTTTATGAATGCAAATATACAAACACACAAACAATTGTTTGGTGTGTGCTGGTTTAGATTCACAATTCATATATCTGGTTTGCTTTGTGATTTCTGAAGAACATTTGTTGATATTGCCTTTACCAAATACTTGGTCCTAGCTATCATCAAACATCAAGTGCACCGATTTTCCAGAGTAGTGCTATCTCACAATCTCAGGCATGGCTCTTGAGATGTAGCTGACACATGAGAGTAGGTCTTTCCATGAAAGTAAAGCATCAACTTTGCTATATGTGTGATTTTAAAATTTGAATGCTCTTCTATATATTAAATGCCTTCCAGACTTTAAATCTGTGGTTATTGTAGTCTCTGCACATGATAGTTATAATTTTAGGTACTGTTAACAAGCAGTAGAAAGCAAGAGGACTGGTATAATGCAATTGCAATAAAAACACAAGAAATTCAAAGTTAAAGAATGGATGTAAATAAGGAGGTAGCTCAACTCTGAAAAGAAACCATATCATGTGTGGAGACACTTAAGTACATATATTTCTGGAGGGTAAAGCTGGATGTGTTAGCCTTGTCACTGCTGACAGTGTGTGCTGTTGTCCTGGAGCAGGAAGGCAATGTTGTGCATGGAGGAGGCTAATGTCATTTGTGACCTTTCTCTACTAGAAGGCAATAGCCATCTCTTATTCACCTTGTGCTTAATAGCACACATGTCCAGGAAATTCCAATTGTTTCCCATGGCCCAAATGATGTGTAGGAGATGACAGCTTGTCAGAGTATTTTTCTTGTCTCATCAGCTCATCATTTTTCTTGTCTCTTATCTCATTGAATTTCAACTCATAAAAACTGTGCTTCGTGGCACCTACTCTTACCCAGTTAGTCATTTCATAAACTACAAGCAGATTACTTTTAAGATATTCCAGCTTTTCTCTCCATAGGGCAAAGGCCACTTTACGATTCAAAATCAATCAATTCTATCCATAGATTCAACACTCTCAAGATGTTTCAATAGTGCAAAGTCTTCTTTGGAATCTCAGGGCAGTTTTTAAACTGCCATAACTTGAAGTATCTTAAAACAGCTTACCTCTTCGTGATATAAAATTATATGGAAGAAATATTATCATTATAAGAGGGAGGAGTGGGAAAACTGCAAGTTCAAAGCATCCTGAGGAAACATCTAACCCCATGAGAGCAAATTCAAAATATAGCAGATCTGTATCAGTCATTTAGGCTTCAAAGTATTTGAGTAGCTTTTACCTTCCTGCTTTGCTTCCAGTAGTATGCATTCTCATTTTTATCTGTCTGTACCACATATATGTAACTTTCTATGACAAGTACCTTAACTTACTGACATCTGAAAATCTTTAGTGTTCAGACTCCAGCATAGAATCTGTATTCTGATAGACAAAGTAAGTGCCTAGTATACATGATAAGATCTGCATACTCTTGCCTTCTAGTGCCTTGTTCACCATTTCATACTTGCAATCAGCTACCCAACCTGAAAAATAATTTTTAGTTGAGATTCCCCAGAAGAGTCCAATACTATACTCTCAATTGGAGGAGACCTAGCTAGGTATGTGCAGATTATACTTGAGTGTCCATTGTGAGCAAATTTTGACCTTGGCCTCCAGGGCCATGTGCTAGTCTCAGGCCTCCATATGTCACTGAGCAACTGAATTGGGCTTAACTATTTAGTATTACCAAATATGAGCATCCCAGGTCTGCTGTGTGTACAGTCTGAGATCGTGCTTCTCTAGATGCATCCTCAGGACTTCCAGTTATGACATAGCTTGCCTGGCTTTGAGGTTTTTCAAACTGTTTGTCAGGATTCTATTAACTCACTCATCTTGTATCAGTTTTTTTTTTCAGATTCAGTACTGTGTTTGTTAGGGGTTTTCTGCTGTGAACAGATAACATGACCAAGGCAACTCTTACAAAGGCAACATTTAACTGGAGATGACTTACACATTCAGAGTTTCAGTCCATTATTATCAAGGCAGAAATATGGTAAGACCCAGGCAGGTATGGTACAGGAGGAGCTGAGAGTTTATATCTTCATCTGAAGCCTGCTAGCAGATTACTGGCTTCTAGACAGATAGGGTGAGGATCTTAAACCTACACCCACAGTGACATATCTACTTCAACAAGGCCACACCTCTTAAAAGTGCCAGTCCCTGGACCAAGCATATACAAACCATATACAAGTACCATGTTATGATGCTCCCAAATTTATCTGCTAGTTGTGACAGGGTCTCATCCTATTTATTTGTGTTGTATTAACCTGACACATTCTAGAGTAATCTGAGAACCTGGTCCCTCAATTCAGTACATTCCTTCATGAAATGGATTGTATAAAAACTTGCTGAGAGCTCTCTTGCATAATGATACTTATAGGAGTGTGCAGCCCTCTGTGCATATTTTACAGCATTGGTAGGTAATTTGCATTGTACAATAAGTCAAATGGAATTATGTATGAAATGGAAAGTACAACACAGTATTACTTATTGGTGTGTGTTTCTGTTCTTGTTTCTAGGTTTCTTCCTTTGTTCTTCGATCATGATCCTTCTGTTATATACATCCAAGTTCCTGTCCTGCTTACTTTGGCATGTCTTCCTAGAAATAAGCCCAACAGTATAATTCTGAGCATGTGGAAACATACAGCTCAGCAATTGTTTGTTGGAGGTCAGTACAAGGTGTTCTTCTTTCTTCTTGGTTCATCTTGAGACAGCTGAGGAGGAAGAGCTTCAGTGAGGGTAAGACTTAGTTGTACAAGATATATAAGGTTGCTGTATAATAACAAAATATTTACCAATCTTAAGTCTAAGTCACTTTGATATTGTACCTGACATGCCTGAGTTCATTTTGGTCAGAAGCGTCAGTCTCCGGCAATTAGTATCTCATCATAAAACAGCCTGGTATTAAGTAAAGGATTAACTGCTAGAGCCTGTTCCATCTTGTCCAGATGCCTCTTGCTTGTCAGCCTTGGGGGGGCAGTTTGTAGCAATAACTTCTTTTGAACTTGTTGAATAGAATCACACTTTCAGAAAGAAATTTGTTTACACAGCAATTTTGGGTTAAACTCACATAAATTTATATCCACATTCATACACATACATTCACAAATCCATATATATGTCAAAAGACCAAGACCTAGCATAGCCACATACAGAACTCATTCATTCTGGATGAAAAGTGAGCTCCATTCTTTACTGCAGAGAGAAAGAAAACATTTCTAACCTTTTATTCCTAAATGAATTAAAACCAAGTTTGTAAGAAGAAAGCTTTGCTCAGTTTAGTAAGTTTAAGCATGCATTATTATTAAAAAAAAGACCCGATCTCTCTCATGGCAAGGTTAAGCCCATCTGCTTCTTCTGCTCTATGGGCAGTTTCTTCTTTTCTTTCTTTCCTTCTACATTCTACAGCTGGCTCTCTTAACTTTTTAAATTGCCTTATGATTTACATGTTATTCCACTCTTCATTCTCTTTCTAATATTGCTCTCTTCTGCTCTGAAGTACCAATGCTCTTACCCCATGCTTTTACTTCTAAGTTCTTCTTATGCTTAGTTCTGTCTAAAAAGTTCTCTTTTCTTCTTTGTACTCAGCACTTCTATGTCTTTCAGAATACATGATCACATAGTAAAAAGTTCATTACAAGTTGACATATAAATTTAAATTACAAATCAAATAGAAAGACTCCAACAGAAAATGTTTTCATGCACATCCAATAAGAAGCAATTTTCTGGCCAAACATTAATCATTTTTTTTACCAACTCTACATGTTCCTTGAGGGTTAGAAAAAATAGATACTGTGACTAAGTATTTAGTGAAGTTTTGTACAAATGAACACAGTCAATATTTTAACTTCTGTACTTGCACCAATAGTAAATCCTCATGTCTGTTTTTATGACCTTTAGTTCATGGTTTTACAACCTCTTGGTGTGTGCTCTAAGTTGTAGATTCCTGCTTGCTTTCTCAGGTGCAATTAACAGGTGACATTTGAAGACTGGCAGAGTTCTCATTGCAGAGACTTAATAGCAGTCCTATCAGGTCCTATCATAAATGAGATTAATAATTACTAATATAATTTTAGGAATTCTTATAGGATTGTCATTAAGAATTAAAAATTCATTATCTGCCTATCACTACAAGACAGTACATATTAGTAGTTCTGCAGAAATCTGCTCAAAGGGGTATGCTAATGTCTATTGATTGTTATTTATAATAATAACACAAAAAGCATATTAATGACATAAATCTTACTAAAATTAAATTCTTCTGGGCCTTGCCTGAAGGAGCAAATCCATCCTAGATTTTAATCCAAGGAAGATCCATCTTGGAAAGGTCACAAGTAATATTTTATCTTTGCCTTGTTGGCTTTTGGCAATTGTTTCTCATTGGTGAGCTCTCAAGAAGCTCCCCTTCCAGTAAAATTGTCACTCTGTCAGGATAGTTCTGGTCACACAAATCCTGCACTACCTCTGTTGAATTTCTGGGGAACCAACATAACCTTTCCACTCTCACACTCTATGTCCTAATTCTGCATTCAGATTTCTCTCAACATCTTTTCCTTAATTGCTCCCCTGCATCACTCCTGTACATAACATGCACACACCCCCAGGTCTATATCCTATTATGAAGCTTCTGCATCAAACTTCCTCAATTGGTTGTGTAGCCCTCAGATTCTTTGGCTATCTCTATTTCCAGTTGAGCTCCTGATGGACAGAGCTTGTACCACATAGGCATGATGAGCTCTAGAGACCTTTGCCTTCATGTGCCCTCCTCCACCTTTCAGGCTTGTTTTCAGACATAAAGATTTCCACTAAACTTCCAGATGAGTTCACCCAGTAGTGAGTCCACATGTTCAGTGTTCATGGGAAGTAGCTTAGCTAAGAATGTGCAGATTATACTCGGCTTTCCATTGTGAGCATGTCTGAATTTTGCAATTCAGTATCATCCAAAATTCCAACCTCGTCTGTTACAGAGAACCTGCCTTGGGATTCCCTGCTTAGTAGTACCAAATAGAAGCCCATTTCTGCTGTTCACACACTCCCAAATCATGTTTCTCTAGAACTATTTGTTGGACATCTAGTTCTGATACAAATTGTCTGGTTTTGAGTCTCTCAGATTGTTTCTCGGGATACTATTAATGCTATAGATTTCTATCACTGTTGCATAAGATTCTGCATCATGTAATACATACAAACACATTTTTCTATCAGGTGTTATAGATCCTCACCATGATGGTTTGTGTTTCTATTAACTAGTCAAAATATAGAATCCTCTGAGGAGTAGTAACATTCCTCAATAAAATTGACTGTAAAAAATCCTGTTGAGAGCTTTCTTCATCAATGAGTGTTATGGTAGTGAAAAGCCCTTTGTGTGTTCTATGGTTAAAAATTTCCCATACTTTTAATGAAGGTTCTTGATTTTACCTCCTTTAAATCCCACCACCCAACTTTGATAGTAGAAAAGAAAAAGTTATTAGGACACTGAGTAAGAGGATCTCTTTAGCAGTTGTTCTTTGGAGGAAATCCTATCTGTGGTATTATGAAGTCAGCAGTTCAGTTCACAGGGTTCAGCATTGGCAGCTCAATCTCCTTGCAAAGATTCAGGAATATAACAGAATCTGGTTCAATAGTGTCTAGGTAGCAAACATGTATCTCCTGAAGTGGTATGACATAGCAGAAATAACCAGGCCTAGACAGAATGAACAAGAGTCAGACTGAGCAATAAAGACCACTAGGGACAGAATGCCAGAGAATTTCTCTGCTGTATATCTCTTAAGGAAGCAAAGATTAACAAAGTAGCAAGACCAAGAAGAAGAAATTTTGCAAAGCTAGGTTTGCAAGTCCCCCTCATTCTTCATTGAGTTCTAATTGTATTCCCCCCAAACATCACATGACTTCTCTGAGTCTTACCTCACAATGTGTTTTGCCTCAGCAAGTCTGTCTTAGTAAAACTCCACATGAGTTTCTGTCAGCTGACATCACTCTGCCAATCAGTCTAAGTATGATATAGCTGTATGAAGCTGCCAGAAAACCTTGAGACTTTTGTAGTGCATGTGTCTCAATGGTGTCGTGACAAATGGAGCTCACCTATGAAATATATGGTGAACCAATACATGCCTGGCTCTAGCAAAGAATCCATCATGTGTCCTTTCACAAGCTTACATTAGCAAAATATCCTTTCAAATGTGTCCAGTTCAGAGAAATTTATTTTTCACTTGTATACATTAGAAAATCCTTTTTGTCAACTGTATCCTCTTCAGTGAAATGTTCCTTCATGTATCTCCTTTTCAAAAACATCCTGTCACCTATATCTGCTTCAGAAAAAAAACATCCCATCATGTGTTTGCCCTAGCAAAGCACCATCCTACACAACTTACTTTTCAAAAAGTCATAAATTACCATGTCAGTGAGTGTTTCCAAGATTTGGAAGGGAGTTGTGTGTTGTTCAGGAGGACAAGCAGAAGTAGATCTGGAGTTGAAAGAAGTATATAGTATTGCTTAGTGGTATCTCTTTCAGTTCTTGCCTCTGGGTTTCTTCTTTGATTTTACCTCAGGATTCTCAAGAATGATTAGTGAAGGTCCTGCCCTACTTACTATGGTAAGTTTTCCCAAAAATAAGCACAACTGTGCTACTCACAATTTGTGGAGACATATAGTTCAACCCTTGTCTCTTGTTGGTAAGCTATTCAGGAGCTCTGATTCCAATGTTAATGTCATTGTGCTAGGAGAATTCTGGTCACACAGATTCTGCACTGCTTCTCTTGAAATTCCTGGGGGAACCAATTTCCACCACTACATGCTAAGGCCTAACTCTAGTGGCAGATTTCTTTCAATACTTTTGTCTGAATAGCTTCCCTGAATCTCCCCTTTCCACAACATACACACAATTCCCTGCCTAGATTCTATCATGCAGTTTCTGCTTTTAACTTCCTCATTTGGTTGTCTACCACCATTTTCCTTTGCCAACTCTACACAAAGAGTCCCCTTTCCAATGGACATTTGCCTGTACCAGGTATGCATGATTGGATCTAAAGACATTTTAAGTCTTTTGCTTTTCTCACACTTCTCTGCTTTTTTTCTGGGCACTCAACTCTTCACCCAAATTCCTGGTGATTTTTTCCAGTAGTCCTTTCACAACAGTATTCATGATAAAAGAAGGCTAGCTAAGTACCTGCAGGTTATACATGGTTATTCTTTGTGGGCAAGCCTGAACCTTACCATCCAGTACCATCTCCTATTCTCAGTACCATCTCCTATTCTCAGACATTCTCCAGGTAATATGTTTTCCAGAAGCTCTTCTTTCATTGTCATTGTCACTTTTCCAGGAGAGTTCAGGTCACACAGATCCTGCACTATCTCTGCTGAATTAATGAAGAAACAGAAACTCTACCCCTATATTATAAGGACTAAGTCTGGATAAAGATTTGTTTCACATCATTGCCTGAAAATGTTCTTTGGATCTCTCCTGTCCACATCATGCACATAAACCATACATAGGTCCTATCATGCACCTTCTGCATCTAACTTCCTTAATTGGTTCTCTAACCTCCAGATTCCTACTAATACTTTTCCTGATAGGTCATGTGTCTGATTTGCATGATGAAATATACAGACCTTTGCTTTCCAGTGCCCTACTCACTTTTCTATGCTTGGCACAACACACCCATCACTACATCCAATTTCAAGGTAATTTCCCTTGTTGTAAGTCTACAATTATAGTCTCAATTAGTGGAGTCTAGCTAAGTTTGTGCAGATTACTTTTGAATGTCATTTTAAAGCAATTCTCACCCTTCCCCCACACACAATGTCATCTCCTATTCCCAAACTTCCCCCAGGTCACATGGTCACTAAACTTGGATTCCCTATTAAGCACTCCCAAGTACAAGCCCAATTATGCTATGTGCTCATCACTACACCACTGTTTACTAGGCAAATTTTCTGGACATCCACTTGTGACACAGATTGTCTGGCTATGAGGCTTTCAAACTATTAGTCATGTACTATTAACCCTGAAATCTTGCATGATATTTTTCATCAGGTTATATACCATGTAGACTGTCCTATGACATTCTAC
Source organism: Rhabdomys pumilio (assembly GCA_030674055.1). NCBI lineage: Eukaryota > Metazoa > Chordata > Mammalia > Rodentia > Muridae > Rhabdomys > Rhabdomys pumilio. The sequence continues at coordinate 104,297,257 of JANHMN010000005.1, forward strand.
TTCCAAGTATAATAATGTCTCAAAATGATGGTTTCTATTGTATTAACATGATACAATCTACAGTCATTTGAGAAGTAGTAACTTCATTTCAGAACATTCCTCCTTGACATGGCCTGTAGAAAAGCTTGTTGAGTGCTCCCTTGAGTACTGATTCTTATGGTGGTGGGAGTCATCTCTGTGTATGGTCTGGCTTTTGGTGGTGCTTTTGGGTTGTTCCAGAAGGCAGGCCTCAGTATCTATGGATTTCAAAACACTATGTAATATTCCTTAGTGGTATCAGCTTTAGACTTTGCCTTCCAGTTTTCTGCTCAACAAAACATGATTGGCTCCTAGCACCCATCTCTGCACCCAATTTCCTTATGAGTTTCCCTAATATTGTATCCAAAGTATACTCAGTTGTGTTTTAGAAAAAAGAGAACAGCCAGGGATATGTTTAGTAGAGGTGCAGTATATTGCAGGGAAAAGGGATGCTTCTGAGCATCACTTACCCCTGAGGTACCAGCCATCTGATGATCATAATATAGAATATAGACTATTTAGGGCATAGGGAGGGGAGTTAAGTGGGTAAGAGAGACAGACAAAGTCAAAGAGTTGGAGAGAGAGAGAGAGAGAGAGAGAGAGAGAGAGAGAGAGAGAAGAGGAGGAGGAAGGGGAAGAAGAGAAAGAGGAGGAGGAGAAAGAGAAGATGGCTATGAATACATGGAAAGAAAAAGGAAGAGGGTAATGGGGAAAAAGACAGAGGAAGAAGAGGGTAAGAAATCAAAAGGAAGATGAGGAGGAAGGGGAAGAAGAGAAAGAGGAGGAGGAGAAAGAGAGGATGGCAGAGAGAGGATGGCTATGAATACATGGAAAGAGAAAGGAAGAGGGTAATGGGGAAAGAGACAGGAAGAAGAGGGTAAAAAATCAAAAGGAAAATGAGGAGGAAGGGGGAAGAAGAGGAGGAAGAGGAGAAGGAGGGGATAGCTGTGAACACATGGAAAGAGAAAGGAAGAGGGTAATAGGGAAACAGAGGAAGAAGAGGGTAAGAAATCAAGAAAGCAAGATAGTGAGGAGGGGGCAAACAGGTTTTTTTTCTTATAGCGAGTCAGATATGCCTGGGTTTTGCCAGGTAACAGTGGGGTTGATTTTAGAAGTAATGCTACCATTTCCCATTTTGGTTTAATTTAAAAAGGAAAAAAATTAGAAAGAGGTGATGGCAAAGCATGAATGGAGTTGTCATGATCTTTAGTTATTTCCTGATGACTTTGGGGTGATGTGTTTCTGGAAAACCTAAGAAAGTGGATATGAGGATATAGGTCCAGTCTTAGAAGAATTAGCTGTTTTCTTGCTGTCTAGCGAGTTGACCTTTTTTTTTTTTTTTTTTTTTTTTGCTGTCCAGGGTCTGTGGAACCATCTGTGAATACATAGGAAGGAACAGGTAGAGTAGAAGCATCTGTGTCTGTGAAAGAAGACTGGAGCATCTGTGAGATGCTTCTCTGGAGCTGTGCTGGATGTAGTAAACTCCTGGATTTGGCAAGATGCTGAAACACATACACACACACACACACACACACACACACACACTACAGGTTGAGAATAAAATTAAATACATTGAGGAGAAAAGTTTCTTAGGTGTACATTTGAAACCCTTAGGTCTTGATCGTTGGGGTGAGGGAAGTCTACTCCCAGGGCACAGGAAAAGAATTCTACCCTCTTGAATAAGTAGCAAGTGGGAATTTAGGCTATTGATTGACAGCTGTACTCATCTGGAGGGAGTCTATTTGGTCCATGAGAGACAGATCTGAGTGGGTTTCCTGTAGCTTATAAGTTTACAAAAGAGATAAATTTGTTAACAACATGAACAGTCTTTAAGATGAGCTTAGGGAAGACAAAAACCTTTTGTATAGCAGAAAAAGCTAAAAGAGCTTTTTCCTTCTGTCTAGGAGACTGAATACACATAAATTTAGCATAACAAGAAACAATTTTAAGTTTACATTTGAAAGACAAAAGAAACTCAAAACCATGAACTTGTGAATATGATAGGTGAACATAAACTTTAGCAAGAGAAACATCTTAAGTCCATAGATAAAAGACAAGCAAAGGAAACATAGTTGTAACTATGATAGCTGATACTGTAGATTTACCATGAGAAACATTATAAGTCTATAGTTAGAAGGCAGCCAAAGAAAACTTAGGATTTGTGCTTCTGACTATATAAGTAGATCATAGAGTGAAATGATTTATTAGGGTTATGTTAACTTTTAAGAACTCCATTGGTTAGTGATAGGACAATGGCATAGCAAGAAGAGGATATATGAAGTGTTTAGTCACTGGAAACTGAATTTAGATAAGGAATAGAAGGTTACATCTGTGAAAGTTTACATCTGAAATTGTGTACCCATTATCTTGAAGTCTGTGAGCAAGGCAAACCTGTCGGTCTTTGACAAAAAATTTGGCAGTCTTAACTACTTAACAAATAGATTAATAGGCTAATATAGTGGTTGATTTCTTAGGCTAAGGTGCTGGGTCTGTTTTCTAGCTATCAAGCTATAGTTAGCTTATTTGTCAATGTTGTCAGAAATCTTGGAAAAGTAAATCATAATCTAAAAATCATGTATTAATTAAAGTGACAGATTGGTTTATAATCCACTACCTAAACAGTTCCCAGGTCCCTGTAGTTCTTCATGGCAACTCTGGCACAGTGTGCCAATCAGGCCCAGAAGACATAAAAAAAAAAACCTTTTTTTCTATGTAGTAGATACTTGTGAAAGAAATTGTATACCTTGACTTAGGCAATATGAGATATTTAACTCTGTGTATCCTCTATTTGTCCATAATGTAGGTGAAGCCCTGGCAGTGGGCAAGATGATGAAGCAGTGTTTCTCAGTAGTTATCATACCACAATCCAGGCAGAATCTTGTAGCTGTGTCCATATCTTCTCAGAGACCTTGGGCTTGGGGCCAGGGTAGTAACTGTTGGGTTTCAGGAATCTTTGTCTATCATAAACTTAAACATATAATGTTATATTTAACAGATTTCTGAAAGGATTGAGAGCAATATCTTTTAAGCATATCTAAGCCCTTCTGCCCTTCTGCCCCTCTCCAGATCTCTGTGGCTGGAGACCCAGCGGGTCTGCACTCGTGTGGAAAGTGTATCCTGAGACATCCCAGAAAGGCCATTGACCTCAGAGAGGCAGATCCCTGTGGCTGGAGCAGACACTCAGCCGATCTGCTCCCTTGTGGAAAACCATATCCCGAGACATCCCAGAGAGGCCACTCATCTCTGAGTGACAGACACCCAGTTGGTCTGCTCTTGTGTAGAACCCATATCCTGATACATCCCAGAGAGGCCACTGATCTCAGAGAGGCAGGTAAAATCAGTTGTGAACTACCCTATGTCCCAGAGTCACAGCTGGGAGCAGGAAGCTCACAGATCCACCCCCCCCAGGCACCCAAATCCCACCACTGTGGAATACCACTCCCCTTCTGCCCCTCCCCTGATCTCTGTGGCAGGAGCAGACACCCAGCAGTTCTGCACCCATGTGGAAACTTTATCCTGAGACATCTCAGAGAGGCCACTGACCTCAGAGAGACAGGTAAGGGCAGTCGCACACTGCATATGCCCCAGAGCCACAACTGGGAGCAGGAAGTTTGCAGGATCCACCAGGCACCCAAACCCCACCTCTGCAAAATACCATTCCCCTTCTGCCCCTCTCCTGATACCTGTGGCTAGAGTAGATACCAAGGCGGTTTCCTCCTGTGTGGAAACCATATTCCGAGACATCCCAGAGAAGCCACTGACCTCAGAGCGACAGACACCTAGCTGGTCTGCTCTTGTGTAGAAACCATATCCTGAGATATCCTAGAGAGGCCACCAACCTCAGAGCAGGGGACACCATACCCCGAGACATCCTAGAGGAGCCATGGAACTCAGAGCAGCAGACACCATATCCTGAGACATTCTAGAGGAGCCACTGCACTCAGAACAGCTAACACCTAGCTGGTCTGCTCTCATGAAGACACTTTATTCTGAGACATCCTAGAGGAGACACTGCACTCAGAGTAGATGGAGCTCAGGATCACAAAATCACTAAGACATCTGGACCCTCAGGAGTACTGACACAAGCAAGATAACTGAAAAGACAGTCTCCAGTGAGTGCAGGTAGCAATAGAATTAACCAAATGGTGAAAGGCAAGTGCAAGAACATAAACAACAGAAACCACAGTTACTTAGCATCACCAGAACCCAGTTCTCCCACCATAGCAAGCCCTGAACACCACATCACACCAGAAAAGCAGGATACAGAATTAAAATCACTTTTCATGATGATGTTAGAGGACTTTAAGAAAGTCATAAATAACAATCTCAAAGAATTGGAGGAGAACACAGGTAAACAGGTAGAAACCATTAAAGAGAAAACATAAAAATCCCTTAAAGAATTGCAAGAAAACACAAGCAAATAGGTAAAGGATTTAAACAAAACCGTCCAGGAACTAAAAATGGAAGTAGAAACAATAAAGGAATCTCGAAAAGAGACTACCCTGGAGCTAGAACCTACTAAAAAGACCATGAGTCATAGACGCAAGCATCACCAACAGAATACACGAGATAGAAGAGAGAATCATATGAGCAGAAGATACCATGAAAAACATTGACACAACTGTCAAAGAAAATGCAAAATGCAAAAAGATCCTAACCCAAAACATCCAGGAAATCCAGGACACAATGAGAAGGCCAAACCTAAAAATGATAGGTATAGATGAGGGTGAAGACTCCCAACTTAAAGGCCAGTAAATATCTCCAACAAAATTATAGAGGAAAACTTACCTAACCTAAAGAAAGAGATGTCTTTAAATATATAAGAAGCCTACAGAACCCCAAATAGACTAGACCAGAAAAGAAATACCTCCTGTCACATAATAATCAAAACATCAAATATACAAAACAAAGAAAAAATACTAAAAGCAGTAAGGAAAAATGTAAAATAACATATAAAGGCTGACCTATAAGAATAACACCAGACTTCTCACCAGAGACTATAAAAGCCAGAAGATCATGGACTGATATCATACAGACCCTAAGAGAACACAAATGCCAGCTCAGACTACTATACCAAGCAAAACTCTCAATAACTATTGATGGAGAAACCAAGATATTCCATGAAAAAAAACAAGTTTACACAATATCTTTCTACAAATCCAGCACTTCAAAGAATAATTGATGGAAAACTCCAACACAATGAGGAAAACTACAACGTAGGAAAAACAAGAAAGTAGTCTTCTAACAACCCCAAAAGAAGATAGTTACACAAACATACTTCCACTTCCAACAACAAAAGTGACAGAAAGGATCATTCATTTTTCCTTAATATCTCTTAATATCAATGGACTCAGTTCTACAATAAAAAGACATAGACTAGCAGACTAGATACATAAACAAGACCCAGAATTTTGCTGCATACAGGAAACACACCTCTGTGACAAAGACAGACACTACCTCAGAGTAAAAGGATGGAAAACAATCTTCCAAGCAAATGGTCCCAAGAAACAAGGTGGGGTAGCAATTCTAATATCAAATAAAATTGATTTTCAACCAAACGTAATCAAAAAAGATAAAGAAGGACACTTTATACTCATCAAAGGAAAAATGTACTAAGATGAACTCTCAATTCTGAACATCTATGCCCCAAATGCAAGGGCACCCACATACATAAAAGAAACTTTACTAAAGCTCAAAGCATACATTACACCTCACACAATAATAGTGGGGAATTTCAACACCCCACTCTCAGCAATGGACAAATCATAGAAACAGAAACTAAACAAAGACACAATGAAACTAACAGAAGTTATGAGCCAAATGGATTTAACTGATTTATATATATATATATATATATATATATATATATATATATATATTAACATTTCACCCTAAAACAAAAGAATATACCTTTTTTTTCAGCACCTCATGGTACCTTCTCCAAAATAGACCATATAATTGGTCACAAAACAGGCCTCAACAGATACAAAAAGATTGAAATAATTCCTTTCACCCTATCAGAACACCATGGACTAAGACTGGTCTTAAATAATGACAAAAACAACGGAAAGCCTACATACATGTGGAAACTGAACAATGCTCTACTCAAGGATGACTTGGTCAAAAAAGAAATAAAGAAAGAAAATAAAGACTTTTTAGAATTTAATGAAAATGAGAACACATCATACCAAAACGTATGGGACACAATGAAAGCAGTACTAAGAGAAAATCTCATAGCTCTAAGTACCTACAAAAAGAACCTGGGGAGAGCATGCATCAACAACTTGACAGCACACTTAAAAGCATTACAACAAAAAGAAATGAATATACCAGAGAGGCGTAGAAAACAGGAAATAATCAAACTCAGAGCTGAAATCAACCAAGTAGAAACAGAAAGAACTATACAAAATATCAACAAAACCAGGAGCTGGTTCTTTGAGAAAATCAACAAGATAGATAAACCCTTAGGCAAACTACACAAAGGGCACAGGGACAGTATCCAAATTAATAAAATCAGAACTGAAAAGGGAGACATAACAACAGAAATTGAAGAAATTGAAAAAATCATCAGATCCTACCACAAAGGCCTATACTCAACAAAATTGGAAAATATGGATGAAATGGACAATTTTCTAGACAGATATCAGACATGAAAATTACATCAGGAGCAGGTAAACCATATAAACAGTCCTATAAACTCTATAGAAATAGAAGCAGTCATTAAAAGTCTCCCCACCAAAAAAAAGTCTAGGACCTGATGGTTTAAGTGCAGAATTCTATCAGACCTTCAAGGAAGACCTAATATCAATTCTTTTCAAACTATTTCATCAAATAGAAACAGAAGAAACAATACCTAATTCATTCTATGAAGCTACTATTATGCTCATACCTAAACCGCAGAAAGACCCAACAAAGAAAGAGAACTACAGACCAATCTCTCTTATGAATATTGATGTAAAAATACTCAATAAATTTCTCGCAAACCGAATCCAACAACACATCAAAACAATTATCCATCATGATCAAGTAGCCTTTATCCCAGGAATGCAGGGAGGGTTCAATATTCAGAAATCCATCAATGTAATCCACTTCATAAAAATACTCAAAGAAAAAAACCACATGATAATCTCACTAGATGCTGAGAAAGCATTTGACAAAATTCAACATCCCTTCATGTTAAAAGTCTTGGAAAGATCAGGAATTCAAGGTCCATACCTAAACATAGTAAAAGCAATATACAGCAAGCCAGTAGCCAACATCAAACTAAATGGAGAAAAACTTGAAGCAATCCTACTAAGATCAGGGATTAGACAAGGCTGCCCACTCTCACCCAACTATTGAATATAGTACTTGAAGTTCTAGTTAGAGCAATTAGACAATAAAAGGAAGTCAAAGAGATACAAATAGGAAAGGAAGAAGTCAAAATTTCACTATTTGCAGATGATATGATAGTATACTTAAGTGACCCTAAAACTTCCACCAGAGAACTCCTAAACCTGATAAACAACTTCAGCAAAGTGGCTGGATATAAAATCAACTCAAACAAATCAGTAGCCTTCCTCTACTCAAAGGATAAACAGGCTTAGAAAGAAATTAGGGAAAGGACACTCTTTACAATAGCCACAAATAATATAAAATATCTTGGAGTGAATCTAACCAAGCAAGTGAAAGATCTGTATGACAAGAACTTCAAGTCCCTGAAAAAGAAGTCGAAGCAGATCTCAGGAGATGGAAAGAACTCCCATGCTCATGGATTGGAAGGATTAATACAGTAAAAAAATGGCCATCTTGCCAAAAGGAATCTACATATTCAATGCAATACCCATAAAAATTCCAAATCAATTCCTCATAGAGATAAAAAGAGCAATTTGCAAATTCATTTGGAATAACAGAAGACCCATGATATCGAGAACTATTCTCAACAATAAAAGAACTTCTGGGGGAATCACCATCCCTGACCTCAAACTGTACTACAGAACAATAGTGATAAAAACTGCATGGTATTGGTACAGAGACAGGCAGGAAGATCAATGGTATAGAATTGAAGATCCAGAAATGAACCCACACACCTATGGTTACTTGATATTTGACAAAGGAGCTAAAACTATTCAGTGGAAAAAGGACAGCATTTTCAACAAATGGTGCTGGCTCAGCTGGAGGTCAGCATGTAGAAGAATGCAAATTAATCTATTCTTATCCCCTTGTATAAAGCTCAAGTCCAAGTGGATAAAGGACCTTCATGTAAAACTAGATATACTGAAACTAATAGAAGAGAAGGTAGGGAAGACCCTTGAATACCTAGGCACAGGGGGAAAGTTCCTGAACAGAACACCAATGGCTTATGCTCTAAGATCAAGAATTGACAAATGGGACCTTATCAAATTGCAAAGCTTCTGTAAGGCAAAGCACACTGTCAATAAGACAAAAAGGGCAACCAACAGATTTGGAAAAGATCATTACCAATCCTAGATCTGATAGAGGGCTAATATCCCAATATATACAAAGAACTCAAGAAATTAGACTCCAGATAACCAAATAACAACATTAAAAATGGGGTACAGAGCTAAACAAAGAATTCTCACCTGAGGAAACTCGAATGGCTGAGAAGCACCTTAAGAAATGCTCAACATCCTTAGTTATCAGGGGAATACAAATCAAAACAACCCTAAGATACCACCTCACACCAGTCAGAATGGCTAAGATAAAAAATTCAAGTGATAGTAGATGCTGGCAAGGATGTGGAGAAAGAGGAACAATTCTCTATTGTTGGTGGGGTTGCAAGCTGGTACAACCACTCTGGAAATCAGTCTGGTGGTTCCTCAGAAAATTAGACATAGCACTACCTAAGGACCCCGCTATACAACTCCTGGGCATATACCCAGAAGATACTCTAACATATAACAAGGACATATGCTCCACTGTGTTCATAGCAGTTTTATTTCTAATAGCCAGAATCTGGAAAGAACCCAGATGTCCTTCAACAGAGGAATGGATACAAAAATTGTGGTACATTTACACAATGGAATATTACTCAGCCATTAAAAATAATGAATTTGAGAAATTCTTAGGTAAATGGATGGGAACTAGAAATTATCATCCTGAGTGAGGTAACCCAATCACAAAAGAACACACATGGTATTTACTCACTGATATGTGGATATTAGCCCCAAAGCTTGAAATAGCCAAGATTCAAATAACAGACCACATGAAGCTCATGAAGAAGGAAGAACAATTGTGGATGCCTCGGTCCTACTTAGAAGGAGTAACAAAATACCCAAGGGAGCAAATATGGATACAAATTGTTGGACAGAAACTGAAGGAAGGGCCATCTGGAGACTATTCCACCTGGGTATCCATCCCATGTGCAGTCACCAAAGATAGACACTGATATGGATGTCAGGAAGTGCATGCTGACAGGAGCAAAAATAACCCAATTAATGGTCCCAAGATGAAGGAAGTAGGGTTAACAATCATGGAGAGTTTGAAGACCAATTCTTGTACAAGCCCTCATTTTTCTCTTTCTCTCTCTGTCTTTCCTCAAGACCTTCTCTGACCTTTTTCGTGCTTTCTTTAATTATCCCTGTTTTGTCTATGTAAAAGCAGCATTCTTCTTCAAGGGTTGTACACAGTCTAGAGCTGTACACAGTCTTTTTCTATTGTAAAAGAGAAAATCAAGTCCAATAAATTCCTTTGCAATTTTGGGGGATCATATCAGAGAGCAAAAGGAGGGATTTCTTCAGATTAGTGATGTCAATCTATAGCTGTTTGATGTCCTTGTCAAAGGCCCATCAGAGGTCTGAGTAGTATAAGTCTGGAGGTCAGCATCAGGATTAGAACTCCTAACAGCAGACATCACGAGTGATTAACTTTTCCTGGAAAGGAAAAAAGAAGTGAATTCTCAGGGAAATTTCTCTCCCCTGGATGTCAATTATTATTCATCTTATTTATAATTGGGCCTGGTTTTGTGGGAGTATCTATTTAATTCATTAATGTTTTTGGTGGCCATTTAGCTGTGCCTTCTGTGGTATCAAACAGGGATATCAATCCTCAGCCCCATATAGGAACTGGGTCCTGGCCATTCCATTTAAGGGTAAGACAGTCCTTCCACATAGTTGTGGCATAGATTTTATTGGTCTCATCGATGCCAGAATCAATCAGCGGCAGATTTGCCATGAGCTTTCAGTTTTAGAAAGTTAAGAGTAAACAAGGCATGTTCCTTCCACCCTCAGAGTCATGAAGACACTAGTTAAGGAAATATAATTCTTTATTAATAATCACTTTTATCAAAGGGCTATTATAAAACAGTCAACAATTAATCAATCTATATAATATATCAATTAATGAGAGCTTCTACTTTTTATAAAATTACTCCTCTTTTGTCAATTAATTGTTGAGGGAAATTAGGATTTGCATCTTTCTTGAGAATATTAAACAGAGACACAAATTCTTTTGTGAAGAGCTTAAAATAAGATCTTAGCCAATAAGCATCTTCTGGAAACTGTTGAAAATCGTTTGAAATAAGTAAACTATCTTTCTTTTTTTTTTTGCCAGACCCATTATCTGTTTTTTTTTTAATTTTTATTGAATATTTCACGTATTTACCTTTCACTGTTATCTCCTCTTCCTTTCTCCCCCAAACCTCTTATCCCATACCTGCTCTTTCAATTTTTATGAGGGTGTGCTCCCACCATTCTCCCAATCCCGCCTCCCTGCTCTCACATTCCCCAACACTAGGGATCCAAACTTTCAGAGACCATGGCCCTCCACTTCCACTGTTGTCTAACTAGGCTACCCTCAGTTGCCTATACAAGTAGAGCCATGAGTCCCTTTCTTTCTGTTCTCAGGCTGGAGGTTTAGACCCTGGGAGCTCTGGTTGAGTATTTTTCTACTCCTTCTAAAAAAAAAAAAAAAAAAACCAAAGCACTCACACTTTGGTCTTCCTTCCTCCTCTTGAGTTTCATGTGGTCTATGCATTGTGTCTTAGGTATAGTAAGCTTCTGGGCTAATATCCACTTATCAGTGCGTATAATGGCCCACTCTGTTCTGTAGGTCAGGGTCTAGAAAGAGAGAGAGTGGGGAGAAGAAGGGGAAGAGGCATGAAGAATAGAGACAAGCCAGAGGGTCTGTAGTCAAGTCTCATTTACTGCCTCCCATAGACTATATTCACAACTCCTATTGACACTGTTACAAGGAAATCCTGGGTATTTATAAGCACAAGCAGGAGAACACAAGTGAAGACATTTTACCACGTGCACCATGCAGCTGGGGTCACGAAACAGCAAAACAAGCTATGTGGGATAAACAAGATATTCATCAGAGTGTGCTTCAGCTGTTCTAGGCTGTTTAAAAACAAGTCTCTATCAGGGTATATGGCTCCAGGTGGCTACAAAGATGATAGCTGCTTTCTAGCTGCTTTCTGCTAAAAGTCGGGTCCCAACAAGTGAGTGCATGCCATGTATGTTCTTTTGTGATTGGGTTACCTCACTCAGGATAATATTCTCATGATATTATTAGGTCTTCCTTGAAGGTCTGATAGAATTCTGCACTGAAACCATCTGGTGCTGGACTTCTTTTGGTGGGTAGACTTTTAATGACTGCTTCTATTTCTTTCAGAGTTATGGGACTGTTTAGATGGTTTATCTGCTCCTGATTTAACATTGGTAACTGGTATTTGTCTAGAAAATTGTCCATTTCATCTGTATTTTCCAATTTTGTTGAGTATAGGATTTTGTAGTAGGATCTGATGATTTTTTGGATTTCCTCGGGTTCTGTTGTTATGTCCCCCTTTTCCGTTCTGATTTTATTAATTTGAATACTGTCTCTCTGCCCTCTGATTAGTCTGGCTAAGGGTTTATCTATCTTGTTGACTTTCTCAAAGAACCAGCTCCTGGTTTTATTGATTCTTTGTATAGTTCTTTTGTTTTTTGTTTCTATTTGGTTGATTTCAGCCCTGAGTTTAATTATTTCCTCCTGTCTACTCCTCTTGGGTATATTGCTTCTTTTTGTTCTAGAGCTTTCAGGTGTGTTGTCAAACTGCTAAGGTATGCCCTCTCCAATTTCTTTTTGTAAGCACTTAGAGCTATGTGTTTTCCTCTTAGCACCACTTTCATTGTGTCCCATAGGTTTTGATATGATGTGTCTTCATTTTCATTAAATTCTAAAAAGTGTTTAATTGCTTTCCTTGTTTCTTCCCTGACCACATTATCATTGAGTAGAGTATTGTTCAATTTCCATGCGAGTGTGGGCTTTCCCTTGTCTTTGTCATTATTGAAAACCAGCCTTAGACCATGGTGATCTGATAGGATGCAGGGGATTATTTTGATTTTTTTATATCTGTTGAGGCCCGTTTTGTGACCAATTATATGGTCTATTTTGGAGAAGGTACAATGAGGTGCTGAGAAAAAGGTATATTTTTTTATATTTATTTCTTTTGTTTTAGGGTGAAATGTTCTATAAATGTCTGTTAAGTCCATTTGGTTCATAACTTCTGTTAGTTTCACTGTATCTCTGTTTAGTTCCTGTTTCCTTGATTTGTCCATTGCTGGGAGTGGGGTGTTGAAGTCTCCCACTATTATTGTGTGAGGTGCAATGTGTACTTTGAGCTTTAGTAAGGTTTCTTTTATGAAAGTGGTTGCTCTTGTATTTGGCGCATAGATGTTCAGTATTAAGAGTTCATATTGGTTGACTTTTCCTATTACGAGTATAAAATGTCCTTCCTTATCCTTTTTGATAGCTTTAAGTTGAAAGTTGATTTTATTCGATATTAGAATAGCTACCCCAGCTTGTTTCTTAGGACCATTTGCTTAAAAAATTGTTTTCCAGCCTTTTACTCTAAGGTAGTATTGGTCTTTCTAACTGAGATGGGTTTCCTGTATGCAGCAAAATGCTGGGTCCTGTTTGCATATCCAGCCAGTTAGCCTATGCCTTTTTATTGGGGAATTGAGTCCATTGATGTTAAGAGATATTAAGGAGAGGGGATTGTTGTTTCTGTTATTTTTGTTAACAGTGGAGGCGTTGTTTGTGTGGTTATCTTCTTTTGGGTTTGTTGGAAGAGGCTTACTTTCTTGCTCTTTCTGGGGTATCATTGCCCTCCTTGTATTGGTGCTTTCCTGCTATTATTCTTTGTAGTGGCGGGTTTGTGGAAAGATATTGTGTAAATTTGGTTTTGTCATAGAATATCTTGGTTTCTCCATCTATGGTAATTGAGAGTTTTTCTGGGTATAGTATCCTGGGCTGGCATTTATGTTCTCTTAGGGCCTGTATGACATCTGCCCAGCATCTGCTAGATTTATAGTCTCTGGTGAGAAGTCTGGTGTAATTCTGATAAGTTTGTCTTTATATGTTACTTGGTCTTTTTCGCTTACTGCTTTTAAAATTCTTTCTTTGTTTTGTGCATTTTGTGTTTTAATTATTATGTGATGGGAGGTATTTCTTTTCTGGTCTAGTCTATTTGGTGTTCTGTAGGCTTCTTGTATGATTATGGGCATCTCATTCTTTAGGGACGTTTTCTTCTATAATTTGGTTGAAGATATTTATTGGCCCTTTAAGATGGGAATCCTCACTTTCTTCTATACCTATTATCCTTAGGTTTGGTCTTCTCATTGTGTCCTGAATTTCCTGGATGGTTTGTGTTAAGAACTTGTTGTATTTTTTGTTTTCTTTGACAGCTGTGTCAATATTTTCTATGGTATTTTCTGCACCTGAGATTCTCTCTTCTATCTCTTGTATTCTGTTGGTGATGCTTGCATCTATGACTCCTGATTTCTTTCCCAGGTTTTCTATATTCCTGGTAGTCTCCCTTTGTGATTTCTTGATTGTCTCTACTTCCATTTTTATGTCCTGGATGGTTTTATTCAATTTCTTCACCTGTTTGGTTGTGTTCTCTCATAATTCTTTAAGGGTGTTTTGTGTTTCCTCTTTAAGAGCTTTCACCTGTTTATCTGTGTTCTCAATTTCTTTGAGGATGTTATTTATGTCCTTCTTAAAGTTTTCTATCATCATCATTAGAAGTGATTTTAGATCTGACTCTTGCTTTCCTGGTGATATGGGTAATTCAGGACTTTCTAATGTGGGAGAACTAGGTTCTGATGAAGCCAAGTACCCTGGGTTGCTGATGCCTGTGTTCTTGCACTTGCCTTTCACCATCTGGATCTCCTTGGTGCTACCTGAGCTGTCTCTGACTAGTGCCTTGTCTTTCTTATTTTCTTGGTTGTGTCAGAACTGTTTGGGATGGGTGTTGTTGCTGGGGTTAGAGCTGAGGTCCAAGATCTGCTCAGTGCTCAGGTGGAAATAGGAAGGAACCAGTGTTCTGGGCCAGGAGTGAATTGGGTCCCTGTGGGTCCCGGTTACTCCCTGTATGGGTAGAGTATTGCTGTCTCCTGACCTGAGATACTGCCCAGGTAGAACCTCTGGGTTTTGTGAGGTTGGGTACAGAACTGCCTCCTGGAATCTGCTCTGTGCTAGGGCCCAAACAGGAAGGAACCAGTGCTCCCACCCAGGAATAAATTTCTGGGTCCCAGTGGGTCCCAGTTACTTTCTATTTGGTGTGAGTGTTGTTGCCTCCTTACCTAAGATACTGCCTGGGCTAGAGCTCCTCAGAGTCCCACTTCCTCTGGGTTCTGTGAGATTGGGTGCAGAGCTGTCTCCCAGGATCTGCTGAGCGCTCAGGCCCAGACTAGAAGGAGTGAATTCCTGTGTCCCTGTGTGTCCTGGTTACTCCCTGTTTGGGGTAAGCATTGCTGAATCCTTACCTGATATACTTCCCGGGTTAGAGTTCTGGTAGCCCTGTTTCATCTGAGTTTTATGAAGTTGGGTACAAAGCTCCTGCTGGTGATCCACTCAGTGACTTTAAATTTCCATCAAAATAATTAACTAAACAAAAACCTAACCTTTATATTAATATTCAGTAATTAAACAAAAACTTTAAATTTCTACTAATATAAATTAGTCAAACAAAAGAAATTTAAATTTTATTAATATACAATAATAAACAAAACCCTTAAACTTCTATTAATATACAATAATTTAAAAACAACTTAAATTTCTGTCAATGTTTAATAATTAAACAAAACCTAAATCTCTATTAATGTGCAATTATTCAATTAAAATGACTTTAAATTTCTATTAAGGTTCAGTCATTAAACAAAAACCTCAAATTAAAAATAATACACAATAATTTCTGCTAATATGCAATAATTAAACAAAAATCTTAAATTTCTATTAATATACAATAACTCATACAAAATGAATTCAAATTTCTATCAGTACAAAATAAATAAAATAATAAGCAACCTCAAATTTCTAATATACAATAATTAAGCAAAACAGCCTTCTATCCTATAAAATAACCATAATAATTCAAGTGACCAAAATCCCTCATCCAAACTTAAGTGTTTGGAATGATTTTCTTCTTACATATATTTGCTTCCTGATGAATTGGGGTGAAAAATACCTGTTTGGGGGCCAAAAGGAAAAATGTGTAGTCTGGAAAAAGCTGGCTGTAGCATTTATTGCCCAATCTCTGTTGTTTATCTAGTTTCTGAATTGTCTGTTCATTCTATGTGTTGTCCAGTCACTGCAAATACCCACTTTCTCAGTACTTGATCATTAGGACTAGCCCAATTGAAGTTGCATGCAATCTTTGAAGAAATAAATAACTGAGACAGTCTGTGAATGACCTGGGATATTTGCTTTGTGAAAACATTCATGTCTCAGCTGACAAAAGGGTTCCAAGGTCAAATCTAATCTTCATAAGTTTTCTTGGTAAACATATTTTTTTCATTCCCTGAAGATGCATTAATATAGCCATGTCACCCCTTAAGATTATTGCAGGTTTCCATTCTAATGTCAACAAATTTTAAGGTATATTGATTGGCTTACTTTCTCAGATTTTTCAATTATTCAATGTCTCCAAGATGCTGTTGTTCCTTTTTTCCTCTAAATTAAGAAAATTGAGAGTTAACAAAGCACTCTTTTGTATGTCCCATAGGAATTTTATTCTTCATTATGTTTGATAAGCATATCTTTTAAGGTACTGATTGTCCTGTGGGATTTCATGGTATACCAGTAATATGATTTATTTAATAATATGGAAAGAATTGTTTCATCTTAGTTGGTACATATGTGGGAGCTTGACAAATTTTAATTTGTGAAGGCTTCCCCTTAATTGCCATTATTTCCAATAAATGTATAATTATACAATCAGCTTTTTCAGAATTTAAAACACTTGCTTACTAACCCTGAGTACAGGTCCATGTTATGGTTCATATACCTTTGTTTTCCAAATTCTGGGAGACCAATAGAATATTGAAAAGCTAGCTTGCAGGCCACGGTCACTGTCAGTTGGGTCATATTTATACTACCTCCAAACAACACATCTTCTCCCGAGGGTCTTTCCACAGCAAAACACCATGTGATTCTATATTAGCAAAAATGCAATCAGTGTGAGTCTATATCAGCTGAAATACCCCAGTAATAAGTCCACAAGTATAGGCAAAATTGGTCAAGTCTCAGAAACTATGTGCAGATTATACATGGGTGTCATTTGCAGGCAAGCTTGAACCTTGAACTACAGTGCCATCTCCTATTTGCAGGCCTCCTACAGGTCACATAGCACCTGCACTAGCCTTCCCCCCTTTAGTATTCCCCAATACAATTCCAATTCTGCTGTGTGTACACCATTGGACCATGATTCTCTAGACTTATTTGCTGGACTACCAGTTCTCACACAGATTGCCTAGCTTTGAGACTCCCAGGATGTTTGTCTGGATTGTATTAACCTTGTAACTTTCATTCATTTTTTTATCAGATTCATTACCATGTGTGACATATTGCCACATTCTTCTACCAGGAGTGATTGAACGTCACCAAGATGGCTTATGTTGTATTAACTTGACACAATCTGGGCCATCTGAGAAGAAGTAACCTCATTTGAGAACATTCCACCATGAAATGGTATACAAAAAAGCACATTGAGAACTAACTGGAGTAGTGAGTCTTATGGTAGTCTGAAGCCTGCTTTGGGTGTTTCCAAGATTTGGAAGGTGGTTCTGTGTTGTAGAAGAAGGCAAACCAAGGTACCTATTGAGGGCAAAGCATTATGTAGCATTCCTTAGTGGTGTTTGCTTCTGTTCTTGCCTCTAGGATTCTTACTTGATCCCTGACATGTTCTCACAGTGATGTAAAATGGAGTACCTTCCCTACTTACTATGGTATGATTTCCCAGAATTGAGCTCAGTTGTGCTCTTCAATTGTTGGAGACATAGAACTCAGCCATTTTCTGGTTTTGGTGAGCTCTCCAGAAGTTTCCCTTCCATTGGCATGTTCACTGTGTCAGGATAGTTCTAGTCACACAGTTCATGCACTATCTCTTGAATTCTGGGAGAGCTAAGATAACCATTCCACTCACACACCATAAGGCCTAACAGTAGATGCAGATGTCAAAAACAATCTTTGTCTGGATAGTTTCCCTGAATTTCGCCTGTCTAAACCATGAACACAACATTAGGCATGTATCATAACATGTAAATTCTGCATCTAACTTTTTAAATTGGTTCTCTTGTCTCTGGCTCCTTTGCATTCTCTATATTCTCATTCCTGTTTCTGATGGTCAAATTTCATACCCAGTATACATGATCAGATCTACACAATGTTGCCTTCTAGTGTCCTCTTACCCTTTCATGCTTTTTCCCACACATTCCTCCTTTAATCTAATTTTCTGGTGAGTTTGACAACTATTGAGTTCATAATAATAATCATTATTGGTGGAAGCCTATCTATATATCTCCAGATTACACATGGTTGTCTTTTGTAGACAAGTCTGAACCTTGCCATTCAGTACAATCTCCTAATCATAGACCTCTCTAGGTCACATAACACTTCATGGGCTTCTCATCGCCACAAGCAAAGGCTTATTTGTGTATGAAGACTTCTTTCAACACCTTTGTATGAATAGCTTCCCTGAAACTTTCTTGTCCATACAATCCCAGGCTTATGTCTTATAAAGATTTTGCATCTAACTACTTCATTGGGTCCTCTAGCCACCAGCTTCCTTTGCCAGTCTACATTTTTCATCCTGTTTTTGCTAGACAGTGCATGTACTAGTTTTGTATGATGAGATCTACTGGCCTTTGCTAATCAGTGGTTTCCTCATCCTTTTGTGCTTGGTTTCAAGCACCCAACCTTGTACCCAATTTCCAAATGTGTTCTCCAAGTAGTGAATCCAAAGATGTAGTCTCAGTGAGAGGATTCCTAGCTAAATATGAGCAGAAATCTTATGAGTTTGCTTTGTGAATAAATCTGTAACTGGCCTTCCATTGCCATCATCTATACCCCGGCCTCCACTTCTCTTGGAACAGATGCACTTGGATTCCCTTTTTGTCCCTGACTAAATCAAGCCCAATTCTGATGTGTATACTCCCTAAACATGTATGTGATTTATCTGGTTGTCACCATAATCTTTTTTGACAGTGTAGTCACTTTTTTTTGTCTAATTTCTAACTCCTGTCACAAAAGAGCCACACTGGATTTCCTTGAGGATTTCCCCAGTGACCATGCCTGACAGTTACAATTTTATACTCTAAAGTCTAGCTCTATTTTCACAGGCACTGGCCTTGCCTGTTGAGCTCCATTGATTCAGGGCCACCACTGCATGGTTGTCTATTGTCAAGTAGCCCAAGCAGGTGCTACAAGAACCACAACTGTTGGGCTAGGGTATGCCTGGGCATGGGTCCTGTGGGTTGAATTATGGATCCCACATCTGCTGCCTTCAAGGGGCTAGGGCCATGGCTCATAGAGGCAGAGGTGCAGGAATTTGATTGTGTTCACTCCATGCAAGCATCGGGCAGAAGTCGTGGTGGGAGAAGCCATGGGACTCTGCTCTGGGGGTTGAGGGATCACAGTCTGAGGTCCTGTGGGGGCCAGAGCACTTGAGTTGGTGGTCCCCAGGCCATGAGGCAGCTGGGAACCAACTGGTTCTCAGGCCCTTGTTCTCTCAGGTACTGCTGAGAGGTCGTGGAAGGGTCGAGACTGGGGAGGTGTATGGGCTGTATTGGCCCACAGCTGAAGGGGGAAGAGGAGAAGCTCTGGATATGCCCACTGGGGATGAGGCTCTTGGTCAGGGCAACTTACTTGGCTGGGTCTCCATGACTGGAACATAGAGAAGTTGTCAGCTGGAGATTAGATGAGGGCTCTGTAGTTGAAGACCTTCTTCAAAGTTCCCCACAGCAGACCCCAAAAAGAGAAATAGGCTATGGTCTTAAAATATTTGTCATGGTGGAAAATAGATAAATCTATACCCCTGTAACCTCAGGGTGACCCTGAGGTTAAATACCTTTTGCAAGAAGGAGAGTCTGGGAAGAAATGCTTAATTGGCTATTCCCTCTGGCCTTTAGTTATCTCACTAATATGAAGATCTCTCTTGAGGTCCTGTGGCCTGTAGTCATGCTCTCTACCTGTGGAGGGGCTAGTAGGGGCCTTGTACTACATGACTGATGACCACAGACCTCTCTGTGGGGGGCAGTAGCTATGTGAAAGAAGCCAGGGGCCCAGGAGCAAGGCCAAATTCCTACTGTTCCTAAGTGTCTCTGGGGTTCAAAGCCTGCTCAACCAGGTACCCAGCTGTCTCTCACAGCCCCACACTCGACAACTTGTTAAGTCTACTTTTCCAAGCCAATGTCTGTAAGAATTCTGATTTTCCTGTTGATTTCCCCAGATCCTTAATTACCATATGAGTCTGCTCACTCCCATGCCTACATCCTGACCTGTAGCACAGGTAACAATTTTCTC
Organism: Rhabdomys pumilio; assembly: GCA_030674055.1. NCBI lineage: Eukaryota > Metazoa > Chordata > Mammalia > Rodentia > Muridae > Rhabdomys > Rhabdomys pumilio. Next base: position 104,317,060 of record JANHMN010000005.1, read on the forward strand.
TTATAGTTATAGCATAACAAAGCAACCATGCACCATTTTCAAAGTCTAAGATTTAGATCTTGATGTCCAGATGAAATATTGGCTTGTCTTAGTGGAACTATCCTGTAACGTGAGTACCATTGTCTTATACTCACTTCTATATTTATCTCAGGTCATATGTCTCTTATAATGCTTTCCCAAGTCAGGTCCCCAGGAAACAAGCACATTAGTTATTCTCATCTGCCCATGTTCTTGTCTTTATTCACTGGTTGCATAGTAGTTTTGCCTGATTACAATACCTGGAAACTCATCCTCCAGCTTCAACTCCACGTGTCTAGCTTCAGATTGTCAAAACTCATATCAGTTTTATCTTGTGAAATCTGGTGTAATTTTCCTACCTTCTACATAGGCTACAGATTAACCCCTTTTATAAATTTCCAACTCTTGTGATTCCTGTTCCATATTCATGGAATCAAGGTTTACAGTGACATCTCTCTAATCCCACATGTACTTCTAATTGAACACAGTGCTTACCATATTTGTCCTATGAGCTTCAAAGAATCCCGTGAAAATGTCCCCAACCCTTTCAGACCCAGTTCAGTCAAGCAGTTGCTAAAGCCCCTATAAACAGTTGCCGGATGGTATTCTATCTTTACCTACTTATCTCACCATAATGTCACCCTACAGACTCATAAGTATACTCTGAGACATACTTCTGGTTCCTAAGCTACTGCAACAGTTTTCAACATGTTATAACAAAAAGGCTTTCTGTATCATCTCAACTTGTCTGCTTCTAGCTGTTGTTTCAGAGCTGTTAAATGGGTATGACTGGTGAATGTCAAAAATACTTGTGTGCCAGCACTGTCCCCACACTGCCAGGAATATCTATGTCCATGAAACTTCTGGAAACAGGAAATCCTGATGAGTTCCCTGTGCCATCTCCAGTGCCCAATTACTATGTCTGGATGCACAGAGAATATTATCAGCTATTACTAATGAAGGTACCAAGAATTCTCCATTGACACAGAAACACACACGCGCGCACACACGCGCGCACACACACACACACACACACACACACACACACACACACACAATATCTGGCATGTTTCTATTTAGATTCACAATTTATATATCAGCTTTTCTTTGTTATTTGCAAAGTATCTTTCAAATTTACCACTTTCTCTGTGTTACCTCTAATCACCAAATCCCTGTATTAGTTTTCCCTGGAGAGTGCTTCCAGAATTAATTGCTCATTTGATATCTCAACTTTCACTGAAATATATGTGGATTTGTAGATCTCTCTTGTACTCTACCATAAGTACCATCCCAGTACTCTCAAGCCTAACACTTGCCCCAAGTTCCTTGTGCAATTCAAGTTCTTTTTTCATTTCTTGCAACAAATTTGCCAGATAATTTTCAGAGAAATGTGTCAGCTCCCTGCTTTATGCAATGATTAGATCCTGTCATCCAATTTCCTAGCTGGCCTCCCTTGTTATATCCCCCAAGAAATAAAACTCCCATTATCATGTTCTTACTCCATGGCCTAGCCATGAACGAAGAGATCATGAATTAGATCTAATCTTGAACTGAATCTAACCTATCATAACCTCATATACCAGTGTCATCCTTACTGTCCCAATCTTGCCTCCTTGCCAACACAGGTTCTCTGCTAGCATTTCCTGTCATTTGTGAAACCTGAGATTTTTGTGCCATCTCCACAATCTCCTTTCATAGCTCTGGAGGAAAAGAGCATGCACTGAGCGATATCAGTATAAACGCTGGATTTTAAACTTCTATATGTTTGTTTCAATCCAATTACCACAGAGTTAAAGCAATTCATAAGAAAACAGATGGAAAGTTTATCTAAGCATGGAGAAGTATAATGCTGTGGTGAGAAAAAGAATAATGTAGAATAATATGGGCATGGCAGAAAAGGGTAAAGGCAGGAATATGGTAAGGTACAAAAAAAAAAAACGATAAAGGCTTGTTGATAAACCTTATTATAAACCTTAAATGTAGAAGCTTCTATATATGTACATATATAATAGGAGTTCAAATGGAGTCACAGTATAATGGGAGAGAAAAATCCCTAACTAGACATCTTATGTCACCAATAAAACTTCTGGCATCAGGAATTGTGAGTTATTGGACAAAAGATCTCACTACAATGACCTCCCACAAAAAACAACCACCATAGGCTATTTCAATGGTATTGGTAACTCTCCATGTTATGATGTTTATGGCCCTATTGCCAAAGGCATATTTGCTTATATAACTGAACATGGAGAAATGTAGCTAATGTCCAAAGACAAGCTTCATACCTACTGAGTAATATTTATGGTACAGGACATTTACATGTTATAAGATGAGGAACAATCATCAATAGTAATCAGCACAAATTCTGAGAAATAAAACAGTGACGTGCTAGGAGATATACTTCTATAAGAGTGCCTCAAAGGTTATAAGACTAAACCTATAAGTTAGGTTAAATTAAAGGCCCACTCCATAAGAAGGAACCCATAGAAGAGACTGCTGAAGCTGAAAAGACCCTGAGATTATAGAGGTCATGGAAAATCACCTACTATTATTTTGCTAAAGGACCATTGAAATAAAATGACAGACTCCTAAAGAAATATTGCTATACACACAAACTAGTGTCCCATTCAACTCACATCATATAAGCATCTTGCTGCAGTAGATGGTAATTAACACAGAGTCACAGGGTGTTTGAAACAATGTAGTCAGTCCCAAAGAAAATGCCTTAATCAATCCCTCCCCTTGAGGCTTGAGGATCAATATAAAAGATGGGTGGGGAAGACTATAAGAACTAGAGATGGTGGATAATTTAGGAAACAGTGTCCTTTAGACACAATAGGTCTGATACCATATAAGAGCTGAGTGAGTCTTTGACAGCATACACAAGTCCTACATATAATGAAACTGGACAATCTGCTAGTATTGTAACAGGTTAGTGGCCACAGAGACTTGCCACCAAATAAGGTATTAACCACCATACTATGGTTTGATTTAAGTCCCAATCCATGAGACAGAAACCATAGAAGACACTGGTGTTTTTCAGAAGACCTGTTGTGTAAACAAAATTTAGTTTTGTACAATGCCAGATAACTGTGCATATATACCACACTACAAGGCATGCCACATGACCAGAAATAGAAGGCCAACACAGAACTGACATCATGTGTTCCTTTTGAATTTTTTCATGCTAGAATTTGTATGTTTTATGGCTTTTTGTACACACACACACACACACACACACACACACACACACACATACACACACACACACACCTTTACACATATGGAGGATATTTTGGGAATGCATAAGTTGTATGGGTAGTTATATGGGGAGTCTTGGTAATAAAAGATGTTGATGGGAAAAATCTTCTTTACCTCACATGAGAAAACTTTTTAAGTTAATAAATGAAATAGATTAATTGCATCTTTAGAACTTCTCAGATAGAAAACGAGTGTTAACCCTATCTGGTTTTTAAAAATTATTTTCTTGCCTTAGGTTCATTTGCTTCTAATCGGCAACCCATCTCTGTCAGTCACAGAAAGACGAGGATTTCTAGACTCACAATTGGAAATCACTAACATTTGGTCTTCCTATATACAAGACACAAAACCACAAGTCTTTTAAAATTTTATGAATCATTTTCAAATTCAAGGACCATAGAGGCCATTCAAGTGTGATGAGTCTACTTCTTGAAATCATTCTCATGTGAGAAAATTCTGTATAAATGCTGAGAAGCACAATATTAGTTTTTGAGGGTTATGAAGAATGCACTGCCCATTATACCTGTGTTTCCCTGAAGTTGAATATGTGAATAAGCCTGTTGTTTCCATATTTATAAAATAGGAACAGTGACTGTGTGGATCTCATTGGAGGTTCAGGAATGTGAGGAGGTGCTTATAACCCTGAAGTTTATAAATGAGGTTCCAACTAAGCAAGGCACAGGGAAGGAATGACACAGATTATGTGAGGAAGAGACTGGTAGGGAAGAAACTGTTTTAAGCTGAAATACTTGACTATCAGAACTTCTGCTGAAAGAAATCCACCTCTTGTTTGATACCCTATCTGGTCAACATTTCCTGCTACTTGAAAGATATTTGTGATCCCCACATCTTTCAAATGGATCCCTTAACCCTTGATAAACAAAGAAAACTTAAAATTTGGATGGATGCTTTAAAATTATATATTTCTGAAACAAATGTATCTACTTAATGGCATATAGACATGGAGAGAACCAGATATTGCCAGACTATATTTCATATTTCTGCTACATCAGCATTCTCCATCATGATTCCAGTTGTGCTTCAAAACTGACCACTACTGCCATCAAGAGGCTCATATCTGTAATAGCAAGGAAGAGAGTATGGGCAGGGTGTTACATACACAACCCAGTCACTTGCAAAGTGATGTTTTTTATCTTGCTGATATTACTTCACAAATGGTATGACTATTGTCTCCTCTCAGTTTGAACCCTTGGCATTTCATCTAGGCTCTGCCCCACATTACCTGGCAACTGCCAGGTGTGCTTGACTCACTATAAAAGGGGCTTCTTACCCCCTCCTCATGATCTTGTTCTTTTGCTCTTGCTATGCTACCTCCCCATTCCCCTCCCCCATCTCTCTCCATGTGCTCATCACTGGCCTCTACTCTTCTCCTCTCTCTCTCTCTCTCTCTCTCTCTCTCTCTCTCTCTCTCTCTCTTTCTCTCCCTCCCTCCCTCCCTCCCTCTCTCTTTCTCTTTCTCTCTCTCTCTTCCTTTCTCTGTCTCTACTACCCCTTCAAATACCTTCCCTATGCCCTAAATAAACTATCCTATACTATACCATCATATGGCTGGTACCTTGCGGGAGGGAAGGAATGCTTCAGCATGAGCCTGCATGGGACCCCTTCCCTCACAACATACCATACTTACCTCACACATATTCCTGGGTTTTCTATCTTTTTATAAAACAGAACATTGGTGCAGAGACTCAAATTTAGAAACTGGAAGATTCACAGCCCCCAGCTGCTACATGAAGAGCCATCACTTGCAAGTCCTATACACTTAAACTTCAGAGAACTGGTAAGCTCCCACCTCCCTGTTGGTCAGCATAAACATCCCCTGGTCCCAAGGGAGGGTTGTTGAGCTTGGAGCCACCCCTGTCCATAAAGACAGAGACATTTAATCTTTATGACTGGTCTTTTTCACTGACCTTCATTCTAGTACTTCTAACTCTTGTGTGATTACTCCCCAACTCTTGGAAGTGTTTTTTTCTTGCTGCCATAGGAAAGTTCTAAGCTTAGTAAGACTACTTTTTCCTGTGGGTCCAGGATTCACATTTAGCCACTAGTATCTGAGTGATGACTCAGTATTTCTACACCTGGTTGGTTTGTTTGTTTCATATGGATTTTGTTCTTGAAATTCCAGTAGGAATAATTTTAATAACTTACACACCTAATGGGTTGGCCTTCACCATCTTTTCCCTACCTACTTGGATGTCTCCCTGTCTAATTCACAGTACCCAACAAACAATATCTCTACAAGGCCACTTAAGTGGGATTTTAAAAACAACTTTCTCACTAGCAATCCTTAGGAGTTTACCCCTTCCCCATTCTCTTGCTGATTGCTTTACTTTTGCTCTGCTCCTGGTTTGATGCCCCTTGATTCTGCTACAGGAAAAGCAAGTCTCACTCCAACCCTCCCTCTCATGCTTCTGTATTCTGCCTGGGACACTGATTTGCTGAGATGCTTCTTTCCCAAGGCCACCTGCCTGCCCTCCCCCCATGTGTTGGCACCCTATCCACTTTCCAGCTGCCACCTCTCCTGCCTGCCCAATTCCACCTTGCACTTTCATAGCAGAGCTCTCTCATACTTTCTGAATAGAGCTGTTAGGGGACAGAATGCTTCTTCAGACACTTCCCTTCCCCAACCACCATAAATTCCTTCTGCAAAGAAGGAGCTTGGCTCAATATCAGTCCACAATTTAGACACTAGATCTTGACCACCCCCACTTGCTTGCACCATTCCACTCCCTTATTTCTACTACCACCTCATTCCAACAGCCATCTTATCTCTACATAATTTACAGGGATGCCAGTGCCTAGAACCTTCTGTCTGATGCTTTCTGCTTCATTCTCAGTTCCTTCCTGGGGAATCAGCACTGCTTGCCCATAGTTCAAAATGGAGCATCAGAACTGTTCAATGCTCCATCTCAGTGGCTGGGCCTGTGCTGTGGGCATGGAAGCTGCTCACTACTATTTCCCAATACAGTCACTAAGTCAAGTGTACTCTAGACAAACTTTGTCATTTGTCTCTTTCCACATGTGTCTGTTCATGTGTTTTTCTCTGCCAATACATACCTGCAAGGCCAACATTTCTAAACAGTGTAAAGGTTAAAGATCAATGATATATACCTAAACATATACACATACACATATACATGTATATAGGTATAGGTTTAGGTATAGGTTTAGGTATGGGTATGGGTATGGGTATGGGTATGGGTATGGGTATGGGTATGGGTATGGGTATGGGTATGGGTATGGGTATGGGTATGGGTATGGGTATAGTTATATATGTTTAACCTTGTTTTCTTGCTGCTGCAATCAAGTTACAGTGTGCTCTATTTCCTAAATACATTCTCTAACACAAAATTTAACAAACATAGATTGTGTAACTCAAACATGCTCAATAGATACTATTCTCAATCTTGTCAGAAAACTTCTAAACATGATAATCTTTAAGCTTATGACAGAGAATCCCAAAGCCTAACACTTACCCCCAAGGTCTTTGAGAAGATAATAGGCTCAGTGACACTACCTGGATGGTGGTATGATCTCCACTGAGAAATATTGCTCCATTGCCTTGCCCATTGCCAAGGCTTGGTCTACACTGTGGACAAAACAGGATACTCTGAAAGTCAGATGGCTCATATTGCTTAAGTCAGTGCAGGTCACTTCTCACTTCACAAGTATCTACTCCACAGGAAAAAAAAAATCTCATCTTCTGTCCAAGTTGCCATGGAGAACACAGGAACCTGGGAGCTGTTTAGGTAATGAACCATAGATGAACCTCTGTCACTTTAATTAACACATGACTCCTAGATTTACAATGTATTCTTCCCAGATTTCTGAATAAATTGACAGCTAAGATAACTGTAGGTTGACAACTATGAAATAGACCTAGGTCCTTACCCAAAGGTAATCCATCTCATTTGCTCAATAGTAAATTCATTAACTAGTTAAGACTGCCATATTTCTTACAGATTTCACGACAAATAATATACAATTTTAGATATAAGCTTTCACAGATGTAACTTTCTGTTATTTCCTTATCTAAACTCAGTTTCCAGTAACTATATGCTTCATATTTTCTCTTCATGCTATGCCACTCTCCTAAAATTAAGCAAAAGAGTTCTTATAAATTAGCCTAACCATGATAAAACATTCAACTATATGATCCAACTGTGTAATCTATGCCATAAGCTATCATGCTCAAATATAAGTTTTCTTTGTCTTTTAACTATAGACTTAAAGTGTTGCTAAACTATATAATCAACTATAATATTCACAGGGTCAAAGTTCTGAATTTTCTTTGTCTTTCAAATGTAAACTTAAAATTGATTATCATTATGCTAAATTCATGTGTATTCAGACTCCTAGATAGAAGGAATAAGCCCTTCTTGCTTTTTCTGCTCCACAAAATGTTTTTGTTTTCCCTAAGCTCATCTTAAAGACTGTTCATGTTATTAACAAATCTATCTCTTTTGTAAACCTATAAGCTACAGGAAACTCACTCAGATCTCCCTCTCATGAACCAAATAAACTCCATCTAGATAAGTATATCTATCAATCAATGGCCTAAGTTCCACACTAACTACATATTACAGAGGGTGGGAGTTCCTGGGATTGGAACTCCCCTTAACCACAACCACCAAGACCTAAGGGTTTCAAATGTACACTTAAGAAAAAATTTCTTCTCTCAAACATACTTTATTACTTTATTCTCTACTTGTAATGTGTGTGTGTGTGTGTATGTGTGTGTGTGTGTGTGTGTGTGTGTGTGTGTTTCAGCATCTTGTCAAGTCCAAGTGTTTACTACATCTATGATACTATGATAGCTCTAGAGAAGCAACCCACAGATGCTTCAGTCTACTCTCACAGACAAAGATGCTTCTACTGGATCCACTCTTTCTTATCTATCTACAGATAGTTCCACACACCCTGGACAGCAAGGAAAACAAAGACTGGATCAACATCCCCATACTCATTTTCTTAGGTTTTCCAGAGACACATTGCTCCCAAATCAGCATGAAGTAGCTAAAGATTACTACAACCCTATTATTGATTTACTGTCACCTCTTTCTAATTTTCCTTTTTTTTTTATTAAACCAAAATGTGGAATGTTAGCATTCCTTTTAATCTCTTCCCCACAGTTGTCTGTCAACCACATGGAGTACCTGAGTCAATATAAAAGGTGATGCTTGCCCCTTACTCTCTCTCTCTCTTGCTCTCTTGCTCTTGCCCTTTTTTTTCTTTGTTGGCTCCTGATCCTTACCCTCTCTCTCCTACAATTCCCTCATCTGTTCAAGTGTTCATGGCTGACCTCAACCTCTCTCTCTCTCTCTCTCTCTCACTCTCTCTCTCTCTCTCTCCCTTTCTCTCAACACCCCTCTCTGTGCTTGGAATAAAGTCTATTCCATACTGTACCATCATGTGCCTTGTTCCCCAGGGGGAAAAGATGCCTCAGCATGGGCCAGAAGAAGCACCCCCTCCCCCATACATTACTGCACTGACAACAAACATATTCTTGCTTTATCTTTATCTTTATCTTTATCTTTATCTTTATCTTTGTATAAAATCAACAGAAACCATATTCTACAGAGATTGTGGAGCACTGCAGACCTGGTAGGGAGTTTGTCCTGGCCAAGATCCAAATTGTAGGTCCTTCACACCTGCTAAATGGCAGAAGCAATGTCATTGTCTTAAGTGTCTTAGCCTTCTTTTTTTTTCAATTACCGATGGCATCTAATAGGGCATATTTTCATAAGCATTAATACTACATATACAGATATGAATTTAAAAGTGATCTAAATCACTTTGTATATACAGAATCTGTGGAATCTTAGTTTTATCCTGTGGAAGATAGTTACTCACATAATATGGTCAAGACACATTATATATTCCAACCATATGAAGCCTGGATTTGAGACTCTCAGACTGTTTCTCAGAATTCTATTAACCCTGAAATCTTGCATCAATTTTTCATCATATTCAGTATTATGTAGACCATGCTACCACATCTTTTGTCCTAGTTGGATAGAGCATCACAATGATGGTTTGTGTTGGGTAAACATGACACAATCTAGGTTCATAAGAAGAAAACTCAACTGAAAACATCAGTCCATGAAAAGATGTGTGGAAAATCCTGTTGAGAGCTCTGTAAGTTTTTCCATGCTTTGGTTTGTAGTTCTGGGTTGTAAAAGAAGGTAATTTGTGATACAATACTAATATTATTAGTATTGTAATACTAATAATACATAATACAAAACATTATGTAGCATTCCATAGTGTTATCTTTACAGTACTTGTTTATAAGTTTCTTCCTTGCTTCATGATCGATGTTCCCTTGGTCATCGATCGTGAATCTCCTGCCTACTTACTATGGTAAGTTTTCCAAAACATAAGTGCAACTGTACTTTTGCAAATATGTGGACACAAAAATAATAGCCATTTTCTCTTGTTGATGAGCATAACAGAAGCTCCCCTTCCAATGCCATCATTACTGTACAGGATAATGAAGGTCACACTGAACCTTCATTATATTTGTTGAATTACTGGAGAAGCAATTACACTTACCACACACACACGCACACGCACACGCACACGCACACGCACACGCACACGCACACGCACACGCACACGCACACGCACATGCACATGCACACGCACACACACAGAGAGAGAGAGAGAGAGAGAGAGAGAGAGAGTCCTAATTGTAGATGCAGAATTTTCTCAAGCTCTTTGCCTAAATAGCCTCCCTGTACCTCTCTTGTCCACACTATGCACATAACCATAGGTCTATGTTGTATCATGAAGCCTCTGCATCTATACTCCTCAGTTGGTTCTTCAGCTCACCACTTCCTTTGCAATCTCTACACAACTAGTCACAGTGCTAATGACAGGGCATGAACCTGGTATGTTTGATAAGGTCTGCATACATTTGCCATCCAGTGTAGTTCACACTCTTCTATGCTTGACTCAAGACACCAAACTCTTCACCCAATTTCCTGATAAGTTCACCCAGTAGTCAGTCCACAATTATAGTCTCCAATGGTGGAGGCCTACTTAAATATGTGTAGATTACACATGGGTGTCCTTTATGGTCAAGTCTGGACATTGCCTTCCAGTGTCATCTGCTATTCCCAGACTTTGTCCTGGTGACTCTGAACCTGTACCTGATGTCCTTGTTTAGTTCTCCAAATACAAGCCCAGTTTGGCTGTATGTACCCCCCCCAGACCATGCTTCCATAGACACACTTCCTCGACTTGCAGTCTTGACAGAGATTGCCTAGATATGAGGCTCTCATACTGTTTGCCAGCATAATATTTTCTCATAAACTTGTATTAATTTTTCTCAGGTTCAGTACCATCTGGACTTTGCTCCCACAATGTTCTGCCAGATGTAATTGAGTCTTACCATAATATTTTGACTTATATGACACAATTTACAGTCAGGTAAGAAGATGGAACCTCAATTGATAACATTCTGCCATGAAATGTTTTGTAGAAAAATCTTGAGATCTCCCTTAGGATTTTTAGAGAGATCCTAAAAATCTGCCTAGTGATTTTTCGGGTGTTGAGCATTCCTCTTTGTGTGTAAAAAAGATTTAGAAGTTGCTTCTCTGTTGTACAAGCAGGCAAACAGAGACAGCTATGAAGAACAAAGAGTTATGTACTATTCCTTAGTGATATCTGCTTTTTTTCTTGCCTCTATGTTTTTTCCTTCAATCCTGAAGTTTGTTCCATTAGAGATGAACAATGAAGCTCCTGCCCTGCTTGATGTAGGGACCTGGAAGGATGTCTTGGTTCTTGGGTGGGCATGGGCCTCGACTCCAGGAGAAATGGTAGGCATTCCACCATGCCCCTAGAATCCAGGCTCCTACATGTGGTCCACATCTCTCATTAACCTGCACCATTGGTCACGTAAGACACAGGTAGAGGGTGTGACTAACAGGCCTCCACTAAAAGATTTTCATATTCATGAGTTATTTAAAGTCAAGGGTGGTGGAGGGAACTCAATTAAGTTCCTCCTTTTTTCCCTTCCCTATTTAAGCCAGCTCCCCCTGGCTTTTATGGGGGGTGCATACCACCTAGACCCATCCACATTTGCCATGAACAGTAAAGCTTTGAACTCTTGGACTCCACGTGTCTTCTGGAACCCACCGCCAGGTTTCCAGCCTTTGGAACTGGACTTTCTTGTATCTATTGGGACCCACATTCATTGATCATGTGGAGGACTTCCCCAGGAACCGGTGCTGTGGAAAGTCCACCCAGGACCCTGCTGCCTGACCGCCGCAGAGTTTGTTCTTACAGCTTACTGTGGTGAGCCAACGTCATTGCGTGTGGTATGCAACGTCATCACGCACTATCACACCGCCACCATTGGAAGATGGTGCCGACATCAGCCCGGACTCATCCCGCTTAACTAGTAAACAAGTGCTCAGAGCATGCTCAGAGTCCCTTGAACCAGCCTACATGTTACGCATCCCGAGACTTCATATTCTCCTGAGCTCTGCTAGCCAATCACAGAGGTACACGCCAACACGCTGACCTAATAGGTATTTAAGGACGTCTCCCTTTCCTATCGGGGTCTTCCCTTCCATTCCGGCTGCAATAAAGCCTGCTGTAGAAGAATCCTGTTGTCTGAGTCCATTCTTACTGGCGAGGTCGTGACGAGGACAGCCACAATTGGTGCCGAAACCTGGGACAATCCATCTGTGGGTGCTGAGGGAGACCCCCATCTCTGGGAGGATTCAGAACTACAGCTCTGGTACGGATCAGAAAGGTATGCTCTCTTACTCGCTTGAGGTCGGCCTTGCTTTCATTTTGGTAGCAGCGGCCCTCCTTCTGGTTCTTCTTGTATTGTAAAATCTCAGGAAAGGCATTTATTCTGTTTGGCAGCTTATTTACTCGTGTTTGAAGGACGAGCAGTGTAGTGCAGAAATACATGCAGGCCAGGAGACCCTCCAGGGAGTTCAGCAGAGCATGTCAGAATCTGACCAGGAAACGAGAGGTGGTGCGTGCAAAAAACGGCTTAGAGCCCCCAAGAATTCAGTCCCCTCAGACAAGATTGTTGAGGAGTCAGGGAAGAGCAAGTACGCTCTGGGAGAGAAAGAAATTGCTATTTAAAGAAAGGTGAAAAATAAGGTCAAAACTCTTTATCCATTTAAAGAATTGGAAGCTCTTAAGTTAGATTCCTCTGAAGAGGAAAATTTTTATTCCTCCGAAGAGGAGGATTTGAAAGAGGAGTTAAAAGAAGTCAAAGAGAGGGGAGCTGAGTGCTCCCAGGGAGATAAGGAAAGGAAAGAAGGGAATAAAGAGGCAAAAAAAGATTTATCCCAGCCTTAAGACCAGCAAGGGGTTAAGTAAGTAGTTTTGTGCTATCTTAAAAACTTCTGAGGGTAAGAGACTGCAGGCTAGGGTGATTAACACCTGCAGCCTAACTGCAGAGGATTAGGCAATGTGGCCTTTGTTCTATCTCAGCAGGAACTGCTGGGCTCTAACTTACTGCTGGGTCACAGGAAGAAAAGACACTTAAAAAAGTTGCTACAATTTTTTTTTTCTTTCATTAATATGACCCTTGAAGGAACACAGACAGTATGGTTTCCCCACATTCCACAGTTTTAGTTGGCTATCTGTGGAGGCAGAGACAATTTCTTCACCACTTACAAACTTGGCATAAGACACTGCTTTCTGAATGTCCTTGAGGAATGGCCCTGACTCATGAGGCGCTCAATCTCACTAGAGAGCTGTGTCGAGGGGGAGGTGGCTGCAGGGTTAACAGTGACATCTCCACCTTGTTAATAGCTACTTGCTTTTCATTCCGAGTTGATCCTCTGAGGGAATGGTTTGGGGAGCAACTTTGGATATATAATATTTCTGCTGTCAGAAATGAGACTAACACCACGACTAGCCTATCTAATATCACCTATAATAATATGTTTGCCTATCATTCATTTAGCCCAGCACCTGTATGTGTACAGGCACCGTTCTTCTTTTTATTAAACAATAATGTGAGTAGTAATGTTCTAGCTTGTAACAATAGTGATATACAATGCTATCTAGCAGAATGCTGGAACGGGCACAATGTTACGGCTCTATTGGTAAAGCTTCCCACATTTGTTCCCATGCCAGTTGAGGCGGAGCCAAATAATTTCCCACTTTTCACTCTACTCAGAGAAAAACGAGATTTTGGAATAACAGCAGCTATTGCTATGACCCAGCAAGTGCAAACTGCTGAGACTATTAATAGTGTGGTAGAGCAAACAACTACAGCTCTAGTCACTCAACAAGAGCATAATGCTCATTTGGTCTCAGGACTCCTATTGGTAAACCAAAGAGTAGATTTAATTTGGGACCAAGTAAAAGACTTATTTAGGATTGTCCAATTGTCCTACATTTTTTCCCATGAAAGGCTTATGTGTTACCCCTATGAAAGCTAACTTCTCTCAGTCTATCAAACAGAGTTGACTCTTATCAGACTTCCTAAAGGGCAACTGGACAGCGGAATCGGAACGACTATCTCGAGAATTGTTCTTTCAGATTGCCACCCTAAATGGCGACCCGCTTGCCCAGGTTTGTTCCCGTGCCAGTTGAGGCACCCAATAGTTTGAGTTGCTTCAGGGTGCAGAGAGATTTTGGCATCTCAGCTATCATTGTGGGCATTATTGCAGGAGCCGCAGTAGTGGGATCAGTTACGGCCTCTGCTCTTGCCTTATCCACCTCAGTACAAACAGCTGATACTATAAACCAGCTGTCCGCCTCAGTAACTTCAGCCCTTGATGTCCAGGCCTCGGCTAACTCACAAATAATGGGAGGCCTAATGTTGGTAAACCAACGCATAGACCTGGTCCAAGAACAAATTGACATCCTGTGGCAGCTGGCCCAATTGGGCTGCGAACAAAAAATGCCAGGATTATGTATCACTTCCATACAATACAAAAATTTTATTCGTGCAGCAAATTTGTCTAAAACTCTTTCTCAGTTTTTATTACAGAATTGGACTTTGGAATTTGAAGAAACGCTTCGCCAGCTACGTTTTGCCATCATTGAAGTGAATTCAACTCGCCTTGCTTTATCCCTAACCGAGGGGCTGTCCTCTTGGGTCTCTTCAGCTATTTCTTATTTCAAAGAATGGGTGGGACTGGGTCTTTTTGGAGTAGTCCTATGCCTTGGTCTGGCAGGTACTCTCTTCTTATTGTGTAAATTACGACCTCAAAGGAAAAGAGACAAAGTAGTGATGGCTCAAGCCTTTGCTGCTCTGGAAAATGGAGAGTCTCTGGGAATCTGGATGTCTATTTTAAAAGATTGATGCCTCTTACCCTATTAGTTCTTAGATTTGGCTTTTATTGCTTTTAGCTTTGGCTTTTGCTATTGAAAACACACAGAAGAACACTGGGAACCAACCCAGGCATCTAGTCCATCCAACACTTGTTAACCCCAGAGGGCACAGGTTCCCATTGCACCTGGGAGAGTGTGGACATGGTCTGGAGTTAAGGTTGCCCCTACACTCATTAACCTTGGGAGGGCTGAAGTTCCCATTGCACCCCTGGGGAGTGTGGAGGCCTGGGCCTGCCTCATTGATTGGAGATGAGTCCTATCAAAACCTCGTCTCTTTGATCATTGAGTGTCTGCCTGGCCCATCATGTCCTTCTGTTGTGCGTACGTATTGGACTTGGGCCTCAGAGAGAGCCCACAAAATTTATTAAAACAATTAGGGGGAGATGTGGTGCGCCAACATCACTGCGTGTGGTGTGCCAACATCATCACGCACTATCACACCGCTGCCATTGGAAGATGGTGCCGACATCAGCCCGGACTCATCCCGCTTAACTAGTAAACAAGTGCTCAGAGCATGCTCAGAGTCCCTTGAACCAGCCTACATGTGATGCATCCCGAGACGTCATATTCTCCTGAGCTCTGCTAGCCAATCACAGAGGTACACGCCAACACGCCGACCTAATAGGTATTTAAGGACGTCTCCCTTTCCTATCGGGGTCTTCCCTTCCATTCCGGCTGCAATAAAGCCTGCTGTAGAAGAATCCTGTTGTCTGAGTCCGTTCTTGCTGGCGAGGTTGTGACGAGGACAGCCACAGCTTACTATGGTAATTTTTCCAGAATTAAGCATAAATGTGATGTTCTCAATGTATAGAGATATACATTCAGCCATTGTCCATTGTTGGTGAGCTCTCCAGGAGCTTCCTTTCCTATGACCATCTTCACTGTTCCAGGATAGTTCTGGTCACATAGACCCTGCACTATTTCTGTTGAAATCCTGAATAACCAAGATCCACATTATACTACTACACTTAAGGCTTAACTCTGTATGCAGATTTCTCTAAAAACCCTGGTAAATAGCTTCCTTGAAACTCTCCTGTGAATACCATGCACACGGCCAAAGGCATGTGTGGAGTCATGAAGCTTCTGCATCTAACTTTCCTAATTGTTTGTCTAGCCTTCAGCTTCCTTTGTCATCTGTATATTCCCAGTTCTGTTTCTGATGATCAGGGCACAATCCAGGATAGCAAGAAGAGAAAACAAACTTTTCCTTCTAATTTTCTGCCCACCATAATATTCTTGGCTTCAGGCACTCAGCTCTATACCCAATTTTCTGGTGAGTTCCCTATAGTTGTCAGTCCACAAGTATAGTCTCAATGGCCAGAAGCCTAGCTAAGAATGTCCAGGTTTCACATTGGTGTTTGTTGTGGGCAAGTGCCTTTTCCTATTCCCAGTACTCATCCAAGTCACAGAGCAGCTTCACAGGGATTTCCTGTTTACTATTCCAAAATACAAGCCCAATTCTACTCTATTCATACTCCCTACCATGCTGTTTTAGACCCATTTGCTGCAGTTCCAGTTCTGACACAAATCACCTGGCATTGAGACTGTCAGACTGTTACTCAGGATTCTATTAACCCTGAAATACCCCATAATTTTTTCATCAGATTTAGTACTTTGTTTACCATGTTGCCACATTCTTCTACCGGGGGTGATTGAGCCTCATCATGATGGTTTATGCTGTATAAACTTGAAACAATCTACAGTCATCTGAGAAGAAGGAACCTCAACTGAGAATATTTCTCCATTAAATGGTCTGTAGAAAATCCTGTTGAGGACTTCTTTGAATACTGATATGTATGGTAGAGTCTAGCTTTCTGTGGATGTTGGCAAGCTTTGGGTAATGATTCTGGGTTATATGAAGACAAACAGAGATACCGATGGAATGCAAAGCTTTGTGTAGTATTCCTTAGTGGTATCTATTTCAGATATTTCCTTTAGGTTTCTTTCTTGATTACCTACCTGTATTTCATCAGTTGTGAATAGTGAAGCTCTTGTGCTTATTACTATGGTACATTTCCCCCACATAAAGCCCAACTGTGCTGTTTCCAACTTGTGGAGACAAAAAGACCAGACATTATATCTTGTTGGTTAGCTCTCCTAATGCCCCCTTCCAGTGCTATCTTTAATGTGCCAGCATAGTTATGATTACACAGATCCTGCACTATATCTGCTGAATTCCTGGAGAATCAAGATAATCATTTCCACCCACACACACTTAAGTCCTATTTGCAAATAGAGATTTCTGTTAACAGTTTTGCCTGAATAACTATTCTGTACGCACTATATACACAAGCACAGGGCTGTGTCCTATCATGAATCTTCTGCATCAATATTCTTCAATTGATTCCCTCAACTTCCTTTGCCATCCGTACACAACTAGTCTATGCTCTGATCGAGCACAAACGTTCTTTTCACAATTAGGTCAGTAGACCTTTGTCTTCCCATGTCCAGGACACTCTCACATGCTTGGATCCAGACACCATGTTATGCAAACAATTTTCTGGTAAGTTCATCCAGTTAACAAGTCCACAAGTAGAGTCTCCACTAGTGGAGACCTAACTAGGTATGAGCAGATTACATATTAATGTCCTTTGTTGGCAGGCATGGACATTGCTCTCCAGTGCCATCTCTTTTTCCTAGGCTTCTAACTTGTCACACAACACTTTAATTGGCTTTCTCTGTTTAATTCTCTAATACAAGCCCAATGATACTATGTTGACTCTCCCAGACCCGGCTTCTTTAGACACATTTGCTAGCCTTCCAATTCTGACACAAACTGCTTGGGTTGGAGGCTCTGAGATTGTTTGCCAGTATAATACTATAGCTTTCACCTTGCATTGATTTTTCATCAGATTCAGTATTCAGTATCAAGTGGAAAATGCCCCCACTTTCTTCTCCTTGATGTGATAGGGCCTCACAATGATGGTTTGTGTTCTAATTATGTGACACACTCTAGAGTCATCTGAGAAAAAGAAGCCTGGATGTAAAACATTCCTCCAAGAAATGGTCTGTAGAAATTTGTGTTGGAAGCCCCCTTTTGTAATGATTTTTATTGTACAGTTCAGTCCTCAGTGGGTGTTGCCAGTCTTTTTGTGGTCATTTTGGTTTTAACATGGAGGCAAGCCAAAATACCAATGGAGTGCAAAGCATTATGAAGAATTCCATAGTGGTGACTCTGGTTTTGCTTTTAGTTTTTTTTTTTTTAAACCTGGTTCCTGACCTGTATTCCCTCAGTGGTGTATAGTGAAGCTCCTGACATGATTACTATTTTAAGTTTTTGCAGAATTAAGTCCAATTGTGCTGTTGGGCACAATATTGAGAGACAATCACACTAGCCCTTATATATTGGTGAGTTGCCCAGAAGATCTCCTTCCAGTGCCATTGTCACTATGCCATGATAGTGGTAGTCACACAGATCCTAGACTATCACTGTTGAATTTCTGGAGAAACAAGGAACCCACTATAGTTTCACACTTTAAGACCTAACTCAGTAGGCAGATTTCTCTCAACACTTTTGCCTGAAGTGCTTCCCTAAAATTCTTTTGTACACACCATGCACACAAACACAGACCTATGTACTATCATACTAGCTTCAGTATCTATATTCCTCAATTTTTTCTCTATCCAATCTTCTTTTGCTATCTCTATAGATCCATTCCCTGTGATGATAGACTGGGTTTATACCTGATTTACACTCTGTGTTCTGCAGACATTTGCCTGCTAGTGTCTTCTTTATGATTCCATGCTTGGCTCCAGGCATCCAGCTCTGCATCCAATTTCCTGATATTTTTATCCAGTACTGAGTAAACATAGATGGTTTCTTGGTGGAGGCTTAGCTAATATGTAGATTATACACCAGTGTCTTTTATCAGAAAGTCTGCACATTGCCCTTCAGTGGCATCTCCTATTTCCAGGCTTTCTACTGGACACACAGCTCCGTTGCTAGGCTTCCATGTTTAATATTTCCAAATAGAAACCCAATTCTGCTGTGTGAACACCCAGACCATGCTTCTCTAGTCCCATTCACTGGAATTAAAATTCTGACACAGAATGTCTGGTTTAAGCCTCTTAAATTTTTCTCATGATTCTATTAACCCTGAAAACATGCATCATTTTTCATCAGATTCAATATGATGTGCACCATGGTGCCACATTCCTCTGCCAGTTCTGATAGAACTTTACCATGATGGTACATGTTGTGTTCACAAGATCTAGAGTAATGTGAAAAGAAGGAATCTCAGTTGAGAACATTCCTTCTTGAAATGGTCTGTAGAAAATGCTGTTCAGAGTTTCCTAGCATAATTATTCTCATGGTAGTATGGCTCCTCTGTGGGTATTACAAAGATTTGGTTGGTGGTTCTCTTTTGTACAAGAGAGCCAGCCAAGATACCAATAAAGTGCAAAGTATTTTGCTTTTGTTGCCAGAGTGGTAACTTCTGTTTTTGCCACTAGGTTTCTGATTCCTGAACTGTGTTCCCTCAGAGATGGATAGTGAAGCTCCTGTTCTGTTTACTATGATAGGTTATCCTATAATTAAGCCAAATTGTTAAGTTCACAATGCATAGAGACTTATGATTCAGCAATTGTCAATTGTCACTGAGATCTCCAGAAGCTCCCTTTACCTTCCAAATTCACTGTGCTAGGATACTTCTGGTCACACTTTAAGGCTTAACTCTGGATGTCGTCTCCCTTCTATGATAATGTGGCACCTTCTTTGGGTGTTGCCAGCTTTGGGTGGTAGCTATGCATTGTACAAGAGGTCAAGTGGAAATACCAATGGAATATAAAGCATTATATAGTGTGACTCAATAGTATCTCTTTCATTTCCTGCCTTTATGTTTCTTCCTGGATTCCTGACCTGTGCTCACTCAGTGATGAACAGTGAAGCTGCTGTCCTACTTACTAAGGAAAGATTTTCCAGAATTAAGTTCAACTGTACTGTTTCCTATATGTGGAGACAATCAAACCTGTCTCATGTTCGTGGACTCTCCAGAAGCTGCACTTCCAGTATAATTGTCACTGTTCCAGGATAGTTCTGGTCACACCAATTCTGTACTACCTCTTTTGAATTCATGAAGAAACAATATAACCTTTCAACCTTGACAAGCTAAGGCTTAACTGTAGATACAGATTTCTTTCTATATCTTTGTTCAAATAGCTTTCCTGAATTTCTTGTTTCCATACCATGCACACAATCAAATGTCTAGGTCCTATTTTGCAACCTTTGCATCTAACATCTCCAATTAGTCTTCTTGCCCCAAGGCTTCTTTGCTACCTCTACATTCTCAGTCCTTTTTCTGTTGGATAGAGTTCTCATAAGTATATATGATGAGATTTACAGTCCTTTTGTTTCTACTGATCTCCTCATCCTGCCATTATTGGCTGCATGCACCCAGCCTTGCACACAATTTACTGGTCAGGTACTGTTGTCTTAGATTTTTCAAAACCTACTATTAATAGTAACTTCTAACATACAGCTAGTCAAACAAAATGATATTAAATTTCTATTCATATACAATTATAAAACAAAACCCATAAATTTCTATTAATATACAATAATTAAACAAAAATTAAATTTCTATTAATATACATTAATTGATACAAAATGACTTTGAATTTCTATCAATATACAATAAGTAAACAAAAACCTTTAATGTCTATTAATATTTAATAATAAAGCAATAATAAAACAACCTACCATGTTAGATACTAACAACTATAATACATAAAGTGATAAAAGTATCCCACCCCAACTTAAAGGATTGTAATCCATCACAACTTAAAGGATTGAGATGATGGTCTTCTTTTATATATTTGCTTATGCTGAATTGAGGCAAAAAAAAGTCCTGTGTTTGTTCCCCACAGAAAAAAAATATTGTCTGAAAAGAGCTAGATGTAGCATTTAATGCTGAGTCGCTGTGTTTATCCAGTTTCTGTATTGTTTGTCCAGTCTATCTATTCTCCAGTCTCTATGTGATTGATCATTAGAGCTAGCCCATTTGAAGTTAATTTGCATTAACTTTTGGAGTAATAGAAAATTAGGACAGTCTGTGAATTACCTGGGTTATTTGCTTTGTGAATATATTTATGTCTCAGCTGATAAGGGGTTTTACAGGTTGAATCTAATCTTTATAAGTGTTGTGGGTAAACATATTTTTCATTCCCTGTAGATACATAAGCATAACCACATCCCCATAAGAAACTAGTTCAGGTTTCAGTTCAGGTTTCCATTCAAATACCAACATATCTTTAGAGTATATTAATTGATTTATTTCATCAGTTTTTTCAGTAACCCAATGTCTCTCAGCAGCTATTGTTCCTTTTTCACCAAAATTAATAAAGTTGACAGTTAACAAAGTACTATTTAGTATTTACTATTAGGATTTTATTCTGCCTTTTTATTAATAAGCATCTCTTTTAAAGTTTTATTGGCTCTTTGTATCACTGCTTGTCATAGGGGATTGTGTAGTATGCCAGTAACATCCTTTATATTATAATATACAATGAATTGCTTCATCTTATAGGATATATATGCAGGATCATTATCCACTCTAATTTGTGCAAGCTGTCTCTTAATTGCAATTATTACCAATAAATTTGTAATTATACAATCAGCCTTTTCAGAACTTAAAGCACTTGCCCATTGAAACCCTGAGTAAATGTCAATGCTATGGTGTCTATACATTTGTTTTCAAAATTCTGTGAAAAAAAATAGAATGTTGAAATGCTAGTTATGTAAACCTCTGTCATGTGGAGTTGAGTCATTTATAATTCCTCCAAAAACACATATCTTCCCATGGGTCTTTCCTTAGGAAAATACCATGTAAGTATGTCTTAGCAAAACTCAGTGTGGTATGTATCAACTGAAGTACTACAGCAATGAATCTACAAGTATAGGCAAGTCTAGCAGAGCATGTTATGATTGTACATGGGTGTCCTTTCTAGGCAAGAAAGAAACTTACCCTAGAGTGTAATCTCCTACTCTCATGCCTCCTGCAAGTCACATATCACAATACTGGTCTTCTCTCTTTAGTATCCCCAAATACAAGCCCAATTCTGCTATGTGTACATCATTGGACCATGCTTCTCTAAATACTTTTGCTTCACTACAATTCTGACACAGATTGATTTGCTTTGAGACTCTCAGAATGTTTACCTGGATGCTATTAACCTTGTAATCTTACATCATTTTTTTATTGTATTCAGGACTATGAGAATCATGGTACCACATTGTTCTAACAGGTGTGATAGAGCCTCACCATGATGGCTTGTTTTATATTGACTTGACACAATCTAGAGTCATGTGAATAGGAACCTCTCTTCCTCCATAAAATGGTCTTTAGAAAAGCATGTTGGGAGATAACTGGAATGAAGATTCTTATGGTAGTGTGGATTGAACTATGGGTATTGTCAAAATATGGAAGGTGGTTCTGTTGTAGAAGAAGGCCAGCCAATATAGCTATTGAAGACAACGCATTATGTAGTATTCCTTAGTTGTATCTGCTTCTGTTCTTGCCACTACGATTCTTACTTGATCCTTGACATCTGTTCTCACAGTGATGGACAATGAAGTACCTTCTGTGCTTACTATGGTATAGATTCCTAGAATTAAGCTTAATTGTGCTTTTTCCAATATTTGGAGACATAAAATTCAGCCATTTTCCCTTTTTGATTAATTCTCCAGAATTTCCCCTTCCAGTGGTATTTTCACTGTGCCTGGATAGTTCTGGTCACACAGATTCTGCACTATCTCTTTTAAATCCCTTGAGAACCAATATTCCACTCCAGCCCCCCACTGTAAAGCCTAACAGTGGATGAAGATTCTCTAAACATTTTGCCTTTATTATTTCCTTGAATCTCTCTTGTTCACATCCTGAACCCAACTCCAGGCATGGATCATATCATTCAACTTCTGCATCCAACTTCTTTAATTGGTTCTCTAGCCCATGCTTCCTTTTCCGTCTCTGCTCTCTAAGTACTGTTTCCACTGAACAGAGTGCATATCCAGTATACATAATAAGATCTTCAGAACTTTGCCTACTAGTGCCCTCCTCACCCTTCCATGCTTAACTCTATGCACCCAGCCCTGCATCTAATTATCCTTGAGAGTTCATCAAGTAGTTAGTCCACAATAGTAATCTGCACTGGTGTAAGCTTATCTAAGTATGAGCAGCTTAGCCATTGGCGTCTTTTAAAGTATGTCTGAACCTTGCCCTCCAGTGCCATCTCCTCACACAGGTAACTGAGCAACTGCCCTGGGCTTCACTGTTTAGCGTTCTTAAATACAACCCCAATTTTGTTCAGTGCATATTCTTACATAGTGGTTCTTCAGACCCATTTGCTGGACTTCCAGTTCTGACATAGATTGCCTGGGTTTGAAGTTCTCAGACTGTTTGTCAGGATTCTATAAACCCTGTAATCTTTCATCATTGTTTCATTAGATAGATTCAGTATGATGTGGACCATGCTGCCACATTCTGCTTCCAGGTGTCATAAGTATCTGTGTTGTTACCTTGATACAATATAGAAACATCTAAGAAGAAAAATTTTCAACTGAAAATATTCCTCCACCAAGTGGTCTGTAGAAAAGCCTGTTGAAGGCTCCTGAATGAGTAATAATTCTTAATGTAGGTTTGAGTGCTCTCTGAGAGTTACCACCTTTGAAAGGTGGCTCTGAGTTGTATAGGAAAGCACGCCAGGGTACCCATGAGTGAAAAGCATTATATCATATTCCTTAATAGTACCTGCTTTGATTCTTGCCTCTAGATTTCTTCATTTACTCCAGAACATTGTTCTCTCAGTGATGGATGGTATAGTTGCTGTCCTGATTAATCTGGTAAGTTATTTCAGAATTAAGCCCAACCATGCTATTCCCAATATGGAGACATACAGTATTACCTCTTTTGAATTCTTGGAGGATCACCATGCCCTTTTCACACCTTATTCTAAGACCTAATTTTGGATGCAGATTTCTCTCAAAACCTTTGCCTGAATAGTTCCCTGAATCTCTCCTGTTCATACCATGCACGGAACCCAAGATCTATGTCCCATTATGCAGCTTTTTACATCTAAGTTTTCATTTTCTTCTCTAGCACCCAGCTTCATTTGCCATCTCTACACAGTTTTTGATGGATAGTGCATATACCAGGTTTGGATGGGGAGATCTACAATTTTTTGCCCTCTAGTGCCATCCTCACCATTTTGTGCTTGGATCCAGACACACAGCATTTTACCAGATTCCCTCCTGTGTTACCCTAGTAGGGATTCTACAAGTGTAGTCTCAATGGGAGGTGTCCTGTCTAAGTATGTGCAGATCACACATGGGTTTCCTTTGTTGGCATATCTGAATCTGTCTCTCCAGTATAATCTCCTATACCTATGTCTCCCCCTGGTCCTGGAGCACCTGCATTGGCTTCCCTATTTAGCATTGATTAATACAAGCCCAATTCTGCTGTGTGCATACTCCCTGACCATGCATGTGCTTCTTCATGTTATCACAATAATCTTGTTTGACAGTGTGGTTTCTTTGTATGTATTCTCTAACCCCTGTCAAAAATGTGCTACACTGGATTTCCTTGGGGATTTCTCCTACGGCCAAGCCTGACTGAGACAACTTTATACAGTAACATCTTGCTCTACTTTCACAAGTCTTGTGTACACTGGCCTTGCCTGTTAAGCTCCACTGATTCACTACCATCACTGTGTGTTGGTCTATTGTCAAGTAGCTCTTATAGTATTTCATAGTAGATATTGAAAGAATTAAGACCAAGCCAATGTCTGTAAGCATTTCTACTTTCCCCTTCATTTCCCCACATGATTAACTCACTCCCATGCCTACATCCTGTCCTACAACCCAGGTAACTATTTTCTCTGATAGTTAGAGCAGAACAAAGCAACCATGCAACATTTATAACTCTAAGGCTTAGATTTTAATGTTCAGATGAAAGATCAGCTTTTCTTAGTGGAACTGTCCAGAAGCTTGGGTACCATGGTTATCGACTCACTGCCAGCTCTAACTCAGGTAACACATCTCCTGTAATGCTTTCCCAAGTCAGGTCACCCAGAAGCAACACATTGATACCATCTAATCTTGTGTTCTTAATCTGAATTCACAGATTATAGCAGTTTTGCCTGATCATAAGACATAAAAACTCACCCTCCAGCTTCAAATGCTCAAGTCTAGCTTTACATAATTAAAGATTATAACAGTTTTCACCTTGTGAAGTCCAGAGCAACTTTCTGATCACCCACAGACTCCATAGACTACCCACATTTATAGATTTCCTACCTTGTGTTTTCTGTTCCATATTCACTGAATCAAGATTGCCTGTGCAATCATTCCATTCACGCATTCCCTTTGGAATGAACACATTGCTTTCCATATTTTCCCTATGAGCTTCAATGAATCACAGAGAAACCTTCCCCCATCCCAAACCTATCTCAGTCAGATAGTTGCTGAAGCCCCTCCAATTAGTTGCTAGATGGTATCATGTCTTGACCTATTATCTCTCCATAATGTACAATCATAACCTACAATCTCATAACTAAACACTTAACCTTACCTCTGGCCATTAAGCCACTGCAACCGTTTTCAATGTGTGATTACTAAACAAAGCCTTCACTTTTCAGTTTCTAGCTGTTGTTGTAGAGCTTGTTTGAATTGTGAGTGCTCCAATTCCTTGTCTTCCTGCACTGCCAAGCATAGCCATGGTCATCATCATTCTACAAACAAGACTTTACTGCTGAGTTTCCTGAGCAAAGATCACCTGTGCTATCTCCAAAGTCTAATGACTATCATGGATGCACAGAAAGCATTAGCAGATATTCCTGAAGCATACCTCTGGATGCACACAATGATTACCAGATTAATATGATGACCTGAAAATATACAAGTCTAAACTATCCACATACTCCCAGGTTTGTTGTGTTATATATTTACTTTCTAGTTTCCCCAGAACCACATACACCTGGTCAAGCTACACAGTTCAGGGTCTTAATATGGTTGCACATACCAAACATAGTTTTCTCTATGATAATCTTCTGAACAATGATGCTAGCATGATTTTCACTCTCCTAGACAAGGCTTTCTCTCAAGGAGTCATGCAGCAGAACTCTCAAACCAAAAGTGTGTCATCCCTACAACTGGAGGCATATATCTAATTATGTATCTCCTGAACCACAAATTCCTGGAGAATTCCTTCAAATCAAGCCTGCACCATCTGTACTCTATCTAGTCTTTTTCTAGGTGCAGAGGTAATATGTTAGCTTTATCTGCAGAGCACCCTGTTCTGTGCTCTCTAGAGCTTTTCCCTCACTTTCAAGCCCACTTCTAGATAGGCAGATGATACAATGACTTGATCTGCTTATCTTCCCATAATATCATTCTACAGCCTTATACTACACTCTCAGTCCTACCTGTGGTGATGCAGTTACTACAACAGATAGAACTGGTGAGTTCTTGAAGAAGTTAGCTGAGCTGTTCTATATCCACCCTACTGGTTTTCACTGTGTTTGCATATACCAAACAGCAGCTTTTTCTGGTGCATTTGCCCAATCCTTGTGTACCAGCACCTCCCTCACCTTCCCAGATTTAAAAGTGGTGGTGCAGGTCCTGTAACAGGTTTCTCTAATGATTTTCACAGGAAATAAGGACATCTGCTCCATCTCATTGTCTCCAGAAGTACACAGATCATATTTCTTATGCCTAATGAAGCTACCCAGGATCTCCCACTTCCCTTGGTCTAGTGTTCTAGCCCTGGTTGCTTCAGATCACATGGAACATTTTTTGTGGGGAGGTATAATGCAACTTACACCCTAGTCTTTGTCAGAACTTCAGGGCCTATCTCTCCTCATCCAATTCTGGCATTGGACTAGTTTGATAAGTATTTCAGAATTAAACCTGGTCCTGATATAATAATCTCTGGTGTGATACACCAATTGGATTCCATGTAGTCTGGTCACATCCCTAGAACCCTGCTAGTCCTCCATATTACTGGACTCCAAGTGTTATTTGCATCAGTGTCAGTCTTAGCACCAGTAATGCAGCTCAAACAGAAGATTTTTCTGTGACACCCACCGGCCCCCAGAAAACAGCGTGTATTTGCCATATATACACACTCAGTCCTAGTTCTCTACAAGAATATGTCCCTCTGTATTTGTTGAGATCTACAAAACCCATTTCACTCCCAATCCTAGCTCTGGTCACTCAACTCCTTCATTGGATTTCCTTGGGAGTGCCACTAGAAAAAGTATAAGCAGATCCATCTCAGCATTCTTAGAATTAACTTTACATTTTTATATCTCACCAATGCTTTTCACTTTAAGTCTCCAAATATTGAAATCCTGGCACTCCCAAGCCAAGGACTCCTGCACTAGCTCTCCATAATTTTTTTCCAGAACCTGCCTGCCCCAGACAATACCACACTTGAATGTCTAATTTCATATCATTTTTGTCAACAAACTTGTCTGATAATTTCCAGAAAATCTCTTTTGCCATCTCTGTTTATAAAGCCCCCAGTATAGATACTCTCTTGCAACTCCTGATTTGATGGCATTTTTATTGGATACTTTATTTACTTACATTTCAAGTGTTATCCAATTTCCCAGTTTCCTCTCCAGAAATCCCCATTCCATCTCAGGGTGGTCTGGTTGGTTGATATTCTTGTTTTTCCTATAGGATTGCAAACACTTTCAGCTCCTTCAGTCTTTTCTATAACTCCTCAACTGGGGACCCTGAACTCAGTCTAATGGTTGACTGCAAGCATCTGCCTCTTTATTTGTCAGACTCTGGCAGAGCCTCTCAAGAGACAGCTATATCAGGCTCCTGTCAGCAAGCACTTCTTGGCATCCACAATAGTGTCTGGGTTTGGTGTCTGTATATGAGAGGGATCCCGATGTGGGGAAGTCGCTGGATGGCCTTAACTATGGTCTCTGTATTTCCTCTTGTCTGTATTTTGTTCCCCTTCTAAGACGGACTGAAGCATCTACAATTTGA
Source organism: Rhabdomys pumilio (assembly GCA_030674055.1). NCBI lineage: Eukaryota > Metazoa > Chordata > Mammalia > Rodentia > Muridae > Rhabdomys > Rhabdomys pumilio. The sequence goes on from JANHMN010000005.1 coordinate 104,344,670, forward strand.
TCTTCCTTCTTCTGCACGTTCATATGGTCTGTGAACTGTATCTTGGATATTCTGAGCATTTGGGCTAATATCAACTTATCAGTGAGTGCATATCATGTGTGCTCTTTTGTGACTGGGTAACCCTCACTCAGGATGTAACTTTCTAGTTCCATTCACTTGCCTAAGAATTTCATGAAGTCATTGTTTTTAATAGCTGACTAGTACTACATTGTGTAAATGTGCCATATTTTCTGTATCCATTCATCTGTTGAAGACCATCTTGGTTCTTTCCAGGTTTTGGATATTATAAATAAATAAAGCTGCTATAAACATAGTGGAACAGGTGTCATTGTCACATGTTGGAGCATCTTCTGGGTATATGCCCAGAAGTGGTATAGCCAGGTCCTCAGGTAGTATAATGTACAACCTTCTGAGCAACCTCCTGACCGATTTTCAGAATAGTTGTACCAGCTTGCAATTCCACCAACAATGGAACAGTTTTGCTCTTTCTCCATATCATCTTCATCATCTGCTGTCACCTGAATGTTTGATCTTAGCCATTCTAACGGGTGTGAGGTGGAATCTTGGGGGTTTTTTATTTGTATTTTCCTGGAATAAGGATGTTGAACATTTCTCTAGGTGCTTCTTGGCCATTCAATATTCCTCAATTGAAAATTCTACTTTTAGCTCTCTTCCCCATTTTTAATAGGTTTATTTTATTCTCTGGAATCTAACTTCTTAAATTCTTTGTATATATTTGATATTAGCCCTCTATCAGATATAGAATTGATAAAGATCTTTTCCCAATATTTTGGTTGCTATTTTGTCCTATTGGCAGTGTTCTTTTCCTTACAGATGTACAGATGTTTTACAAATTTAGTTCCCCCTTTTTAGTTTTATAAAGATGGGCAGTGCCAGCCGCAGGACGGGGCACAAGATTTCATCCTGTCTAGGGTAGCGAGTGGCCGGGTGACTGTGCCTGGCTTAGGTCAGCATCTATATTGCTTCTAGATTACCCATCTTTGAGAAAAACATACATAGCATGTTGATGTATGTCTCTGCCTTAGGTCTATAGGAACTCAAGAACACCCTTACCCATCTTTGACTAACTGGACATCATTGACACACTCTTTCCCATACAGACTAAAGCCACATTCAGACCAAAGGACCTATGGGGATGCACTCAATGCAATTTTTCATAGCAATGAATAACTGCCATGATGAATAGCTGACCTTGCTGAGAGTGATCCTGTGTGAGGGCAATCAATCTGCTTAAAATACAAGGTTCAAAGGTTAAAAGCAACATAAAAAATAAGATTGAAAACAAAAGTGTTCCAGAATCTAATGCAACTGCATTAGAGATTAGACACAAAGTCTGGACACCAGGTATACAGTATGTGGCTTTAGGGATTGATGAAGACTACATGCCATGTTTAAATCAGCTGGCTGATAAGGATTTCAAGCCATGTTCATCATTAGAATCATAATAGGCTCAAGATCTGTGTCCACTTGACGAATCAGTCTTTCAGGCAGCTATCAGGCTCCATTTTCTTTTTCAGAGAAAATGCAGACTGAGACACGACCCCAAATTAAGACAGGGTTGGGACCATTCTAAGTATGTTAGGTGGTCTCTCCATTTGACCTTGGCAAATGAGCTGGAAGTGACTGGATGTCAGTGGCGATCTGCTGCAGACTGACCTTTAGCATCAGTTTGCAGAAAATTTAAAATAAATAAGACAAAACAAAATGTGCTTTTGGTGACCTTGGGAATATAATTCCCCCTTTTTAGTATTAATGAGCCAATTTTTCAGAGAGCGGTGTGCACATTCAACAATTTCTTGTCCCTGAGGATAATAAGGAATGTCAGTAATATGGATAATACTAAATTGTCAACAAAACATCTTAAATGTTTGACTGTAGTCAAATAACTGCAAGAGCCAGATCAGACTAACCTAGCTTAGTCTGATATAGAACATCAAGCACAGGAAAATAATGGAGGCAATAACTATATCTCATTAAAGAAACATTGTTTTTAAATTTTATCATTTTCATCTGGTTTCTGAATAATTCTAACCCTAAGTTACCAGTTTTAAGCCAACTTTTTGTTATCAAAGTTGTAAATTTTCAATCATATCCAATAACTTATAGGCCAATAATCTATAACCAAGACATGTAGAACATACTTATATCTTTAAAACCAATTAACAAAAGTAACCTTTATTCTTTGTGTAGCCTCATGTTTAAACAAAAATGAAGTGGCTACACATCTTACATATTTAGACCAAATGTCTTTTTTTGATTTTTCTAGCTGTAATTTTAAGAGAAAAGCACCTTGTCACAGAGATTTTTCTAGGAAAAAAAACTCTCAGCTTCCTTTTAGAATCCAAAAGGCTGATGATCTCTTTAAAAGCAGCTTATGTAGACAATTAATTTCTGAAAAAGCTTCTCCAGCTCAGCTCGACTCTTAGCTACAGGTGTAGGGTAACTTATCTGTTTACATTAAGACCACATTTAAAAACAAGTTAAACTATACCAAGGGGTAGATCAAGCAATTATAATGATCTTTTCTTTTGAACATAAAACATAGAAAAACAATCAGTTAAACAATGAAACAAAAAGAAATAATTGACACATGTGGACATTGGTACCCCAAGGACAGACAATAAACAAAGAAAACAGCTCCCGTGGAAGCCAGAAGAAACTCAGGATGTCTCCTGAATTTTCTCCTGTTCCTAGGAGAGCTCTGAAATAGCCCATTTATTTATTTATTTATTTATTTATTTATTTATTTATTTATTGCTGACACAGCCCAGAGAGAGAACAACTGCTTTTTGGAAATCCTTTCTCTCTCTGATATTTAAGATCTACCACTTCGTCTCTTTCTTTAGGAAGTGTAGGTGTGGCTATTTATATTTACTTCTCAGTGTCCTGCATTTGTAGTCTTTCAATTCCTTCTAATCCTGTTTCTCTCACCTGAGGCAGCTCTTAGGCTGTGGGAAAATGCCTGTTTGGAATTCTCAGGTCCTAAAATTCACTGTCACCACCTAGGTGAAGTTGGCATCAGGTCAACATTTACTCAACCTAGACCATATCCCCTTAGACACACTTCCTGTAAACACAACCATAACTAGCTAGCATCAATGTTGTTTGTTGCTCACCAAGTGCTTGGAATACTCTTCTTCTTCCATTTTCCGTGCAGCTCTACACAAGACAGTATTCCTCAGCTGGTCCCCCATATTTAGGCCTCACATTGGGCACCATCTGTGGCCACAGATCAACTGGGTTTACCTGAAAGGGGGGCTGGGAATGAAAGAGAAATAGAAGGCAACAGAAAAGATGGAGCCAAGACAATGTATTCTGATCAAGGCTCAAAGTTTAATGTTCAGCTCTCAACTAAAAGGGAAAGCCCCACCCCCAACACTGAACCCCTTCTTGCTTCAGCCAGCATAGGTGAGGGGAATCCATTCTTAGTCAAAGCCAGAGGTGTCTCAAGGCAAGCTCAGCAGGCAGTCTATTCTTCTAAGTTTCTGTAGCAGGCTGTACATGCAGCCAAGGTGGGTAACACTACCTGAGTCCTATTGTTTGGTCTACTGTGGTAAACAAGGATTTTCAGGCCTGTTCAAGGCTGGGGGAAGGTCACAGAACCTGGTGAATATGCTTATGGTCTATAAACAATGGCCAGACATTCAGGAGATAGTAAAGGGGGGGGGGGGAGTCTTACTATGACACTCCTGACCACCTTCTCTTTGTGAATCTGTTTCTATCCCCATGTCAGATTCAAAGGCCCCTACTGCCTCCCGCAGGCTGGAATGGATGAGGAGGTGCCCATAAAACCACCTCTACTCACCTCTATCCTTTCCTTGCAACCTAAAATCTATGGCCAAGAATGGGCTTGATGATGGTTTTATGAAGAAGAGGGCTCCTGAAGAGGGCTCGTCTCTAGAAAAGGAAGCAGCCAAATATAATCTGACTAGTTTCCCCTGCAAACTTTTTTTCTGGACCACCTCCTTATGCCACCACTACCCCATTCTGTGCCCTCATTCTCAATGTAGACATCTCAGACTCTACAGAAAAAGCAAAAGCCAAACTCTGTCAAAAGGTGGCTTCCATTAAAGAATTGTTACATAAAAGAAGAGAACATTTACACTTGATAAAAGAACTTCAGGTACTTGGCCATGAATTAACCAGTCCCTCTCCTCCAGTGCTTACTTCCTCCAAGATAAAAAGAAAACAGAAACATCAGAAAACTCCACAGACTTTCTCTGTTACCAAAATTAAGATATTTACCTCCTCCAAAGGGACAGGTAGACGACGATGAGGACAATAACCCTTCTGGTGATGAAGCCTCTGATAATGAAAATGAGGCTTTGGGAGATTCAGAGGGAGAAACAGAAGAGGTTAAAGATCAACAATATAACCATCTAGGGTTTAAACATGTAAAAGACCTAAAATTGGCAGTGACAAATTATGGCCCAATGGCCCCCATTACCACATCATTAATTGAAAATTTGAATGATCTGTGATGGCTTGTCCCCAATGATTGGTATTTTCTGGCACATGTCACCCTGGTGGGAGTCGACTATGCTCTTTGGAAGACTGACTTTGTTGAAAACTGCAGAGAAATGACACTTTACAATTCTGAAAGTAAAACCTCAAAGAAGTGGACCAAAGATAAGATTTTGGGACGGAACCTTTATGATACTAATGAAAAACAGGCTCAGTTCCCTTCTGACCTTCTAGCCCAAATTCAAAATGTGGGTCTTAAGGCCTGGAAATGACTCCCTCTCAAGGGGTCAGTCACCACTTCTCTAGCCAAACTCTGCCAGTACCTTTGTCAGCCACATTACTGACATGGCTGAAAGGCTTGTTGGCTGCAAAGAAAACAAAGCTCCTTTCTCAAACACCTCCAAGTCCAGAATGTAAATCCTCCCTGTCAGGCAACCATATGGCCCCACCACAGGGTTAGACCCTCCATAAATTCCAACCCTCTTTTTCTTCAGCTTCAAAAATTGTTTATGTCTAGATACCACCCCCTCTTTATTGGGCATCTCTGTGCCCATTCCAATCTGCCTGGACCCCTTTCTAGAGGAAATGCTTGTGCAGATGCTGCCATCTCTTTGACCTTTCTGGTGTTGATAGGCTCCATAGAACAAGCCCCCAAAAGCCATGCCCTACATCATTTAAATGCCCTGACGCTTTACTTACTTTTTAAGATTACTTGTGAACAGGCACACCAAATAGTTAAACAATGCCCTGCCTGTGTCACACATTTGCCCACTCCCCATCTGGGTGTTAATCCCAGAGGTTTAGTTCCAAATGAAATATGGAAAATGGATGACACACGTCTTTCTGATTTTGGCAAGCTTAAAAATCTTCATTTAACCATAGATACATTTAGTGGATTTATTTTTGCTTCTTTACATTCTAAGACTAAGCATGAAGAGACTTCCAAAAATATTATAGCCCATGTTTAAAGTTGTCTCTTCATCATGGGTAAGCCTAAAATTATTAAGACTGATAATGGTTCCAGCTACACTGGGAAAAGTTTTCAAGAGTTTTGCTGCCAGTTACAAATCATACATATTACTGGCATTCCCTGTAATCCCCAGGGACAAGGCATTGTTGAACATAACCACCAGAGTATCAAAAATACTCTACATAAGTTAAAGAAGAGGAAGTTATATCCCCAGAAGAGGTTTCCCAAAAATATTCTTTCTCCATCAAGCCTTGTTTGTTCTCAATTTTCTAAATCTGGACACTAATGGCAAATCTGCTGTGAATTGCCTCTGGCACCCTGAAACTAATAAAAATTATGCCACAATTATGTGGAAGGACTCTCTTACCTTTAAATGGAATGACCAGTTCTCATATGGGGCCGAGGACTGATATGTCTGTTTGATAAGAAGGCGTGGCTAGATGGTTGCCAGAAAGAATAGTGAAACAAATAGTTACCTCCACAAAACCAGACCCAATTGTAGATAAAATAGATAATTGAGATCCAGGGAGGAGAGATCTCTCTGAGAATTCTCTCCTTCTTCTTCCCTTTCTAGGATGAACATAAGCTGTAGGGCAGTGGGCTGTGAGAAGCAGCTGGGTGTTTGGTGGAGCATGAGTTTCGAACCCCGGAACCTTTATCAGAAGGCAGGAGTTCACTCTGCTCCCAGGCCCTGGTTCTTTTCACTTAGCTTCAGTCCTCCAACAACCCCTCCCACAGACAGAGGTTTATGACCCCTATGACCAGCAGTCATGTACACAGGTGGAGGGCGTGATGAACAGCCCCCAGGCCCTAGAGAGATTTACATACTAATGAGGTACTTGAAGGCCAGAGGGTGGAGCTGACTAAGCATTCCTCCCCAGCCCCTCCCCCCTTTTCCCCCTCCCTATTTAACTCAGGCATGGCCTGGGTTTTGTGGAGTATGAATCCAGATCCATTCACCATCCACCATGCCAATAAACTGGTTTAGGAAACCCAAGGACTTCCTCGTGTGTTGAGGCCATGCCATGAGGAACAGTGAGGAATCGTGGAGGGGCTTTTAGTTAATGAACAGTCAGGCCTAACTTCCAGCTTGGAGGAACCCAGAGCGTTCCCAGCCAACTACCCACAGCATGGTGGGAAGAACTTTGGGCTCCCCAGCCATATTTTTCCCACAATAAACTACCCGTGGTGTTTGCTGTTGAAGGTTTTCATCCTGATGCCAGCCTTGGGACTTGGAAGAGCAAGTGATAATAATCCCCATCAACCCCTTCATTTGACATGGAAAATAATTAATGGAGAAAGTGACAGTGTGTGGAGCACTTCTCAGGTTACACACCCTGGCACTTGGTGGCCCAGCCTTTACCCTAATCTCTTCAAATTATCCATAGGTGCCCCTGCTAATTGGGACCTGGAAGGACATACATATTTTGAAAAAGCTCCCTCCTCGCGCTCTCCTCCTGGCAGACACGGCCTCAACCCTTGGGGCAGTTGTGGCACAAAAGATAGAAGGAACATGTTAAAAGTGCTTTCCTTCTATGTTTGCCCTGTCTATCACCACAACTGCTCTTTGAATCCACAGTGTGAAGGTAAAAATGAATTGAATTTTTCTGCAAATATTAGGAGTGTGAAACAACAAGCAACACCTACTGGTATCCTTCTTCCTCCTGGAACTTTATCATGGTCATTGCTAATTATACACATTATAAAACAGGAAGGCAGGAAAACCCAATTTGGACTAACATTCCAGACCATTCAGATTGGTGTCACCCACTTCATATTCAATTTACAGACCAAGGAGAAAAGAATAGTAGATGGACCAGTGGCCATTCTTGGAGTCTAAGGCTTTACAAGGAGTGCTTTGATGGTAGCCTACTGTTTACTAAAAAGTTGTTGATACAATTGCCTGGGGTTAGTGGACTGGTGGTGCCTATTGGACCAAATCATGTCTGAAATCCCTTGCCCCAACAAAAATGGCCCTCTAATCTTGTTTCTACACTTTAACCCACTACTCCCCCTCCTTCTGATGATGCCTTTAAACCTTACACTCTACATTTTATTCTTGAGGTCATTAATAGGAACTTTTTAGTACTAAATCACCCTGAATTCACCAAATCCTGTTGGTTATGTTATTATTCTAGTCGACCCTTTTATGAAGGAATTGCTATGAGTTCTGAAGGTCCAGAGACCCAAGATTCCTCCCTGTGCAGGTGGAATCAACAGCAAGATACAAAACTAACACTGAGAGCAGTCTAGGGGCAGGGACTGTGTATTGGTAATAGGGTCCCTTCCACCTATGTTTATCCTTGCAATAAGATAATTCCATATGCTTCCTCTTCCTCTGCCTACCTTCTTCCCACAAATGATACTTGATGGGCTTGCAGCAATGGTCTTACACCTTGCATTTATATTCCAAATTTAGTGAATAATAAGTCAGCATTTTGCACACTTGTATAGTTGATTCCTAGCTTAAACCATTATACTGAAGAAGGTTTTGCTCAAGCATGTGACCCTGTTGCTGATCATGCCCTGCTTAGAACAAAGCATGAGAGCATAATAGCCATTACCTTATCTGGCCTCCTTGGCCTCAGTGCTGCTGATGCTGGGATGGGCATAATTTCTCTAGTTCTTTCAAATAAGCACTACTCAGAACTTTGGTGGGCCTTTGACAAGGACATCAAACAGCTAGAAATTGGCACCACTAATCTGGAAAAAAATACTTTCTTTCACTGTCTGAAGTGGTCCTCCAAAATCGCAGAAGGCTTAATCTGTTTTTCCTTCAGCAAGCTGGACCTTGTGCAGTCCTCAAAGAAGAATGCTATTTTTACACTGACCACACCAGGGTGGTCAGAGATAGTATGACTAAAGTTAGATAGGGGTTAGAAATCTGCAGGAGACAGCAAGATCAAGAAGAGGGGTTATTTAGAAACTGGTTTTCTGCCTCTCTTTGGCTAGCTACCCTTCTCCATTCTATTCTTGGGCCTGTGGTTAGTCTCCTTCTCCTCTTGACTTTCAGCCCTTGGATCTTTAAAAGGCTCACTGGCTTTATAAAACAATAAATTGCCTCTGTGGCATCTAAACCTCTACAAGTACATTATCATAGACTTGATCTGGCTGAGAGAGGCCTGGCTGAGCCTTGCGGTGATCTATCTCTTTGAGGAGCTACATAAAACTCAGATTTATGCTCACCTGCCTTGGTGTGGGTACCTGCAAGGGGTGCGTGACTAAATACTGCAAGAGTAGGGCCCAAATTGTACACTTCTGAGTCCCCCATGAAACAAACCTGACTGCACAGAGGTTGGTGCTGTGCAGTCATGTTGATCATGTCCTGCTGAAAAGATCTGCGGAGACTGACAAGACCAAATTACCTCTCCTCCCTAAAAGACACCAGTAAAAGATACTTGGAGGGTCAGATCAATACTTTCCCCCTCTGGTTAATGCCCATTCATCTTCATAATGCAATCATCTCTAACTACTCACTAGCCTCATAAAAAATGTTAAAAGGGAAGAGATGCCAGGAGCCAAACCCATGAAATTACCCACTGTTCTGGAAAGACCACTCCATTAAAGTACAAGATTGAGAAAGGATTTGCAGTCCCAGGTCCCAGGTTCCAGGTCCCAGGAGTTGAAAGAACATTTGGTGTTTCACAGAAACCCGTTAAGATAGTGGGATGGTCATGGGCAATGAGGATATGATAATGGGATGGCCTTAAACAATGATCCTTGCCTAAACTTCCCATTTTGTTATGCCTGTGACCCGATAATAAAATTTAAGAGCTTGATCAGAATCTTTGACTTGCTCTCCTTCTTTGTTTCTCCTGTTTCTTCATTTTCTCACTCTCCACCCTAGGTTCTCATTGAATTTCCCATGGGCCAGGGCATGACATCTCAATAGAGAATCATCATCATATTCCTCTGGAAGGCCATGTTGGATGTCTTTGCCTTGGCATCGAGGAGAGCATAGGCTGCTCTCTTGGACTGGGGAGCTGTACTGTATACTGTAGATGCTTGGGTCATCTGTGTCCTGTCTCTACTAGAAGGTAGCAGGAGACATCTATTACCATGGTTGTAGATATCACAAATGCCCAGGCATTTCCAGTGTGTTCTGTGGTCCAAATTGTGTGTATCAGAGAAAACAGTTTAACAAAATTGGTTTTCTTATTGTATCATTTCCATCAAAGATTAAACTCATACCACCATGATTGGAGGCACTTAGCCTCACCCAAGGAATCATTTCACAAACCTACAAAATGTAATTTTTAGGATATAATATTCCAACTCTCCTCTCCCTAATGTGAAGCCAACTTAAATTATTCAAAATAAATAATTTCCAACGTAATTTTATCCATAGTTTTTACCAGTCCCAAGATGTTTCAAAAATCCATCTCTCTTTTCAATTGTGAGACCTTGAGCAAACTTAAAGAGCTTACATTCTTCTCATATTGAAAGGTATACAATAATTATTACCATTATAAAAATGGAGGGATAGGAATACTGCAAGAACAGAGCAGCCAGAAGTAGACCTAAATCCATTAGGACAAATTCTGAATCCAGCAGCTCTATATCTGTCATCTAGGGATACAGTGGAGTCATTTTCACTTCACAGAACTTAAGGGGATCTGGCATTATAACTGTGCTGGCTGGATCATGAAGTCTATTTTTGGACTTTCTATACCTCAGGCATGTATCTTTCAGTACCATTCACAGCATACCCCCATCAACTCCATTCTCCTGACTTCAGCAGTACAGCAAAAATTTATTTCATAGCATCTTGCAGGGGCCTCTTTAGATGTCTTTGCAGGATATCCAGCCCTGACTCACACTGCCTAGCCTTATAGCCTCTCAAATCATCTACCATAATTCTACTGCATTTTGTAATATCAGTAGTATGTGGATCATGCTGCCAATTTCTTTTCCTAACTTTTGGTGAAGCATAGTTATTCTGGAAATGGTTTAGGCAACATAACAAAATGTAGACATGTATGTGTAGAGTGAAGTTTAATTGAAAAATGTCTCCCTGAAAATGGCCTGCAGGAAAGCTTGTTTAGCACTATTGTTTACTAATTGATCTGGGGATGAGGGCAGTCTACTGTGCATGGTTATGATTGACCTTGAAGGGGCCAACCCACTGTGCATAATAACATCCCTGGCCAGGTATTCCTGGATTGTTTAAGTAGACTGTCTTAGTTATGGTTTCATTCCAGTCAAAAGACACCATCATATATGTGCTCCCTTCATATGAAGTGTATTTGTTAAATACATGAAGGTCACACAAAGGGTTTACTTTCCTACCAAGTCTCACCTTGCTTCCCAGCACCATACTCAACTACAAGACATTGCTCTTGTTACAGAGCACCTACACTGGATTTTCTGTTCTGTACTCTGAACCTATCCCACATCTGCTCTCCACACTCTCCTATGCCTTTCGCAGAATCTTCAGACTGTGGAAGTGCTTAGTCTGGTCTTCTACTGGCAACCTTTCCTGACACTGTAATTTATCATGCCCAGGCCTTGCTCCAGTCATGCAAGTGTTGCACTGAATTTTCCTGGTGAGTTCCCCCATGAGCAAGTTCAGTGGTACCAACATAATACTCCAAAGTCTAGAATGGACTCCCCAGCATTTCCTAGTGTTCCATGAATCACAACACTCCCAAGGCTATCTCTAAACATGCTGCTCCTAAACCAACTACTCTTAGTGAGTTTTACAAAAACCAAGCAACCCTTTTTCATGGGCACACTGAGGAGCCAAGGTCTGTACACACCTACACTTTTGTCTTTACATCACAAATCATTATCCACCAGAATACTCCATTCCCTCTCATGTCTACATACTGTACTGCTGCTATAGTAACACCTTTCCTTGGTAGTTCTGCCACCTTGATAATGTGAGGTGTGTGTCTGAATGCATAGATTAAAGATTGGACTATGCTTGTGACACTTCCCTAAAACTCACTTCCCAGTGTCCTTCACTTACTCCCAGCCCTAATTCAGGACACACAGCTTCTGGAACAGCATTTCCAGGTGCTATATCTTAGAGCCAGTCACATCTGTGCCACCTGTACTTTTTGTTCTAGAGCTTTTAGATGCCTTTAAGTTGCTAGAATAGGATTTCTCTAATTAAAAGCACTTTTTGCTTTTATAATTAATTATTTTATTTACATTTCAAATGTTGAACTACACAAGTATAATGGGCATGATGAGCTCCAGTTGATCATATTCTGAGAATGTGATCCCCCCACTATTGCCCTTTCTGTGAGCATCAAGTCTCTAAACGTTTAGGCACATAATCTACCACTGATTCCAGAAAAGGCATTCTTCTACTACATTTGTGCCAGGGGCATCAGATAAGCCTGTGTATGCTCTTTCCTTGGTAGACTAGTCTCTGTAAACTCCAAGGGGTTCTGGTTAGTTGACTCTGTTGGTATTACTATGGAATTACCATCTTCTTTAATTCCTTACATCCTGCCCCTCGCCCTTCCATAAGCATCTCCAACAATAATCCAATGCTTAGCTGTGAGTGTCCACGTTATTTTGGAAGAACAACATAACATTAGCAATAGTTTCAGAGTTTGGTGCACACCAATGGGATAGATACACTTGGCGGCCTGTTCTATCTCTGCTCCATTTTTGTAGATGCACTTCCTTTAGATAAAGTTGACATTTGGACTTCATACAAGACACAAAAAGGCAAATACTTCATATTTTACATGTGAACATTATTAATAACTTCTATTTCAAAAGCCAAAGAAGGCCACAGTTGTGTAATTAGTTTATTTCTTATAATATTTCCATATGAGTAAATCAACATCATAAACTTGGGAATTTCTATGTGAGGAGTGAAGGCACTGGAGCTCATCATGCCCATTATACTTGTGTAGTTTATGAAGTTGAGCATCTAAATTAGCTCCTCTGTGTTCTTTTCTTACCTATAAAATGGGGATAATCATTGACTGGATCTCATTAGGGGGTCAGGAAAAAGAGAGGGGATTATACCCCTGAAGAGTATAAATGAGGCACCAAATAAGCAAAACATAGGAGTGGAATGTAAAGGTTTGTGTGAACCACAGGTTATTTGAAGAGTCAATGTTCTGAGCTGAAATGTATGCATCACAGGATGTCTTTTGTAAAGATGATTAATTTATTTAACTTCCTCTCTGCTAATCATTTTCAATTATTTGTAAGGAATTTATGATCTTGGTATTGTTCAAATGTCATATCATTCATCAGTTCTGCATAGTGATATCTACAGACATATTTCTTCCAGTGTAAGATTTTCCCTCCATGTCTGACTCCAGACATATAGCCCTTTTAGGTGATTTCCTCATAGTATACTCTCATCACTTTCCATTGTAATAGGATTAACTAGGCATGTGCAAATATGGGAGAGAATTTACTTTTAGGAAGCCTTAACTTTGCCCACCAGAGCCATACTTTACTTACAGGTCTATCTCAGATAACTCAGACTATCTACTGGGATTACCTTTTTGATAGTTTCAGGGACAAGTCCATTTCTGCTGTCTTAGCACTACTAAGCCTAGCTTTGTATGTCCAAAATCTGCAACTCTTTTCAGAGTAATCTCATAAACTTGCTGGTCAGTGTCCTCTCTTATTGGCCAACATATACTGCCTGGATTTTCTACTATGACTCTGCCCGTCTACTCAAATTTTACCACCACGGTATCTCTAAAATCATAGGTCAAATACTGGCCTTGTATTTTGAGCTTCCCTAAACTTTTGCTCTCTAGGACTTAACAAAACTTCCATAGCTAGCTCTGGTGGCCCAGTTCCTGTAAAGATACCAGGACTAGGTCTGGCTCTCAAACTGTGAAAAAGGAAATTTCAGTGTATAAAAACTTTTCTGGTAAATTCTCCAAGAAACAAGGCCAAGATTCATATATATATATTCATTCTCAAATGCCAATATCTATAAGTACCATTGGCTTTTTATATCCATTTATTCTTGCCTGTAAACACACACACACACACACACACACACACACACACACACACACACACTTGTATGGAGTATCTTAGTTTGGATGACCACCATATACATCAACTTTGCTTTTTGATTTCCAAAGAATATTTGCTGATACTGTCTTTACCACACACTCAGTACTAGCTATTTTCACTTGACTGCTGCACTGGATTTCCTGTGAAAAAGGGTGCTATTTCAACTATACCAGGCTTAGCTCTTGATATGTAGCTGTATAATAGTTGACTAGATCTTATCTCACAAGTAAACCATAAAATTTTTCTGTGGCTGAATTTAAAATTTGAAAGCTACTCTACATGTCAAATATAGAGTTTAAGTTTGTTCTCATTGTATTCTTTGCAGGTCATGATCATGATATCAGGTACTGCAAGTAAGAAGTAGTAGGCAAAAGTCCTTGCAAAATACAACTTGCAATAATAAACAAAACAAATCCAAGGTGAAAGAATGGATGTAAGTAAGCTGGTACCGCAATTCTGAAAAGAAACTACATCATATGTGGAGATCCTTAAGCACATAACATCTTTGGATTTATTGCCATAAATGGAAAAAGTTAGAAAACTGCAAGGGAGGAGCAGCCTGAAGAAATACCTAAGCCACAAGGGCAAAGTTAGAATCTCGCAGCTCTGTATCAGTCTTCTAGTGATATGATGCAGTAACTGAATCTTCAAAGAAATTAAGTGCCCCTATGTGGGAAGCTGACAGAAGGCGGCTATCATCCTTGCAGCTATCTTGAGCCATATACCCTGGCAAGAGACTTGATTACAATAGCCTACAACAGCTGAGCACACTCTAATAACATTTTGCTTTAGATACCCAGGATCTTCCCTTGGATGTGTGAGACTTAAAGGTGTGATTTAGAACTGATACTTAAGGGCTTGACTTAGAGATCAGATTTAAAGATAAGTCCTAAGGGCATGACCTAAGGGCATGAATTAAGGGCGTGACTTAAGGGCATGACTTAGAAATGAGACATATAAAAGGCAAGAGGCAGACAGAAGAGTTCAGTACAACTTCGAGTAGGAATTAGGCATTAGAGAAACAGTACAATTTGGAACTAGGAATTAGTTAGTAGGTACTTGAGACTTGAGATGGAGAACTTGGAAAAACTGGGATTACGATCTGAGAATTGGTTCTAGGAACTAGGGACTAGGAACTCAAGACTTGTGACTTGGACTAGGAAGAGAGACTGAAGAATAAACGGGATTTACTCACACTCTGTCTGGTCTCCATTCTTCATGTCTGTCCTCACTATCTCTCTTGCTGAACAAAAGACCCTCAGACTGGAGCAGCTTGGGGCAGTGCAGGCTCTAACAACTTAGCCCCCAAGGCTTTTGGCAGTGCAGGTCCAACATTGATAGAGTGGTCCGCAACATTTTTGGTGCCCAACATGGGGCACAAGAATGAGAGACCCAGTGAAGGACTTTACTGGAAGAAGGATCCACCAAAAATTCAGAAGTAAAATGAAGGTGATCACCGCGGGAATCTGCCGAATTGAGAAAGGTAAGTCATGTTAATAAAAATGGAGACAAGAAATAAGTCAGCCTGAATTCAGCTCTCTGTTTTTGTTTTGTTGTTTGCTGCTCACATGTGTTAATTGTCTGCTTTTGTTTTGTTGTTTGAATGCTATCTTTCATGATCAAAGTAAAAAGAAACGTATTTATCTGAAATTAGAATCTAAAATACAACCAAAGGTTGATGACGATTTGTCAGAGCCAGATTGTACTAACCTAGAGGAAGAGGAAGCCGAACATTATGACCTTGAATGGCCCTCTTTTGGAAGACCCCCTCCCCATGCACCTTCACCTCCAAATGCTCCAGAAATGGAGATGTTGGTTATAGATCCCATAAGGGAGTTAGGGGAAAAAATGTCTGTTCATAAACAACAAATACAGTTAGAAAAAGAGTATCAGGACTTAAATAATCAGCTACAAAAATTAAAGACAGGGAAGATGTCTCAAGAGGTAAACTGTGAAAATCCCCCTGCTCCTTGCATTCCTCAACCAGGAGCCCAAAGGCAGTCCCTATCCCCTAGCTTAAGATTAGCCACAGATCATTCAGAGAAGGGAGATGCTGAGGCTTTCCATGTATCAGAGACCAGAAACAATCAAGGGGTTGCTTGGAGACATCACACAGGGTTTAATTTTCAAATTATTAAGGAACTAAAAAAATCAGTATCACAATACAGTGCCACTACTCCTTTTACTCTTGCAATTTTAGAGTCTGCTGCAGAGGAGTGGCTGACTCCTAGTGATTGAAATATGTTAGTGAGAGCAGTTCTTAGTTGGTGGTGACTATCTTCTTTGGAAATCAGAGTATCATGAGAATTGTAAAGAAACAGCTAGAAGAAACATTCAGGCAGGCAATGGTTGGTCCTTTGATGCCTTAGTAGGAGAAGGGCAATTTGCTTCTAGTGATAACCAGACTCAATATGACCCAGGATTATTCGCTCAAATTCAAAATGCAGCCATGAAGGCTTGGCATAAACTCCCGGCAAAAGGGGAACCTAGTGCATCCTTAACAGCAGTCAGACAAGGACCTGATAAACGATTTTATGATTTTGTTCGTCAATTAATGACAACAGAAGGGAGGATTTTTGGTAATGCAGAGGCAGGAGTGTTGAAAACTGCACTAGCCTGAGCTACCCCACGTTTGGGGGCCAAAAATGTCAAGAGCCACTCTGTCAATGTTGGGACCCCCCACTGCCAAAAGCCTTGGGGGCTAAGTTGTTAGAGTCTGCACTGCCCCAAGCTGCTCTGGTTCACGGGTCCGGGTTCAGCAAGAGAGAAAGTGAGGACTGACTTGAAGAAAGGAGACCAGACAGAGTGTGATTTAATCCTGTTTATTCTTCAGTCTCTCTTCCTAGTCCAAGTCCCAAGTCATGAGTTCCTAGTCCATAGTTCTAGTCCCTAGTGCCTCCAAGTTCTTTCTCCAAGTGCCAAGTGCCTAATACCTAATGCCTAATAACTAACTCCAAGTTGTACTACCTAATTCCTAGTTCCAAGTTGTACTGCCTAATTCCTAGTTCCAAGTTGAACTGAACTCTTCTGTCTGCCTCTCGCCTTTTATATGTCTCACTTCTAAGTCATGCCCTTAAGTCACGCCCTTAGGTCTTATCTCTAAATCTGATCTCTCAGTCACACCCTTAAGTCTCATACACTCAAGGGAAAATCCTGGGTATCTAATACAAGATGTTATCAGAGTGTGCTCAGTTGTTGTAAACTAATGTAATCAAGTCTCTTGTCAGGGCATATGGCTCAAGATGGCTGCAAGGATGATAGCCGCCTTCTGTCGGCTCCCCACAGGTCCCCCTTTTTAAATTTTTTCAAAAGGGAATGCTGGGAAAACTTACAGAAACTATGCCTGTCTTAGGTTGGAACAAATGACCCCAGTCTTTCTTTCCTGTCTTTGGATACTCAACAGTCATTGGTTAGCTCCTTTCTTAGGATGGTGAGGCCTCCTTTTTTAGGGACAAGGGTCTTGAAGTGTTCTCTTACCCGTCTTTGACTATCTGGCTTAGTGCATAAGTTAGGGGATAATCCTCGTTAGTCTTGATGACAGAGGTTTTACAATCCCCTACTTCCAGCCTGTAATAATGGACCTATGTGGGTTTCATTTGAATAGCATCTATCTGTTGTCATACAAAGGCCATCAGTTTGTTGAACAGCATGGACCCGAGGGACAAGAGACTTAACAATGCCTGAATAGTTAGTATAACAGCAACACTCTCTTTTAAGGGAAACTCATAACTCCCTCTATCAGAGGAGTAAAAAGTATAAGCCTCTTCTATTCTGTTTATAAATGTGTTATAGCAGAATCTAAAACTATAGAAATCCAGAGCTGATCATAGCTTTGATCTTAACAAAACAAGTAAGGAAATCCCTGTTCCTGCTCTGGTCAATCACAAACCCAAAATACAACTATAGTAACTGTAGTGGGTTTTCTCCTGGGTCTAAACAATGTTCCTCACTAAATCATAAGTTGGGAAAACAAGAGTCCAATAGAGCCACCCTGGAGGTATGGGTGGTGATGTCTCCTTCCTCATTGAGGACTTCCCAAGTCAGGTTTGCTGGTTGATCTGTTACAGTTCGAAGGCAATTGAGAAGCATCTTCATGTTTCTTGTGAAGAAAAAATATGCTTCTCAGGGGGTTTCTCCTCCCTGGATTTGTTATTGTTGTCTATGTTTTAATCAATCTCTCTGGCAGCCAGCGTGCGGCATATGCACTTTGGGAATATATGCAGACAGAACCTCTTCCCCAGATAAGCACTGAATCTGGCCCATTCCAGGTTCCAGTTAATGGGTCTTTCCAGAGGACTGTTGCAAAATTCTTTTTGGTATCAGGATGGCAGGATCTATCTGCAGCATATTTTCCTTCAGAATTCAAAGTTAAAAAATTTAAAATAGTGTATGATGAAGGATATTTCTGGAGTATCCCTTGGTAGGGTACCGTTCCCCCTTTTTAATTTTTTCAAATTGACATTTAATGGTTCAATGCGCCCTTTCTACCATACCTTGGCCCTGTGGATTATGTGGAATATCTGTTTTATGTAGTATTCCCAATTTTTCTCAGAATTGGTGGAAACTGGAGCTTGTATAACCTTTGCCATTGTCAGTCTTTATCTGTTTAGGCACACCCAATACAGCAATTGTAGCAAGCATATGAGTGATCACATGCTTGCTTGTTTCTCCAGATTGTAATGTTGCATAAATGAAATTACTGTATGTATCTACACATATATGTATATATTTTTGATTGCTAAATTCATTATAATGAGTAACATCCATTTGCCAGACACTGTTCGGTATCAGTCCTTTTGGATTTACACCCAAATGAGGAACTGGTAAAAGTGTAACACATGATTGACATTGTTTAACAATTTGTCTAGCTTGTTCTCTGGTAATTTTAAACATAATTTTTAAAGTTTTAGAACTAAGGTGATATAACCCATGAGTCTTTATGGCCTGATCCAAGTTAGATAATTCCTTCTTCACTTTTTCCTAATCCTTTCCCTGGGGGAAAATCCAGAATTTATCATTTAAGCCATTATTACATCATTAGGGCTGCACATAATCAATCCCAACTGGGATAACAGATCTCTGCCCCAGAGATTAATAGGAAGGCCCAGGATGACATAGGGTTGTATATTCCCTGTATTACCTTCTTTATCTTTCTACGTCAGCACATTAGAGCTTTGTTGTGGATTTTGACTTTGGCCAATAACCCTCAGATTGGTTAAAGTTTGGGTCAGAGTCCAGGTGGCAGGCCAATCACTTTGACTTAGGAGAGTCACATCAGCTCCTGTGTCAACCAAGCTTTGGAATGCTTTTCTATCCAGCCATAGTGTCATCACAGGTTTTTGTTTAACTATAAGCTGTATCCAGTATGCATCAGAGGAACCAAAGCCTTGATCCCCTCTCTTAGGACTCTTATATTCATGATTAGTAGGGTACAATGGAAGTAACAATAGTTGAGCTATCCTCCTTCCTGTAGGAATGGTGACTATATTCTGAATTGTCTGTGCCATTACCTTAATTTCATCTTTATAACCATTATCTATAACTCCAGGAAAAATTTGTAGTCCCTGCATAGTAGTACTGCTTCTTCCCACTATCAGGCCAAACACATTTGGATAGAGCGGTTTAAACACTCCAGTGGTTAAGGCCTGAGGTCCCATTTCTGGGGTTAACACTATGTGGGTGACAGAACTGAAGTCTAGTCCTGCACTTCCTGATGTTGCTTGACTAAGTTCAGAAAGGGATTGGTGTTTGTTGGTATGACACTGACTGCTCCATAAGCCTGTTTTGGCTTGTGTCAGTTTGGGGCCTAGAGCTGGCCCCTGTTCCCGTTTTCCTGATTATGGGAAAGGGTGTTTCCTTGTGCATTTCTTTTGGACCTACATTCACTAGCCCAATGCCTTCCACGTTTGCAAATGGCAGAGCCGAGGCTGTTTTCTGGGCTGTCTCTGGGTTAACTCATTTTCTGCCTTGCAATCTCTTGCAAAGTGTCCAGGCTTGCCACATTTAAAACAGACCTTTTGGTTTCTACTAGCCAAAACATCTCTTACTGATTGTCCTTGTATGGCAGCCACCATAGCTAAGCCCTGTTGGTAGGAGGGACCTATGTCAGAACTGAGTCTGATATAACCTGTTAGGTCTGTCTTTTTCCTGTAGGGTCTTTTTAATTGGCACTGGCTTACAGGTTCAAAGGTTCAGTCCATTATCATCAAGGCAGGAGCATGACAGTGTCAAGGTAAAAGGTTGAAGGCAGAACTGAGAGTTCAACAGTGGAAGACTGGCTTTCATGAAGTTAAAGTAAGGGTCTTTTACCATACACCAACAGTGACACACCTACTCCAACAGGGCCATACCTTCTAATCATGCCACTCCTTGGGCCATGCATAAACTAACCATCAGAGTTCCTATGAGTAGATAAGCTTTCTGTTGTTACTTTTGTTGTTGAAGACCAGTTTTAATTCAAATAAAATGAGTGAGGCTATTTCAGTCTTCTTGTATCTGTTGAGAATTACTTTATGACTGATTATATATGATCAATTTTTGAGAAGGTTCCATGCATTGCTGAGAAGGTATATTTTTTAATGTGTGTTTGGTTGAAATGTTCTATAGATATCTGTTAGTACCATTTGAATCAGAACATCTGTTAGTTTTGTTATTTCTCTTTAATTTTTATCTGGATTACTTGTCCATTAATTAGAGTTGGGTGTGAAGTCTCTCAGTATTGATGTGTGATACAAGCTTTAATAGTGTTTTCTTACAAATGAGGGTGCTTTTGCATTTGGGACATGGATATTCAGTATTGAGATATCCTATATGGATTTTTTCTTTTGATGGCAATGAATTGTCCTTTCCAGTCTCTTTTGATTACTTCTAGCTGAAAGTCTTTTTCATTAGATATTAGAATAGGTACTCAAGCTTGTTTCTTAGGTCTGTTTGAAAAAAAAAAAAAAACGCTTTCTACCCACTTATTCTGAGATAATGTCTATCTTTGTATCTTTGTTCCTGAGATGTAATTCTTGGATAGAGGCAGAATGATGAATTCTATTTATGATTTAATTCTGTTAGCCTAAGTCTATTTACTGGTGAATTGAATACATTGACAAATACATCAATGACCCATGGTTGTGACTTCCTATTATTTTGATGCTAGTTGTGTGTGTGTGTGTGTGTGTGTGTGTATGATAGGTCTGCCTTTATGTGTTAATTGACCATTTTACCTTACTGCTTTTAATAGTCTTTCTTTGTTTTGTGCATTTGGTGTTTTTATTTTTTATGTGGAGGGGGCAGGAATTTCTTTTCTGATCTAGTCTATTTGAAGTTCTGTAGGCTTCTTCATGTTCATGGGCCTCTCTTTCTTTAGGTTAGGAAAGATTTATTCTATAATTTTATTGAAGATATTTACTGCCCCTTTAATTTGGAAATCTTCACTTTCTTTTATACACATTATCCTTAGGTTTAGTCTTCTCATTGTCTCCTCGATTTCCTGGATGTTTTGGTTTAGAAGCTTTTTGCTTTTTGCATTTTCTGTGACAGTTGTGTCAATGTTTTCTATGGTTTAATCTACACCTGAGATTCTCTCCTATCGCTTGTATTCTGTAGGTGATACTTGCATCCATGTCTCCTGATCTCTTTCCTGGGTTTTCTATCTTCTGGGTAGTCTCACTTTGTGATATCTTTACTGTTTCTACTTCCATTTTTATGTCCTGAATCATTTTGTTCATTTCCTTCACCTGTTTAGTTGTGTTTTCTTTTAATTCTTTAAGGGATTTTTGGGTTTTCTCTTTAAAGACTTCTGCCAGTTTACATGTGTTCTCCTGTATTTCTTTGAGGCAGTTATTTATGTCCTTCTTAAAGTCTTCTGTCATCATCATGAGAAGTGATTTTAAATTTGAATCTTGCTTTTCTGGTGTCATAGGGTATTCAGGATTTGCTATGGTGGAAGAACTAGATTCTGATGATGCTAATTATCCTTGTTTTTTGTTGCTTATGTTCTTGTGCTTCCCTTTCACCATCTGGTTATTTCTAGTGCTACCTTCACTCACTATCTCTGGCTGGAGCCTGTCTGTCCTGTTATCTTGGTTGTGTCAGAACTCCTCAGAGTTCAGCTGTCTCTGTGATCCTGTGATCCTGTGATCCTGAGACCCTGGTTGTGATAGCACTTGAAAGTCAGGCTTCTTCTGGGCTTCTGAAATCCTGGTGTGCCCAAGCTCCTAAGACCTTTGATCCTATTATCCTATTTTCCTGTGTGTTAGAACTCCTGGGAGTCCAGCCTTCTCTGGGTTTTGCAGTGTTGTGTGCAGAGCTGGAGCCTTAGGGCTGCTCCAGTCACAGATACAGAGCAGAAGGTAGTGTTTTTAATATTAACTGACAGGAAGAATTTCTTTTCTGGTCCAATTTATTTGCAGTTCTGTAGGCTTCTTGTAAGTTTATGGGCATCTTTTTCGTTAGGTTATGGAAATTTATTTCTATAATTTTGTTGAATATATTTACTGGCCCTTTAAGTTGGGAATCTTCACTTTCTTCTATACCTATTATCATTAAGCTTGCTCATCTCATTGTGTCCTGAATTTTCTGGATGGTTTGGTTAGGAGTTTTTTGCATTTTGCAATTTCTTTGACTGTTGTGTCAATATTTTCTATGGTATCTCCTGCACCTGAGTTTCTCTCCTCTATCTCTTATATTCTATTGATGATGCTTACATCTGTGATGCCTGATCTCTTTCCTAGGTTTTTAATCTCCAGGGATGTCTCACCTTGTGTTTTTTTTTTGTTTGTTTGTTTTTTTTTATTGTTTCTATTTTCGTTTTTAGATCCTGGATGGTTTTGTTCAATTCCTTTTCTTGTTTGTGTTTTCTTGTAATTCTTTAAGGGATTTTTGTGTTTCTTCTTTAAGGACTTCTACTTGTTTATCTGTGTTCTCCTGTATTTCTTTAAGGGAGTTATTTATGTCCTTCTAAAGTCCTCTATCCTCATTATGAGATGAGAATTTTAATGACAGTCTTGCTTTTCCAGTGTGGTAAGGTATCCCAGTCTTGCTAAGTTCTGATGATGCCAAATAGCCTTGGTTTCTGTTGTTTCTGTTCTTGTATTTGTCTCCTGCATTCTTGTTATCTCTAATATTAACTGATCTTGCTGTCTCTGACTGTGACTTGTCACTCCTGTAAGCCTGTGTTTCAACACTTTTGGGAGAACAGTTCTCTCCTGGAGGAATTTGGGTATGGAGATATGTGGCACAGGGTCAGCTCTGGGGTGCAAATAGAAACCAGAATGATCCTGTCCCTGGCCATTTTTTGGCCTGTGTTCTAATTGTTATAGGTGGGTCCCTCTTGGGCAAGGAATTTGAGGAGAAGTGGTGGTCTCACTTGTGCTCTCAGGTGTGTCCACACTCTTTGGAGACCAGTTCTCTCCCAGTGGAACCTGTGTATGGAGAGTTTTGGCACAGGATCAGCTCCAGGCAGAGATTGCCAAATAACTCTTGATTTCCACCTAATTTTGGCTGTTATGAAAGGAGTCTTGAGAAGCAAACACTTCCACACTGTTCTTAATAGGCATCCTGACCATGACCTTGTCACTCTTTGGTGTGTGATCGTGTTTATCTCTGAGATCAGCTATTTGAAACTACAGAATCAGGTGAAGGTCAAGTGTGCTTCCAAAGTTGCCCTCTAAGAAGCCTGAAGTAAGGGTTCCTCTATTTGCAACAACTATTAGAAGGCTCTTTGAAAAAATGTTCTATTCAGACACAAAACTCATGCATTCATCAACTCATTGTAAATAAGGAATCAACCTGGTTCTCTGAATCTGGTTAACTACGTCCTTTATATTTCTAACTTATTTATTTCTTTAAATATTTTTGTATCCTAAACTCTGAAGGTCATGATCAATTTTGTTGGCAATCTATTAGTGAAATGGCTGTTGGACAGTCCAGGTTACCTTACATGGCTAGTTGGATTTCAAAACGTCAGAAATCCATAGAATTGACATCACAAATATTTCTATATTAATATTCATTTTCATTAGAGACTTGTCTGCTCCTGACAGCTTCCTGTCTTGGATTCTAAGAAGAAATTGAGCATGCTTGGAGTTACTCCAGTTGTGGTGAGACAGCCACTAGGCAAGAATTGTCTCTCTACATCTACAGACAAATTACTGTCCAGAAAAGGACACACTTGCAGAATAGTCGACTGATTATATCTGCCTAGACCTTAATAATTCTGCATCACTAAGGTCTGTCAGATGACTTTGTGCCAGAAGGCTGAAGATTTGATGCTCCAACGTTCGGTAGTATAGGGGCTATCCAGGTGTTCAGTGGTCTCTATAAATTGGCTAAGTTTTAGAAGCTATGCTTAGTGCTTCCCGTAACTTCAGTTAACTCAGTCAGTCTGGATTTTTGATGGGGTTGAAGACCTATAGTCTCATAGCCAATTCTGGCTATTTATTTTGAGAGAAAAGATCTGAGTGGATGGTTTTCAGCTGACATTCATTCTATAGCCAAGAAAAAGCCAGGTTCAAAACTAAGTGTTTTAGTCAAGAGAGACAACAGAGGTTCTGGTTAATCAACAAAAGGATGGACTGGGTATTAAGACTATCTTGTACCTCACTGGTACAAATAGGAATAATTATGCTCTAATTGTATTTTGAGAGAAAAGTTTTATTTTAACAGGAAGGGTAATAAGTAGGAGGAGCTAAGGGAGAAGGAGCACCGAGAGGAAAAGATGGAGTAAGGAGAGGAGAAGATGAAGTAGATGAGAAGCTAGGTAATGAGAGAGAGAGAAAGAGAGAAAGAGAGAGGGGGCGTGGAGGCAGAAGTTCACGTGTCTCCACCAGTCAAAGATAGTTTACATATCTAGGTTGGGTATTGGGTTACACTTCTGATTGAACATTACCATACTTATAAAGCCTTTGATTAACATTTAAAAAAATTGTATAAAAGCAAAATGGAAGAGGGGGCACAGAATAGGGGTTTTCTAGGGAGGGGAAATGGGGAAAGGGAATGGCATCTGAAATGTAAATAAAATATCCAATAAAAAAATATAAATAAATAAATAAATAAATAAATAAAAGAAATGGCTGTTGGAAAAAAAAAACAAATGCAAGTGAAAGCATTTCATAAGAAAGCCGATATTGCATTAAACTAAAGTACCCACATTGCTCTATAGATATCCTTAGGTTCTTAGAGATAAGGGTAGAACTGGATTCCATAGTGTGGCACTGTGGAAAGTATGTCCAGTTTCATGGAATAGAAATTCTATTGTGGACAATGGGCAATGTGCATCTGCTATCTTGCTGTTTGGACTATCACATATGGCTAGGCATTTCAGTATTCTCTGGTGGAACAAGAAATTTGGAGACCAGAGGATAGTTTGTACAAATTTGCTTTTCTTGCCTTTCCTTCTTAATCACTGCTCCACAACTGATTAATTTGATGACAAACATAAATTTCAATGGAACCATGCCCCTCACTGCAAACATACAAATTTAAAAATATTAATTGTGATTGTATTTGTTTTTTCCATTAATGTATATATTTATTCACTTTATATCTGATTCACTGCTCTCCTTCCTTGCTCCCCCACACTGTCTCTTCCCCTTCCTTTCTTTTGTTTCTCTGACAAGATGAAGATATCCATTGGGTATGTCTTCACTCAGGGTAGGCATATTCTCTTGAACTGAAAATTTCTGGTTTCTTTGGAGACTCTGTTATGTCTTGTATTTCTTTCTGGAAAATGTTTTTGCTGAAGTTTATAGGAAGATGTTTCCTTGAGAATAGAAATGTGGTGTCTTTGTGGAAGCTGCCTAACAAAAAAGTGGGCATGTGATGTTTTGTTAGAGAGGATGCTTGACAGAAAACATGATGTTTGAAAATGGCGTAAATATAACACTAAACACATTGTGTTGTGCTGTTTCACCTTGCCACTCTTTGTTTATCATTTTTCATGACTTTGCAGAGAGATATAAATCAAAGAACTTCTGGTGGTGTTCTGCTGGCTTCTTACTACTTTGAATGATTCAGGCAAATTGACAGAGCCTTGCAGTTTCTTCTGAATCAAACTGTACTGACTGATTCATTAATGGTGTTAGTTAATGGATCAAGATACCACTGTTGATTCTTTTGAACTGAACTGCTGATATTCTGACAACACCAATTGTATTTTCCCCAGAGAAGTATTCATAAACAAGTCCTCATCCTTTTTTGCCAGATTAACCTTTCCTTTCCACTGCCTCTGATGAATGGTGTGCTAGAATGGAAATTAACGTTTTTAAGTACACATATTAAAGTAGGTTTTGAAAACATATTAGGCTACATCCTCTACCACTGTGGACAGACAAGGCAACCCAGTTAGGGGAATGGGATCCACACACAAGTAACAAACAGCTTTAGGAACAACTGCTGCTCTAGTTGTTTGGGGACCCACATGAAGGCTCAGCACATCTGCTACATATATCTGGGTTGGTGGCTGAGATCCTGCCCATATATGCTTTTTGGCTGGCGATTCTGTCACAAGAGCTGTAATACTTGGGGAGAGATCTGCTTTCCGAAAGCACCTTTAAGACCCTCCCTTTCTTGCTAGCTAGCAGGCTTTTTACAGGCCCAGTATAGGCAGGGCTGGCTCAGTGTGGAGAGGCAAGTGCAGCACCTGGGAGTAACTGGGTAGCAACAGCAGAGACTCAGGTGGAGGCAGCAAAGGAGGCAGTGGAGGCAATTCCCCCTCCCTGCTCACACTCTATCTCCTTGGCCCAGACCCCTGCATCCGGCTTGGCAGGAAATCTTTGTGGGAGCCCTCCAGAACAGGGACCTGCAGCTGGCGACAAACATTGGGCTCACACAGCAGCACAGCTGCAGGAGCTGATATCATAAAAGGTGAGACCCCCTCAACTCTGGAGACAAACAACCTGTCCTTTCCTGCTGTGCTTTCAGTCAAAGCCATCACATGGATTTAGATACTCCCACAGGGCAACTAAAGCCTTCTGGCCAGAGCTACTCTCTCATGCTGGCTGAAAGTCCCTCTGGCCTCTGTTTAAATCCCAACAACTCACAACTGGCATTGGCAAAGACTGTCTATCTAGACTCTCTTTAAAACAAAAAGAAAAACCTGGTAATGCAGCAGCCACTTAAGAGCCACAGGGCAGCTGCTAGTTCTTAAATCTGCAGGAAGGCTTAGCATTTTGGACCTTTGTGGAATCCCCCAAAGCCAATAGGCCAAGAGAAAGTTCCCATTGGACAAAGCATTTTTCCTCTTTTCTGTCATGAGCAACTCAACATCACATAAAAAATTACCCCAGGCCAGGGAAGTATGTGCCCTACTAAAATCCCATGGAATAAAAATAGCCCAAAAAACAAGCCTCCTTGCTTTGGGAGGAAGTCCTTCAGATAACACCATGCATGGCTAACAACAATATTTACAGTCCAGACCCATTTCGCAGAGTAGCTTCCCTCATCAAAAACAGAGATACCCAAGAAGGAAAAAAAAAATACCTTGTGAGTTTTGCTGATCTTAGCTGCAATTCAGCAATGTATAGGGCCATCTAAAATAGGACAGACTGAGAGCAACACAGCTCCTGAACCCCCTCAATCAAATGAACCCAAATATCAAGGTCCCCAAAATCACCCTGTTTCAAATCTCACAGCCCTTACCCAACTAATAAGAGAAATAAGATCCATCTGCCTACCCCTCCCCCTTATGCCTTGGAGAAAATGCCAAGCAAACTGCCTGCTCTTCCTTCCCCTCCCCCACCCAAAGGTGAGGCTCCATTAAAATACCAAAGAACCTCATACCTGCCTCTGCAGCTTACTACATCAACTCCCATCCAACCAAAGAGAGATAAATCCCCTCCCCTCCGGCTTCGGCTTCTCCAAGCTGCCCTAGTGAGCAACCCTCAAAACTCATAGATAAAACCCTGCCAAATTCCATAGAACATGAAACCCTAATTGCTCAAGCATTCCCAATTAATATCAACCCCACTCGAGCTAAACCACTTAACTGGTAGCCACTCCAAGCCTCAAACCTAAAAGAACTCAGGCAACCAGTGAAGGAAGATGGCATTCATGCACCATGGACACAATCTCTCCTACAGAGCCATATTACCAATTTAAACACCCCCCCAATATTGGAGAGATATTTGCCATTCTGCTCTTCCTGGCCCAATGTTTCTAGAGTGAGGAGTCTTCTTTCGTGATGAATGCCATCAACAAGTCAGGCAAAACTGGGAGAGAGGTGACAACACCCCATGGGGTTTTAATGAACTCTTTGGCCAGGAAGATTTCTCTACTGAAGCACCAGCATGTTACTATGAGCAGGTCCTCCTCTGTGCCACTCAAGCTTGGGATAGGCTCACTCTACCTCAGGGTCAGAAGACCCTGCCTACTCCCTGCTCTCTCTCCATCAGAAGCCCAGAGAATTCCTATCTGATTTTATTCTCAGAACTAAAGTGAGCTTGGAAAGAAAAATCTTCAACCCCACAGCCAGGGACCTTCTTCTTAAAACCACTGTTTGGGAAGGCATGACTTCTGGGTCAAGACTAGCTTGCCAGGATCTCCAGGAAGAGCATCATGATAGGTGGATTGTGACAAACCAAGAAATAGAAATTCCATCACACCAGGTTGCATTCATGGCTCAGGCATTTATAGCAGCAGTAAAAACAGAAGGAATCTGCTTCAAATATGGAGAGGTGAGACATTGGAAGAAAGAATGCTCACAAAACTCTCCTCCCAAAACAGATTCTAATCCCCTTAAGGCAATCTGTCCCCACTGCAGAAAAAGATTCCACTGGAGGAGGCACTGTACCACTCTATATGATAAGGATGGTAAGACATGAGAGCCTTTAAACTTCAAATGGGGCAACCCTCAGCCCCGACAGTAAGAGGGGCAATTACTGCCTTAGAAGTCTTATGGGTGTCTATCATCTTAGAAGGCTCCCACCCAAAATTAACCATGAAAATAGATGATAAGCCATTCAAATATCTTATTGATAGTGGGGCAGATAGGACAATTTTAAGACAGCAAAATGTCCCACAAGACTGGCAACTGATCCCTGGGCCCCAGCTCCTAGGCATAGGGGGTACCTCTCATGCATTCATCACCAAACAGAATTACAGGTGGGAAGACACGAATGGAGTTACCAACCTCATATGCCCCCTGGTGGCTCAAGTAGCCACCAATATTTTAGGGATATATATCTTACAAGACTTAGACATGGTTCTTACCACCCAAACAAAGAGAGACCACATTAAGATAGAGGATATTACTTATGAAGAAAATAGTACCCAAGGAGACCCAAAAATTTCTCCTCCAAATCACCTCCAATTCTAGGTGCCACTATTAGATTTAGTATTCCCTGCCTTGATTGTCTCACTGATGAAGCCATCTGAGTCCCACAGTGGTCCCTATCAAGGGAGAAGCATAGAGCCCTCAGAGAACTGGGAAACAGCTGTCTCTGCAACACATCTGCCCTTCCTGCAGTCCCTGGAACACCCCTGTGTTTGCTATTAAAAAGAGCTCAGGGGGATGGAGACTACTGCAAGATTTGAGGGCAATTAACAAAACCATGCAAATCTGGGGCTCCCCACAAAGAGGGCTACCCCACATCTCAGCCATTTCTGTCAATGTTCCCCTATTAGCAATAGACATAAAAGACTGCTTTTTCCATCCCTCTTCACCCCTGGGACAGTGAATGTTTTGCATTCTCAGTGCCCCCCATTAACAACTCTGGCCCAGCCTCATGATATGAATGGACCGGTCTTACCCAGGGAATGGCTAACAGTCCTACCATTTGTCAAGAGGCTGTAGCCACTGCATTAAAACCTTATTTAGACAAAGGATTCAACATATATCATTACATGGATGACATCTTGGTATGTGAAACAATTCTACCTCCCCCTTACAACTTAAAGACCAGTTAATACCTTCCCTGTAGGCCCTAGGATTCAAAATAGCCCCTCACAAAATCCAACTTATTCTATCTATTTTTAGGAACAGAGATCTCCCTTACTTCAATATGCCCCCTCAAACTCACCCTTTTCTTCCTTCAAAAATTAACTCTCGCCTCCCTCCAGAGGTTTTTGGGCAACCTCAATTGGCTTCAACCCTGGCTCCACCTTCCCACAAGCACCCTTCAACCCCTCTTCAACCTCCTGAAAGGAAATAAAAGTCCCTCTTCCCCAAGAACACTGTTCCCAGAAGCAGTACAAGCCCTAAATTCTGTCAATTCAGCCCTAAAAGATATGGCTCTCACTAGGTATGACTCAACCATACCAGTACATCTCTGTAGGAAAAAAGTAAAAACCGGCCAGGGAACCCAGGGTTTCTCCCTCCACACTGTGTGTAATTGGCTGAGAATGCCCTGGGTTCCTCCAGCTGGGGCTGTTCACCAAAAGGCCTCTCCATGGCTCCTCACAGCACAGCCCCAACATAAGAGGAAGTCCTTGGGTTTCCAAAACCAGTTTATTGGCATAATGGATGGTGGATGGAACTGGATGTGTGCCCCCCACAAAACCCAGGGTGGACCTGGGTTAAATAGGGAGGGGAAGAGGGGGGAGGGACTGGAGAGGAATGCTTAATCGGCTCCACCCTCTGGCCTTCAGGTACCTCATTAGTATGTAAATCTCTCTAGGGTCTGGGGGTTGTTCATCACACCCTCCACCTGTGTACATGACTGAATGGTGAAGGTGGAATGGAGATTAGACCTCATGTCAGGCCTGACACATCTCCTTATCTTTAACTTCTCCCCTATGCTTGTAGGAGCCCTTTACCAACCTCAGGGGGTGCTAGAATGGCTCCATACCCCAATGGGTAGTGTACCCTGAATTTTAAATGAAGTGGATGCACTCGCTAGCATGACTAAAAATGGCAGGGATAGAGCCCTACAAACCCATTAACTTTTCCCTTTACAACCTCCATGAACCCCTGCCCACAAGGACAGTACACGACATTCCTCTCTTTGACCTACCCCCTCCTCTTTACCTTGTAGGGCCCTCCTCAAAACCCCATCTCACATGTCCCCATGACATCACCATTATCAAATCAGTATGTGTTAATGCTCCTGCCCTCCTCTGGTGCCAAGGCACTACAGGTGCCTGTATCAACCCTCATTTTCGGGGATCCTGTGCCCCCAAGATTGTTATTCTCTAGATTTATCTCTACAAACCTAGAGAACTTGCCTTGCAGTTAGGAGGAAGCCAAAAGAAGAAAGAGATCTTCATCCCTCTGCTCATTGTACTAGGCCTTGCTGTTTTACTTGGTGCTACTGGAACTGCTAGAGCAGCCCTTGTCCAAACATAACATCTGTCTGGCAACTTCCAGGACAAGCTTGATCAGGCAATGGCCTCTACTACAGACAGCCTTAAATCTCTTCAACGCCAGATAACCTTTTTAGCAGGAGTTGCTCTCCAAAACCAAAGGGCCCTGGACTTGTTGACTTCTGAATTGGGGGCGGGGAACTTGTGTTTTGCTGGGGGAAGAAAATTGCTCCTGTGTCAATGAATCTGGCCTGGTAGAACAAGATGTACAAATGCTCAAAGAGTTCTGGGGGAACCTCCAGGCTCACTATATTCCCAACACTCCTAACCCTTGGTACTCTAACCCCTTGATGGCTTGGATTCTTCCCCTCCTTGGCCCCACACTAGCCATTGGAGCCTTGCTTCTTTTGGCACCCTGCCTCATTCAGTTTCTAAAGAAACAGATAAGTAGCATTGCAAAGGTCAATGGTTTTGGTTCAGTATCAAACTGTTCCCAACATAGGAGACATTTATTCTGATGACACCTCTCTTTATAAAAAGAAAAAGTGGGAGATGTGGGGCTGTGGGCTGTGAGAGGCAGCTGAGTGCCTGGTTGAGCACAGGCCTCAAATCCCAGACCCTAATCAGTCAGCAAGTGTTCAGCTCCACTCCTGGGCCCTGATTTCTTTCATTTAGCTTCAGCCCTCCACAGCCCCTCCCACAGAGAGGTCTATGTCCATCAGTCACATAGGAATAGTGCCTTAGGCTTTCCCAGATGTAGATGAGGTATCTCTAAGCTCTCAGATAATCCAATAGGGATTATCTGCTGCCAGACCCTAATCCACCCCAAAACTGTATATAAGAGCCCTATTCAAGAGAAGTAAAAGTGTGTGAGAATCATCCCGTTGTCAGAGAGTTTCTGTCACAAGAGCTGTAACACTTAGGAAGAGATCTGCTCTCCCAAAGCACCTTCAGGACTTTCCCCTCCTTGCTAGCTAGTCAGCATCTCACCAGCCCAACCTGGACTGGCTCAGCACAGAAGGACAGGTACAGCACCTGTGAGTGACTGGGCAGCAACAGTGGAGACATTGGCAAAGGCAGCTGCAGCGGAGGCAATTCCTCCACCCTGCTCACACTCTATCCCCTTGACCTGAACCACCGCACCTGGCCGGGCCAGAGATCTTCATGGGACACCCTCCTGAACAACACGCAGAGCATGCTCCCAAACATTTTCATTCCAGTTGATATGAAGATTGATTGTGCTGATTTTCTTGTTGTTGTTGTTGTTGTTGCTGCTGCTGCTGCTGCTGTTTTGTTTTGGCTTGGTTGTTTGTTTCTCAAAATTACAATTCACCATCACATGAGAAAAAGGGTTCTCAAATGATAAAATTCATTATAGAAATTGGCCAACAGAAAAGCTTGTAGAATATTCTCTTGAATAATGATTGATTTCAAGGGGACCAGGGTTTTGTGTGGGGGCCCTCACATGAAAATATAATACAGGTTCATAAAATAATTGAGATAATCACAGTAAGAAAGCCTGTAACCAGAGTTGCTCTGTGGTCTCTACATATGCTCCTGCCTTTAGGGTTCTCTTTTTCTGATTCTTGTCCTAAGTTTCTACAATGGTTGACTGCTCAGGTTCTACTCTGGCTTTTTCTATTAGAGTACTCACCTTCTGAATCAAGCACCACAGCCACATCAGTACATTGAAAAGATTAACATGGGATCTATGACTAATGCCTGGTATTTTCTATGTGATCACCCCAGAACCTCTTTACAGGAGCCCTTCCAAGAAATGCCCTTCCTAATTTTGGTCACTCAGTATCCTCACTCAGTTTTTCTGAATAATACCCCCAGAACTAAGCTGGCATGTGCCATCACTATCCCAATTGTACTCTTAATTGTCTGCTGATAAGCATATGAATACAATTTTCTAGCAATGTCATATACTGGTCTTGATTTTGTAGTGAATTTCAAGCACTGGCTTACCTTTTATTCAGTGCCAGAAGAGAGACTCTTTCTCATATCAAAAATACAGCCCTAGCTCTGGAGGCTTCATTTGCATAGCTATATAGTGTGGTAATGTTCTCACAACCAGGCTCATAAATATCATTCCTGTCCCGAAGATCTAGCTCTGTACACATAGACTGTGAAGATTTCCCATTTGATCAAAACTGTTGATTCAATCTCTGTACTTTCAGGTTTAGGTTTTGTCATTTATCTCAGACACCAGACTTTAACAACCAGCTATTCCAGATGGCATCTTGCATTAGCTTGCTCCATACTATCCCATTTACTTGTGATTATCACCATGTCTTATTTTTGTTTGTGTTTCTGTTTGTTTTGTTTTGTTACCTGATTAGATTCACAAAACCTTGTCTACCAAGGCCAAATTCAGGATTACCAGATTAAGCCATATACCTCAAGACAAGGCTGCATATGAGCAGATCATATATCTGATATCCCTGGTGACCTCAACTTCATCTTACTGGCATGTACCATCTGAACACTGACAATAGTAGCTCTGGTAATATGGTTTCTTTACTAGATTTTCCTAATGGATCCATCAGAAACAAGCATGTCTGTGACATCTTTATACTCCTAAATCCTCTATGTGAGAGCATAGATCAAGAACTCATTTGCAGATGGAGATGCCCATAGCTTCTTTGGTGCAGTGCCATTCTCATATTCGCTGGCTTTGGTCAGCAGACATAAATTCCTTTACAGGCTTTCTCTGTCATGTTCCATGAAAATTGATTCTGTCCCAGGCCATGCATATGCTGATACCTATCTCTCAATCCACACATTGTTGAGGAATTTTCCTCCTGCATAGACCCTCTACTCTCAGAGATATCCCCACATGCCTTAGCCTATTTATGGTCATGCATTTTTTCAGCTAAGTTGCTTAATGAATGTGCCTGTACAATCTTCACAGTTCAGGGCCTGGGCAATGGTGAAGAAGAAGACATCAGATTTCCTTTTGACACTACTCTGTAGTTGACGCCTTTGAAAAGGCAAACTATACACTAGATTTTCCTGTTTTTTTTTTATTAAGAATATCATCATACAGCCTAAGAAACACACTTCTAATTCTGCCTATATTCATGTTACTCCTATACCAGATTTTACTATTGTGTTTCTACAAATCCAAGACCACCTCTATCTCCAGAGTTCAATTCCACACTGTATTTCAAAGACCTAACAGATGCTTGGCCTAGGGCCTCAATGAATCATTATGTTCTAGCATTCTCTTCCACATTCTAAGGCCTAGCTGTGATGATGCAGCTCCTGCAAGAGATTTACATAATACACTTTCCAAAAGAACTCTTGCACCATCTCCACTATCCATTGCCTAACTCCCGCTGTACAGAAAGTATTTTGGTAGTGCCTGATGGAACTAGCTAGGACCTGTTCTTTCTGTGAATTCCAAAATCTTTTCCTACTAAACTCCTTTGCCACACACTGGAGCTAGCTGATATAATGCAAATCCTACAGTACTTTTATAAATACCCCCTAAACAGTGCCTACTCATGTACATAACCTCGGGAGTGATTTCTGATTCTCAATTCATATATACATTTAGTCTGCTCAGATTCCCAAACCTTTCCAGTCCCTGTCATTCCCAAACTCCTAGCCTTATATCTGTTCACTTATACCTTGCTGTTTCTTTCCAGGCCACATTACACATTGCACATTGTTTGTGTTATTTATACTATTAGGCTTATATATAGTGAAACAGCTCAGGCACTACCTTTTCCTAGTGTTGCCCTCTTCTTGCCTGTCAGAAAATTGCCTGCATGTACAAAATGCAAAGAATTCATGAGTGGCTAAAAATGAGTGGGTGTATCTGTGTGTTATTCCTGTGAGATTCACAGAACTTCATCCTACAAAGATGCTCCCCTACTCCCATTCCCAGATCTTGTCACCCAATTCTTGCTCTAGAATTCCCTGAGGGGTTTCTTCAAAAACCTTTGCATCTGGGCTATGTTTATATTCTCAGGTTTAGCTCTGTAAATGTAAATATCTCACCAGATTTACTTGGTGGAATCCCCTCTAAATTTTCTCATGAGTTCATCACAGCATGCCCAAGACATTCATTTTCTTCACTTGTTTTCCTAGATTTTTTCCAGGAACACCTGTCTATGTCATATCTAATCTTGTAAGAATATGTCACATTCATTGCTTAAAGCAAAGTTAAGATAATTTCCTCACAATCAAGTCCACCTCTGCTAAATTCATATTTTAAGGCTGATCAACACTGTACTCATTTATCAGGTGAAGTGTCTGGAAACCTAGCCTGATAGCATAATCTTTATACTTCTAGGTTTAGTTTTCGTCTTTCTGCATCTATTGTGCCTTTCTCTAGTGAATTCCCCAAGACTCAAGCCCATCTGATATCCAGGTCTGGGCGATTTGACATAACTCCTCACTTGTTTTTCCTGTTTAGTCTACAGAATCATGTATGCCTAAACTATTTGCATTCTTTGTGTCCAATTTATTAAATATTCATTGTATTAAAAATTATTTTTAGAATCCCACCAGAAGATATCCCCTATATTCTGTTCATTGTGTCTGATCATAAGTTTCATATACTGTCTTCCCACTGTATCCCTATAGTCAATCCTACATGTGTTGTCTATACACTTCTCTTCCTACCTAATCCATTACTAGCAGAGTGCATACCTGCTCTCCTTATTGACCTCCACAGAGCCTTAAAAGCCAGCATAATCATCATATGCCAATGTTAAGCTATGTTCATGCAGTTTTTGAAAAGTGTTTACTTTTTTGTATTAACAATTCATGCTATACTTTCTGAGTAAGGTTTCTACTCCTTTATGTTCTCCCAGGTTCTCCCCAACTCCCCAAGCAAGTGTCCAACTCTATGCCTTAAGTATTTATCTCTTTTGAAACAAACAGGGGAAAAAAAGATAAAAAAGAATAAAAAAGAAATGCAAACCAAAAAGCCCACAAGAAACACACACACACACACACACACACACACACACACACACACACACACACACGAGAGAGAGAGAGAGAGAGAGTGAGAGAGAGAGAGAGAGAGAGAGAGAGAGAGGCATAAACACATGTACACACATAGAACTTAATTCCTAAAAACACAGAATCTAAAATTTTAATATACAAAGAAAAAATAAATCCACAAACAAGGCAAAATGAAGAGAAAAATCACCAAAACACTATTAAATTTGTTTTCAGTTGGCTGACTACTACTGGGCATGGAGTCTACCATTAGTGATGTTTGTATACTGAGTTTGCTTCCATTGAACAAAATTAATTTTATTCTATTCAAGCACCTGCCAATTGGAGACAGTTTCTTGGTTAGAGACTGTAGATGGTGTTTACTTCCCAATCTCAGCACTAGGATTCTATCTGCTTTGAAAGTTTGCTGGTCCTTTTCATTCTTCCACAATCTCTGTGTATCACTCCTTTTGTATTTCGGAGGCCTTGTTTTCCTGATATCTTCAATCTCCATTGACTCTTACTATCTTTCTATCTCTCCCTTCCCATAGCTTCCTATGTCCTGAGGGGTAAGGATTTGAAGAAGAAATCTGAATGAAGGTGAAGTGTTCTGAAATCCCGCACTTTCTAAACATTGTCTTATTTAGATCCCTGTATAAGATTCTGTCTACTGCACAAGGAAGCTTATGAGATGATGGCTAAGTATGAGAATGATCTATGGGTATATAGAACTATGTCACTAGGAATGAATTTATAGCTATATTTCTGAAGCATAACTGTAGCATTTGCTTTTCCCCTCTAAAGTAAGCTTATAAATCTCAGGTTATTGGCCCCATAAAGAATTATCTGGAAAAATGGACTTTATGTCCAATCCTATAGTGTTCATTTACTCCCACAATATTTGCATTACTACTGGAGAAGTAAATTATGTAGGCTTGTATCTATTGTTGACCACAGGTTTTGTGCCTGTGTACATGGTTACTCTTTTACTCTGTTATTGCTCAGAATACCTTCCAGTATTATGGAGTTTACTTAGGAAGCATGACAGGTAATTTTAGGTACTGCAGAGGTCCAGCCTCAACATGAGGAGGGTGTGGAGAAAGGCAGAAATGGAAGTGGTTCTGATATGATAATGTCTCAGAGTCAGTAGTAGATGTAAGCTGCTAGTTCAGGTACTCTGTTTCTTGAAGATTCTCATCATTCTCTTTCTTCAGCTTAATGACTAATGAGTGTAAACTAAGTCTTTATTAATGAGAGAGTCCAAAACCCAGTCTTCATTTCCTAAAGCTTCATCATCAGGGCTTTGATCATTGTTAATAATCTCAAAATTTCTTAGATTTAAATAACTTCTATGAGTCCTGGATCAATAATCCCAACCCCCATTTCCTTAGAGCAAAAACAACAGCAAAGCAAAAGCTATTTTCCTATTAGGTTTATACAGCCTGTTCTTCACAGGTAGCTTGGCTCAGTTCTTGTGGTTTCCTGGTATAGGAGACAGCATTCTTTAGTAATTTTTTTGTATGTAAGATCAGAAAGATGACACACTACTAAAATTAAAATGATTCCTTACAAAGTTTTGAATTCTGTGTAAGTAAAGCAGTTAACTCTCTTTAATATCTTTCCAGGCATTAACATTTCCAATTCTTCAAATAACTAGTAGAACAAAGTCCTAACTTTTTATAAGCTTCTATATCATTTTCTAATTCTCTACATCTTAGCAATTTCACAGACTCTTATACTTTTCTAATAATAACATTTATTCCTAAATCCTATATAAATTTCTATTTTTTCTATCCATGCCTTTTCTTCCTGAGACCACTTAAACTTTCTACCCTGGATGTCCTACAGTTCGCCCTGGCTAATTAATGCAGCAGTCATTGGACCCAAGGGTACATGTGTCTCTTCATGGTTCCATGTTCAAGGCCAAGTCTGACAATGAACCATTTCTACAAAAGATTAGGTAGGCTTTTATGGCCCTTGTGGATATGTTGTCTAGATACTTTCCCATGGCCTTAAAGCCAAGCAGAGGAACTTTTCCTCACACTCCAGAGCCTCATGATCATCTCCATTCCTCATTCCTGAAAATAAATCTCTTTCAATTATTTAGGCATGATTAGCTCTGAGTAATGGGAGGAAGTATATTCCTCAGACAGAAAGATTGAATATCAAGTAACAGAAACAGCAGATCAGCTTTGATGCAATAGCATCCAGCAGCATATTTGGGCATCATGGGGTTCAATGGTCTGGTGATACTCCAGGAGCAGGAATTGTTTCACCCCTCCCCTTACATAGCCATGCTAGACCCAACAACTGATGATCTTTAATTTTCCATGTTCAATAATATATTTAGCTGTAATCATCAGCATTATAGCATTGCTATCAGGTTATGGAGAAAAACCAATTGGCTTATCAATAGTCTGATATATTTAAAGGTTCCTTTGGGGCCCCTTCCCTTTGTCTAACAACTCAATCAGATGTAACTTATTTATGGAACTGTACATTGCACCTGGTGACAGAAGATCTCTATTTGGGGTATTGTCTCCTTAGTTGTTTGTTGACTTTGTTTTTATTTATTTCATGTATATAACCTACTCCATTAGTAGGATTCCATGTGACTCTTTAAATGGTAGACTAATTTTCTTGATCAATATACCTACACCTAATATCACCTATACTCCCACATTTCAAAGCCTATCTCTCTCTCAAAAAAAAAAAGATATTTCTCTTATAATTGAGATTTTCCTCATCCACCTTTCCCCATGCACTCCTGGAATTGAATTTCTTGGGTGCTTATCCTACAATAACACATACATGATATCTATATTCTCCCTGGCCTAGCTCAAGATGCACAAAGAATGTTCAGACTTTTTCTTGCCATGTCCCTTGAATGCTGTCTATCAGAGTCAATGCTAGACTATCAGGTCAGCTCTAGGCACACATTACCACCACCAGCTTTCAGCTGTGAATCTTCCTGTACCACTTTTGCCTGAGCATCTTCATTTAAGTACAAGTTGTGGACAGGCATTCTGTGTGCATCCTTTGCTTGATGAGCTTTGCCTAGTTTGACCTAACAGCACCATACTTACCATGTAAGGGTAAGCTCCTGTCACATATTGATTGAATCATCTTTCTCTTATGAGTTCCTAAAGTGAGCTGACCTGTATGTTCTCCACACTCCTGTGTGTGCTCTTACATCCAGGGATCACACACACACACACACACACACATTGGTAATTATGCTTGCAAAACCTTGCCTTATAGCTCCAGGCATACCCTCCCAGGAACAGCAAGGGTCACACAATTCCTGAACTGCCTTTACTATCCCATCTTCCAGAGCCCTTCTTATAGCACCAGACACAAGTCAGATGCAAAATCTTCTGTTTCATCTTTCCCTGATCACATCTCTGACATTTAAGCATGCTTACTCACACCTTCTTTACTCTAAAACCCTACTCTGTCTACAAATATCAGACACTGATTGTGGGATGGTGAAAAGATAACTTGGTTCCTGGTTGGGCACAGGCCTCTAACACTGGACTCTAATGGGACAATAGCAGGTGTTTGGCCTCACCCCCAGACCCCAGGCTCCTGACATACCATTCATCTGCACCGTTCAGTCATGTAGGGCAGCACCCCTATCAGCCCCTCCACAGGTAGAGGGCGTGACTACAGGTATAAGGGCCTTAAGAGATTTCCATATTAATGAGATACCTAAAGGCCAGAGGGCATAGCCAATTACATATTCTTTCCCAGACCCTCCTCCTTACAAACAGTATTTAACCAAAGGCCTACCCTGGGGGTGTGGGGGTACAGCAAGATTCATCTACCATCCACCATAAAAATAAATCTTATAAAACAATGGAGTTCTTCATGTCTTTGTGGCCTGCTGTGGGGAACCATGGAGAAGGTCTCAACTATCGAGCAGGCATCTAATCTTTTGTGGAGGACTTCTCTGCGTCCAACCATGGGGACCACCTCTTCAAGCAAGCTAACCAAGTCAACCAAGCTAGTAACAAAGAGTCTCTCACAAGGTGCTGACAGAGCTCCCCTCCCCCTCATTTCTAACATCTGCAGGCCAGCATCATACACCCCCAGTCTCTGTTCTGTAGCCCCCTAGCAACATCTGGGGGCTCGGGAATGGAAACCACCAGCCTCTGGGTCCATTCGAGAGCCCTGTGCCCCTGGGAGATATTAGACTGAGTAAGATTCTCTCACGCGCTGATGCGAGTCACTCAGCATCTGCCTGGCATTGCATGGAGTGAACTCAGTCAAATTCCACTCTCTTCAGAGCCATAGAAACTACAACTGCCCAACAGGAACCCACACCTGTGCCCACAAGCGAGCTAATCAATCCCAAAACTGATTGTCCTGAAAATACACACTGAATATTAGACATTATAACAATCTCAATACACTGTACCTGATGCACTATCCCTCACATGCTGTCTATCCTGGTTTTTCCAGATATGTATAGTGAAGCAATGCTGCACATGAGGTATCCATAATTCCATAGCTAACTCTTTACGTGCAAAGCTTGTATGTTTCTCTTCAATGCAGTCTTAAGAAATCATTAGTGTTATTTCTATTCCCTGGCCTCCCTGTTGTCACAGGACACCTGTCCTGCCTTTTTGGGTTAATCTAGATAAAGATGAGCTTCCCATCACCAAACTTAGTCTTTGGCCAGAACACACAAATCCCAAAAGAATTTGAATAGTGATCTCTCAAAAGTTTGTCTGCTATGTATCCTTCATTCTCATATGCTTCCTCTTCTGAAAAACACATAGGGCACAAAAGGTGACTTCATTATTTCCAAGAACATCAATCAGAAGTGAGAAGGAAAGTATTCATGACATATGATAATGCAAACACTAAATATAATAAACCATGGAAGAGAGCAAATGCTCAAGGTAAAATCCTTAAGTCAAATATAAATAAAAATGCCTCATATTGATAGCTGAATTCTCAATGACATAGGGAAAAAACCCTCAAAGCATTTTCTTTAAGTTCTAAAATATTACAAATGCTAAAACTAGAATACTGTACCCAGAAATGCTGTGTGATATATTTGAAGGAGAAACAAAATATATTACATAATATAAACTTTACTAATATTTTTTCATGTCTATTAATCCAGTTCTATGGGAAAAACTACAAGCAACACTACAAACTGAGGTCTGGAATAAACAGAGTCAAGGGACTAAATGTAATTGCTTCACTGCAAACATCTGGAAATATCAAGGTAGACACTACGTGACACAAAATAGGTTGGAGTGTATAGAGATGGTGATGGTGGCCAAACATTTGTGAGTATCCTCAGGACAACCAGTATCTGATATTTGCACACAGACCTGTAATTGGAGACTAGGTTTTCTTAGGTGAAAAAATACCACTTTTCTACTTAAGATATATAGCTATAAAATTATTCCTAATGACATTCTGCTATACCCATAGTCTGGTCTCTCACTATCATCAGAGAAGATTCCTTTTGGAGTATATAGGAACCTACAACTGGAAAATGTGCCAAAAGTGTGAGACTATGTAACACTTAATCTTAAATCAGATTTCTTCACTTTCCAGAGTATTTTAATAGCTATGAGAAAGAAGATGCTGAAAGATAGTAAGAGCCAGAGAGGATAGACATCATCAAAGAAACAAAGCCTTCAAAATAAAGCAGGACTGGTGCACATATGATCTCACAAAGACTGCCAAACATGAGTAGGATCAACATAGGTTCAATGTGCACAATGTCCCACTGCTGAGAGTGGGAAATGTTAACGCTTTTTCTTTTTGTTTCCCATTTGCTTGCAAAACAGAGAAATAATGAAGGCATTTTTTTTGTTTGTTGTTTCCAATGATTTTGTGGTTTGTTTTGTTTTTATTCTGGTTTGTGTTCGTCAAAAAGAGACAAATGATGAAGGCATGGAGTTGTATGTGTTGAAAGGTGAAAAGGAGCTATGAGCAGATAGGAAAGAATAAAGTATACTTAGAATTTACACCATAAATTTTCAGTAAGATTAAAACAAACAAAACCATTCCAGGAGCTGCATGAACACAGGCTTGGCATCAGCATATGTGATGGTGCTGGTAGTTGAGGTTAAGTAAAGCTCCTTAAAGTGAACATGTATGCATTCTACTAATAAGGATTTAGGTAGGACTTGTTATGTGGAGAAAACAAGTGCAGGATTGGCTACAGGGATATAGTGGGAAGTAAGTTCAAAATGTTTTCTTTAAAGATAGGGAACAGTATATAGGGATAACCCTGAAGGTGAGTTTCTGGCAATTGTCATCAGGAAAAACAGTGAGTGATCCACAGAAAGTCCATGCCATATACAGATTGTATAGGTAGATATATATCTAGTGAACTGAATATGGACAATTTCAGGCCTGTATAAACTTATACCTGTAAAGCAAGTACACACCATTTTCTGGGCGTCAGAGTGGATTTCTCACAGGTCACTTACTTCTGGGGAAAAAGTACAGGCATGACATTCTCATAGTTAAGGATGGGAGAATGAGGGTAGTACAAGAAGGCCATAATATGGCTAAGCTCAGGACATTAGAGGTGGTTCACACTTGTTCAGGGTATACAGAGTTACATAAAAATGCAAACTTAGTGGTCCATGGGTAGAAATCTAGGGAGAAACTTTCATTCTGTGTGTCAGTTCCTTCCTCTAGGTCCCTGCCTAAAGTCCAAAACTGTAAGATAAAATAAAACCTGTCTTGCCAAACTGTCTTATGGTCCTATTTCATCAAAGCTATAAAGGAGACAGAGAATGTATTGGTGGACACATTTCTAGTGACAATCATTAGGCAAATCTATCCACTAGCTATACAATATAGAGAGTTCAGGCTTGGAATATAAATATGGTACAGATGATATTAGCTCTGTGTAATCTATCTGAGGAAGACCAGTGCTAGGACTAGAAGTGCAAAGATCTTTTAATTTGGGGAGCTTTGAGGCTGGGACAAGCTCTGAGCAAGCAAGGCTCAGAGGATCTAGGAGACAAAGATGGAGATTTATCAACCTATCCATCGCTAAGCCTAGACATATGGAGAGAGAACAAAAGTACTGGATTAAGGCAGAACTCTCTAGGAAATCTGGCTGGAGGGGTCATGTGACCAGAGCTACTTCTGGAAGTATGGGAATGGTAAAAGCAGAGAAGTAATCTGGAGTTGAATAGATAACCTTGGTACTAATAGGTATATCTACCTAGATGTTTCATAGTGTGCAAATAGTTTAGAGAGGCTTGATTCTGATGGGATGCTACAGGGGAAGCAATTGTAGGATCTGCTAGAGTAGAGCTCAATATGGGAGTAGGGAGATGGTGCTGGCCTGTCATATTCTCTGGAGAACACAAGACAAGTTTCTTAAGTGTTTGCATATCTGTATATGGACTTCCATACCAGGATGTGTTTGAATGACCCTACCAGGGAGCTATTGCACATTATGATCATGCAAATCAATATATGCTCTCTGCTTCTGATGCTAGTATTTGAAAGTCTGGAGATGGCATGAGAAAGCATTATTCTTGAGAAATGAGCAAGGAAAACTGCTATAGAAATTACCAGAACAAGGTGGCTGTAGTGCTGCTTCTAGGAAATGAAATTTTGGTCAGTATCAACAGGCATCTATGAACATAATGTGTTAGTTGATGGCACAGTCTATTTTAATATTGCAAGAACTATCCAGAAAAGGCATCTATGAGAACTGTGTGACCAAAATGATAGCCAGGACTCTGAGGCTGATGCTAGAGTGTGATGTTTTCTGGAGCTTACAAGGCAGCGCTGCTATAAGATGTGTACATCATAAACTCAACATCTAGGCAATGTATAATGAGGATGAAACTGGAAGGTGAAGTTTAGCTAAACATCATCAGGCAAGCATGTGTGATCTGTTTCCCAAAACTGGATCTTGAAGAATGCAAATGGTACAGTTATGCATGGCTCTAGGATATTTTATTTAGAAAACTTATTGTAGAAGCTGCATGACCTGAGCTAGGGCTGGGAGTATGGGAAGGTCCCTGGCAGTTTCAAGGGATTGCCACAACTCTATGCCAATCCTCAATCATTCCACTGCAATATAAGCCTTAGACAATGGCCATTGTATATGTATGCTTATATCTCACATCATTTCAAGGAAATTCTGTTTCGAGAGTTCCATGGCTAGAGGTAGGCATGGGAATGAGTGGGTAACCCTGGCAAGCAAGATTCAGTGGAGCTGATGTGGTGAAGTCTCTGTTATCCAAGGTTCAGTGCAAGGCCACTTCATGATCTATAAGCCCAGAGTAAGATCAAGACATGTGAATGTAGCAGACAGGCTTAGTTGTGGTAGGGGAAGTCAAGGGTAATATATGAGTGACTGAAGTTAGGTCTATGTGGAAAGATGACACTGGCAAGTAAATTTATAGAGATAGGAC
This sequence comes from Rhabdomys pumilio, assembly GCA_030674055.1. Classification (NCBI taxonomy): domain Eukaryota; kingdom Metazoa; phylum Chordata; class Mammalia; order Rodentia; family Muridae; genus Rhabdomys; species Rhabdomys pumilio. Next base: position 104,388,743 of record JANHMN010000005.1, read on the forward strand.
AAGAAAAGCATGTGCATGATTTGGACATCCAGTGCTAGGACAGGAAGTGCAAAGACAGCATGAGTGGGCTTTACTTATGGATTTTCTTTTAATTTTATTTTATTTCATTTCATTTTGATTCTCTTTACATCATGATCACAGGCCCAGAGGCCCCTCTGTTTTTTAGGGATTTTCAATAAGGTAATTCCAGTGTGATCTGATCATGGCCTCTGAGTAAGGTATGGTTTCTTCAAAAAGTAAACCCTTTGCCTGATCTTCACATCCTTAATTAGGCCTCTTAGCAGAGAAATCGCAAATGTGGATTTATCATTGAGGGTACTTATGAGGATATCTGCTAGAGGAGTCAGGCATAGAAGGATGAGCATTACACTGGCAGGCAAAGGTGCATGGTTTTTTCATCCAAAGCTGGTAGATTATATGTCCATGAAAGATAGGTCTGGAAGTATGAATGGGGCATATCAAAACTGAAGTTTAGGGAAACTAAACAAACTATGAAAGTATATGCAGAAGCTGTCTGAATGATCTTATGCCTGAGATTGTATGCATGGTGTTTTCATCAGTGATTCAGTGAAGAACTCCAGGCAAACCTGCTGTGTAATCTAAATCCTGAATTAGGTTTGCAGTACAAGGATGAAACAGGTAGGTATAGTTAAGGTGTAATTCACCAGATTTAGAGAATGGAGGATCTGTGTGACCATATATATACAGGCACGAAGTAGGAGGCTCTACTAGGAAGTAATTTGGAATCTCACTTACAAAGGCAGTGGGTGAAATATAAATATCTCATTATATCCATTTTAAGATGGAGATGCCACAATTGGGCTTGATTCTGTGGAAGAAGTTTGATCAACAGAGAAAGGCAGAGCAGAAACTTAATAGTCCAACACAAGAGAGCTTAGCTCATAAATCAAAAAAGGAATATAGAGTAAGAGTTGATGTAGAAACCATGGATGCACACTACTTACTTACATGATCATTATGGCTACTTCAACCTACTTTCTTTGAGAACTCAGGACTATTTATCCAAATGTGGCACCATGCACAGTGCCCTGGGATCTCTGATATAAGTCCTTCATCAGGAGAATATTTTATAGGCTTTCCAATGGCCAATTTCATAAAGGCTTATTCTTAATTTAGATCCCTTCTTCTCAGATGATTGTAGATTGTATCATGCTATCAAAAACAAAATGAAATAAAACAAAACCATATGACCAAACCAATACCAGCCAGGCTGCACATCAGTCTGGAAAATAAACATGTCAGCCTGTTTCACATGATATTGAATTTGAAGAAAGAGACGATCCACTAATGTAGGGTAATAAAAAAATTGAACCACAGTTTGAGATAATGTGTGTCAGAGCTAAAGTTACTGCAAGGGGGTCAAAAACTTAAATGTTAGAAGTGAAGTGAATCCTGCAGTAGGGACCCCGTGACTATGGGGATTCCAAGAACATAAGGTATGTGTCTTGGAGAAACACATTTATGTAATACACACTGCTCAATGAGCAGGCTGTATACAACATCCAGCAAAGCTGGAAAGCCAAGGATCTTTAAGACTTTTGAAGCTAAAATAATCATGCATCATTTCACTACATATTTTGTATGTAGATGATACATACAAAGAAGATCTGTTAGGAGTTTACCTTCATAGGTTTAGGTCTCTTTCTGTCAGCTCTTCTCCTGCTGTGTCCACTTTACTTCTTTTATATTGGGAACATTTGCAGTGTATCACTTCAAGTTAAAAATATGTGAGCCAATTTAAGACTGACAAAGATTTATAGCTGAAAAATTGCCATGAGTCACAAAAGAGTTTTTGTACTACTAAACAAATTTGGGACTGTTAAAGACAAGGAAAAATTTTTAGATAGCATAAATTTCTTTTTTCTGTATGAAATGCCTTTAATTCTATTGGGACAAACATGGTGTGATTTCTCTTAGTGATATTAGCCAATAGGTAATTATACTTGCTATCAGATTGATGTGATTTTGAGTGCAATGATGCAGAAGGTAATGCAAAAAAAAAAAAAGTTTGGAAAAATGTTCCTCTGAACTCCATACCACTTGTTTCAATCAGAACACACTAAGAATTCCTGGTCACTTACAATTTTTCACAAGCAGAAAGTTGACCACTCTCTATATACAGAATAACCTTCTTATTCCATGAAAACAGCAATACTTTCCAAAAAGTCAACACTATGAAGTCCAGCTCTACCCTCAAATCACCTGTATACTTAAGGGTCTATACATAGGAACATAATTACTGATATTTATTTAGGTATCAGCTTCCTCATAAAGCACTTTCAAGTGGTATTAGTTGTGTTTAATTTTGCAACATGCCTTTCACCAGTACATTTGTCTGCTCCTGCTTATTGAAAAAAATCTGAACACAAGATCATGACCTTCAGAGTTTAGAATGTGAAAAAAATTAAAGAAAGAAATGCATTTGGCAGGTAGAATAATATACAAGTATTAAACATAAACTCAGAGAATAAAGTTGATGGTTTATTAGAACAAGTTGACGACTACATGAGTTTTGTGTGTTGATTAGAAATTTCTTCTAGGAGCTATCTGACAGATGTTGTAAATGCAGGGGTCCTCACTTCAGGCCTCTTGAAGGGCCACTTTGGAAACACACTTGGCCTTAACTTGACTCTGTAGTTTCAAATGGCTTATCTCAGAGAGAAACATGATCACACCAAAAACTGACATGGTTGCAGTCAGGACACCTACTGGGAACACAGCAGTAACATGTTTGCTTCTCAAGGCTTCTTTTTTGACAGGAAAGTCAGGTGGAAAGTCAAGAGTGGTTTGGCCATAAAGATCTGTTATATGGTTCCAGCTCACAGCAACAAATGTAAAGAGGCTGCTAACACCCAAAACTATGGCAGAGAACTTGTAGCAATATATCTGCATTTTCAGAAATGGGTCTTTCATGCAGCTAATCTTGAAAGCTATCACACTGAAAACCAGAACTACAGGCTTCATAAAAATAGACCATACTATCAGGTTCTGTGCATGCTGAAATTCACATGAAATAGTCCAAGTTGAATCAATAGGGTCGTGAACCAACGTCTTGATTAGAGTTCCTGAGATGTTAAATACTTGAGGATAATAAGCTTCCCAAAGTCCAAAAGACACAAACTGCACAACATTGTCTTCAAATTCCCATAGTCGCCAGAATTGGTTGCTGGCAATGACTATTTCAAACACCAAAGCTGATAGGCTGCTAAAGAGGCCACTCAACTTGAAGAGGTGCTCCTTCTCTTTGGAAAATCTGAAGATTGGATTGAATAAGAATAAAATAAAGCCAGGAGCATAAAAGAACATGGGAAAAGAAAGCGAGTCACTATAAATAGCACTATGCTCTCATACCATGTCTACACAATTGCATAGTTGTATTTAAATAACCTGTGTATGTATTAGGGTTTAACACACATCAGAAAAGAATGTAAGAAATCTATAAATCTAAGAAAATGGCAGGCATATGCTCTACAAGATGTTTTGAAGAGCAATTTGCCCTATTTAGATGAGTTGTACATATTTGTTGTCTATTTTATGCTTAAAATCAGTATTGAAACATGAATTTACAATATCATATGTAAGGTGATCTTTATTTCAACTATGATACATAAATATTATAAATAACTGAAATGGGAGTAATAAGTAGAAATATTGCTCAGAATAATTGCACTTCTAAATTATGTTAGTGGACTATTAAAAACACACCAAATCCATCTATATTGTCTGCTGAAAGAACAAAAAAAATGACAAATGATGCAGATGATTTATTACTTGATGTCCAAATTCTGTACTTGAGATCTATATGTATTTCTTTGTATGTGTTCATATTTGTGATTCTATGTGTGTACATATAATATCTAATCATGCGTCATCACCTGAATTCTCCCTTCAGTGCCACAAAATTAAAATCTACATGTAAAACATGAGAAATGATGAATATTTCTATTATTTCCAACAATGTACACAATGTACCACCTTCAGAATGTTGGATTCATTTTATTGAAATGTAAAATGTATCCTGACTACATTATGTGTGTAACTGTCTTCTTCAACACCAAACAAAGTCTACACATACACTATGTGCAAAGTTAGTTGATCACATTTCAGTTTATATCTTTGAATGTAGTATTAATGGTCATTAAAAATATACCCTACTAGATGCCATTGGTACTTGAGAATAAAAATAGAAGGCTAAGACACTTAAACAATGATATTGTTTCTGCCTATATAGAAGGTTTGAAGGACCTACAAACTGGATATTTTTGCAAGAAAACTTTGCTACCAATTCCCCACTGCTCCTAAATCTCTGTGGAATCTCTGTGGAATGTGCTTCCTAACAAGAAGAAATAAAAGTAACTATGCTTCTTGGAATGTTATATCAACATGATTCAAATCATCAGTTGGCAAGAGATGGTGGCTTGTGTAACACTAACCATATCCATTGCAAGGCAGGTCTGAGACAGTGTATCTTAAAAGAAATGCATTTTGAACCTGAACTGGAATATGGTAGAGAATGCTGTTGTACAAGACAAATGAGATATAGCCTGGAAGGATCTTCTTCTACACTCAATTCTCAATCCAATGAAATAGATATATATGTTTTAGAAAGATACATTTTTCAAGACTCCATGTAAATTTTATGTTGTTACCTTTGTGTATCAAGGGTGAAGAGATCCATTTGAAAGAAGCTGAGATCATAAATATCTTCCAAATAACAGGAAATGTTGACCAAAGATAGAGTCACACAAGAAGTGACTCACCTTTATTAAAAAAAAACAAAAAGTTCTGTTAGGCAAGTATTTCAACTCATAACAGTGTCTCACTAATCAACCCCTGCCTCACACAAGCATTTCCAATTTGAGCCTCAGTTACAACTTTCTGGGGGATGAGCACATTTGATATTCCTCACCCTCCAATGAGATTCAAACAATCATTACCCTATTTTATACATAGGGGAACAAAACCGAGATGCTAAGTTACATACTACTTTGGAAACTACACAGAAATAATGGGTAGTATAGTCTCCTGAGTCCTCAAAGAATTACACAAGGCTTCCCTGCATTATGATATTATTAAGAATTTTTTCACATGGAAATGCTTTCAAGAAATAGCCTAATCATATCAGTAGCCTTTGAAATTGAAAATGGTTAATAAAATCTACATGCAAAATGTAAAACACTTACCTCTTTGTGTGTTGTATGTATTAAGAACAAATATTAGTGACCACCAGCTGTAAGTGACTCTAGAAATTCTGATGTTTCCATGGCCACCAGAGAAGAATGGTAGATTATGAGCAATGAACTGGAATTGAGACAAATAATTTTAAAGACAAATGGAGGTTAATATCCCTTTCATATGTGAGAAGTTTTAATATGCCATTAATCTAACTCACTTATTAATTTAAAAGTTTCTTCATACTATATACTTTAGTGAGAAATTTGCCCTTCATCAAGTTTTCCATTCCCAGTACTATCCACATCACTACCCACCCAACATGATGTGCATTCATTATTTGCTCCATGTGTATGTGTACAAAAAAACCCATAAAACATACAAACTTTATAAAGACAAAAAATACAAAATGAATAAATGGTGTTATGTCTGTGTTGGCCACCTATTCCTGGTCATGGGGCATGTCATTGAGTGTGATGAATATGCCCAATTATATGCCATTGTACAAATCTGAACTTCTATTGCCCAGCACATATCATTTGCAAATAACTTCTTGGTTAGTGGTGATTCTTTGGGTCCACTACACAGTTTCAATGCTAGCATATTTTCTGGTTTGTTAGTGTTTAGGATTTGTGTGTTCTGTCAAAGACTCTCTGAGCTTTACTATGGTGTCAGTCCTATTGTGTCTGAAGGACAGTGTTTCCTACGGGTAATCTATCATCTCTACTCCTACAATATTTCTCCCTCCTCTTCTACATAGATCCCCATGCCTTGAGTGTAGCAGTTTGATGGAGGCATCCTATTTAGGACTCAGTACTTAAATGTCTCTCAGACTCTGTCTATTGTCCAATTGTGTGGTTCTGTGTTAATTGCCATCTACTTAAGAAGACACTTCCATGATGAGTGTGAGTGAAGCACTAATTTATGTATGTAACAGTATTTCTTTAGCACTCATTTTATTATAATATTCCTTTAGCAGAATAATAGGTGATTTTACATGAACAATATAATCTGATGTTCTTTACTCTTCAGCATTGCCTTCTATAAGTTCCATCTCATCCAGTGGGCCTTGAATCCAAACAAAATATGGTGGCTAATCACATAACCTTTGTTATACTATTATATTAGTATATCTCCTCTCAGGTCACTGTTGTAGTTCTCAGGATTTGCTGCTAATTGTTATCAATGGTTAGTTTCTTCCTCTTATAACATGGTACATACAGTACCATGAATACTACTCAGTAGGGGTGAAGCTTATATTTTGACATCAGTTCTGTTTCTTCATGTTCATTTACATAAGTAATAGTGTCTTTGTCATTAAGCCCATAACATTGTATTGTAGAGAGTTAAGTATGCTATTGAAATAGGCTATGGTGGTTAGTTTTGGTTGGAGGCCAGCTTATGGAACCCTTTTGGCCAATGACTCAAAGTGATATAACCTATTCCTGACACTGAAGATTTTATTGGTGACTTAAAGTATTTAGTCATGGAATTATGTCTACCATTTTATTGTGACTTTATTTAAATTCTTATTTTATATTTACATACTCAAGGAAGCTTTTACAATAGAGGTTTCCATAAGGTTTTTACAAAGGCCTTAATGTTGTTTGTTCCTTACCATATTCTCACCTTTAACCATTTCTCCCATTCCCATCACAATATACACTCCTCTTTTACTCATTACAATACTACACTCTACTTCCTTTTCCTTGGATGATCTCTGTTCTATTACTAGGTACATTAACTCTGTGTTAACTGGATTGAAATGCATAAATAAAAGTTTAAAATTTATCATTCACACATTAAATGAAACATGCAACATATGTCTATTGGAACCAAGCTAACATCACTTAAGAAGATTGTCATTCTTCAAGTAGCCACTGTAAGTTATGAAAGCTATAACAAAGAAGGTTGTTTTAAATAGAATTCCACAGTAAAAGATAAGAAGATTACTGATATGTCCAAGACTTTTATCCAAAAGAGGTGATGGATTTTTGGCAAAGGCATATAGAAAGGGTGACACTATAGAAACACAGTGTCACCCTTTCCTTTTAGCATTTTGGTCCACATGGAATTTCATTAGTGTCTTAGACACAGAATCAGATTCTATATTGAAAATCTGTATTTGCAGAGGTTCTGGGATATATTGATTGGGTGGGAAAGAAGTCTCCTCTTCTATGTGGTGCATCACAGTTTTATCAGGACTGTTACGTATTTACACAGAAAGTTGTAGACACATGCATTACTGCTTAACAGTAGTCAAAAATTGAAGTCATCGATTGTGACACCTCCAAAAGCTCTTTAATTGTGCAGGATTATTTTAGCTATCCTGTTTTTTGGGTTTTGTTTGTTGGGTTCTTTTTTGGTTGTTCTTGTTTTCTTTTGTTTTGTTGTTGCTGTTGTTGTTGTTGTTGTTGTTGTTTTTCAATATGACATTAAGAATTGTTAAGGTGAACCAAGAATTGTGTTAAAAATTTGATAGATATTGCACTGATGGGCTGCAGATATGGCTCAGCAGTTAAGAGCACTGGCTGCTCTTCCAGAGGTCCTGAGTTCAATTCCCAGCAACCGCCTGGTGACTCACAACCATTTATAGTGGGATCTGATGCCTTCTTCTGGCACACAGGGGCCTCTTGTGTATGTGCAGATAGAGCACTCAAATACATAAGATATTGCACTGAATCTGTAGGTTGTTTTTGACAAGATGACCACTTTTTATATGCTAATCCTACAGCTCCATGAGCATGGGAGATCTTTCTCTCTTCTGATATCTCCTTCAGTTTCTTGAAGTTCTTGTCATATAGGTTTTACACTTAATAGGTTAGAGTTATACCAAGATATTTTTATTATTTGTGGCTATGGTGAAGAGTGGTAATTTCCTTATCCTGTTTAGTACTACAACTTGTATTACTGATATGTCCAAGACTTTTATCCAAAAGAGGTGATGGATTTTTGGCAAAGGCATTGTTTTGGCATTTAAAAAGATGTTCATGTGATTTTTTTTCTTTCAATTTGTTTACATGCTGGTTTACAGTGTTAAATTTTCATATATTGAAACACCTCTGCATCCCTGAGATGAAGTCTACTTGATCATGGTAAATAATATTTTTATATGTTCATGGATTTGGGTGTGACTATTTTATTGAGCCCTTCTGCATTAATATTCATAAGGGAGATTGGTCTGAAATTTTCTTTGTTGAGACTGTGTGGTTTATGTATCAGAGTGAATGAGACATTATAAAATGAGTCTGGCAATGTTCCCTTTGATTCCATTTTGTGGAATAGTTTGAGTATTGACACTATCTCTTCTTGGAAGTCTGGTAAAAGTCTGTGCTAAAACCATCTGGCCCAGGCTTTTTTTTTTTTTTTTTTTTTTTTTTTTTTTTTTTTTTTTTTTTTTTGCTGCAAGACTTTTAATGACTGCTTCTATTTTCTTAGGTGTGATAGGACTATTTAAATAGTTTATCTGAACTTGATTTAACTTTGGTAAGTTGTACTTATCTAGAAAATTATCTATTTCTATTATATTTTCCAATTTTTTGGTCCAATTTAAGACCCATCCCATGGACAAGCAGCAATCTCTGATACTGTTAATGATACTATCTTATACTAGACAGGGGGAGCCTTGTATAACTATCCTCTGAGAGGTTCCACCCAACTGAAACTCTGAAGGCAGAAACCCACAGCCAAACATTTCACAAAGCTCAGGGTATATTATGGATGACTTGAGGGAGGATTTATGTGATCTAGATAGGATAGAAACCCCACAGGAAGACTAACAAGAGTCAATTAACAAGATCCCTTGGGAGCTCTCAAATGCTGAGCTCTCATCCAAAAAGTATGCACAGGCTGGATGCACTAGGGCCCTGGCATGTATGTAGCCAATGTGAATCTTGGTCTTCATAAAGTTTTCCCAACAACTGGAGAAGGGTACATCTCTAAATGTGTTGCCAGCCTGTAGTTCCCATTCACCTAACTGGGCTGCCTTTTCTGGCCTCAGTGGGAAAGGATGTGCCTATCCCTGCAGAAACATAATGGGCTAGGGCAGGGAAGATACCCAGAAGACCCCTTTATTCTCCCAGTAGAAAAAAGGATTGGGGGGATTGGGAAGGAACTGTGTGAGGAACAATCTGGAGAAAGGTGGCAAAATTTGGGATGTAAAGTGAATGAATAATTTAATAGGGAAAAGATACATTTTAATCCTATTAGTTTTCTGATTTTTTTGCATGACTGGATTTGTAAAAATAATACCATTTTAAAAATAAAAGACTATTTTAACTATTTAATGTCATCTAAAATAATCTTACAATTATGTTAAAATGTCTTTTTTTTGTTTTTTGGTTTTTGGTTTTGTTTGTTTGTTTGTTTTTCGAGACAGGGTTTCTCTGAGTAGCCCTGGCTGTCCTGGAACTCACTCTGTAGACCAGGCTGGCCTCAAACTCAGAAATCCGCCTGCTTCTGCCTCCCAAGTGCTGGGATTAAAGGCATGCACCAGTTAAAATGTCTTAAGAGAAAGTTTTTACATTTTATTTTTGCTATTTTGCAAATGTATTAATTTTCAACTCTTATGAGTTGTTACATAAATATTTTATTAAGTGCAACCATGTTATGTTAACTTTTATACCTCGATAATGAAAATAAATGTCTTTGTGAAATAAAGTAGTGAACACTAGAAATGAGAGTTTAGAAGAGAAATAAACAATATTATAATCTGGAATGATAATTGTCCATAAAAATCTATAACATTAAAGAACTTTTGAAAAAGTTGAAAACAAATAAAACTCGATAGTTAAAACTGGGGAACCTTCCCACCAACCACAGCCTAAGCAGATAAGTTAAAAATAACTGTAGAAATAAAGTAAGCAGAGAAATGAAAAAAAGTGAAGGTGTGGGTATTTTTATTGATTACACTTTTAATTTACTTTTCATCTCAATTGCAGCTTTCCCTCCCTCTTCTCTTCCAAGTCCCTCACTCTCACCTCACCTCCACCCATTCACCAATACTCCCCTCCTCCACAGGAGGTCTCCCATGGATATCAACTATTCTTGGCATATTGAGTTGCAGTAAAACAATATATATATATATCATCTTCTATTGAGGTTAAACAAAACATCTTAGTTTGGAGGAAAGGATCCAAAGGCAGGTAATGTAGTCAAAGATAGTTCTTGCTCCTCCTTTAGGAGTCCCACATGAAGTCACAGCTGTAAAATAGTTACATAAATAATTTACTTTGTAAGAAGCAAGGTGATGAGAGAGAGAGAAAGAGGGGGGCATGGGGGCAGATGTTCACGTGTCTCCACCAGTCAAAGATGGTTTATATATCTAGGTTGAGTATTGGGTTACACTACTGATTGAGCATTACCATACTTATAAAGCCTTTGATTAACATTTAAAAAATTGTATAAAAGCAAAAAGGAAAAGGGGGCACGGGATAGGGGTTTTCTAGGGAGGGGAAATGGGGAAAGGGGATGACTCTGAAATGTAAATAAAATATCCAATAAAAATGCAAAAAAAATAATAATAATTTCCTTTGTACCTTGTTGGTTATTTATGGTATACCACACAAAGTAGAAAACTCATTATTAGAAAATCCTACTAATGTAAATGAATTATTAACCCCTTTACTATGAATGATTTTAGAATGCAGAAATCACTCTTATTTGGAGGACTAACACAACAGAGGACTAAGTACTGGAGGGACTTTGAGAGCTACAGCTCTTGAAGTATTACTGCTGGACCTGGAGGCATCTGACATGTCACTGGTTTATAGCTTTCCAAAAACTATTCAAGATAATCTGTTTAAAAATGATTTTCTTCTGTATAGTGGAAAGGCAATAAGCAGAGTCAGCATAAGGTGAAAGAAAAGGTGCATCTCAGGAAGAAGTTGAGAAGGATGTCAAAGGCCATGGCCAGATGTGTCTGAAGGGGTATCAGAAGCCTTAAATGAAATTTTAAATTTTCAAGATGATTATGGTCTCAAACTCAAAAATGAAAGAAACAAAGCTTGCCTTACCTACTCTTGCTAATCCATACCACATTGAGGCCAACATTGTGGTAGAATTCTGAAAGCAAGATTAAGAGACTTGTGAGTGAATTAATACTAAGTCTAGTGTGTTATAGAAATAGCTTTGTGTAGCCTTACTGCAGAAGTGTATCTGGTGAGGTTTTTTTGTGTGTATATGATAAAAGTGGCAAGTTACAGAACCTGCCATCTTCATAGAGCAATGAAAACAAGATTTGGTAGTGAATAGACACTGTGAATTTTTGTGGTAATCAGTGTAACCCTAGGAGGAAAAAAAAAACTCCACAAAATGAATGACGCAAGTCATACTCTTCCAGCACCTTATTTACTTTAACTCTAGAATTTAGAAAACAAGTATTTTTTAAAAAATCTGCTTGTCTCTGCTGGAATTAAAGGCATGGACTACACCACCCTGCTCAAATATTTTATCTTAGCTCCAAATCACTACATCACTTAGGGATTTAGAAAACAAGTTTGAACTTCAGTAATGCTTTGAATTTACTTGAAACATTTTAATTATCTTAAGTGTGTTTTTGTTTGTTTTCCAAGACAGGGTTACTTAAGTGTGTTTTTAACACTAAGCAAAAAATATACATTTTCTTTATGAAGAAAGCTTAAAAGCTGATATCCAAGATAGCATAGGCCATGTAGCAATCTACAATCTAATATTTTAACAAAGAATTGAGACATGTTTTATGAAAATCCATTTTTTAAAAAAATTTTGTAGCAGTAAAGTAAGTTTACCTTTGGTAAGTTATCATTCCAAAATACTATTACTTTTTTATTTTTATCATTTCATGCCTGATCAAATGAAGATATTTGTTAGTCTTTATCAGTTAGTTTGGACTGAATGACCAAGCTGTCTGGTGAGAACCTAATTTTTATCAATTTTGATGGTAAGCATAGGTTTTCTTCTCCTGTGGAAATAAAGACAAAACTGCCTCGTGAATGTTACATATGTCCCATTTTCCATTGTGAGGGCAACATATCTTTAAAATATACATGCTCATCTAATTCAGCAGTTTTTCTACAATTCAGTCTTTCCATATCTGTTGTACTTTCTCATGAGCATTTAAATAATTTAAAGTTAATAAAGCATTATGCAATCAATCTCTGGGGGTCTTCATTACCCATTTCTATCTCTTAATTATATTTTAATTTAGGAAAGAGTAGAGGGCAATATAATGAAAACACAATCTAGCTTTGGATCCAAAAGATACACATGTGTGTCCTGTAATTTCTTTCTTACCAGAGCCAATTCTCTCTCAGCATCGGCTGATATTTTTCTTGGACTATTGAAGTTCTTATTATCTTGAAAGGTTTGAAATAAATTACTTAACTCTAAAATGGTTAATCTAATTATGGGCTGTATCTAGTTAATATCTCCCAGCAATTTTTGAAAGTCATTAACAGTTTGTAATTGATCTCTCCTGATTTATATTTTCTGTGGTTTGATTTTCTGTAAACTTATGTTCTAGATAATTAACACAATCTCTTCTTTGTATTATTTCAGGAGCATTTTATAATATCCAACAAGGCAAAATTCTCTTTACTTCATCAAACACTTTTCCTATGGTATTTGCATCTGAATCAGCCAGTATGGTATAATCCATATAATGATAAATTTTATATTGAGCACACTGTTTATAAATTACTTCTAATGCCTGTTTCACAAAATATTGGCACAAGGTAGGGCAGTTTAACATTCCTTATGATATGAATTTCCAAGGATATCTCTTTATTGGACAGCCTTTAATTCAAGTAGGTCCTGAGACTACAAAGCCTTTTCTATGATTTTCATGCAGTTATTTTGAAAAGTAAACATTTAAATAAATTACTACCAAATTCTATGACTTTGGTGTTAAAGTAGGCAGTGGGATTCCAGGTTGTAAGGAGCCCATTGGTTGAATCATCTTATTTATGTCTCCTAATCTGTTAATAGCTTACATTTTCCTGATTTATTTTCTATAAAAAAAATGAGAATTTCATGTGCTGTTTCTATCTCAGTTGTTCTAGTATATATAATGTTTCATTTATAATAGACCATGTTTTCACCCCTAGAGATTTCTCTGTTAACCAATTTAAAGGTAGGGTAGGTATTTTTGAAAGAGTAACATCTGCCATGTCTTGCTTATGGACAACTTGGACAGTCTCTGACTGTGATAATACCTTTTAATATTTTCCTCAGAAGCATTATTTATTTTACAGTTTGCTTCATTAGAAGAATGTAAATATGTGTTTTCCATTGCTGCAACAAATTGCATCCCCATAAATTCATGGCTATATTAGACACATATAGGTTTAATATTCCTATTTGTATTTTTGGCCCTATAAGATTTGGCCCTTTTGCACTTTGTTTTACCTGAGATAATGTTTCAATCCCTAGAAGTTGAATATTTACCTCCTGAAAAGACAAATCTGGATGCTACAATTTTGGTTGACTTGTTATATCTGTTTCTCTGTCTACTAAACCTTCAATGTCAATACCATTTCTTTGTATTTTTAGCCATGGTCTCTGACCACTTATAGCAATTTACCAAAATACTTGGTTTTTTGCAATTCTATTGCAATCCTATTTTTTGTTTTATCTACAGAAGCTATCCTTGATTACATTCAGATCACTGTTTTTTAACAACAGATATTAAATCTTTTAATTACCTTCTGGATGAGCATATCATAAGGTGACAGATAATGATTGAATCTAATTTGTTATTGGGATCTACAGGAGAGTTCTTGGGGCATTTGCCATGGAAAAGGGTTACCTTGCCTGTCCCTTGTTTATCTGTATTCATTATTTCAATGCTAGTCTTCACCACACCTTCTGCATTTTCCAGAAGGCTATGGCCTTCTTTTTCTATAATCTCTAAAAAGAAACATTGTTTCTAGGAACATCTTGCCTACAATTTCTATGGAAATTCCATTGCTTACTTCATTTAAAAGATCTGGCATTTGATTTTTCTTAAAAGTTTTAGAAATTACTTCCCCTATCACAATAACATGATAAACACGAAATCCAATATCAGATATATTTCAATTCATTCCATTTTATTAGTGCCCATCTTGCCATTAATGGTCTAACCATCCTTTGGATTCTGAGTTATGATTTTTCAAAAACCAAAGATTCAATTAGTATTTGTCTGACTTCTGAAACTGATATTAATTTACTTACAACTGAAGTTAATCAATGCAGAAAATCAGAGAATTTCTTATTTGGGTTTTTTATAATTTTAGTAAGTGACTCAGACCTCTTTCCTGATTCTTCAACCTTGTCCCAACCATTTAAAGCTGCTAAACTATATAGGTATGATTATCAAATCAAAGCTGCCTTTTAATTCAGCAAACTGACTTTCATCTAGCAACTGATCTTGGAATATATTAATACCTCTAGCCCCTTTTTACTGTTTTATGACCCGAACCTTCTATTTTCACCATGTTTCTCTTTGTGACTGAGGACCAGCCTCCAATATTGTGGTTGCCAAATCTTTTCAGTCTTGGGAGATAAATCTGTTCTGAGTTGCCTATGAATGTAATATCTGCTTCATTCCAAACCACATGTGCTTCATCTGTTTCATATGTATACCACATGAGATGATCACTTCCTTAAATCTCCTGAAATCTAAAATGTCTGTATGATTCCACTTAAATTCTTCATAATCTGAAAAATATCTGTCATCTCCTGGTAGGTTTTGTACAATAACTGGATAAACTAAGGTTGATTTTCTAACAAACTTGGGCCACCCATCTTCAGTTTTATTATGTGGTGGCATGGTAGGTTTTTGTCTATATTCCTCTGTTTGTGACTGAGGACTTTCCTTATTTTCAACTAAAAGTCTTTCTATGGCTTCTAATCACTCTTCTTTTCATATTAGTTACAAGGTCCACTATGTCTATTAAAGATAAAATATCAATTATTAGACTGATAACAATTATAAACAGAATTTATCAAGTTGAGTTATGTCATTTATACTTTCATTTTCTCCTTCAAATTTTAAGCCATCTAATGTAGCACTATACAAGGTTCTAATGCCTTGTAATATAGTATTTCTAATCCTTAACTCTCTCCTTGAGGTCTTCCCAGGTGACTTTCCAAATCTGATGGCTTCTCTGTCAGTAGGTGGAGTGACTTTTTCTGTCACTGTGGCCATGTTATACATTGGAGTGAGAAAGCATTGCTGTATAACAATATCTCATTCATTAGATATTACCAAAGAAGAATTGGAAGCCAGTTGCTGAGGTGAAAACCTGCTAGCCTAGTGAGGCAGAGAATGCATTCAGGTAACCTTCATCCATATCCAGTGTCACCTAAAGAATTTTGCCTGCTATAAACTATTTCAAGCACTCCTCAAACTGAATGTCCCTCCCTACTTCCTGTGCATCTGTCTAACTGCCCTTACTCTATTAGTTTTCTTTTTCTTTTGTTTTGTTTGTTTATTTTTCTTTTCTATACTATTTTTTGGTCTGTTTTCTTGATGCCAAATGGTTGATTCCTCTGGCTCTAGACCTATGAATGACTTGTTTAATCCTGTATACAATAAAAAGAAAGCTCTTAGATTAAATGTATATCCTAGGGTTGAGCTATACTACAATGAGAAACAATGATTTTCCAGTAAATAGCACAATCTCAGGGTTCACAATATAATCAAATACCCTGCAATAGGACAGAATCCTTAACACAAATCTAATCAAGTTCTCAGGCTTTCCTTCAGTGTCCAAAGATCAGTTCAACCTCTACCCACTTTGAAAAACAATTTTAAAGGGCTTTCTACAGACATTGATGATTTTTTCATACTGGCTACAGGAATTTGTCCAGGTGAGACAGAGAAGATATCCTCCCACTCAGTGCTGGTCTCACTTTCTGTGTGAACCAAGCCAATTTCTCATAAGAAAATAGATTGTGTAATGTATGCTGATTCAATTATGTCCTGGAAAAAGTCATAACCTGAATGGCCATGAGTTCCTACTCCTGAACTCTAGTGTTCAGAAGGAAGTATAATCATTAGGAAGCATCACTATGTACTACAACCAAGTCATTCCTCATTATTGTCTGTGTACAGAGGCTTCTATGGATGTACACATCTTTCTAAAGATATTGAAATTCTTCAGTGAACCTGCAGTGTGAGTTTTCAAATACTGCTACTAAAGCATTTTCCAGTTAAGAAACCACTGAAAATGACACTGTTCTAAATTCCCTGTGTGAGTGGAAAAAATGAAGATATCTCTGTAAGACATTCATAAGACAGCCAGGCTACAGAAACTGTAGCTTATTCAGGCAGACTGGCACAAGTTTCAAACTTTCCAGGTCAGGCAAGCTGTCTGTGTATGCATGTCTACATATCACAGATCAGTCAAGACATAATTGGTCATTTGTGCGCAGCACTGGGGTTTGTTGAGTGGGAGCTTTGTACCTTTTTGATCAGCTAATAGGTTGATGTCTGCTGATGCCTACTTTTGCCTTTAGAGTTAGAAAATACAATGTGCACAGGGTATATTCATCAAAAGGCTGATGTGTTTTGCAAGGGGCCTTTGGGTATTTTCAAGAATTGAGAAATATGGCTAGAAATTTAGAATCTGCTTCCCGATTAAAATGGGAGTGAATGTTCCTGTTTTCTTGGGCAGACAAGGAGTGGCTATACTCCATCATGATTTCTGTCCAAGTATTCACCTCAAGCAAGTGCTGAAGTTGAACAAATCAGAGGAAAAGTTCTTGTTCTATTTATAATTTAGGTGGGTAGTTTTATTCTCAAGCCTGTGGAGTTGGCATTTTCACAGAGCAGAATGCCAAATATTGGTTTGTGTATATGGTACTGGAGGATCCAACTTAAGGGAGCTAATTTTCACAGTCTGAATTTACAGATTATTAAGTTTTTTATTGTGTCTTACTTAGGGTTTTACTGCTGTAAACAGATAACATGACCAAAACAAGTCTTATAAAGGATGACATTTAATTGGAGTTTGCTTACAGGTTCACAGGCTCAATCCAGTATCATCAGGGTGGGAACATGGTAGCACTCAGGGAGTCATGGTATAGGAGGAGCTGAGAGGGCTATATCTTCATCTGAAGGCTGCTAGCAGAATACTGGCTCTCAGGCTGCTAGGACAAGGGTTTGAAAGTCCACACCCAGATGGCCATACCTATTCAAACAATGCTACACCTCTCAATAGTGCTATTCTCTGGGCCAAGCATATACAAACCATCACACTCCACTCCCTGGTGCCCAGAGGCTTCTTCAAACACATGAGTCTATCAGGGTCATATCTAGCTGTAGCATAATTAAAATCGTGCATTTAGTCCAACTTCCAAAGTCCTCATATTCTATAGCAGTATTAACAACACCAAAAGTCCAAAGTTCAAAGTCTCTTTTGAGATCCATTCAATCACTTAACTGTAATCCCTGAATCAAGATTGGAATCCAGTTGAGCAAACTCCAAACTCAGCATCTCCATGGCTAATGTCAAAGAAGTTTTCAGCTCTCCAACTCTTTTTTCATCTTCGTTGATTGTAACAATATTCTTTTCCTGGTTTGATTACACTCCCTGATAGCAGCCTTCCTCAGAAGATAGCTTATGGATCTGGCATCTCAAAAATCTTGGGGACACGGATCTGAGGCCTGAAGCAGACACCCGCCCGGTCTGCACCTGAGGGCACCGGATACCTTCTGACCCATCCTTGAGGGTGCAAGGAACCCAGAGCAGTAGGTAAGAAGACCTGCTCACTGCCCTAGGCCCAGAGCTGACGGCAGGGAGTGCTCAGATTCCAGCAGAACCCCAAACCCCGCCCCTGCGGAATAGCACATCCCTTCCGCCTCTCCCAGATCTGAGGCCTGAAGCAGACACCCACCCCGGTCTGCTTCTGAGGGCACCGGATCCCTCCTGACCCATCCTTGAGGGTGCAAGGAACCCAGAGCAGTAGAGAATTGTATATTGCAGAATGCACAGCCCTGGTGTATCTACTCATCAAGCAAAATGAGAGGACCTATTCAAACCTCTGGTGTCTGGGAGTTCCATCTGGATGCAGTGAGGACACAGCATCGGAGGCCTATCAGTTTGCTCTTCCCCCCACCCCTCTTCTGATGACTCGACACCCCGTAATCAGCTTGAAGAAGTTAAAGAAGAGTCAACGCCCCTATTCCCTGGGCTTGGGGACTAAGGTGGTTAATATGGGGCTGTCTCTCTGGGGAACAGCAGTGATTTTGTTGGAACAGGGAGGATTAGCTAGGATTTATGGCATAGCCATAACCTATTGGTAGAAATCTGTATAATTTAGTATCAAGATGAAATTACAATTGCTTAAATGGTACAAAATTCACTTGGATTTCAAATTTAAGGTTTTCATTGGTATAAGCCTCTCATCGATATGAAAGTGAAATGAATATAGATACTCTCATGGGCATTGTGCCTGTATAACACATTTAGAAATACAAGACTTAGACCCAGTCCTTCTTTAACTTTTTTAGCTGACTTGGGATGACTAACCTGTGAGTTAAGGGACTATAGCAAATTCATGACTTTGAGTTTATTGTTAGGGTGTTTTCTATATTTAATTTAGAAATAGCTGAGAGGAGATAACAGACAGCAGTCCAGGTTACCTTACATGGATAGTTGGATTTCAAAATGTCAGAAATCCATAGAATTGACGTCACAAATATTTCTATATCAATGTTCATTTTGATTAGAGACCTGTCTGCTCCTGACAGCTTCCCATCTTGGATTCTAAGAAGAAATTGAACATCATTGGAGTTACTCCTGTTGTGGTGAGACAGCCACCAGGCAAGAATTGCCTCTCTCCATCTACAGAAAAGGACACACTTGCAGAATAGTCGACTGATTATATCTGCCTAGACAGAGTAACCAGCCCTTAATAATTCTGCAGCACTAAAGTCTGTCAGATGAGTTTGGGCCAGAAGGCTGAAGATTTGATACTCCAACGTTCGGTAGTATAGGGGTTGTCCAGGTGTTCAGCGGTCTCTATAAATTGGCTAAGTTTTAAAAGCTATGCTTTGTGCTTCCCATAAATTAAGTTAATTTAGTCATTCTGGATTTCTGACGGCATTGAAGACCTATAGAGTCATTGCCAATCCAGGCTATTTACCTTGAGAGAAAAGATCTGAGTGGAGGGTTCTCAGCTGACATTATTCTAAAGCCAAGAAAAAGCCAGGTTCAAAACTAAGTGTTCTAGTCAAGAGAGATGGCAGAGGTTCTGGCTAGTCAACAAAAGGATGGACTGGGTATTAAGACTATCTTGTACCTCACTGGTACAAATAGGAATAATTGTGCTCTAATTGTATTCTGAGAGAAAAGCTTTATTTTAACAGGAAGGGTAATATGTAGGAGGAGCTAAGGGGAAAGGAGCACGGAGAGGAAAAGATGGAGTAAGGAGAGAAGATGAAGTAGATGAGAAGCTAGGTAATGAGAGAGAAAAAGAGAGAGAAAGAGAGAGGGGGCATGGAGGCAGAAGTTCACGTGTCTCCACTAGTCAAAGATAGTTTACATAGCTAGATTGGGTATTAGGTTACCCTTCTGATTGAGCATTACCATACTTACAAAGCCCTTGATTAACATTTAAAAAATTGTATAAAAGCCAAATGGAAAAGGGGGGGCACGAGATAGGGGTTTTCTGGGGAAGGGAAATGGGGAAAGGGATTGGCATCTGAAATGTAAATAAAATATCCAATAAAAAAAAATCTTGGGAACTCCAAGGCAACTTCAATGAAACAGCTTCCTGTTTCAATGACTGGGATCCATACATGCTTTTCTGGGCTCCTCCAAAGGGCTGGTGTCACTTCTTTAGTTCTGCCCTCTCTAGCACTCTTAGCTCAGGTTGATGCACTCAGTTTCTGCTGCTGTTCTTGGTGATCATTCCATGGTACTGGCATCTCCAATACGCTGGGACCTTCCACTGCAACTAGGTGTCACCAATAGCCTCTTACAGGCTCTTTTCATTGAGCCAAGCCTAAAGTCCTTTGCATGACTCCTTCAGTCCTGGGCTATCAAATACAACTGAGGCTGCACCTTCATTAATGTCCTTCCATGGCTTTTCATAGTGCCAAGCCTCAGCTGCTTTTTGTTATGCCTTCAAAACCAGTACCACCTGGGTGACTCTTAAACATTACCAAGTACAGCTGCAGCACGAGGTACAACCTTTGCTATCTCTGGAACAGAGCTTCTCTGTGCTCTCAGAACACACTTCCCAGTAGATATCATTTCAGTGATGCTGCTCCTTTCTTAATCACCACTAATTTCTTAGCTCTGGCTAACCAGCATCAATTGTCCCAGTAGTCATTTCTATTTTTCACTCTAATGCCAGAGCCACATGACTGATGCTGCCATGTTCTGCTGCTTGCTGGAGTCAGAACATGTCTCCACTTATTTTATCACCATTTGAGATTGGGTTTATGCATGTGAGGGTGTGGGTCCTGTGGGTAAAAGGAACCAAGGGCCCAAGAGCAAGGCCGAACTCCTAAAGTCCCTGAGGGTCTCCAGGATTGAAAGCCTGATTGACCAGGTACCCAGATGCCTCTCACAGCCCACTGCCCCACAGTTTTCTGTTTTTCAACTCCCTCTCTACCTAAGTTTGGGTTTCCTGAAACAGACTCTATAAATTGACCTTGAACTCAGAGATTTGTATTGTTCTGTCTCCTGTAATGGTGGGTTTAAAGGCATGTACCACCATGCCTGGATTTAAGCTTTTTTTTTTTTTTCAGCTTGAACCTGTTTTGTCTCAGGCTGGCCTTGAACTCAGAGATCTATTTGGCTATGTGTCCTGGAATTAAAGGCTATATACTGTGGGGCAGTGGGCTGTGAGAGGCAGCTGGGTACTTGGTCGAACACAGGCCTTGAAC